>CM047749.1:46690688-47290688 GCA_026225825.1 Pistacia integerrima
ATTGTTAGTAAAAACGGTCCCGTAATATGCAGCGAAACTTAATTATACAGGGATCGCTTTACAAGAGCAAGATCAAGGGGTATGATTTTAACAATTTATATTAAATAAAATCTGCAAATAAATACAACATGAGTTAAGAGAAACAAACGTCATCATTTGATTGAAGGCTCCTCCAAATTTGTCAAATACGTTTTGCTTTGCACCGATCCAAGTGTAGGATCGAACCTCACGTGAGTCCACCACGGGAGAACAATCTTAAAAGAACCAAAGAGGGATTTGCTAGATCCTCTTTGGCTTCAAGATTAAGAAGAAAAGGAAGAATCAATGAAATTGATTCCAAAGCAATCAACTGCCTGGGAGTGTATTCCGGGGCCCCAAATTTTTGTCATTTGTGTGTATTGGTTTTCAAAAAGAAAAATCTATTAAAATCACACACACTTTTCCTTTTATACTTAAAAACAATTTGCCCTTAATCCCATACGGAATAGGCTTGGGCTCCAAACCCTTCCCAAACGCCCCATGTTGCCAAACACTCCCAATTTGATTTAATTTTCATCATTATCTCAATTAAAATCAATTAATATATATATTTAAATTTAAATATATATTAACATTTAACAATAATGATAATATATTTAAATATGTGCAAACACACATTTAAACGTAATTTCACTTATTTAATTTTTCTAACAAATTAAATAAAGGCTACGAAACCTCAACAAATTTAATTGCCAAACCGTGAAATTACCTTTTAAAATACCCTTTCGCCTTAAAAAGACGAAAAATGCCCTTCTTTCTTCTTGCATCTTAAATTGTCTTCTATGTGTGTGACCCTTAGGCTCCTCATCATATCCGGCAGTCAGCATTGCGATTAACACCAATTAATCATCTCACTAATACACGCACTCAAGATTGGCCTCTAGCAAGGCATCATGGCCACCCGATAGATCGGATTCAAGGAAAGAGCTACTACCAACGATATGGTTACCTGCAATTTCGATCCTTTCATCATAATGCTTATCTCGGATGAGACGAAGGCATAGAATAGTGTCAACCTTCGGTTACTCGATATTATTTATTCAAGGCTGGACCAATGACCCGTATTATAAATGGATAGAGCAACAACTCAATCCCACCGGCCACGCTTTTAGTGTCATTGCCATATACCTGAATTGCGCCGTGAGATAACTTTCTCCTCACCTCCGGGAGTGATAAATCCTCTCACAATCCAGGTCCATAGTCTTGATACTGATTCTTGATACATGCCAATCACCACCGTGATTGACAACTTTAACAAAAAGAAAAAACTGCAAGTTAGGCTAGTGTCAAACTACACCAATCCGGGTGCACAAGGCCACTCCTGTGATCTCAAGTCTAAGGGATCACATGCACCACCATTCGTTAGAGGATTTGTTCCATAGACACCGGGGTTACCATCCATATGGAATCCTCGGTGGGTCACCAAGAACTTGTCGTTGGGTGGTAATCGCCACAACAAACACCCATGTGTTGCACCCTCCCCAGGTTGTCACCAAACAACCTTGACAAGTGAGATCAGTTCCCAATGCCTTTTTCGAGTGGTCGCTTCAACACTATGATAGCCTTACCGTATTATCTCTGCCCTTAGTTCAGGCCCAATAATACTTGCACTCGGACGCTTCTAGAATGGCCACCATATGTTGCTCATAGGGGTTCTCACTATCAAGATTTGAAACACTTGATACCCTCGTCACGGCTCTACCATTCTAAGGGACATATATCAATACATATTGCAATAATAATGGTTTACGCGATATAGAATAAAAAGCCTTTATTGATTAATGAACATTATTACAAAGAGTCAATTCTACAATAATTGATTGGCTCTAGGGCATCTACTCTAACAACTCCCCACTTGCACTATAGCCAATCATTCATGCCCTCAACACCTTTGAATGACACAAGTGCTCGCCCACTATAGCTACATTCATGCACTCAACATTGAATGATCCAAGTGCCCATCATGCTTGCTTCAATAGAAACTTTAATAGTGGGTTGTTAGGTATTCTCGCAAATCAGCACATTCCTTTCATATCGATCCTTCGATTTCGATTGAATCAACTAAGTAAGTGTTTGGATTTCCCCGGTGAGACCGTGATTGCTTTCAGCCATAACAATGGCTCCATTGTTATCGCAGACAACTATACCGGATTAGCAATGCTTGAAATCACATCAAGTTCAAGTAATGAACTTCTTGATCCAAACCGCTTACACGGGCGCATTAAAAATGCGGTACACTTAGCATCAATTGTAGAATCCACTGTAAAGTTTACACCAATTTGAGCTCTTGCACCACCGCAGCTTATATTGAGACAAAATGTGTAATCCCAAATTGCGAACTATAATCATCCTTTTCCCCTGTTTGGAAATAGCACGTATTCTCTTACGTTGAGCTCATCTTTCTTCCATAATCCAAGAATATATATTCTTAAAGGGCCCTTTTTCAAGCACTTAAGAATGTCCATTGACACTCACCCTTAGTGTCATTCACTTGGATTTAGTTATATCTCTACTAGTGCCCGAATGCACATAAGACATCAATCTAAGTACATAACATATTGCTCACTGAAAGCTGATTGATATCCACCTTTACAAATGCGAATGCACATTAGATATCAATCAACATATAAGATGGATCCACTTGCAAAGCATGTGGGATCCTCTTCATTCTATCTCTCTCATTGTGTGGTTAAAGACACATATCTACAGAGATAGACATCCATATGCCATCGGAAGAAATCCCCTTCTTGGATTTTTCTATACGAATGTGTTCAGCACCTTGTCTATGTACTTTGACTTAGTTTGAGTAACCCTACCACGATCTATCACGATAGATCTTTGTTCCAGGATGTAGGTGCTTTCCTAAGTCCTTCATGGAGAAGCACTTGGATAACCTTAAGTCTTTACCGATCAGCAGTTCCGGTATATCATTCCGATCGAGTATGTCATTCGACATACAACAAACGGGAATGCTAACTTTGCGCTCCCACTCACTTTCTTGTAAACACTGGCCCCCTTCATCTTGTTCTTGATGGGGAAAACCTTTTGGAAATTCTTTTATCCGGCTTCATCCAAAACGAATGTTCCCAGCTTCCTTGAAGCTTGCTTCCGAGTCCATAAATGGATCTCTCGCTACCTTTGCATACCTTATTAAGGCCTTTGACTATCAAAGAACGAAAACCATCAGGCTTGTGTCATATACACATCCTCCCTCAAGGCTTTCGTTCAGGAAAGCGCTTTTGACATCCATTTGCCAAATCTCATAGTCATGATATGCAAAGAATTGCAAGCATAATCCGGATGGATTTAATCATGGCAACCGGCTAAAAGGTTTCTTCATAGTCAATGCCATGAATTTGTTTGAAACCTTTGGCAACCAGGCCGTGCGCTTTGTAAGTATGCACGTTGCCATCCATGCGCTTCTTCTTGAAGACCCATTTACACCCTATGGGTTTTACCCCTTCCCTTCAGGTGGTTCCACCGTGAAGACCACACTTGGTTCTCCCCGTACATGGAGTCCATCTCGATTTCATGGCTTCAAGCCATTTAACTTACTGGATCCGATATAACGCTTCGTAGGTTCTGGGGTTCATCTGCCTTCCGGTACACCCAGACGTCACCATGTTCGAGTCACGAGACAACCGTGATCTCTCGGGCTCATGGGCGTACTTCTCCCTGCATCTACGTAGCTCGTGCTACTTGAGGTAGTTCACTTTGATCCATAAGTTGTGGAGTAACCTCCTCATGATGCTCAACCACTTTTTGTGGAACACATCATCCCGTCCTTCGTCCTAGTATGCCTTGTGGTTCTAGAACTTCATCGAGTTCTACTTTTCTCCCACTAGTACTTCTTAGAAAATATTCTTTTTCTAGGAAGACACCATGATCGAGTAACAAAAATTTTGCGGCTTTCTCGGGTGGTAGAAATAGTATCCTTTGGTCTCCTTTGGATACCCCACAAATATACATTTACAGGGGATTTTCCCCGGGCCCACTTGTTCAAGTCAATTTCTTAACATAAGCTTCCGCAACCCCAAATCCCCTTAGATAAGACAAGTTCGGGGCTTTCGCCCTTTACTCCCATAGCTCATATGGAGTCTTATCTACGTGAACTTTGACGGCACACGGCTTCAAAACGTGGAGTCGCAGCCTTTCTAGTGGGCATAACCCCTTCAACGATGCAAATCACTGTAAAACTCATCATGGACCTAACCATGTCAAGTAAGGTCCTATTCCTCCTTTCGACACTCCATTGTGTTGGGGTGTATAAGGAGGGGTGAGTTGTGATACTATCCCACATTCCTTTAGGTATGTTTAGGCCTTTCAACTTGCCAAAGTTGGCATAGTAGTCATTTTTGAGATTATCCTTGTTGTCTTTCTTAAGAACATATTATTATGAAATAGTTCCATAAAGAATATTATTTATACTCAAGGACAATAATCCATTAGTAAACTAATATTCTCATTTGTCCTATGTGGACACAGTAAATACATAATTTCTAGAAACTAAAGAAAAACCATAATAATCCCACAAGTTCCAAGAAACAAGTCCATCGGCAAATCAAACGATAAGATCCTACAAAGCAAATGTAGCAAAGACGTGCTTCATTTCCAACGGGTAGGGTCCACCTCTCCCTCGCGAGCAATCTACTTCTCACCGTAGTTCCCTTTACACATCAATCAAATGTGAGTACCACATCTTCAGGTCAACTAGATGTTTACTGGGAGAAGTTAATCTCAATAACATACCCTGACGAAGAAGTAACATTCTTCTTCCCTTTTCGCTAGGAAGGCCTTGCAATGTTTCCTCCAGGATCCTGGATTCCCACAGTGAGGACAAACGCCTTTCCTTCTCGGCAATGTTCTTTCCATCGACTTCGGGAGTCCCTTTCCTTTCACTTGAGGTTGGCTTCACAACGTCCAATGTTTCTGACATTTTTCATGCTCGACTCAAGAGTCTTCAACAAATCCTAAGCTTTCTGGAAAGGGGTATCTTTTCTTTATCTTCCTCAATAAAGTCATAGACAAATTGAGAATAAGAACTGTAATGAATCAGTAATATTAGGTTTATTGCTAAACCTTCTCTAAGTCCACATCCCAAAATCTCAAGCTTGTTCATATACTTCCGATCCACTTGGAGTATATGATCGCCAATTTTGGTACCCTCTTCCATCCTACATGAATAATGACCGAGACACCATATGCTTCTCATTTCTTCAAAGAAAATGAAGAATAGAAGCTAAACCATTTTTCCGCATCACTCGCAGCAATGGTGCCATTGATGCAAGCACAATGTATCTAGTATTTCGCTTTTTTGCATCATGTGTATGCTTCACATATACATACCCTGCCTCATGGATAGAACTATCAGCCAGGCTCGGTGATAGAGCTTGCTCAATGGTGTATAATCTTTATCGCTTGATTCAAGTATATTATTTATACTTCTATACATAACGAAATTTTCACCATTCCATTTCTCTCCCTGTTCGATGATTTGTCGCAGTGATGTTGGGATCATTTTTGCTCAAATTTAAGTGAATCTACAAGTGCAAAAAGTAACCGTTATTACCATGTTCATTATTATTGTTTAATATGGTCTTTTATTAAAGGGCGAAGCTACTATTTTACTCAAGCCAATAGCCCTCACTATTAACCTCGGGAAAGCCCGTTGACTTTCCTAGTGGACCAAGATCCCATCCCTCCCGCCCATTTTCAAACCTTCGCTTTGGGCGGTTAACAACCAAAAATGAGTTGATTAGGTAGGCCAACAAACTTAATCACACCCAGCTTGATAGCCCCTCCCCTTTACTATCAACCTCAAATGTGAGAAAGCCAACAAGCCAATCACACAATCCAATGGACAAGACATGCCATCGTCCCTCAAGTGTGATTCTCAAGATCAGCAGAAGTGGACACTACATGTCACCACGCACACACAATATGTGTACCGCTTCTACTATGCCTATGACGCATGTTTATCAACCTTCGCTTTGGCGAACAAGCAAACCGCTATTTTAAGCTCATCCATCACCATTAAGGGGAAAACTCAATGCATTTTAACCTCCCACCTTTGGTAGAAGTGTACCCTTCGCTTTAACAAGGTTTCGACATACTGGTTTGATTAAAACCATGGTGATGGAAGGCTTTCGTGACTTAATATACTTTAATTGAGGGTTTTGTTATTTAATGTCTCACCAAATTATTATTATCTTTGTTAGAATGACATTGTTTGGCATGTTATCAAACATTCAACCTTAGCATGCATTCTAAACAAAAATTAAACGTGCCCGGTACATGGCCCCTCCCAACTAAAACCGATTTCCTCGAGCCTAGAGGAATCGGTGGGTCACCTAGGGGTCCCGTAATAAAAATCTTCAGTCTTCAAGTATGGTTGCTCTGCCTTTGCTCCGACTTCAAGTACATTACAAAAAATATCTTTCTAAATTTACAATAAATAATTATACAAATTCTTTACATCAATAAATTTAGAAACCTCGGATTTACATTGAGGGGAATTAGATGAGAAGAGAATATACATCGAGAAGGAGGAAAGAAAGGCAGACACGGGCCAGCCCTATTTAATAAAATACAACCATACATACCCAAAAATAATTAAAACATTCACCCTTAGGTCTAAGGCTCATGTACCGGGCACCATGCAATATACAAACAAGTACAAAGCATACATTTCAAAAACAATCAATTTCTGAAATTTCTGGGTTAATTACAATTTACCCCCGATAATTTGCAGTTATAGCTTTGGTCCAAAAGTTTTGAAACTTTGTATTTTACCCCCTGCACACTTGGAAGTGCGCTCGCTGCAGCGATGAGTTAGATTCCGCCACGGCGTTGCATTGGTTTTGGTACAGCACGACCCGCAGGGGACGGATCGCCGCGGCTGATGGGTTATGCGCCACGCGAGCGCCTGCTTACATACGGCCGGCTCCCAAAGGACGCATCGCCCACGCGATGAGTTATATCGCCTGCTGGGCGACGATTTATCGCCATGGCGGCGGATGGATACATCGGCCGGCCCGGCGGACGCAACTAATCGCTAGCTGGCGATGGATTATATCGCAAGGCAGAGCAGTACAGATCTCCCGTGGAGTCCTGACTCTATAACAAGAAAACAAAAACACTTCCAACGATTTTTGCAATCAATCAAACACATTGATCTCAACAAAAATCCATCATGCATTAAACCAAACCAGCCAAATCATCAACAAATTAAATTAATCGATTAATCGCTTTCTTTTAAAACATATTTAAGACGAGATTTACACAGCATTCAATATGGCAACATATTATCATCAAATACATGTTATCAACCATACACATAAAAATTGTAAAAATTCGGTACCTTAGCTCGATACCCTTTGTTAGTAAACGGTCCCATAATCGCGGGCGAAACTTAAAAAATTATACGAGGGGATCGTTTACAAGAGCCAAGATCAAGGGTATGATTTTAACAATTTATATTAAATAAAATCTGCATAAATACAACATGAGTTAAGAGAAACAAACGACGCCTTGAAGGCTCCTCCAAATTTGTCGCGAACGCTTTTGCACCGGATCCAAGTGTAGGATCGAACCCTCGTGAGTCCACACGAAGACAATCTTAAAAGAACCAAAGAGGATTTGGCTAGATCCTCTTTGGCTTCAAGATTAAGAAGAAAAGGAAGAATCAATGAAATTGATTCCAAAGCCCAATCAATCGCTGGGAGTGTATTCCAAAAGGGGGTCATTGTGTATTGGTTTTCAAAAAGAAAAAATCTATTAAAATCACACACACTTTTCCTTTTATACTTAAAAACAATTTGCCCCTAATCCCATACTTAATAGGCTTGGG
The DNA here is from genome assembly GCA_026225825.1 of Pistacia integerrima. Classification (NCBI taxonomy): domain Eukaryota; kingdom Viridiplantae; phylum Streptophyta; class Magnoliopsida; order Sapindales; family Anacardiaceae; genus Pistacia; species Pistacia integerrima. The sequence goes on from CM047749.1 coordinate 46,698,577, forward strand.
GCTTCCAACCCAAACGCCCCATGTTGCCAAACACTCCCAATTTGATTTAATTTTCATCATTATCTCAATTAAAATCAATTAATATATATATTTAAATTTAAATATATATTAACATTTAACAATAATGATAATATATTTAAATATGTGCGAAACACACATTTAAACGTAATTTCACTTATTTAATTTTTCTAACAAATTAAATAAAGGCTACGACCTCAGCCAAATTTAATTGCACCGTGAAATTACCAAAAATACCCTTTCCCGCCTTAAAAGACGAAAATGCCCTTCTTCTTTCTTCTTGCATCTTAAATTGTCTTCTATGTGTGTGATTCCCTTAGGCTCCTCATCATATCGGCAGTAGTGCATTACGGGGATTAACACCAATTAATCGCCTCACTAATACACCGCATCAAGATTGGCCCTAGCAAGGCATCATGGCCACCCGATAGATTCTGGATTCAAGAAAGTAGCAGCTACACAACGATATGGTTACCAGCGCAATTCGATCCTTTCATCATAATGCTTATCTCGGACGAGGGACGAAGGCATAGAATAGTGTCAACCTTCGGTTACTCGATATTATTTATTCAAAGGGCCTTTGGACCAATGACCCGTATTATAAATGGAGAGCAGCAACAACTCAATCCCACCAGGCCAATGCCCGCTTTTAGTTTGTCATTGCCATATATACTTTCAATTGCGCCCGTGAGATAACTTTCTCCCCCTTTCTCCCCCGTACTCCCGGGGAGTGATAAATCTTCAATCAATCCACCATAGTCTTGATACACTTCTTTTGATGCGGCCAATCACCACCGTATTGTGACTACGAAAAAGAAGCTGCGTTAGGGCTAGTGTCAAACTACACCAATCTGGCACAAGGCACTCTAGGTGATCTCAAGTCTAAGGATCACATGCCACCACCATTCGTTAGGGAGGATTTGTTCCATAGACAACCGGGGTTACCATCCATATGGAATCCTCTCCGGTGGGTCCACCTTGAACTTGTTGTGGTGTAATCGCCACAACAAACACCCATGTGTTGCACAGTTGTCACCAAACAACCTTGACAAGTGGAGACTGCCATTTGCCTTTCGACAGGGTCCGCTTCAACACTATGATAGCCTTACCGTATTATCGTGCCCTTAATGTTCACAATACCGGGGCTACTGGAACGTTTCTAGAATGGCCACCATATGTGCTCATAGGGTTCTCACTATCAAGATTTGAAACACTTGATACCTCGTCACGCTCTACCATTCTAAGGGACATATATCAATACATATTGCAATAATAATGGTTTACGCGATATAGAATAAAAAGCCTTTTATTGATTAATGAACATTATTACAAAGAGTCAATTCTACAATAATTGATTGGCTCTAGGGCATCTACTCTAACAATCTCCCACTTGCACTATAGGCCAATCATTCATGCCCTCAACAACGAATGACACAAGTGCCACACATATGTGATCATTCATGCACTCAACATTGAATGATCCAAGTGCCCATCATGCTTGCTTCAATAGAAACTTTAATAGTTGGGTTGTTAGGTATTCGCAAATCTTGCACATTCCTTTCATATCGATCCTTCGTCATCGATTGAATCAACTAAGTAAGTGTTTGGATCCGGGTGAGACCGTGATTGCTCACCCATAACAATGGCTCCATTGTTATCGCAGCACAACTATACCGGATTAGCAATGCTTGAAATCACATCAAGTTCAAGTAATGAACTTCTTGATCCAACGCTTACACGCCGCATTAAAAATGCGTACACTTAGCATCAATTGTAGAATCCACGTAAAGTACACCAATTTGAGCTCTTTTTTGCGACCTCCTGCGATTATATTGAGACAAAATGTGTAATCCCAAATTGCGAACTATAATCATCCTTTTTCCTGTTGGAAAATAAGGCGTCCTTTGTATTCTCTTACGGTGAGCTCATCTTTCTTCCATAATCCAAGAATATATATTCTTAAAGGGCCCTTTTCAAGCACTTAAGAATGTCCATTGACACTCACCCTAGGTGTCATTCACTTGGATTTAGTTATATCTTCTACTAGTGCTTTGAATGCACATAAGACATCAATCTAAGTACATAACATATTGCTCACTTGAGTCCCGAATTGATATCCACTACAAATGCGAATGCACATTAGATATCAATCAACATATAAGATGGATCCACTTGCAAAGCATGTGGGATCCTCTTCATTCTATCTCTCTCATTGTGTGGTTAAAGACACATATCTGCAGCAGATAGACATCCATATGCCATCAAGAAATCCCTTCTTGGATTTTTCTATACCCCGAATGTGTTCATTGATCCTTGTCTATGTACTTTGACTTAGTTTGAGCAACCTACACGATCTATCACGATAGATCTTTGTTCCAGGATGTAAAGGTCGCTTCCCCTAAGTCCTTCATGGAGAAGCACTTGGATAACCAAGTCTTTACTGACCGCAAGTTCTTGATATCATTCCCGATCGAGTATGTCATTCGACATACAACACGGGAATGCTACGCGGCTCCCACTCACTTTCTTGTAAACACAAAAAATTGGGGTTCATCTTGTTCTTGATAAAACCAAATTCTTTTATGGCTTCATCAAAACGAATGTTCCAAATTCTCCTTGAAGCTTGCTTGAGTCCATAAATGGATCTCAACTTGCATACCTTATTGGTTTGACTATCAAGAACAAACCATCGGGTTGTGTCATGTACACATCCTCCTCCAAGGTTTCCGTTCAGAAAGCGCTTTTGACATCCATTTGCCAAATCTCATAGTCATGATATGCAAAGAATTGCAAGCATAACTGGATGGATTTAATCATGGCAACCGGCTAAAAGGTTTCTTCATAGTCAATGCCATGAATTTGTTTTGAAACCTTTGGCAACCAGCCGTGCTTTGTAAGTATGCACGTTGCCATCCATGTCACTTTCTTCTTGAAGACCCATTTACACCCTATGGGTTTTACCCTTCAGGTGGTTCCACCGGGAAGACCACACTTGGCTCCCGTACATGGAGTCCATCTCGCATTTCATGGCTTCAAGCCATTTAACGGAATCTGGATCCGATATAGCGTTCGTAGGTTCCGGTTCATCGTCCTTGGCAGACCGGAGCGTCCACCATGTTGAGTCACGAGATAACCGTATCTCTCGGGCTCATGGCGTACTCTCCCATCTACGTAGCTCCCCGTGCTACTTGAGGTAGTTCACTTTTGATCCACAAGTTGTGGAGTAACCTCCTCATGATGCTCAACCACTTTTGTGGCACATCATCCCGCCCTTCGTCCTAGTATGCCTTGTGGTTCTAGAACTTCATCCGAAGTTCTACTTTCTCCCACTAGTACTTCTTAGAAAAATATTCATTTTCTAGAAGACACCAGATCGAGCAACAAAAATTTTTGCACTCTTCCGGGGTGGTAGAAATAGTATCCTTTGGTCTCCTTTGGATACCCCACAAATATACATTTACAGGGATTTTGGGCCCGGGGCCCGCTTGTTCGAAGTCAATTTCTTAACATAAGCAACCCCAAATCCTTAGATAAGACAAGTTGGGCTTTCGTTTACTCCATAGCTCATATGGAGTCTTTATCTACAGACTTTGGACGGCACACGGTTCAAAACGTGAGTCGCAGTCCTCTGGGCATAACCCCGTAACGATGCGGGTAAATCACTAAAACTCATCATGGACCTAACCATGTCAAGTAAGGTCCTATTCCTCCCCTTTCCGACACTCCATTGTGTTGGGGTGTAGGCGAGGTGAGCCGTGATACTATCCCACATTCCTTTAGGTATGTTTAGCTCAACTTGCCAAAGTTGGCATAGTAGTCATTTTTGAGATTATCCTTGTTGTTCTTTCTTAAGAACATATTATTATGAAATAGTTCCATAAAGAATATTATTTATACTCAAGGACAATAATCCATTAGTAAACTAATATTCTCATTTGTCCTATGTGGACACAGAAATACATAATTTCTAGAAACTAAAGAAAAACCATAATAATCCACAAGTTCCAAGAAACAAGTCCATCGGCTAAATCAAACGATAAGATCCTACAAAGAAATGTAGCAAAGACCGTGCTTCATTTCCAATAGGTAGGTCCACCTCTCCCCTGGCGAGCAATCTACTCTACCATAGTTCCCACACATCAATCAAATGTGAGTACCACATCTTGTGTCAACTAGATGTTTATGGGAGAAGTTAATCTCAATAACATACCTGACGAAGAAGTAACATTCTTCTTCCCTTTTGCTAGGAAGGCCTTGCAATGTTTCCTCCAAAGGATCGGGATTCCCACAAGAGGACAAACACCTTTCCTTTCTGCAACAGTTCTTTCCATCGACTTCTGAGCCCTTTCCTTTTCACTTGAGTTGGCTTCAACCAACGTCAATGTTTCTGACATTTTCATGCCTGACTCAGTAGTCTTCAACAAATCCAGGCTCGGAAAGGGTAGTTTTTCTTATCTTCCTCAATAAAGTCAGACAAATTGAGAATAAGAATCCGGTAATGATCAGAATATTAGGTTTATTGCTAAACCTTCTCTAAGTCCACATCCCAAAATCTCAAGCTTGTTCATATACTTGATCCACTTGAGTATATGATCGCCAATTTTGGTACCCTCTTCCATCCTACATTTGAATAATGACCGAGACACCATATGCTTCTCATTTCTTCAAAGAAAATGAAGAATAGAAGCTAAATCCATTTTCCCCTTCGCTCGGGCTCAGAGTAATGGTGCCATTGATGCAAGCACAATGTATCTAGTCATTTCTGCTTTTGCATCATGTGTATGCTTCACATATACATACCCAGTCTCATGGATAGAACTATCGAGAGGCTCGGTGATGAGCTTGCTCAATGGTGTATAATCTATCGCTTGGACCTGAAGTATATTATTTATACTTCTATACCAAACAACGAAATTTTCACCATTCCATTTCTCTCCCGGATGATTTGTCGCAGTTGATGTTGGGATCATTTTGCTCAAATTTAAGTGAATCTACAAGTGCAAAAAAAGTAACCGTTATTACCATGTTCATTATTATTGTTTAATATGGTCTTTTATTAAACGAAGCTCCCACTATTTTACTCAAGCCAATAGCCCTCACTATTAACTCCGGGAAAGCCCGTTGACTTTCCTAGTGGACCAAGATCCCATCCCGCCCATTTCAAACCTTCGCTTTGGGCGAACAAGCCAAAATGAGTTGATTAGGTAGGCCAACAAACTTAATTCCACACCGCTGATAGCTCCCTATATCAACCTCAAATGTGAGAAAGCCAACAAGCCAATCACACAATCCAATGGACAGACATGCCATCGTCCTCAAGTGTGATTCTCACACGGAGAAGTGGACACTACATGTCACCACGCACACAATATGTGTACCGCTACTATGCCTATGACACGTGTTTATCAACCTTCGCTTTGGCGAACAAGCAAAACCGTCATTTAAGTCGACCCATCACCATTAAGGAAAACTCCAATGCATTTTTAACCTCCCAACCGGTAGAAGTGTACCCTTCGCTTTGGCCGAACAAGGTTTCGGAACGAAGAGGTGGTTTGATTAAAACCATGGTGATGGAAGGCTTTCGTGACTTAATATACTTTAATTGAGGGTTTTGTTATTTAATGTCTCACCAAATTATTATCTTTGTTAGAATGACATTGTTTGGCATGTTATCAAACATTCAACCTTAGCATGCATTCTAAACAAAAATTAAACGTGCCATACATGGTCAACTAAAACCGATTTCCTCGAGCCTAGAGGAATCGGTGGGTCACCAGAGGGTCCCCTGTAATAAAAATCTTGAGTCTTCAAGTATGGTTGCCTCGCCCTTTGCTCCGACTTCAAGTACATTACAAAAAATATCTTTCTAAATTTACAATAAATAATTATACAAATTCTTTTACATCAATAAATTTAGAAACCTCGATTACATTCGAGGGGAATTAGATGAGAAGAGAATATACATCGAGAAGAGGAGAAAGGCAAGACACGCAGGCCCTATTTAATAAAATACAACCATACAAACCCAAAAATAATTAAAACATTCACCCTTAGGTCTAAGGCTCATGTACGGCACCATGCAATATACAAACAAGTACAAAGCATACATTTCAAAAACAATCAATTTCTGAAATTTGTGGGTTAATTACAATTTACCCCCACGATAATTTGCAGATTTACTTGGTCCAAAAGTTTTGAAACTTTGCATTTTACCCCCTGCACACTTGGAAGTGCGCGCTGCAGCGATGAGTTAGATCGGCCACGGCGTGCATTGGTTTTGGTACAGCGCACGTCCAAGGACCCGACGCCGCGGCGATGGGTTATACGCCGCGGCGAGCGGCGTATGCGCAAAGGACGATCGCCGCGGCGATGAGTTATATCGCCGCGGATCGGCGGATGGCATTTACGATCGCTGCGGCGATGAATTACATCGCCCAGGCTTGGCAATGACGTTATCGCGGCGGCGATGGATTATATCGCCCATGCAGCAGTACACAGATCTGCAGCTCCTGGATCTGCTTCATACAAAGAACCAAAAACATCTTAACCTTGATTTTTTGCAATCAATCAAACACATTGATCTCAACAAAAATCCATCATGCATTAAACCAAACCAGCCAAATCATCAACAAATTAAATTAATCGATTAATCAGTTTTAAAACATATTTTAAGACAGATTTCACAGATTCAATATGGCAACATATTATCATCAAATACATGTTATCAACCATACACATAAAAATTGTAAAATTCAGTACCTAGGCTCGATACCAACCCTTTGTTAGTAACGGTCCCAATATACGCAGCGAAAACTAAAAATAAAATAATCAGGATCGTTTACAAGAGCCAAGATCAAGGGTATGATTTTAACAATTTATATTAAATAAAATCTGCATAAATATACAACATGAGTTAAGAGAAACAAACGCACGTTGAAGGCTCCTCCCAAATTTGTCGTTGAGCGTTTTGCTACCGATCCAAGTGTAGGATCGAACCTGCGTAGTCCACACGAAGACAATTTAAAAAGAACCAAAGAGGGATTTGCTAGATCCTCTTTGGCTTCAAGATTAAGAAGAAAGGAAGAATCAATGAAATTGATTCCAAAGCCCAATCAATCTGCAGTGGGAGTGTATTCAAAAGGGGGAAATCTTGTGGTGTATTGGTTTTCAAAAGAAAAACTCACTCATTAAAATCACACACACTTTTCCTTTTATACTTAAAAACAATTTGCCCTAATCCCATACGGGAATAGGCTTGGGCTCCAACCCAAACGCCCCATGTTGCCAAACACTCCCAATTTGATTTAATTTTCATCATTATCTCAATTAAAATCAATTAATATATATATATTTAAATATATATTAACATTTAACAATAATGATAATATATTTAAATATGTAACACACATTTAAACGTAATTTCACTTATTTAATTTTTCTAACAAATTAAATAAAGGCTACGACCTCAAAGAAATTTAATTGCACCGTGAAATTACCAAAATACCCTTTCGCCTTTAAAAGCGAAAATGCCCTTCTTTCTTCTTGCATCTTAAATTGTCTTCTATGTGTGTGACCCTTAGGCTCCTCATCATATCGGCCGAGTAGTAGTATGCGATTAACACCAATTAATCGTCTCACTAATACACGTACCAAGATTGGCCCTCAGCAAGGCATCATGGCCACCCGATAGATTCGGATTCAGAAAGTAGATACCTATCACGATATGGTTACCGTGCAATTCCGATCCTTTCATCATAATCGTTATCTCGGACGAGACGAAGGCATAGTAGTGTCAACCTTCGGTTACTCTCGATATTATTTATTCGCTTTTGGACCAATGACCCGTATTATAAATTGGATAGAGCAACAACTCAATCCCCATGTAACCACGCTTTTAGTGTCATTGCCATATACTGAATTGCGTGAGATAACTTTCTCCCGTACTGGAGTGATAAATCCTGTCAATCCACCATAGTCTTGATACACTTCCTTGATGCAGCCCAATCACCACCGTATTGACTTCACGAAAAAGAACTGCGTTAGGCTAGTGTCAAACTACACCAATCGGTGCACAAGGCACTCCGGTGATCTCAAGTCTAAGGATCACATGCACCACCATTCGTTAGAGGATTTGTTCCATAGACAACCGGGGTTACCATCCATATGGAATCCTCTCGTGGGTCACCCAAGAACTTGTTGTGGTGTAATCGCCTACAACAAACACCCATGTGTTGCACCAGGTTGTCACCAAACAACCTTGACAAGTGAGATCACCAATGCCTTTCGACAGGTCGTTCAACACTATGATAGCCTTACGTGACATTCTCAGACCACTTCACCCGCAAAATCCGGTTATCTCCTTGAAGACCAACAAAGACACCAGAAGTCACTCAATTAACTCCGATATCAAGGAAACATCAAAAGAAACCACTTCTTAATGTTTTTATGCCAAAAAAAGAGAGGAACCAACCCGATGCCATGTGGTGATACATATGATAAATAGCAGGGTAAAAATTCAACATGAGCTATAATCAAGACAAACACATTCCGTGGATAATACTTATGATAAATAGCAGGGTAAAAAATTCAACATGAGCTTAAAACATCCCTACACATATAACGAAAAGTTGTATCTACGATATGGGGCCAAAAGTTCCATATCCGGACCACGACCCAAGCCTACGAGAATACTACGATTATAGTCAAAAGTTTTTTGAAGAACAAATTACTAAAGCCATGGCACATTAATTATTGCTCCAGATTAAGTTTGTAACAAAATCATTATTGATTATTGAAGCTGGATCGAAGAATGGCATGTTTATTACCCTCCCGGATCGACGGGAATGGAGTTGTCGTCCAACGAATGGAGCCCTGTCACCATCGATTTCCCAAGCCCGAAGCCAGCTAATCGGTTGTCCGATTTTCGGCAAGGGAGGAAGACGTCGTCATCGATTTCAGAGAGTTCAGATGAGATTTAGGTGGGATTTTAGAGAGAAATCTTCACAGAGAATAGACAACGGAGACGAAGCCTTTGATAAATTTTAGCGAGAAGAGAGAAGAAGGCCCTTAAGAAATTTTCGTAAGAAACTGAGAAAATTTTCATAAGAAACTGAGAAAGACCGAAAAAGAAGAACTGAACGCGATGAGAAAGGGTTGCGTCACGTATTAGGGATTTTTAATATTTGGACCGATTTATTCGTTGGTCCAGTTGGACCAAAGGTTCGCTGAAATTATCCGATTTTCAAACGGTTTAAAGCGGTTCATTATATTATAATGGTTTTGGGTTTGACTCGAACCGGACACGTGACTGGTTCCCGGTCCAACCGGTTGGACCGGCCGGTCCGGTCTAGCTTTTAAAACAATGGTTCTAATGCCTCATTTACCGCTCAAACGACCAAATTAAGTTTTTGCACAAAATCAAATCAATCTGATTAAACTTTTGCCTCGCAAGAAGACATTTTAATCTGAAAATTTTATGAGCGTTTAATGTAAGATCTTACAAACTACCACCGAATGACTGAATAGTCAAATAGAATTTTTGGGTGTATTACTTAAGATGTCCTAAGTTCGATTCACTTCGACCCTTAATAAATGTGACCACTAGAGGTTTATCTGGTCATTAAAAGTCATCTTCCTAACTTACTATTTAAAAACAAGGTAATTCAAGAATGAATAACCCACATGAGCAGGTCTTAGAAGTTCGTAATAAATTGCTAAACCAATACAGCTTTGTCGGTTGAAGACCAATTGAAATTCATAAAACTGTTATTCTACGCCATACGCTTCAATGATCTCTAATTCAAGATCTTAGCTAGGTTGATACATATATAATTAACGAACTTGACAATGCATATCACTGAAATTAGCAAACTTGCACGTTTAGAGAGCAACCAATCCATTATAATCCCAAACATTAACTCAAACATTCATCTAATAATGCGATTACGAAGTCAGATCTAACGGTGACAATATATCACCTAAATATAAAAATCAGTTCGAGAACAATGCATCAGTAGAACCAAAACCCCCAAATCTAATGTAATATTTCAATAAATGAAGAACTCCAAAGAAGTTATTTAATAAAATGAATAAACGCGGTAGATCTAAAGAAATGGAATTTGATGGATCAATCCTCCATTAAGCTAATGAAATAACAACGACAATACAAATTTCACATACCATGGTTTGCCTTGATGGACAATACTAAAGAGTGGTTGCCTTGTGGGCAATCCACTCTCGGCTTGTTTTCCCACGGCCACACAAAAAGCACAATCCTTCTTGGATAGAAATACAAAAGGTACCAATTTACAGCTCTCTCCTCCTTTATTAATATCTCCAATTTTTTTTTTTTTTTCTTTCTTTTGGGGATAAACTAGTTGAGCTTCATAGATCACTGGACGTGGAGAAAAAATTGGTCTACATCATTTTAAGCCAGTTTAAGATATTGAAAGTTTGGTTTAATTGATACCAGATGAGAAGATCTTATTGAATATATAGAGCTTTACACGTTTGAATGAATTTCAAATATACAAAAAGACAAGACTAAATGTAACAGAAAGATAAATGCTATCTCTTAGCTGACTCAGATGAGATGCAATCTTCCTCTTCGCTTATCTCGACTCAAATAGAATCTATATGGTTAATCGGTTCTACTTACGATGGTGAGTGGGACGAACCATCAAACTTGTCCTCTGGAGCATGCAAAACTGGTAGTGGATAAACCTTTGGTGAAGATATCGGATGGTTGTGATGCAGTAGAGATGTATCTTGCAAGGATGTCCCGGTTGAATATTTTCTCCTGTATAAAGTGATAGTCGACCTCTATATGTTTTGTTCTAGCATGGAAGACAGGATTAGAGGACAGGGAGAGTGCACCAATATTATCAACCCATAAGCATGGAGGAGAGTGTAAAGGAAAGCCAAGCTCTTGGAATAGCATGGCGGGATCAGTAGAGTTTCATGACCTCCGTGAGATCCATGGACCTATATTCCGCCTCGTTGCTTGAAAGGCGCAATGACCTGTTGCTTCTTTTGCCATCCAAGAAATTAAACAAGGGCCAAGGAATATGCAATATCCAAGTAGTGGACTTGTGATCATCGCGGGCTTCCGGGCCCGAATCGGAATCACGAAACCATGTAAAGCAAGAGAACCTTTGCTGAAGAGACCATGTTCAAGAGTGCCTTTTAGGTACCGAAAGACTCTCTTAGTTGATGTAAGATGAACAGAAGTTGGATAATGAAGAAACTGACATAATTGGTTCACACTATAAGCAATGTCTAGTCGAGATAAGGTGCAATACTGAAGTGCTCCCATAATGTGTCTATAGGCAGTTAGATAGATAGTGATTCCCCATCGTTCTTGGACATTTTCCCACCTGAGGTGCAAGGTGTAGAAACAGGCTTAGCACCAATCATTTTTGTTTCATGTAGGAGGTCTAAGATGTATTTGCCTTGATGGAGATGCATATTATCTGCAGTGCGGCGGACTTGAATGCCAAGAAAGAATGAGAGAGCTCCTAGATTTTTTACTGCAAAGTCTTGGTTGAGGTGCTAAAGGAGGTCAGCTACTGCATTAGAAGAGTTACTCACCACCAAAATATCATCAACATAAATTAAAATGAGCATAGTAATAGAGGATCGATGTAGACAAAATAAGGAGGTGTCAACATTTGATCCTGTAAAACCAAGCTCTAGGAGACTTTGAGAGAGGCGCCTGAACCAAGCCCTTGGTGCCTGTTTTAGGCCATAAAGGGACTTGTGGAGTCTACAAACATGTGATGGGAAGTCATTATGTTCAAACCCTTTAGGTTGCTCCATATAGATTTCTTCCTCAAGGTGTCCATGCAAAAATGCATTGGAAATGTCTAGTTGCTGTATGATCCAACCACGATGAAGCGGGAAACCAAGGCAAGCACCAATCAAATGGTGGCAGACTTTATAACTAGAGTAAAAGTCTCATGAAAGTCCACTCCATGCTCTTGATCAAACCCTTTGGCTACAAGCCTTGCTTTGTACCTTTCAATGGTGCCATCAACCTTTTGTTTGAGTTTAAACACCCATTTATTTTGAATGTTGTGTTTATTTGGAGGTCTAGGACATAAGGTCCAAGTGTTGTTATCAATGAGAGCATTGAACTCAAGTTGCATGGCTACTTGCCAATTGGGATCCTTGGTAGCTTGTTTGTAGGTTTTTGGTTTAGAGGGAAGTAGAACTGAAGATAGGGCTCGGAATTGGGTATCTGGTGGAGTAGTAAAGCTTGTAATTAGGAAATTGTTTTGGCTTGAGTGAGTTGGTGTGAGATCTGGTGATTATTTGTCATGGGTGGGAGTTATGGGGGAGAGGCGTGAAGCTTGGAATACGGGAGCTAGGTTATTTGTAGGAGAGAAATCTGCAAAAGCTTCATCGAAGGTGAGTGAAAAGGAGAACTAATTGAACTAGAGGGAGAAAAGGGCATAACAGTTGTGATGGCAGCAGTAGAGTCCAATGAGATATCTTCCAAGGGTTGAGCAGCAGCAGTGAAGTTTGGAATGGAGAGATGAGGAATGGTATTTTCTGGTGGAGTAGCATCTGATTTGGAGTTGGATGAGGCTTGAGCAGCATGAAATGTATTTTCATCAAAGACTACATGTCAAGAGATATAAATATGACTAGTTTGGATATCTAAACATTGGTAGCCTTTTTGGTTAGTTACATAACCAATGAAAATGCATTTTTTGCTTCTATAGCAGAGCTTGTGTGCAGAGTATGGTCGAAGTAAGTGAAAACAGGCACATGCAAAAGTTTTTAGTAAAGTGTAATCTGGGTTTGGTGCAAGCCCCAAGTGAGTAAGGGTGGGAAACAGCATGCAAAAGTTTTTAGTGGGTACTGGGCTGGGGTTTCCTCAAATTTAAGTGAGCAGGGGATTGAGGGCCAAGGACAGGTGTGGGCATTCGGTTTATAAGGTAAGTGGCTGTGAGGAAGGCATCAACCCAATGTGTGGATGGTAAGTGAGATTGTGCTAAGAGAGCTAGAGCTATTTCAGTTAAATGGCGATGTTTCCTTTCTGAGATGTCATTTTGTTCAGATGTATAGGGGCATGTTAGTCTATGTAGGATTCCTTGTTCTTGTAAGAATTTTTTGCATGAATTGGATAGATATTCTCCTCCATTATCGGTTTGAAGTTGCTTGATTTTAGAGGAGAACAGATTTTCAACTAGACACTTAAACTTAAGGAAACACATAGCCACATCTGATTTTTGTTTAAGAGGAAACAACCAAGAGAACCGAGAATAATCATCAATAAAAACCACATAGTATTTACAGCCATTAAGTGACAATACAGGAGAAGTCCAGACATCAGAATGAATTAATTCTAAAGGATGACTAGAGTGATGATTAGAGAGGGGAAATGGAAGTTTATGGCTTTTAACCATTTGACAAAATTCACAAATGTGCTTCAATTTTTGTGAGCATGATATAGAGATGGGAGCATCATGAGTGAGGTGGTTATGAACTGATTCTGATGGATGACCCAATCGAGCATGCCAAGTGGTAGCAGGGGCTATGACACCTAGGAAAGCTGTAAAGGAAGAATTTGAGGCTGAGTTGTGCTGCCTCTTATTGGAATTGAAAGGTTGAAAATAAATTGGGTAGGGTCTTGCTCCACCTGGACCTTGGAGGAGTATCTTGTTGGTTTGCAGTTCCTTCATAACAAAAGAGGTAGCAGTGAGTATAAAATGGCAATTGTTATCTTGAGAAAGCTATTGAATGGATAAGAGGTTAGATGAAGCTCGAGGACAGTGTAAAACATTTGACAAAAGCAGAGAACTATTATTAGTTTTCAGAATGGAAGAACCTGTGTGATTGATAAGCAAACCTCCTCCATTGCCAACTGTGACTTAGGTTAGACCTTGATATGGTTGCTAAGTTAAGGTGAGATTGTTAAGGGTTGAGGTGACATAAGTGTTGTCACCACTGTCAAGGAACCAAGGCTGATCTTCCTTCTGAGTAACATTTGTATGAGCAGCCATTGCAGCTAGTTGTGCATGTGGATGTCTTTCTTGGTAAGAAAAGTCCATCCGGTGGTAATAGTCCAAAGCTTGATGATTTGTTTTCCCACAAATCTGACAGGGAGGTTTGGAGTGAGAGAAGAAGGTGTTGTTTGAGGTGGTTGGTCCTTTTCCTGTTGGTGGAACAGAGAAGTTGGGGTTATTAGGTGGATGAGCAAAGAAGTTTGAGGTGTTTGAGGAGCGTGGTACAGTGGGTTTGTTGGCAGAAAAGGGCTTTGGTTTGAGATTGTTATAAGGTGGCGTAGATTTATGACTGAAAAAGGCAACATTGTGGGTATTTGGTGGGATAGATTTGTGTTGGGACTCAAGTAGTTGTTCATAATTCAGCAACTCAGTTTGAAAGTCATCAAAGGTGATTGATAAGTCTCGGGTTGCAAAATTAAGGAGGTAATGAATGGGTGATAAGCAGAATTAAGACCTCCAACAACATAAGATATCAGGTCCTCATCATCAACAGGTTTTCCCACAGCTACAAGTTGGTTAGACCAATTTTTGGCACTAAGGAGATAGTCAGTACACGACTTAGCTCCTTGATTAAGTGTCTGCAATTGTCTTTTAAGATGAAAGATTAGAGATATAGAATTATGTGCAAACCTGTTTGCTAGAGTGGTCTAGACCCGTCAAGAGGTATTTTGCCCATAGACAGTAGACAAGACCTTCTCGGTGAGAGTGGCATTGATCCATGCCAAAATAAATTGGTCTTTTTTCTACCATACCATATAATTAGTGGTGATGTCAGAGGTAGTTTTGCCTTCAGAATCAGTGGCAAACTTTGGAGGACACAACTCAGAGCCATTCACAATGCCAAGTAAATCATGGCTTCTTAGGACTAGAGTGAATTGAGTGGTCCAATTAAGATAATTGGATTCATCTAATTTGACAGAAACTATGGGAGTGATATTGGGAAAAGGGAAGGTAACGAAAGCCATTAGGATCAAGAATGGTGTTAGCCAAATGAAGCTCTGATACCAAGTTTAAGATATTGAAAGTCTGGTTCAATTGATACCAGATGGGAAGATCTTATTGAATATATAGAGCTTTACACATTTGAATGAATTTCAAATATACAAAAAGATAAGACTACATGTAACAGAAAGATAAATGCTATCTCTTAGCTGATTCAGATGAGATGCAATCTTCCTCTTTAGTTATCTCACTTGGAATAGAATCTATATGGTTAACTAAGCCGATAAAACCCTTGGGTTGTGGTGATACTAGCAGGTAATTTTTTTCCCTCACATGCTTAGTATCCCTGAGATTATCAAATTATGTTACCCTGATTTTCTTAACCCAACAAATGATACACTGTTGAAAATACATACTCCTCAAAGTCTCAGTATAAATTTTTTATATTCAATTGATAACTTCTAGTGTCATTGTTTCGTGAACTAAAATTTGAAAGTAGGTCAGTAAGGTAGAAGGGGTTTAGGGGAGATCCAGACCCAAAAGAAGTTTCAATGAGCTTCCTTAGCGGGGATTGAAATGGACTCTTTATGGTGAAGAGTGAAGGATAGAAAAAAAAAAATGGATTCTATATGGTTTAAATAATTTGGTTTTCTCAAACTTAAATAAGGAATCAACATTCAGATTTAAGTTTAAAATCCTGGACGGTGTGGATAAGGCGTTGATTTATGCCTAAAATAGTAGGGTGAGTTTCTAGGTTCTTGTAATACTTTGTGCATGGAGATTTACTTGCATTTCAAAATCTTGTCTCTTATATCTACCACTATATTACTAAGACTGTTGTTTAATTACTAACTCAGTGGTACATAAATTAGAGGTTTCTATTCTTTGCTTAAAATTCTATGGTATTTGTTGCAACGTTCACCTGGTGGAACTGCTGGAGACTGGCGAACTGTATGCTATGAAAGCAATGGAAAAATCTATAATGATAAATCGTGACAAGGTCTGAATATATAGTATGATCAAACTCAACTTTTAAATAAAAGAACTTTAAAGAGAAATAATTGCTTCATAGTGCCAATTTTGTACAGAGAGTAATATTTAATCTTTGTTCTGGTATTAGGTTCACCGAGCATGCGCTGAAAGGGAAATCATGTCGTTACTCGATCATCCTTTTCTTCAGACACTCTATGCTTCCTTTTAGGTATTCTTATGTTATCTGTCAATACCTTCATTTTCATAGCATTATAAAACTTTGCTTACTCCAAATGAAAAAGAGGAAAAATTAAAAACTTTTGTGCACATTTTTGTTGTCATAGTTTTCTTGTTGATGTTTTTAATGCTTTTATACCAAGTCAACTCAACTAAGCTCAATCTTGAAGTAAATAGGGAAGGAATGCTTCTGTTAGAGCCCAACACCTAGTTTTAGTTTGGTCCATGTTATACATGAAGGGGCTGTTAGAGGAGCTTAATCCTAATGTGAAATATGTTGCTTGATTATTTCCCCAAGCAAGATGGGAATTTATACAATGTACAAATTACATGAATTAGGAAAGAATTGATCCTAAATAATCAAGGATATACACACAATATTAGTCTACCATATTTACATAAATCAATATACTATCTCTATTTTCCTAATATATCTTAACAGTTAATCTAGGAAATAATATCTCTATTTTTATAATATATTTTAACACTCCCCCTCAAGTTGTAGCATATATGTCATATGTTCCGAGCTTGTTACAAATGTATCCGATTTGGGAACCTCTAAGAGACTTAGTAAGAACATCTGCTAGCTGGTCATTTGAGTTGACAAAACTGGTGACAATGCATCCTGATTTAATCTTTGTAACAACTGCTAAAAACTAGTACAATGCATGCATAATTACAATAGAAAATTGGGCCAAAAACTTTCTTTTCATTATAAGTCATATGTCTTTTATACACAAAGGGTATTGTTTACAAAAATTCATTTTAAAAGACAAAACAGGGGAAACAGTGTAGCTATTGCTCCTCGCTTGCCGACGCCCCTCCGACTGCATCAACACCTAGATCCTGCATCCACAAAGGAAAATAACGGGTGAGCACAAAATAATGCTCAGTAAGTAAAACCCTCTATCTGTCTATCCCCGTATGTATAACTCTTAATTCTTTCCTTATACTATTTCTGTTTCTATTTCTGTTTCTACTAAACATCATGGCCTCATCTTATCGGAGGTACGGCCGGATGGCGTTCACACAGCACCATCTCACTCTCCATGACTATTGGGTGGAATTCACACGCACTAACCCGTTTAGTGACTACCGAGTGGGGATCACAAAGCACCTACTCGGTTTTCCTAACTATCGGGTGGAGACCACCTAGCACCTACCCGTTTCTCATGACTTTTGGGTAACGATCACCAAGCATTAACCCGTCTCTAGTCACTGTCGGGTGATGGACACAAAGCATCAACGCACCTCTACTAAATGTCGGATGATGATCACAAAGCATCAACCCTTTTTCTAATGACTAACTGGGTGGGGATCACGAAGCATCCACCCGTTTCTACTACTTATCGGGTGACGATCACAAAGCGTCGACCCATCTCTAAGGGCTATTCGGGTGGTGATCACAAAGCATCAACCCGATTCCCATAACTGTCGGGTGATGATCACAAAGCATCAACCCATCTATTCTACTCTTCTAATTCACTCTATTCTAGCATTTTTCATTCTCTCTACTCTTAGAGTAGTTGCATCCACCAAGCTCTCTACTCATAGAGTAATTGTATACACAAGTTTCCTACACTTTCTTAGGTCACTTTTCAATGCACAATTAGTGCCTATGGATGGTTCATCTCCACCAATGCACTTATGAAATGCCAACATGCAATGTTGCAAGAATTAAGGTTCACTACTCATACTCAAACCTCTATTAGGCATTTCATCAAACAACTCAAGTACACTATAAAACTCTACTATAGCAATGATTCCAAAACTTTTTCTAACCATCCAAAATGGGGAGAAACCCCTTCACATAACCACAAAACCTGCCAAATAAAAGCACTTCCAAAAAGGGATCCACAATACCCCTTCAATTCCATCTCAAACCACCTTTCCAACCCACAACTCATTTCTTATATTTGCAAGGTACAAACTATCACAAGGCATAGAAATCTCTATTTAAGCCTCCATACATGGCATATCACATGTATATCACATACATACATCATCTCTATCAAAACCCTAATCAAGAAAATTCTTAAATCTCAACTTGGGTTGGGATTTACTTACCTTGTTATGGAGAGACTTCACCAACTCTTCCTTTCACTTGGTTTGCTTGACTTTTTCTCTACTCTTAACCAAAAGAACAAAAACTCTCAAACTTCAATATAAGCTAAAACTCACAAAGTTTCACAACCAAAGTAAGAATCCTTACCTTAGGAAGCCTTAGGTTGATTTTCTACCTCAAATCACTTCAAAAACCCCTTGGAACTCCTTGATCAAAAAGAAAGAGAAGTTGAGAGGAACAAGAATGGAGAGTTGCGTTTTTGAGAAGAAGAATGAGGGGTTTGCTAACTCTTAATTCCTTTTAATGAAATTTATACCCAAGCATTCCCATTTTGCCCTTACTCTTCTTTGGGAATTCCATCTATATCCTTTGATTCATTACAAACACACCCCCATAACAACATATTCTCCATGAAAAATCTTTATAATTAACTCCCCACTTTTCCTGCTAATTAGGGGTAGAATGGTCAAATTGCCCTTAGGGAAGAAAATATCTAAAACTTAACAAACATTTTAATCGGCTGTCACCGCGCTAACCGCCTTGCCAGAGTTTCCCCGTGGTTTCAACACATCTTGGCCGCGGCGAAGATTCTTCTTTGCCCCGGCGAAACTTGGCACACTTAACTTCTTCTATTTTCAACCAAGTTCAGGGCAAGCATTCAACACAACACTCAGTCAAACAATATTACCAAAAACCAACTCAAATGAGAGCGAAAGAAAAACAATAACTACGTACCTCCGGTGGGGCGTTACAATCTTCTATCGAATAAAATGACAATCAACCTCTATATGCTTTGTTCTTCTGTGAAAGACTGGATTTGAGGCAATATGCATAACAGCTTGATTGTCACATATTAGTTTCATCTGCTTCACTTCACTACACCCAAATTCTTGAAGAAGTTGTTTCAACCAGATGAGCTCACAAGTTGCGAGAGCCATAGCCTGATATTTTGCCTCTGTACTTGATCTAGCTACTACATCTTGCTTCTTACTCTTCCAAGATATTATATTACCTCCAATCATGATATAGTATCCAGAAGTGGATCGTCTATCTAATGGAGACCCTGCCCAATCAACATCAGAATACCCAACAATTTCAGAATGACCCATATTTTCATATAGCAAGCCTTGTCTTGGAGCTCCTTTAATATACTTGAGAATGCGAACTGCTACGTCCCAATGACCACTACATGGGGCCTGGAGAAATTGGCTAACCACACTAACTACAAAGGAGATATCTGGTCTGATGATTGTGAGATCAGCTTACCAACCAATTTTCGATACCTTCCAAGGTCTTCTAATGGCTCCCCCTGTCCAAGAACAAGTTTGACATTGGGATCCATAGGAGATCTACAGGCTTATAGTCTAACATACCTGTCTCCTCAAGAATGTCCAAGGCATACTTCCTTTGTGATATAGTAATACTAGCCTCAGACTGTGTTACCTCAATCCCCAAAAAATACTTTAGCTTCCCCAAGTCCTTGGTTTGAAAGTGGCTAAACAAATGTTGCTTCAGTTGAGAAATCCTATCTTGGTCATTACCTATTATGACAATGTCATCAACATAGACAACCAAGTATATAAATTTACCATGATCATTACGGCCGAAAAATACTGAATGATCAGCTGTACTTTGCGACATCCCAAACTGTTGAATCATAGAACTGTACCATCCAAACCATTCTCTATGTGACTGCTTGAGACCATATAAAGATCGGTGTAGACGACACACCAATCTTGACTCCCCTTGAGCGACAAACCCTGGCGGTTGCTACATATATACTTCCTTAACAAGTTTACCATGAAAGAAGGCATTTTTAATATCCAACTGATGAAGAGGCCATTGATACATGGCCGCTAAAGAGATAAGGAGGCGTACCAAAGTAATCTTAGCAATAGGAGAGAAGGTATCACTGTAGTCGAGCCCATAGATCTGAGTGCACCCCTTTGCAACAAGGCGAGCCTTCAGCCGATCAACTTTGCCATCAGGACCAATCTTAATAGTGTAAACCCAATGACACCTAACAACAGCCTTGCTTGGCAGGAAGGAAACCAACTCCCAAGTACCATTATGATCGAGATCAGTCATCTTCTCGATCATGGCAACTCTCCACCCTAGATGTGTCATTGCCTCGCTAACAGTGTTAGGTATAGGGATAGAAGACAGGTTTGAAATAAAGGCAGAATAAAATGGAGATAAACTATCATAACTAAGAAAATTATAAATAGGATGTGGGTTTCGAGAAGATCGAATACCTTTGCGAAGGCAAATGGAGGAGTTGCCTCGTCTAGAGGAGACATGACCGGAGCAGGCGATGGAGGAACAATAGATGGGTCATCAGGATTGACTGAGGTACCTGTATCAAGAAGGGAAGTACCATTGGGATTAGTAAGAGGACAAGGAGGATGAGGATGACGAGAATAAACTTGGAGAGAAGGACGATCCATCGACGAGGAAGGAGGGATGAGGATAGGTAAGGTGGCAGGGATAAGATTGCTATTGACGGTGTTTTCTGAAAAGTATGGAGATGTCTCAAAGAAAGTTACATCTGCAAAAACAAATATTTGTTGGTGGTTGGGCCATAGCAACGGTAACCTTTCCGGAGACAAGAATATCCTAAGAAGATACACTTAACGGATTTAGGCTATAATTTGTCTTTGCCTGTAGTGTGATCATGAACGAAGCAAATGCAACCAAAAACCCGTAAATGTATTAGGTATGGGTTTCTGTTAGGAAACGACCCAGTTGCGTAGCGGAAAACAAAAATTACAACCACGGATCGTTCCTTAGAACCCAAAATCAAGGCACAGATTTTACAGTTTATGCATAATATAAGAATCTGCAGAAAAAAAATAAATCCAAAGGTTTGAGAAACCATACCCACGTTGGAGGCTCCACCAATATTGCCACTGAACGTGTTTGCTACCGATCCAAGTGTAGGATCGAACCAAGAAGTCCACACGAAGACAACCACCAAGAACCAAGGAGGGATTTGCTAGATCCTCCTTGGCCTTAAGAAATCAAGAAGAAAATGAGTATTTGATTTTTCAATCGAAAGGATGAAAGTGGCGTGGGAGAGTCTCCAAAAGGCTGCTGTGTGTTATGTGTTTTTCTTTTTCTTTCAAAAAGGCAAATATGTATTAGTTCTTAAATCACACAAACACTATTCCTTTTATAGGCAAACCAAGTTGCCCTATTCCCACATGGAATGGGCTTGGGCTCCAACCCAAACACCCCATGTTGCCAAACACTCCCAATTAGATATTTTAATTTAATTCATCATTATCTTAATTAAAATCAATTAATATTTAATTAACATTTAACAATAATGATGATTTAATTAAATATGTACGAACACACATTTAACCGTAATTTCACTTATTTAATTTTTAACAAATTAAATAAAAGGCTACGACCTCAGCAAATTTAATTGCACTGTAAAATTACCAAAATACCCTTTCGCCTAAAAAGACGAAAACGCCCTTATTTCTTCTTGGCTCTTAAATTATCTTCTATGTGTGTGACCCATAGGCTCCTCATCATACCGATACTGTATAGTATCGCGATTAACACCAATTAATCGTCTCACTAATACAGACCAAGATTGGCCCCTAGCAAGGCATCATGGCCACCCGATAGATTCGGATTCAGCAAAGTAGCTACCTGTCAACGATATGGTTACCATACAATACAATCCTTTCATCATACGTTATCTCGACCAGACGAAGGCATAGAAATAGTGTCAACCTTCGGTTACTCTCGATATTATATATTCAGTTTCTAGACCAATGACCCGTATTATAATCTGGATAGAGCAACAACTCAATCCCACTGTGGCCACAGTTTCAAGGTGTCATTGCCATATATTGAATTACGCCGTGAGAATAACTTCTCCCGTACGGGAGTGATGAATCCTTTGTCAATCCACCATAGTCTTGATACACTCCTTGATATAGCCAATCACCACCGTACTGACAGCTCCGAATAGAACTGCGTTAGGCTAGTATCAAACTATACCAATCGGTGTACAAGGCGCTCCGGTGATCTCAAGTCTAAGGATCACATGCACCACCATTCGTTAGAGGATTTGTTCCATAGACACTAGGGTTACCATCCATATGGAATCCTCTGGTGGGTCAGTCCAGTGAACTTGTTGCGGTATATCCGCCACAACAAGCACCCATGTGTTGCACCAGTTGTCACCAAACAACCTTGACAAGTGAGACAGGGCCATCCGCCTTTTGACAGGTCGTTCAACACTATGATAGCCTTACCGTATTATCTGTGCCCTTACTTGAGAATAATACTCGGGGCACTGGACGTTTCTAGAATGGCCACAATATGTGCTCATAGGGTTCTCACTATCAAGATTTGAAACACTTGATACCCTCGACACGGTTCTACCATTCTAAGGACATATATCAATACATATTGCAATAATAATGATTTATGCGATATATAATAAAATGCCTTTTATTATTGATTAATGAACATTATTACAAAGAGTCAATTCCACAATAATTGATTGGCTTTAGGGCATCTACTCTAACAGTTTCCGCCAGGAAAGAGAATGGAATGTGGACTCTTATGTTGCAAGATAGAAGAAGGCATACGGTTAATCAAGTAACAGACGGTGAGAACTGCATCCCCCCAAAATCGAAGAGAAACATGATGATGTATAAGTAAGGTATGGGCAGTTTCAATAAGATGAAGATTTTTGCATTTGGTGACCCCATTTTGCTGAGGAGTATAGGCACATGAGGTCTGGTGAATAATACCCTGAGAAGACATATACTTAGTAAAGGGAGATGATAGATATTCCCTAGCATTATCACTACGGAAAATCTTAATAGAAACACCAAATTGATTACGAATCTTAGCACAAAAATTTTGAAAGATAAAAAAAAAACTCAGAACGAGTTTTCATTAAAAATACCCAAGTATAATGAGAATAGTCATCTATAAAAGTAATAAAATAATAGAAACCCAAAGTTGAACTAACACAAATAGGACCTCAGATGTCTATGTGAACAATATCAAACATTGAGATGACCCTATTATTGACTCGCTTGGGAAATGAAGCTCTAGTTTGTTTTCCAAGTTGACATGACTCACAACTAAAAGAAGATAATGTAGACAGACTAGGTACTAATTTCTGAAATTTGGCAAGACTCAGATGACCAAGACAGCTATGAAGAATGTCGGTAGATGCAGCGGAGGTGAAGGCAACTGGCGGATTTGGATCAGAGAGGTGGTACAGTCCATGTGATTCATGTCCTGTTCCAATTGTCTGACCTATATTTCGATCCTACACCACAATAGAGTAGTTTATAAATTAGTTTATATGGACATTCAAGGGCGAATGAGATTGAGTTTAAAGAAATGGAAGGAAGTGGTTGAGCTTCTCTTATCCCTTTGACCATAGTCTGTGAACCATTAGTAAGAGTAATTTTTGATAAAGTGGGAGAAAAGGTAATTTGAGATAAAAGATTTTTATTACCAGAAATGTGGTCAGATGCTCTGATGCGTTGTTACTACAACATGCAAATATAGCAAGTGCACTAGTCGCGCAAAGTAATAAAGTGATGAGTGAGTATCGTTCCCACGAGGATTGGTTGTTAATCACTTATTTTCCTATTGTTTTCAAGTTGGAGAAACCAAATTTGTTTGGATTTATAGAAGAGATTAAAACTAAACTAAAAACAAAATTACTAAGTATTAAAAACTAATTAATGAAAGCAAGATTTAAAGCAAGAGCAATATCAATTTAAACAAATGGTTAGGATTTTGACTTCGTTCGGACTCTATGGATTAATTCTACGGATTATGCTACTTCTACACTCACATGCACGGATTGTAAATCGAATTCTCTAAGTTGTAAAACATACCTTCTCAAGCTATGAATTCCTACTTTTCACTATTAAGCTTCCACACCCAACAATTTGAAGATTAATAATTCCAAGTTCATTAAGCTAATGGAATCTTAGATTGATTTCATTGATTCTCAAACCTATCTCTAGCGTTCAATACTACAATGGTGATTACCCAAGAAGCTCAACATGATTCATTTCTCAATCTCATCATGTTCACCAATAAAAATCAATAAAAATCGGAATAACCACACAATCTATGCAATAAAATGTAAAAGCAACAATAATCAATTGATTAATCCATATAAATCCGAATTACATCAAAACCCTAACTCAAAATGGGTTAGTTCATAACTAAATTAACACAAATAGCAAGAAGAACAATAAGCATAGAAGTCAAATATTGAAACAAAGAGAAATGAATAGAGATCTCCCCTAGTTGAAGAATCCACAAGATTAAATCTCCAATCTTCTCCCTTTCTCTCCAAAAATGTCAAAGCTACTCTAAAGGAAACGAAAACCAGGCCACTTAGACGAACCCTTCTCAAAATGGCAAAGTTTCTCTTACATAGTTTGCCCAAAAACCTAAGACTTTCCTAAAATAAAACTGTGCGTTTTGGAGAAAACAAAATTTCACAGACTTCGCTGCGGCGAAGAAAGAATTTCACCGCGGCAGCGAGCTAAAAGTGGAATCTCGTGCTTAACTTCTTTCGCCACGACGAAGAATAGACTTCACCACGGTGAACCTTCTTGAAGAATTCTGAATTTACAGAATTGCCCTCTGCTTGCTTCCTTGCTTGAATTTTTGATCTTCGATGCTTTCCCATGGGAATAAGCTTCATAGTGCTTCACTCCACTTCAGAACTTTCCCAAATTCTGAGATTCACCTACTTCTGGGTCCAGAAACTCCAATTCGCTAATTATTCACTCAAAATGCCCATTTTGACCTGAAATATAAAATATATAGAATTAAGTAGCAATTCAGGCATAAACGAACTAAGGTATCCAAAATTCGGCCAAAAAGCCTAAATAAAACAGTATAATCCTCAGATTATCAAATACCCCTAAACTAAAGACATGCTCGTCCCCGAGCATCAGGTACAAAACACGACTACAAGAAGAATGACTAACAAACCAAAAACACAAAAACAACAAAATCGAAAATGAAATAAAAAACATTAGACTCAAACTCAACACAACGAACTGCCTATAATTTATACAAGTCTCAAAGATTGTTGACAAATTATTACTAGAAAATGCTCAACACTCCAAGAAGTTATAAGTTGCATCGACTATCTTTCTCTATTGGTCCCCCGAGTAGGTGATCCCCACTTCAATCCACATTCCGACTTCCAGGATTATTTTATGTAGAAATGCAAAGTTTATCAAATGGTGGCAGACTCCATAAGCCTAAGTATCAAACTACTCTCCACTAATAAGGATTAGACATCATTAAAGATCAAAAGGTCTTTACAGGCTCGTAATGTTAGGTTCAGTTAGTGGGCTTCAAAGAAAAGGAAAGGATAAACTAAGCAAGAGAACTCGGTTTCCTTTAAGCAAACACTAAGACTTACATCAACTTCCACTTTCTTTCTCAACCACCACTCAAGATGTCCACCATTGTATAACCCTCGATCATGTGCACTTCTCATTTTTGCTTCTGAGATGCAATTCTCAAAACTAAAATTAATTTTTTTTTTTTAAAGCAACAATAATCTTATTGAGGTTAATTACCCCTTTTTTATTCTTCTTGCCCTTCTCACAACCCCCAAACTAATCTTTTAGTTCGTATGCATCTTACACAACTCTCCAAGCTCTTTGTGTTTGCATTAGGTTTAGAATTCTCTTAAAGGTTGCAGACGTGTTTAGGGTGAAAGGTTTGGGTATTATTGGTTGCACAAGAAAAATAGGACAACAATGATTTCATAAGGCTTAAATGGGTAACTAGAGATAAAATTCATGGTTGGCTGGAAAAGCTCAAACGTTCTGAAAAACTGCCTAATCACTTCCTCAATAATGTCTATTCCTAGAATTTCACCTCAAGCACTTCTCAACTAGGTTCTAGAGTCCACCAACATTATCAAGACTTCACCTAACCACATAAAATGAATCTAAGCATGCTGAAATAATGAAAACGGTGGTTGAACCACTCAACAAACCTCAAGCTAAATTTAGTCAACAAACCTAAACTTGAAGCAATGCTTAACATTTTTCAACAATAAAATCCCGACAATCATATTCTCATCATATACTTATGTAATTCATCATTGGCATAACACAACAAAACATGAAAACAACAAAACACAAACAAAAAATTTGTTCAAATTTTTCCTACCCCCAAACTAAAGATGACATTGTCCCTAATGTCACATTATGCACAATTTAGGAATAGAAAACATAATTTAAAAAGGTACGAGATAGTTCCCTGATTAATCTATAAAGTCAGAGTTTCGCTCAACAGCATGCACACCCGTTCCTTGGCTTTCTCACCACCATAATCTATAAAACAATTGAAATTCTATGGTGTCCATTGTGTTAGAAAATTTCACTAACTAATATGAAAGTATTACAATCCTAATCTCGCCCTTACAATGACTAGGAAGTTCAAACAAAAATTAAACAATCCAAACAAAAAGAAAAATTAGGTTCAATGTACAAAATAAAAGACAATGACAATTAAAACAAAAAAAATAAAAATAAACTACAAAACAAGTGCTCAGGTTTCATTCTTTGGCCTCCTCCTCTTCTTTGGTGTCTTCATCTTCTTCGGAGCCCATCCATTCCTCCGAATCCCAGTCTTCTCATTGGAAGCTTGAAGTATCAATGTCAAGCTTGGTGCAGTAGCTCTATTGTAGATTATACATCATTCGGGTCTGCTTTGCCAACCTTGGACGCTGCTTCCATCCGCTTCATCATACCCTTTTGCACTCGCGCAGGCTCCTTTGTTGTGGGTATCGAACTAGATGATATGGTAGTACCTTCTGTGGTTCGCTGTCTTTTTGTTCCAGATCTGGGTCCTTCACTAGGTGGACGCTCAAGATACTTGTTAAAGTAGTTGGTGTCGAGGACTGGTGTAGGATGGATAAGTGGTTTATCATCAACCTTCTCGACTCTTGCTCGAGTGCACAGCCCTATAATGAGATGTGGGAAGGGGAAGCTCCCTTGCCTTGGTTTGGCTGCATGCTGTATATTAGTCATGATAATGTTTCCCACATCCATTTTCTTTCCTGTGGCAATGGAATAAAGCAACAATGCCTTCTCATAAGTCATTGTACTATAATGAGTATCCGACATCATCCTCGCACAGACAAAGTACTGCCACAACCTAGCCATCGGTATCAAATTAGTTCCCTTAATGCTCTTCCTTCCCTTCTTCGAAATCTCCCAAGGGGTATCCGGTTTTTCTATGACCTTAAGTATCACCTCATCCTCAAACCGTGTCTTCCTAAATTCCTCATACTCATCACGGCCAATTTGAGGCAATCTGTAGAAATCATTGATCACCTTTGCATCAAATGGCACATTAATACCCCTCACAAATACATGCCTAGGATCAGACTCAGGGAGGTTGGCATAAAACTCTCTCACTATCGGCTCTATGGCTGCATGTCCGAGTTCACTCATAAATAAATCCCACTTTCTCCCTCGACTCCAATCTACTGCACGGCTCATGGTCAATCCACGCTCGGCAATAAACCTCTTATCCTTGCTTTGGATTGCTCCTTCATATCATTGCCGAGCCTTGTCACTAAGAAATCTATTGTCTACCTTTTTCCCTTTTCCTTTACCCCGGGAAGGTACTTTGAGCGGCATTTTTTTTTTTTTTTGTTCGACAACTCTAATGTACCCCCAAACTAAGAATCAAACCAGACAATTCAACGCTAAATACCCTACTATTGACCACAAACACTCCTGTAAAAACACCAAAGTTTCAAAAAATTGCACCTAGACCCCCAAAATCACTCTTCTTCCAAACTCAACAAAACACTCCCAAATCACAAACCCAACTTCTTCAACCCACAACAAAGCAAAATCTACACTCCTTTAATCAAAATCAAATCACAAACTTCACCAAAAATCCACAACTCAACACATTCAAACAATATTTCAAACTTCAAGCACTTTAATCAAAATTGAGCAATTTAGACGTTGGAGAACTTGAAATCTTACCCTTTTCATGCTGAATGCACACCAATTTCACCAATTGCGGCCCAGATTGCAAGATCCCCAATTTTTTAAAACCAAGGGTTTCCAAAATTTTCTTCAATTGTTCGCAAAAATCCTTGCTAAAATGAATTGTTTTGGTGTTTGTGAGGGTTAAGGAGTAAGGAAAAGTGATGGGAATTCACTAGAGAAGCTCTGGATTGAAGGTGGAAGTGTTTGGCTCTCGGATGTGTTTTGAAGTTTTTCGCGAAAACGAAGAGTCGCGATGCACTATTTAAAAAAACAGTTTTCGCCGTGGCAAAGTTCTTCATTCAGTACAAAAATCAACCTAGTCAATGCCGCTGCGAAGAAAAAAAATTTCGCCGTGGCAAAAAATTCTAGAGCTAACAGCACTGCGGCAAAATTCCTTTAGTTCAATTTCGCAAAACCCTTTCTGCCGCGGCGAAAAATTCCAGAGAGCACGTCACCTCGGTGAAGTCTGGGACTTTTCGAATTCCTCTTCTTGCAAAATGTATTTCACCGCAGCGAAAACTGGAAAATTTCCTTTTTTCGCCTTGATTCGATAATTCACCTGAAATACCCAAAAACACACAAAATAAAAATCATTCTAAATCATAAGATAACTAAACAAATTCAAAACAATAAACAAATAACAAACAAACGAAACACTTAGGTTGCCTCCCAAGAAGCGCTTGTTTATAGTCGGAAGCTCGACTTTCTCAAGTCCTCATGTCGGGATGTCAAGTTGGATGGGGAATGACTTGCAACTCATTACCCTATCAATGTATGGCTTCAACCTCTGTCCATTGACCTTAATGTGCCATTTTCTTCATGTGACACCTCCACTGCCCCGTATGGGTAAACTCTTGTAACTATGAAGGGTCAAGACCATCTAGACTTAAGTTTTCCAGGGAAAAGCCTAAGTCTAGAATTATACAACAACACTTTCTGCCCCACTTCAAAGTTCTTATTCTTGATATGCCTGTCATGCCACTTTGTGGTCTTTTCCTTGTAAATTCGAGCATTCTCATACGCTTCATGATGGAACTCATCGAGTTGTTCAAAGTCAGTGTCCTGTCCTCCCCAGCAGCTCGTAAATCCATGTTTAGCTAATTGATTGCCCAGTATGCCTTATGCTTGAGTTCTATTGGCAAGTGACATGCCTTCCCATATACTAACCTAAATGGAGACATACCAATTGGAGTCTTGAATACAGTGCGGTGTGCCCATAATGCATCATCTAAATTCCGTGACCAATTCTTCCTAGATGCATTGACTGTCTTCTCTAAAATTCCCTTAAGTTCTCTGTTCAATAGTTCCACTTGCCTTCTAGTCTGAGGGTGGTATGGTGTAGCCACTCTATGTTTCACTCCATATTTTCCCAACAGCTCATCTAATTGCCTATTGCAAAAATGTGACCCCCCATCACTGATGATTGCCTGTGGTAGCCCAAATCTTGAGAAAATGTTCTTCTCACAAAGTTAACCACCACCCTGGCATCATTGGATGGCAATGCAAATGCTTCCACCCATTTCGATACATAATCCACTGCTATCAAAATGTACATGTTTCCATAAGAATTCGGGAAAGGACCCATGAAGTCAATTCCCCACACATCAAACAGCTCAACAACTAGGATATTATTCAACGGCATCTCATCTCTCATTGAAACATTTCCACTCCGTTGACATTGGTCACATTCTTGAACCATCCGGAAGGCATCCTTGAATAGGGTTGGCCAATAAAATCCAGATTGAAGGACCCTGGCTGCTGCCCTAGTTCCTCTGAAATGGCCACCCACTTCCCTCTCATGGCAATGTTGTAGAATAATCTTCATTTCTTCTTCCAGGACACACCTATGTATCATCTGATCAGCACAGTGTCTATACAAAAATGGCTCTTCCCAGAAATAATACTTCAAGTCTGAGAAAAACTTTCTCTTTTGCTGGAACGTCATGCCAATTGGGAGTACTCTCAATGACAAGTAGTTTGCAATACTACATACCAAGGTGCTTCCTCCACTCTCATCAATTTCTCATCTGGGAAGGTTTCTTTGATTTGGGTTTCCTCTTCACTTCCCTGGGTTGGTCATTCAATCCTTAACAAATGATCCGCCACCACATTTTCCGATCCCTTTTTATCTCAGATTTCTAACTCAAACTCTTGTAGTAGTAGGATCCATCTTATCAGTCGTGGTTTTGCTTCTTGCTTTACCAATAGATGTTTGAGTGCCGAATGATCTGTGTAGACAATCACCTTAGCACCTAGCAAGTATGAACGAAATCTGTCAAATGCAAAAACCATAGTTAATAGCTTTTCTTTAGTAGTGATGTAATTCAACTGTGCATCAGTGAGTGTCTTGCTAGCATACTGAATTACATGCAACACTTTGTTCTTTCTTTGTCCTAACACTACTCCTAGTGCAAATTCAAACGGTACTCCCCAATTAGGAACTGCAATAATAGGTGCAAACACTAACAATTTCTTAAGAGTTTGAAAAGCATGCATGCATTCATCATTAAAATCAAAAGGAACATCCTTAATCAATAGAGATTGCAAAGGGGTTTAGAGATTTTAGAGAAATCCTTGATAAACTGTCTATAGAACCCTACATGCCCCATGAAACTCCGAACTGCCTTAACATTTGCAGGACTTGCCTTAACATTTGCAGGTGGTGGCAGCTTCTCAATCAGTTCTGTTTTTGCTCAATCCACTTCTATGTCGTCCTTTGAAATTCTGTGACTGAGTACTATTCCTTCTGTACCATGAAGTGGCATTTCTCCCAGTTGAGCACCAAATTCGTTTCCTGACATCGCTGCAAAACAAATGAGAGATTAGATAAGCAATTGTCAAAAGACAAACCAAAAATAGAGAAGTCATCCATGAAGACTTCTATAAACCACTCCACCATGTCACCAAAG
The DNA here is from genome assembly GCA_026225825.1 of Pistacia integerrima. Lineage (NCBI taxonomy): Eukaryota > Viridiplantae > Streptophyta > Magnoliopsida > Sapindales > Anacardiaceae > Pistacia > Pistacia integerrima. The sequence continues at coordinate 46,729,778 of CM047749.1, forward strand.
ATCGACATCATGCATCTCTGAAATGTGGCTGGTGCATTGCACAACTCGAAGGGTATCCTTCTGTAAGCAAAAGTGCCATAGGGACAAGTGAATGTCATCTTCTCTTGATCTTCAAGAGCAATGGCAATCTGATTATATCCTGAATAACCATCCAAGAAACAATAGTAAGCATGCCTTGCCAATCTCTCCAACATTTGATCAATGAAGAGAAGTGAGAAATGATCTTCCTTGTCGCTTCATTCAATTTCCGGTAGTCAATGCACACTCTCCAACCCATGACTATCCTGGTTGGTATCAATTCATTGCTTTCATTCTTTATCACTGTGATACCTCCTTTCTTTAGAACCACTTGCACCAGGCTCACCATGGACTATCAGAAATAGGATAAATTATGCCCGCATCTAGAAGTTTCCCCACTTCCTTTCTCACCACGTCCTTTATCGAAGGATTCAATCTCCGTTGTGGTTGCACCCTAGGCTTGACATCATTTTCCATAAGTATCTTATGCATACATAACGATGGAGAGATGCCTCTAATATCTGAAATGGTCCATCCAATTGCTGATCTATGTTCCCTTAACACCCGAATCAACCGCTCTTCTTCCAATTTACTCAACCTTGAATTGATGATTACTGGGAAGGTTGCTGCTTCACCAAGATACATATATTTGAGGTGGGAAGGTAAAGGCTTCAGTTCAAGTTTTGGAGGTTCTTCCTTTCTTTTCTTTTCCTTCTCTTTGTTAAAATCAAATTCCTCAAATTCTAGATCTTGGCACTCATTAATCTGCTGAAGTGCCTCGAAAAATCTAGCATACTCATTCTTTGCCGGCTCATCTACCTCTATTGTTTTTTATTGGGTAATACAAGCTTCTAGAGGTAGTTGAGGCGTGTTCTCTTCAATGGCCTCTACCACTAGTCTATCCACCACATCTACACTAAAACACGAATCCGACTCTGATGGAAATTTCATGGCTTCAAAAACATTTAACGTTACTGTTTCATCTTGAACCCTTAACAGCAACTTTCCTTCTTGCACATCAATGAGGGCTCTTCTTGTGGCCAGAAATGGTTGGCCTAAAATGAGAGGCATTTCCTTATCCTCTTCCATGTCCAGCACAACAAAGTCCGCCAGAAAGATAACTTTTTCCACCTTCACCAAAACATCTTCAACTATACCTCTTGGATGCTTGATGGATCTATCTCCAAGTTGCAATGACATAGTCATTGGCTTCACTTCACCAATCCCTAATCTACTGAAAATAGAAAAAGGCATTAGATTAATGCTTGCACCTAAATCACATAAAACTCAGTCAAATGCACCTAAATCACATAAAACTCGATCAAAAGTAATGTCTTCTATAATGCAAGGAATAGTAAAACTCCTTGGATCTTTGAGTTTCGGGGGCAGCTTCTTCTGTAGAATGGTGCTGCACTCCTCCGTAAGCATCACGGTTTCCTCATCTTCTAACTTCCTTTTGTTTGATAAAATTTCCTTGAGAAATTTTGCGTAGCTTGACATTTGTTGCAATGCATCTGCAAAAGGAATGTTAATATGCAGTTTTTTAAATATTTCAATGAATTTGGAAAATTACTTATCCTGATTCTTCTTTCTGAGTCTCTAAGGAAAAGGCACAGGAGGAGTGTGATGTGCTAACTCTAGTGGTATCTCGGGGAATGGAAATTTCTCTTTCTTTTGTCTTTGCCTCTGTTCCCTTTTTTGTTCATCTTCCTTATAACTGGTTGGTTTTTCTTTCGCAATTATTTCTTCGTCAACTTCCTCATCGGAATCTCCCTTTTCTTTTGGTGGGCTTCCTTCTTTCCCTGATTGTTCCACCTCTTCTAACATTGTCCCACTCCTCAGAGTTATTGCATTTGCTTGCTCAAGTGGGTTAGTCACTGTGTTGCTTGGTAGGGAACCCTGTAGTCTCTCATTGAGCTTATCGGCCAATTGACCCACCTGTACCTTCAAGTTCCAAATGGATGCCCCTTGATTTTTGAAATTCGTCCTCGTCTCATTCATGAAACCTGTGGTCTCTTGCGTAAACTTTTCAAACATATCCTCCAGTTTTGTCAATCTTTGCTCTCCTAGTTGATTGTTCACCCCCACTTAGTTGTTTGGTATCGTTCTTTGGTTCAATTGATTGTTCTCCTGATTCTGATTACCCCAAGATAGGTTTAGATGATTCCTACAACCAAGATTATATATGTTGGAGTACGGATTGTTCGGTTGCCTCTGATTTCCTGCCAAGTAGTTAACCTGTTCGGATGATGAAGACGTTGAAGCAAATGTATTCCCCACTTGACATTCACTATTCACATGACTACCTGCACAAAATTCACAAGTTAGTTGAGGTGCTTGAATGGAATTTACCTGCATACTTCCCAACTATTTCTGAAGTGCAGTAAGTTGGGCTGAAATGGCTGTATATGCATCAACTTCATGAAGACCCATAGATTTCTTCGACTGCATCCTCTCATTCGGTCTTTGATAGTTGTTACTTGCCAACACCTGAAGCAACTCATAAGCTTCTTCCGGTGTCTTATTTTGCAATGCTCCTCCCGATGCTGCATCCACCATGGTTTGCACATTAACCATCAATCCATTGTAAAACGTTTGGACTTGTATCCAAATTAGCAACCCATGGTGTGGACACCTCCTCAGTAGTTCCTTGTATCTTTCCCACGCCTCATATAATGATTCAAACTCTTCATGTAGAAAAGATGTGATATCATTTCTCATCTTCACGGATTTTGCTGGAGGAAAGAATTTGGTCAGGAACTTCCGTGCTAATTCATTCCAGGTTGTGATCGTCCTTGGTGGTAGTGCCATTAACCATCCCTGTGCTTTATCCCTCAATGAGAAAGGGAACAATCTCAATCTGATGGCGTCATCTGACACTCCGTTTGACTTGAAAGTATCGTAAATCTCCAAAAAATTTACAATGTGTATATTTGGATCTTCCTTCAAATCTCCCTTACACTGTACCAACTACTGGATCATCTGGATGATTGCCAGCTTAATTTTGAAGTTGTTGGCTTGTACTACTAGTCTAGTTATGCTCGAACCACTGCCATCAACAGTGGGAACTGAGAATTCCCTAAATGTTCTATTTTCTGCCATCTCAACAACTATGGCCTCTGGTTCAACTATAGCCTCTCATTCTCTCCTCTCTCTGTTAAGTGTTCTCGCGGTTCTTTCAATCTCTAGATCTATTGAAACCACTGGCTGATGTCTAGCTCTTCGCATAAACTATATAGAACGAGAGAAAACGTGAGATCACTAGCTAACAGAAAAGAACAACGAAAATTAACTAATAAACAATTAGAACAAAAATAAAACTCCAATCTAGCTAACTCAAGAAGATTTCAATGTTAACACACAACTCAATCCCGACAACGGCGCCAAAAACTTGATGCGTTGTTACTACAACATGCAAATATAGCAAGTGCACTAGTTGCACAAAGTAATAAAGTGATGAGTGAGTATCGTTCCCATGAGGATTGGTTGTTAATCACTGATTTGCCTATTGTTTTCAAGTTGGAGAAACTGAATTTGTTTGGATTTATGGGAGAGATTAGAACTAAACTAAAAACAAAATTACTAAGTATTAAAAACTAATTAATGAAAGCAAGATTTAAAGCAAGAGTAATATCAATTTAAACAAATGGTTAGGATTTTGACTTCATTCGGACTCTATGGATTAATTCTACGGATTATGCTACTTCTACACTCACATGCACGGATTGTAAATAGAATTCTCTAAGTTGTAAAACATACCTTCTTAGGCTATGAACTCCTACTTTTCACTATTAAGCTTCCGCACCCAACAATTTGAAGATTAATAATTCCAAGTTCATAAAGCTAATGGAATCCTAGATTGATTTCATTGATTCTCAAACCTATCTTTAATTTTCAATACTACAATGGTGATTACCCAAGAAGCTCAACATGATTCATTTCTCAATCTCATCATGTTCAACAAATAAAATTAATAAAAATAAGAATAACCACATGATCTATGCAATAGAATGTAAAAGCAACAATAATCAATTGATTAATCCATAGAAATTCGAGTTACATCGAAACCCTAACCCAAAATGGGTTAGTTCATAACTAAATTAACACAAATAGCAAGAAGAATAGTAAACATAGCAGTCAACATATTGAAACCGAGAGAAAAGAATAGAGATCTCCCCTAGTTGAAGAATCCACAAGATTAAATCTTCAATCTTCTCCCTTTCTCTCCAATAATGTCAAAGCTACTCTAAAGGAAATGAAAACCAGGCAACTTAGATGAACCCTTCTCAAAATGGCAAAGTTTCTCTTATATAGTTTGCCCAAAAACCTAAGACTTTCCTAAAATAAAATTGTGCGTTTTAGAGAAAACAAAATTTCACAAACTTCACCGCGGCGAAGAAAGAATTTCACCGCGGCGACGAGCTAAAGTGGAATCTCGTGCTCAACTTCTTTCGCTGCGGTGAACCTTCCTGAAGAATTCTGAATTTATAGAATTGCCCTCCGGTTGCTTCCTTGCTTGAATCTTCGATCCTTGATGCTTTCTCATGGGAACAAGCTTCATAGTGCTTCGCTCCGCTGCAGAACTTTCCCAAATTCTGAGATTCGCTTACTTCCGGGCCCAGAAACTCCAATTCACTCATTATTCGCTCAAAATGCCCGTTTTGACCTGAAATATAAAATATATAGAATTAAGTAGCAATTCAGGCATAAACGAAATAAGAAGTCTCCAAAATCCGGCCAAAAAGCCTAAATAAAATAGTATAATCCTCGGATTATCATGCTCCGGAATCCAAAATCCATGGGCCAGTGGAGGAGGTCCAGCTCAGATAGGTAAAGGAATTACCAGTTCCAGAGGCGTCCGATTAGGATGACTGTTGCTTGACAGCTTGATATTGAAGATACTCATTGTAATCAGCCCCATACAATGTAATGGAGTTGGGTTGTTGGTCTTTAGCATCGGGTAAGGGAAGGAGTCCATCTCCAGTTGCTTGAGCCATATGAGCGGTGGATCGATTAGAAGATTGATGTGGTGGCCTCCCATGCAAAGCCTAATAAGTGTCTTGGTTGTGGCCGTTCTTATCACAATAGGTGCAATCTGGTCTAGATCCCTTTCCTTTTCCCTTTCGAGAACCATTCTGTCGTTGCTGATTTCTTGCCTGAAAAGCTAATACAGATGTCTCAACCTCATTAGTATCGCCTAGGTTTAAAGAAAGACATAGTAATCGAGCAAATACATCTTTCAAAGATAGTATGGTAAGGCTAGCTAAAATTTGATCTCGAATAGAACCAAGGTCAGATCGTAGTCCGATTAAGGCTAGGACCATAAAGAATTTGTCACGTTGTCTCTCTTGTTTAGTGGTACTATCAGATACTGGCATAAGGGAATCAAATTGATCTTTTAAAGTCTCTATCTGCCCTAAATAGCTCTCCATATCTTGATTATTTTGTTGAAGGTGGAAAATATCAGAAACAAGTCTATATATTCTTTGCACATCATTCGTATACAAAGTTTTGGCTTTGGTCCAGACCTTACAGCAAGTTTTACAAGATTGAAACAAATTAAGCAATTTAGGGTTTAAAGAGTGCCAAAAGAGACTACATAACTGAGCATCAACTTTAACCCAACTAGCCCTCTTAGTAGAAGAAATATCAGTGGATGTTTTACTTAAGTGATCATCATAATCCTGCCCCATAAACCATAACTCTACTAAAGCAGCCCATGATGCATAATTACTACTACCCTGAAGCTTGACTGTAGTACTTATTGGAGAACTAGAAATAGAAGAGAAGAATGGTTTGATATCACCTGATTTTGATGTTTCTGCCATTGTACTCAAGAGAAGTGAGAGATAAATCCAAAACGATAGAAACACCCTCTGTTAGAGTTGAATCATCAACAAGAAGGAAGAACTGAAGGAAACCGATCACCTAAGAAGAACTAAAAGATGCCGACGAACCAGGAGAATCGAGAAATAAACTCCCCAAAAGCAAAGAGGGGCGCCTCCTTTAAAGAATTGTTTAGGGTTTCTGAAATAGATGGATTTAGAAGAAGAAGAAGGCTAAGAACCAACCTGGCTCTAATACCATGAAACAACAGTGTTTGTGAAATATGTTGCTTGATTATTTCCCCAAGCAAGATGGGAATTTGTACAATGTACAAGTTACATGAATTAGGAAAGAATTGATCCTAAATAATCAAGGATATACACACACAATATTAGTCTACCATATTTACACAAATCAATATACTATCTCTATTTTCCTAATATATCTTAACGGTCAATCTAGGAGATAATATCTCTATTTTCCTAATATATTTTAACAATAAGTAATCAGTTTATGTAAACTTTAGATCTTCTCTTCTTCTTCTTCTTCTTTTCCTAGAGGTGGGGGGTTGCATAACAACTTGCAATGTGGCAATAGGTTACTTTTTTTGTTTTCCTTTTTTAAAGTGTTAATACTATTATTTTAATTTGAAATTTTTGTAGATCTATCGAAATTTTGATCAGTCTTCTGGAGATCCAGCCCATGTTCAACTTCTCTGAACGTTCTATTACCGAGTTACCTGTATCAAGTGATCTGCGGTTTGATTATACGCGCTATTTGGATAAAACCTTTAAGGTTTCACTCATATTTTCTCTTTTCAATTCTTTATGTTTCAGGTATTTGCAATTTTAGCAATTAATCATCTCTTTTTCCCTTCAGGTAGGAAATATTGTGCGGGATGTTCATTCCAATGCTAGGAGAAATTGTCCTTTGGTTGGTGATCTTTGGGTTCGATCTTTGCTTGCTTTGGAACGTTGCCATGTGCCTAAGAAAGAGATATCTACTGTAAGTTTCAGTTGTTACCCTTCATCTATTGCGAATTATGAGAGATTGCTATAAGTAGCTTAATAGCAATGAAGTTTCACAAACTTTAGTGTTGGAATTTCATTCTACTCCTTTTAGAAATATAAAGGTTTACTTTTTTTGTTTAAAAAAATTTTCATATCATATTTAGGTCTTTGAGAAGTCCCTTCTATGGACTTTTTCGACCATTGAGGAGGTAAAGATATTCTTTTCTCTAATTTGCAGGCTTGACTTACTACTCTTTGTAACTTGTTATTATTTCATCTACATTTTATGCATTAAAGATCTTTGTTAATTGGGCCCTCTTTGTTTCAGTACCTAAACTTATTCCTCACTCGAGTGGATGGTTTGAGACGAAGAATCCTTTTGCTTGGAGCAGAAGAGGATGAACTAAATTTTCCATTGCTAAGGGAAACCTTTCAGGTTCGCATATGTATATTGTTCATTTTTCCTTGTTAAAATTGTTTTTACTCGATGTCAAGAACTTGAAGCTTCTCAAGACATTTGTAGATGCTCTATTCATGATGAATTTTGGATGAAGAAAATGTGGACCTTGTAGCTAGTCTACTCTTTCAGGGTCAAGGCATAGATCTTTTACAAATGTGTATCAAGTGCTTCTACACTTAGACTCCAAAGAAAAGTCTATTAATTTACTTCATTTAGTGTGCTGTTATAGTACCATTATGACCACTTTATGTAGAAATTACAGTGCATAAGTCTCGGTACTCCAAGATGACTTTTGCTAATTGCTAGATTGTTACCTTTGCTAGTGGCGGACCCAGGATTTTTGCTTGGGGGGCCCATTGCTCCGTCACTGTTTACCAATCAACTAGTGAAAACATAAGAAAATAACATCCGATTCACAAGGAAACACAAGAAAATTTTTACGTGGAAAAACCACTTCAATATGAAGAGATAAAAAAAACCATGGGTATCTAACGATCCACTTAAATCCAATATAATCAAAAGAGTTTACAATAACCACAAATCCACCAAAAATATTCTACACAAATTTAGAGCTCAATCAAAACTCTAACAAAATTAAAATACACAAAGGTTTACAAAGAGATGGATTACAATCACTCCAAATCCAGATCCAGATGTTAACATTCTAACTCAACCGTCTAGATTAAAGATCCACACATCCTCTGCGTATTGACTGAAAAATCAAGTTAGAATGTATACCTAAAGATCTAAATAATATGAATATTGATTATTTAAAAATGAAAGCAAGTTAGAATAGTATACCTGAAGATGTTCAATTTAACATGATTTTCTGCTTCATTATGTTATGAAAATGTTCAATGATATCTTCATTTTGAATTGTAGCAAAAACTTCATTTTCAATGTAAACTACTAGGCAATTGTTCATCCACTCATCTCCCATTCGATTACGCAAAGTATTCTTAATAAGATTCATTGCAGAGAACACCTTTTTCAACAGTAGCCACAGGCAAAACCAGTGCTAATTTAATAACACCCTTTCAACAGTCATTTTCTTGCATATTTTCCTGCGGTTTTCAATATAATTTTAACATCAATCTTGCATAACATCAATCTTAAATATTCTTGTTAAATTACATATTTAACCATCTAAAGAGCTTATTTAAACTTAAAACTTCAATATTTTAGTAGGCTAACCTTTAGGAGACGTGCGTGAGAGAAGTTGAGAGTGAGATTTTTTTAATTTCTGTTGCAGACTTGCAAGTTGAATCTCAGCCATCACATGTAAAACTTTTACAGTAAAAGAGAAGTTAGGAATTGGGGAAGAAAAAGTGGAATATGAAAAAAAAGACAAAACATACTTTTTCATTTTTTTAACTTTTACTTTTTTTTAATCTTTGAAAAAACTTAACAAATTTTTTCTAAAAGTTGAGGGCAGGCCTGGGCCTACCCTCAAAGGGCCTGGGTTCCCTGACCTTTGCTAATTGTTTTGTCATGGAGTAGTGTCCTTTGCTAAAAAAAAATCTCATTCAGCATGGGAGTTGCATGCACGGAAGATATCTTTATGTATCTGTGAATTTATAAAATTTGCATGTCATATTCAACTGGTACATCGTTGTTGTATAATTGTTGTCTTCAATATTAGTGTTTATAAACAATTAGCCTAATGTCTCTTTAGTGTACCATAAAATTGCAGGCTCTGTATGATTAGGTGTATTACATATACTTGAATACTTAACTGTGCAGTTTCTTCCTTTCAACACGCATCAGATTACTTATCTCAGTAGATGAAGAATACAGATGGTTTGCTACATTTGTATGCTTATTGGGCTTGTTTGGAGCTAAATTTGGCTGCAGCTTTAGGTGTTTGGGAGAGCCTGGTTAAGACCTGGTTTGGCCCATTCATCCTTTTCTCTTTCTTATCCTGTATAGTTCAATATGATTGATTTATGATTCATCTTTGTATTTTTTTCCATATAACTTGCTTTTTGTCTGTGCAGCGAGTCAATGTTGGAAGGCTGGCAAGGTTATATAGCTATGGAAATTGATTTGGGACATTTAAACGAAGCTAGGTCCATCTATAGGAGATGCTACAGTAAAAGATTTAGTCGGACAGCTTTAGAGGTATAATTCTTTTACATTACTTGCATTCAATTATACTAGATTGATTTATGGACATAATTTGAATTTGAATGTTTCTAAACTGGTTTTTTCCTAATTTTTTTTTTTTTTGAAAATTGTTTCTTTTAGTAGTATACGATGCAGCTTTATTTAATCAATTGATATCTGTCATCTACAATGCAAACATTTCTTTCTTTATTCTCTTTTTGCAGCTAATGGAAGTTGAAACTAGACAAATGGCTTAAGTCAAGGTTGTTAAAATGTTGTTTATCAAGTAGGGCAATTTATGGAGATCTTTTGAACTCTTCATATAGAATCATGTTCTGTAGTTGAGCATAGTTTTAGAGAGTAGCCTTGCAATAGGTCAACCTGTTACTCGGGCACTAGAATCATAATGATTTAAATGTCATTTTGAATAATTTTTCCAAATCATACGTAAATGATATATGACAGTATCTCTAGGGGTCATGCTCGTTGAAAATCCATGACGTTTATTTTTTTAACTTTGAACTTTGAAGTTACTGATACTCTGATGAAATTATGGCATATATGAAGCTATCACATTTAAACCATAGGTAGTGGAGTAGTTTTTGAAACACAATAGGCTGATATAAGAGTAGACTATGACACCCTAGCTTTCCTTATTTACTAAAATTGTACCCATTGTTATTCAGAAATAAAAGTTTATTTTCTTTTAAGTGTGAAACTTGTCAACTTGCAAAATACACCAAGTCTATCTATCTAGCTCATAAATATAAGAGTTATAGGCTTTTTTAATAATTCATAGTGATATTTGGGGGCCATCTAGAGTTACAAATATTGTAGGGTCTAAGTGGTTCATTATGTTTATTGATGACCACGCTAGAGTATGTTGGGTATACTTGATGAAAAACAAGTTTGAAGCAAGTCAATTGTTAAAAACTTTCATTCAATGGTTGAAACTCAGTTTCAAGAAAAAAATCCAGGTTTTATGGATGGATAATGGTAAGGAATATTTTCACTTTATCCTAGGAAACTACTTGTTACATCACGGGATTGTACATCAAAGCTCTTGTGTTAATACCCCTCAACAAAATGGGATAGCTGAAAGAAAGAATAGGCACCTATTAGAGGTAGCTAGAGTCTTAATGTTTACCATTAATGTAACTCAGTATTTTTGGAGTCATGCGATTTTAACAGTTGCATATTTGATAAATAGATTACCTACTAGAATTCTTGATTTTCATACACCTCTTGAGACTTTGCTAAAGATCTTTCCTAGTTGTAGGATCCTAAATACTTTACCCTTAAAAGTGTTTGGATGTACTGCTTTTGTACATGTTATGTCTCCTAATAGAGGAAAGCTAGACTCTAGGGTCATTAAATGTATCTTGCTTGGATATTCTCCCACATGGAAAGACTATTAGTGCTATTGTCCTGTAAAGAGAAAATTATATGTCTCTAGTGATGTTACATTTTTTGAGTCACATCCATTCTTTCCCACTTCCCTTCAGGGGAGAATTTGAGAGATTGTGAAGGTCATTCGTGGGAAGTGGTGTTATCCTTACAACCACACTTTAGTCAGTCTCAATAGTCTCCCAGTCCAGGTCAAAGTTCAAAGTCACCTATTTTCCTATAGGTCAGCTTATTCCTATAAGAATGAGTAAGTCTCCTAGTCAGCTTAATTCAGGTTAGGTTCCTATAGGCCAGCCTAGTCTCTTAAGGATGAGTTAGTCTCGTAGTCAGCCTACCAATTTAGGTCCTACTCTAACTATATAGCCCACTCTTGGTAAACCAAACTCTCAAGAAAGATTGGAACTAGGGGGAGGTCTGGAGAGATTAAATCAGTCGAGTCTCCAATGTTATTCTCAAAGAACTGACTATCAAAGTGGAAGGAAACCTAATGATCTACATAAGCAATCATCCTAACTGGAAGAAACCAGTGATTCACAGTCACAAGGTAAGGAAGAACTATCTTCTGATGAGTCTAAATCAGGGCATGATGATTTACATTTACCTATTGCACTAAGGAAGGGTGTTAGATCCTGCATGTTGCATCCTATTGCTAAGTATGTGGTGTACGATAGGTTGGTAGATGATTTTTTGGCATTCACCACTAATCTCTCAGTTGTGAAAGTTCCAGCACCAGTACATGAGGCATTAGGGGATGAAAACTGGAGGAAGACTGTGATAGAAGAGATGAAGGCTCTTGAGAAAAAACAAGACTTGGGAGCTGGTGAGTTTACCTGGAGGGAAACAACTGTGAGCTGCAAGTGGGTGTTTACTATTAAGTGTAAGGCAGATGGAACAGTTGACGGGTATAGGCAAGGCTGGGGCAAGGAGATTTACGCAAACCTATGGAGTAGACTATGAGGTGACCTTTGCTTCGGTGGCTAAGTTGAATACTATCAAGGTGCTTGTCTCTTGCAACAAATATAGACTGGCCTCTACAACAACTAGATGTGAAAAAATGCGTTTTTGAATGGTGAACTTGCAAAAAAGGTATACATGGAAATGCCACCAGGGTTTGAAGGGAGTGGAAAGGACGGAAAAGTGTGCAAATTTAAGAAATCATTATATGGCCTAAAATAGTCTCCACGGGCCTGGTTTGAAAAATTCACAAAGGCTGTTAAGAGGTATGGTTTCACTTGGGGGTAGACTGATTATACATTATTCCTTAAAACCTCTGTAGGTAAGATTACTATTCTAATTGTTTATGTAGACGATATTATTATTACTAGAGATAGTTTTAAAGAAATAGAGGTTGTTAAGAAGGTTCTTGCTCGGGATTTTGAATTGAAAGACTTGGGGTAGTTGAGGTATTTTCTTGGCATGGGGATTGCTATGAGTAAAAAGGGAATTTCAGTTTCACAAAGAAAATATGTGTTGGATTTACTAACAGAGATAGGTATGCTAGGTTGCAAGCCATTTGAGACTCCCATTGAACCAAATCTGAAATTTGAGAAAATGAGTTATGATGCTCTGGTTGATAAAGGTAGGTATCAAAGGCTGGTTGGGAAATTGATATACCTATCTCATACTAGACCTGACATAGCCTTTCCAGTGAGCGTAGTGAGTTAGCATATGCATAACCCACAAGAGAAGCATTTTGGGGCTATGAGTAGGATTCTAAGGTACCTTAAAATGACCCTTGGGAAGGGGCTATTTTTTGGTAAAAAGAATGAAAGGAAAGTAGAAGCATTCACAGATGCAGACTGGGCTGGTTCTGTGGATGATAGAAGCTCGACCTTAGGTTATTGCACTTTTGTTTGTGGAAATTTAGTAACCTGGAGAAGTAAGAAGCAGAACATGGTAGCTAGAAGTAGTGCTGAGGCTGAGTTTCATGCTATGGCTCATGGGATTTGTGAACTAATATGGCTAAGAAGAATCTCGAGAGAGCTTGAAATCAAAAGTGCGGAGCCTCTGAGGTTGTACTATGACAACAAGGTTACAATTGGGATAGCACACAATCCAGTGCATCTTGATAGGACCAAGCACGTTGAAATAGATAGACATTTCATCAAAGAGAAGATAAAAGATGAGATGTTATGTGTTACCTACTTGCCTACAAGTCAGCAGACAACATATATTCTTACAAAAGGACTGCCTAGACAATTGTTTGTTAATCTAGTTTCCAAGCTAGGAATGATAAATATCTATTCACTAGCTTGAGGGGGAACGTAGGATTTCTAGATTAGAATATGATCAATTTAAGAGTCACCTAAGTCTTATCTAGTTTAAGAGATTGAAATAAAAAAATTATCAGGATTTGTTTTCTACTGATTTCATGTTTAAATCTCTCTATATGAGATTTGGGCCAGTTTGGTTTGTAATTCAAAAATAATTTTGAAAAACTAAGTTACAATTAAAAATTTTAAAGTTCTATCTCTAAATTTTAAATATATGAAAATATATTTTGTATTTTAAATCTCTTTATGAGATTTGGGCCAGTTTGGCTTGTGATTCAAAAATAATTTTAAAAAACTAATTTACAATTTAAAATTTTAAAAGCTTTATCTCAATATTTTAAATATTTGAAAATATATCTGATATTAAAAATTGTTTTTGAAGTTAAAAACTATATAAAGATTGAGAAATGATATTTTTCTTGTTTTCTAATTTTACACTAATTTTTAGGATTATATGCAAAAACATTGTTTTGAAAACATTTCAACTTATTTTAATAAAAATGTATTTTCATAAAATTCCTTATATTCCTTGTTTTCGAAAATAAAACACTATTTAAAGTTTATAATAAATAGGCTCTTATTTAGATTATAAACTTGTATATGTATTTATGTTATATTTATGGTTGTAATTGTAATGCTTCAACGGGTACATTCAGCATACGAGATTGTGTTAAATTTTAAGTATGGTTGTTGAACGCTTAACTATCAATTTAAGCTTTTAAGCCAAGTTGTTACGTAACATTGTTAAAGATGTTACCAAATTATGATACATCTGCTTGGTATTTATTGAATGTATGCAAGCCTTGCTATTTTAACTCAATGCGTAAAGATGCTTGTCTTTGCTCCCTTTCTCAGATTACACCTTGCTTGGAAGAGCTGCAACTATTTAGCTTACAACAGGAAGCCAAATATGTTCCTAAACTAATAGATCAAAAAGAAAAGTCGCATAAGAAAAGTGTTAATGGAAAGAGTAAAACAGATTCAAACATGAGTGATGAACAGTCTCCATCTAAGCGGTAGAAAAATACTGCCCAAAACCCAAACAAAGTGCATGGGAAAGGAAAGGGACGAGCACAGAACTTAGCTAAGGAAAACAAAGTAGAAGAAGCAAAACCCACGTTTGAAGAGCATCCAAATGACCAACACATCAAAGACTCCACCATTGGAAGAGCCAAAGTATACACTGACAAGTGTACTGCATTTTTATCAAACCTTAACTTCAGGCCAAGAAGAGATTCTCTCGCACTTCAGAGAGAGATTGCTTTTTATTCTTTTTTGACATTGGACAGGCAAATATAAAGAGATAATTCTAATGGTTTTAAAATTTTTTCAAGCAACTTCTGAAGATCTGAAAAAATTCTGTAGCGATGTTGGTGGGGTTGGATATGTTCGAATTCTGTAGGATAAGTTCACCAGAAAGTCAAGGATATGACTCTCTTTCTCTCATTCATTATTTGTCAATGTTATTTGTCTGTTATGCTTCAAATGAAAAAGGGGAAGCTATCCACTGGACCTTCCATGTGCACATCAGTCTTACAGTCAAATCCTTATTTAACATTGCCTGACCTTTAATCTTCAACATATGTATGCATAATGTGGACTGTACCACAAAAATTAGCCTTAAGAAACAAATTTTAATGAGACTGGGAGATTAGCATGGCTGATGCTTCAGGGAGATAAAAACTACTAATTGTAGTCCATTCTCTTTGATCAAATTTCTCAAGGGTGCTCACTGAAACTTAAATTTGATTTCTTCCTTGTATGCAGTCAATAAATCATTTAGTTCTTACGCTTTTGGTTTTAAGATGGATGTCCTTTCTAGAGACGATTATGTAGTCTCAAATAAACCTGTAGAAGCGTTGAATTCCATAATTATGGTATAATTGCTTAATTTTCTAAGTGTAAAGAATCTAACTCTCTAAGAGCATATTTTTTCATTTTGCTAGCAAGTGATATGCTTAGGAGACTCAACCATAGTCCCATACAGATTTACCCATATTCCAGCTTGCCTTTAAATTGTAGAGCATCTGTATGGGACCGTTGCATACTAATTTATAATATCTTCTATTCGATTTTTGAAGGGCCTCACATATGTGGATTTTGCCTATGATGCACACCTTGCTGTAGCTGTAGGAAAGAACAAAAAAAAAAAAAAAAAAATCTTGGGAACAGGATAAGCATTGCAAGATCAAATCTGAAGCAAAAGAGAAAGGATTATGCTGGTCATGGGGCCTCTAGAGAACATGGTAGGCTAAGTGGAATTATGTTTTATCTTTGTTATTACTTGTGTGTGTTTGTTTGTGTGCAATGCGGTCTATAGACATTTGCATGTTTGTGTTTCCTACTTCTACCTTTTATTTTTCTTACTCCTTTGGGTTAAATGGCAGTGCAAAGTAGTAACCAGACTTTTGGGGATTCTAGAGGGCCACACTCTGCTGCTAATAAACGTAGTGATAGCATTCAGTTGAAGGGGAGGGACACATTTGCAATGCCAAGGAATGTCAGACCACTTGGTGTCCTCTCGACAAATCCCAAAGCTGAGGAAGTGAAAGATGAGAAACCGAAATCAAATAATGAGTTCAGAGAAATGTTCCTTAAGAAGTGAGGTTTGTTCTTGGGGTTACATGTTACATGTTAAGTAGAATAGCACAGTAATTGACAAACTTCTCTTTCTTATAAAAAACATAAGGTTTTTCCTTAATATGTTTCTGTAAACACAGTTGTGACAAAAAATACCTGTTTGAGGACAAAAAATATATGTGCTATTGAGATCAATCTATATTAGTAACCTTCTTGTAAATTTTCGTCTAGATATGTCAAAGTTTATACCCATTTTATTCAAAAGGGTAAAGTTCTAATATGTTTCCTGTGAAACATATATTTCATCCAATTTGTGATGAGGATAGCCTCAATACCTTAACCCAAGATTCAAAGAAATTTTAGCCAATTAGATGGCAATCAAGTTCCTTTTTATTCAACAAGATCATTAAAACTGTTATGGGTTAGTGGTCTATTCTTGGTCTAAAATAACATTGAATACTCATAGTGCAATTGTTAGCTTCTTTGCTTTTTTGTACCTACTGATTCTATTCTAGCGAAGAATCCATTTTACTATTTGTCATAGACAAAAACCCTAATGCAGAAAGATGGACCACTAGAGCACTATTGAGTTTGTGTACTAAAACAACAATGGCCTTGCATCTCATGCTTGTAGAAAATGTGAAAAAATGTCTTTGGCCTGGAAATTGTCTGAGGAAGAATATGAAGAATATCATTTGTATGGTCGCCTGATTAAAATTTCTGCACACATATATTCATTTTTGTTGTCTGTTTTGAATGAATATCCATATCTCATATGATTATGTTTGTTTCACTTAGACCCTTCATGATTCTATTGGATGCTTTCATAAAATTTCTCATAGAATCGAGAATGAGGTTTTCACTTTGTACATGTTAGATCATGAATTATTACCAATCATCAAAAAAGATCTAATTGTTTCACTTTCTATTTTCGGAATGGAATATTTACATAATCCCCATGAATAGGATTAAACGCTATTCCATGGTATTTGTACGATCTATTCCATGATATTTGTACGATATTCCTTCTTAATTTTAAGTGAGTACTTGAGAGGGTTTAAGTGATCTATGAATTATGTTTCATTTTTCGTTTCTTTTATGTACTAAGTCACTAAGTGTGAGATTCCCCTCGGCAACCATTATTAACTTGTTCTCCCATGTCGCCTCCTGGAATCAGCTTGTCTTCTAACTCCGCACCCATGAGTTTCATATTTGGAATTTGCTAACCCCTTTCTCATATTTGGAAGGGGTATTTATACATGTTTACACCAAAGGAAGTAGAGAGGAATTCGGGATTGCCATTAGACTTGGTAAGTGATTTCGTGATTTTAGTGGTTGCGTGCTAGGATTGCGCATATATTGATTCATTCTTATCCCTCCTGAGATGTTCGAGGTAAGGCTTATCCCTTAGTTTGTCAAACAGCTTCATTGGATGGCGTGACAAGGTTATGCTGAGTCGGACTTCAAGATTCCATGACCTTGAGATCACGTTGATCTACTAATTTTTGGGCTACTGAGACTTTTGAGCTTATGACAAAAATACACACAACAGATTTTAAAGTAGAGGTCATGATTTGAATCTCTCATCTATTACATCCTGCTGTATTTGGGTTGGTCTTTCTATTTGAATTTGGGCTTGGTTTATGTAAACGTGAAAATGCCTCTTTTTCAGCTTAAGCTTTTAGGTCAAGATGTTTTTCAACAAAATTGTTGTTGAAATTTTGTTATAATTTCAATTTCTTATGGTCTTTCTTGCTTTTAATATAAGTAATCAGTTTATGCATGCTTAAAGTTAAATGTTTTGCACTTAAATAATATTTTTATAAAGAAGATTAAATTAATAGTAATACTTTTGATTAAGCATTATTGAAGTTATAAAAGTAGTTGTGTTCTCGATTGACGTAAGAAAATTTTAATCAATAAGCAAACACTAATTATAAATGTTTAAAATTAAAATTCATGGATTCCCTTGAAATTAACTTGGCTTCTATGAGCATTGTGATTAAACATGATTAAAATTATCTCATAAAATTTGTGGTTCATATGATTAACATAAAAACAGAGAGGAGAAGATGGAAAATTTAATCAATAAACAACAAACGAATGTTAAATAAATACATAATGATCCATCCACTACCATTGAATAAGAGAAATTAATTGAAAGAATTAGCATGTTAAAACATTGAGAGAAAAGTTCAAGATTCTGTCTTATATTTCATTAATTTTGTCACAGAATATGATGCATTGAAAAATTAGAATAGAAAAGTCTTATAGCTATAAATTTTTTGTCTCTTCTAATTGATTCCATCTATTATTGGAAATATAGTCTCTAATTGTAACGCCCCACTTGAGGTACATAGTTATTGTTTCTTCTTTTGCTCTTATTTGAGTTGGTTTCTTGGTAATATTGTTTGGTTGACCTTTGATTGAGTGTTGTGTTGAATACTTGCCCTGAAATTGGTTGAAAATAGAAGAAGTTCAGTGTGCCAAGCTTCGCCGGGGCGAAGAAGAATCTTCGCCGCGGCGAAGAGGTGTTGAAGCCTCGGGGAAACATTCTGGACAGTTTCGCCACGGCGACAGTCCGACCAAAATGTTTGTTAAGTTTTAGATGTTCTCTTCCCTAAGGGCAATTTGACCATTCTACCCCTAATTAGCAGGAAAAGTGGGGAGTAAAATGTAAGGAATTTTCATGGAGAATATGTTGCTATGGGGGTGTGTTTGTAATGAATCAAAGGATATAGATAGAATTCCAAAGGAAAAGTAAGGGCAAAATGGGAATGCTTGTGTATAAATTTCATTAAAAGGAATTAAGACATTGCAAACCCCTCATTCTTCTTCTCCAACGCCACTTTCCTCTCTTGCTTCCTCTCAATTTCTCTTTCTTTTGATCAAGGAGTTTTAAAGGGCTTTTGAAGTGATTTGGGGTAGAAAATCAACCTAAAGCATCCTAAGGTAAGGATTCTTACTTTGGTTGTGAAGCTTTGTGAGTTTTTGTATATATTGAATATTGAGGGTTTTTGTTCTTTTGTTTAAGAGTAGAGAAAAAGTCAAGCAAACCAAGTGAAAGGAAGAGTTAGTGAAGTCTCTCCATAACAAGGTAAGTAAACCCCAACCCAAGTTGAGATTTGAGAATTTTCTTGATTAGGGTTTTGATAGCACTTATGTATGTGTGTTATATACATGTTATATGCCATGTTATTGAGGCTTAAATAGAGATTTCTATGCCTTGTGATTGTCTATACCTTTCAAATATAAGAAATGAGTTGTGGGTTGGAAAGGTAGTTTGAGATGGAATTGAAGGGGTATTGTGGAACCCTTTTGGAAGTGTCTTTCTTTGGCAGGTTTTGTGGCTATGTGAGGGGGTTTCTCCCCATTTTGGATGGTTAGAGAAAGATTTAGAATTATTGTTATAGTAGAGTTTTATGATGCACTTGAGTTGTTTGATGAAATGCCTAATAGAGGTTTGAGTATGAGTAGTGAACCTTAATTCTTGCAACATTGCTTGTTGGTATTTCATAAGTACAATAATGGAGATGAACCATCCATATGCATTATTTATGCATTGAGAAGTGACCTAAGAAAGAGTAGGAAACTTTGTGTATGCAATTACTCTATGAGTAGAGAACTTGGTGGATGCAACTACTCTAAGGGTAGAGATAATGAAAAATGCTAGAATAGAGTGAATGAGAAGAGTAGTAGAGATGGGTTGATGCTTTGTGATCATCACCCGACAGTCATGAGAATCGGGTTGATGCTTTGTGATCACCACCCAATAGCCATTGGAAATGGGTTGATGCTTTGTGATCATCACCCGATAAGTATTAGAAACGGGTGGATGCTTTGTGACCACCACCCGGTTAGTTTTTAAAGAAGGGGTTGATGCTTTGTGATCATCATCCGACATTTATTAGAAGTGGGTTAATGCTTTGTGATCATCACCCGACAGTGATTAGAGACGGGTTAATGCTTGGTGATCGTTACCCAAGAGTCATGAGAAACGGGTAGGTGCTAGGTGGTCTCCACCCGATAGTTACGAAAACCGAGTAGGTGCTTCGTGATCCCTACTCGGTAGTCACTAAGAAGCCCACGGGTTGGTCTGTGTGAATTCCACCCAATAGTCATGGAGAGTGAGATGGTACTGTGTGAACACAATCCGGCCGTACCTCCGGTAAGATGAGGTCATGACGTTTAGTAGAAACAGAAATAGTATAAGGAAAGAATTAAGAGTAATACATAGGGGGACAGTCAGATAGAGGGTTTTACTTACTGAGCATTATTTTGTGCTCACCCCGTTATTTTTTTCCTTTGTGCATGCAGGATCTAGGTGTTGATGCAGTCGGAGGGGCGTCGGCAAGCGAGGAGCAATAGCTACATTGTTTCCCCTGTTTTGTCTTTTAAAATGACTTTTGTAAACAATACTCTTTGTGTATAAAAGACTTATGACTTATAATGAAACGAAAGTTTTTGGGCCCAATTTTCTATTGTTATTATGCATGCATTGTATTAGCTTACAATAGTTGTTACACTAATGAACTTCAAATCCGACTTCGTTGCCTCGTGGCGCACCTCCAAAAATTGTCTCTAACAAACAACATAAAAACTGATCTTATAAATGAAGAAGTTTTAACTGGAAAGGGATACAGACGTAATGTTGTTTGCTACAATACTTTAATCAGATGATTGCAAGAATAAAGAAGTTAATGAAGTTCTTAGTCTTTATGAAGAGAAGATTTTAGAAGGAATTGGGCCTAATGTGATTATAAATAACAATTTGTTAACTTGCCTTTTTCTTAAAACTAATGTAAAAGATGCACAAAAATTAGTTGGTGAGATGCAACTTAATGGTTTTACTGTATTCTTGGACACATAGCATTTTCATTGATGGACTTTGCAAGAATAGATGTGTTTCGGAAGAAGTGGAAATGTTTCATACTTTAGTAAATAATAAGTTTGCAGTTGACCTTGAAAGCTTGAATTCCCTCTTTGATGGATTATGTAAAACATGGATATCTGAAACTGTTCTGTAGCTATTTTAGAAATTTCTCTCATTGAAAGCCCGGTGCCAAACATTGTTGTCAGAAATTTTGTACCTTTTTTTAGAATTCAGTTTTGATGGATACCATTGTTTCCAAATTTTACAAGCAATTGGGGTCATAATAGAGATTACAATGTTATAAGAAGCACATTCATAATAGAAGCTCTTTAGTGAGATAGGTGTATGTGCGACTGTCTAATCACTTGATATGTGCTGATCAGATATGTTAATGTATAGTCCACGTTGTGGATAAGCTAATGTAGAACATTACAATACTATCATAAAGTGTTAAGGACATCAAGTTAACTCCTTTGAGCTTCACTATAATTACATAAATTCACTTAAGATTTTTGAAATAATAAAATTTCCCTTATTATTAATAAACTATTAGTCCGCTAGAAAATATATCTATAAAATTAATAAATATTTATTAAATTGTCCTGATTCTATTATTTTAACCCTTATAATTTAACAGTAAAGATTTTTATTATTTTATAAATTTGATTATTTTTATTATATTAAACCTCAATACTGTCAATATAACTCTATTGTATAATACAAAATTAGTAATTATATTAAACTATACATACTATTATTTTAGTAATATAGATATTTCAGCAATATAATTAGTGTGATAATCTTATTAATATCCCTTAAAATTTTAAAATATCATATTCGATTATGTGAAATATTAATTTTATTATATTTAAAAGTTTGAAGAACAAATAGAAAAAAAAAATTATATATCATTGTAAATTAAATAAGAAGTTCAATAGCATGATTTATTTAAATCTTATCATTTTATTAAAAAAAGGTAAAAAAAATTACAATTGAATACTTATACAAATTGGTTTGTTTGGGTTGCATTTTTGGATTTACATTTTTAACCTTCAATTTTCGAAATCATAAAGGTGGTTTGAATAGGAAAGATTGATACTTGACATAAGTTTGCAATTTTGAAAACCTTAAAGGTTGTTTGTGAAATTTGTCAAAACATTTCTCTTTAATGCATTTGCCTTTTGCAATGACCTTACTTCGGAAAAAACGACCCACAAAAACACTCTTCAATTCATACATGGCTTTGAGATTCAGATCCTCGTTTCGTTCGTCTTCAATCTCTCAAAACCCATCCTCGAAAGTTAATGTTTTATTTTTGTTAGCTCACTTACACAACCTCACATCTTCAAGCTCCAAAAATGAAGTTTCGTATTCTTTCAAAAAACCCCTTGAACGATCCTCACTTGCTAAATTCCTCGAAGAAAATATTGATCAGGTAGCTTTACTCTGAATGAAGCATTGTACTTTTTTTATTACATGATTAATTCAAAACCCCTTTCTCCAATTTCATCATTCACTACTTTGTTTAGTGCACTAGCTAAGAAGAAGCATTATTATGAAGTGATTTCGCTATATAAGCTGTTGAATTCAACGGGGTTGTCTCCAGATTTAATATCTTTGCATATTTTGATGAATTGCTTGTGTAATATTGAAAGGGTTTTGGATAGTTTTGCGGTTTTGGGGGGGATTTTGAAGAAGGGTTTTAGCCCAAATGCTGTGACTTTTAATTGTTTGATTAAAGGTGCGTGTGTAGAGAAAGATTATGGAATCAATGGAATTGTTTAAGCAAATGGTTGCTGCTGGTTGTAGGCCTAATGTGATCACTTGCAGCACTTTGATTGGTGGATTGTGTAAAACAGGGAAATTAAGTGTTGCCATTAAGTTTCATGAAGAGATGGTTAATGGGAATAAAGAATTTGGTGTTATTTGTAGGCCAAATGCTGTTACTTATAATACTATAATTGATGGTCTTTGTAAAGGGTTTGGATTGGTTGAGAAGGCTAGACAACTATTGTTGGAACATATGATTCAGAGAGGTGTGGTTCCTGACATTTATACTTACAGCATTTTAATAAACGGTTATTGCTTGGTAGATAGAATTGGTGATGCAAGGGAGTTGTTTGATTCTATAACCAGAAAGGGGTGTAGGCCTGATGTTGTTTGCTGCAATACTTTAATCAATTGGTATTGCAAGAATAAAGAAGTCAATGAAGCTCTTAATCTTTATCGAGAGATTATTTCAGAAGGAATTAGGCCTGATGTGATTACATATAGCACCTTGTTAACTGGCTTTTTTCTTATAGCTAAGGTGAAAGATGCACGGAATTTAGTTGGTGAGATGCGACTTAACGATGTTTTTCCTGATTCTTGGACATGTAGCATTTTCATTAATGGACTTTGCAAGAACGGGTGTGTTTTGGAAGCATTGGAAATGTTTAATGCTCTAGTAAATAATAAGTTTGCAGTTAGCATTGAAGGTTTGAGTTCCCTCATTGATGGATTATGTAAAACAGGGAGATTCGAAACTGCTTGGGACCTATTTCAAAAGTTTTCTCTTCATGGAATCCTAGTGCCAGATGTTGTAACATATAGCATTTTGATCAATGGGCTGTGTAAAAATGGACAACTAGAAATGGCAAATGAGTTGTTGTCATATATGGAGGAAAATGGTTGTGCTCCAAATGTAGTCACATTTACTACGCTTATGTTTGGTTTCCTCAAGAATAATGAGATACCAAAAGTTGTTGATCTCCTTCATAAGATGGTGGAGAGAAATGTGAGGCTGACTGAATGTACAATGTCCTTAGTCATGCAGTTACTAATGAAGGCGGAAAATTATAGTTAATGTTTGAACGAGCTTCCTCAATTTCCGGTCCAAAAGCGAAATTGATGTTTACGTGATAAAACTTTAGCGAGTATTAAACTTTTTTTGGGAGCAGAATCCTGCAAAAGTTCATCTAGCTGCCGAAATGCTCTATATTGGTTACGGTAAGCAGAAGGTTCAGTAAACACTTTTATCTGTTTGAATTTGATAGGGATGGTGATGGGGATGATTGAGAATGATAGCTTTCTGATCGGACATACGATACGTGGTCTGTCTGTTGTAAGTACATATATTGGAGGTGGCGGCATTGCAGGGTTGGGTTTGGATTTGCACATGTAGTAGATCTTAAGGGTTTGAGGATTATTTTTGGTGTAAATTTCAGTAAGCAAAAGTTGTATATGAGGAATTGTGGAATGGTTCTTACTTCAACTACGACAATAATGGTAGCCGCTCAAGTTCATCTATTCAAGCTAATCGTTCTTGGACAATGGTATGTTGCAAGTGATTAACTTCATTCATTGATATTCTCAATTAGCCGGGACCCGATAAATCTTGATTTATTTATAGTGTTTCACATGTTTGTTTCTCAATATATATTCTTTTTTAGTTCAAATCGATAAGACAAGAACTTACAGGTGTGTCTCTAATGTAGTTATGCACGAGCATGTGCTCTTTCAGCGATAGTTGATGAAGACAAAACAAAAAGAGCATTAGAGAAGGTTTTTCTCTATAATATCTTAAAGAATATGGATCACTGATCAATGGGATCTATCTGTTGGAATAGTTGACATGAAAACATTGCATTCAAGAAAAAATATGGTCAGGTGTTACATATGTAGCTGCTGTAACGATGATTGTGGAGATTTGGTTGATATGGGATTCTTGATGTTGTGAAATGTTGGACAAAACTCCGGTAGTTATAATGTCTAGTAGATAATATTTTTGCTCCTTAGGTGATGGAGGAGGAGAAGAATAACATAGATAGATAATATAGGATTCTATATCGGGAGATAGAGAGAAATTAATAGGTTAAGAGGAGAAATCAAGAAAGGGATACCAAGGACTGAAATACTCTATCCTAAAATGTAGAAGATAAGGACTAAATACCCGTTTGCACTCGTCCTTTACGTCTTGCAACACAGTTCTTGCCTTAGGACAATTTTCTCGCCGATTACAATTGGAAACTTTATATTGCATAATTTACACTGAAAATTATTTGCTTGAACTATCTCTCGATAATTCACTGACTCATTGTTGTTTTCTACGTAGTTATTCTTTCTAAACTCCTGAAGCTTGGACCACTGTTGATTGTTTTAGAGCGCTAAGTTACATGCATTCTTTGGCCGTATGGGCAATGGGCTCTTACAAGGCCAAAACCTTGTAAGAATGGAATGAAACCATCAATAAATGAAGAATGTTTGTATATATATCATGCAGGATTCTGCAAAGTTGCTCGCCTTCTAAAGGTATCGGATGGGAAAACGCTTAAAGGTCTTTTATGGTCACTCTTGTATTACACTTGCAAGAAGATGTTTCAATAATTGATTGGTTCTTGTGACTTATTACCGTCATGCAATTTTATGTATTGTGATGAGTTGTATTTTAAACGAAAACATTTGAAATGCTTTCTTTATTAGACAATTTGTGGTTTATAACCCTATAACCTCTAATGGAGTTTTGTTCCTATTAATGATGTGTAAAGAATAAGAAAGACATTTTGAATACTTTTCCTGATTAATTTAAGATCTTAATTTAGTTTATTTTCTTATTTTTTTATTTGTTTTCTCTATTTTTTTTTTCCTTATGTTATGCCAAAGGAAAAAGTTTTCACGTGAAACCTCTGGGTAGCGGTGCAATAAACCCAACTCTTCAGTACACTTGAGAGAAACATAAAGCAAACGAAGCAAAAGAATGGAACCAGAAGATCAAACCCGAGAAGAAGAAGACACAGACATGGCAATGGCAGATACTAGCACTTGAAGCACGAGCCCAACTCTCTAG
The DNA here is from genome assembly GCA_026225825.1 of Pistacia integerrima. Taxonomy (NCBI): domain Eukaryota; kingdom Viridiplantae; phylum Streptophyta; class Magnoliopsida; order Sapindales; family Anacardiaceae; genus Pistacia; species Pistacia integerrima. The sequence goes on from CM047749.1 coordinate 46,755,156, forward strand.
ACTCGAGAGAGCAAGTGACTCGGACTCAAACACAGACTCGAAAGATGAAGCACAACAAAAATTATCGAGTCCCAGCTCGCTAATGAGCCCTCCAACTATGAAGTCTTGTTAAAGTACGCTTTTATATCAATTTGAATATGAATTTCAATACCCAGTTCTTGGATTTTTGTTTTTAGTAATAACATTGTTCTGCTTTTTTATTGTTTTTGTTGGTGGTTTTAGTACATAAGGGTTTTGAGGAAGATGGGTGAGATTGAGAAGCTGAGACAAGCAAGAAAAGCTATGAATGAGATTTTTTCCATTGATTCCTGTTATGTGGCAAGAGTGGGCCTGAGATGAAGCTTCTATTTCAACTGGGTATGTTTTAGTTTTTGCATTTTGTGTTCTTGTTATTGGTTTCATGATCAAATTTTAATCGCTTAGGGTTTATGGTTAACGAGAGAAAGTATAAAGAGAAAAATCAAATGGATTCGTTTGAAAGGAGGAAGTGATTATCTTTTGGGGTTTAAATGGTGAAAACGATGTTGAATTCAAGTTTATGTGACTTCTATCTACTGAGCCTTAGCTCAAATGTCGGCTTAATTGAGTAAAAGAAATGAAGTTTTGAGCTTTCTTCCTTTCTATTTTTTTTCGTATGTTGCAACTAGGAAGCAGTGATGGTTGACTTGGGAGGTTGGTTTTTGATAATTTGCGACTGCCTGATATTTTGTTTGTTTATCGATTTTGAGTTCCCTCTTGTTATTGCTTTTATGGACAGCCCGCTTGCCCTCTTGCAAAACTCATTTCTCTTAGTATAAGTATGTTAGCTTCTCCAAAACATGAAGCTCAATGTTGAAAATCGGTAAGTGTACTTTACGTGACAGATTACCCCCAAAGGAAAAAAAATAAAAGGGCGGTCGGCTAAATTTTTAAGATTTTGATCTTTTCTTGCTCTGCATGTGATACTAAAGCTTTGGGTATACTTTAAGATTTTATCGCTCTGTCTAGTGAAGGTAGTTTCTTGCGATTCTCTGCTTCAACTTTGCGGACTGAGGCATTTCTCGGGGATTGAGAAGATTTATGAAAGAGGAGCTTGATTATACGGTAGGTTTTTGTTATCATTATGGATTTTGAATTACTTTATGCTTTGATTTATGGATTAAAACACAGTGATCTTAAGAATTCTCACTTGTGGTATTTTTAGTTATTTTCCTAAAAATAATTTTCTAATAAAAAAATTCACTTCTTTGGATCTATGACTTTTGAATGGCTGAATTTTTCCAATAAGTAATTATTAATAACAAAATGGCTCATTAGTTTCATTTGTATGGTAGAGATGATTGTAGGCTTTGCAATTCAGAATGGATATCAATATTCTTACATTTGTGATGGTGTTTAAAGACACATGGTTCCTTTTTTATGCATCTTCAAATTTTTCTACCAAATTGGGCAATAGGGTAAAACTTTTTCAAACTTCTGGGGAGTGGAAATTGATAGAGCACCACCAATACCATACAGGAGAAGGGATAAAAGGGGTAATTAGTGGTTAGGTGTGAGAGTTTGTTAGCTTAAGCATGTGGAGATAGTGCTGAGAATATTGTGATTAGTTAGTATAAACTTGGGCAGAATATGTTTTAGTGGGAATTGTTGGGAGGTCTCTAGCTCCTCGATTTGCTAGGCTATCATATATTTCTTTTTCGTCATCTCTTTACACTTTTCCATGAGAAGTTTGTATATAGAAGATATCAGTATTATTCAGAAATCCTTTGTTCATTGAAGTGTTTATCTGTATTGAGTGATTGAAGTTTTGGGTTTCTAACATAAATCTATTTTTTTAAGTGGCAATACATTTTGGAAGTTTTAATTGCATGTGTCATCTTTTTCCCTACTTTTTGTGGAAAATTAAGTTCTTGCTACTTTCAGTCAGATTTTGCATATATGTGGAATCAAGGGATAAAAACATTAAATTCGTTCTTTGGAGTTCCTTTATCTAAGTAATTTTGTAAAATTGAATGACTAGAACTTGTTCTGATGCAGTCTGTCTCACTTTGGTGTGAATGCTTGAGATTTATGCAAGAATATGATCCATCATGCGTGAATTTTCACCTGATGGTATTGCGAAGGCAAGAAATCTCTTCGCGTGCTATAACGCTGATGGTTTGCATGTTCTTTGAAGGCGTAAAATATGGAAAGCATACAGGGAATTTGAGCAAGCCATTCTCCATACCATAGATGAGATTAGCATTAAGGTGAAAATTTATAATATATATTAGAAACTTTTTAGAAAATGTGCTTGAAGGGGATGCATTCTATTAATCAATTTACTTGATTATTTAAAGTCTTATTCCATCCTACTGGTTTGGTATTATGGTTAATAATGCTTTTGTGGGTCTTCCTTTATATTTCCTATAACCGTGGCTCAAGTTGCATGCCCTGTTTGTTTTAGAAACTTTTTTTTCTTCTTTTTGTCATCTATGTATAGTTCATAAATTTTGTTCTTTCATTTCCCTATGAAGTGCTATGTACCAAGAAAAAATATCTGTTTTCAAAATTTACATTTGGAAAATTACTGCTCTTTTGCGGGAAAAAGAAAAACGAGTTCGCGCATCCAAGTATATTTCACCGTCGGTTATACATTCCCCTTGCTAACCTAAGGTCAATCCTTCTTGCCTACAAGTCTTGGGAGGTGGGCGGGGACTTCTCTAGATATTGAATTAGGTGATTTAGATGGGATTCCTTCTCTTGTTGCCTCGCGTACCAAAAGGCATTTGAGATGTATAATGCTCGAGATTTTGAAGAAGCAGTTGCAAGGCGGGATATATCGACTCGAAAAATTTCAACAATTCACGGTATATGGCATTGACTATCGGATATTGTTTTAGACGGCTAAATGATAGTCTTTGGGTTCTTACGTGATACCTTAAGAATTTAGGTTAAATGGTTACTTGATATGATATTAAAGTGTAGAGGTCATGATTTGAGTCTCCCATCTATTACATCCTACTATATTTGGGTTGGTCTTTACATGCGAATTTGGGCTTGGTTTATGTAACATGTGAAGTTGCATTACAAAAGCCCCCTGAATATCATTGTTGTGCCCTTACCTTTTCCAACTTAAGCTTTTAGGTCAAGTTGTTTATCAACAAAGTTGCTGTTGAAATTTCATTATAATTTCAATTTCTTATGGTCTTTCTTCCTTCTAATATAGGTAATCAGTTTATGTAAACTTTAGATCTTCTCTTCTTCTTCTTCTTTTTCTGAGGGTGGGGGGTTGTATAAGAACTTGCAATGTGGCAAAAGGTTACCTTTTTTTTTTCCTTCGTTAAAGTGTTAGTGCTATTATTTTAATTTGAAATTTTTGCAGATCTACTTGAAGTTTGAAGCAGTCTTACGGAGATCCGGCCGTGTTCAACTTCTCTATGAACGTGCTATTACCGAGTTTCCTATATCAAGTGATCTCTGGCTTGGTTATACTCTTTATTTGGATAAAACCTTGAAGGTTTCACGGATATTTTCTCTTTTCAATTCTTTATGTTCCAGGTATTTGTAATTTTAGCAATTAATCATCTCTTTTCCTTCAGGTAGGAAATATTGTGTGGGATGTTCATTCCAGGGGTGGGAAAAATTGTCCTTGGGTTGGTGATCTTTGGGTTCGATCTTTGCTTGCTTTGGAATGTTGCCGTGCACCTAAGAAAGAGATATCTACTGTAAGTTTCAGTTGTTACCCTTCATCTGTTGATAATTATGAGAGATTGTTTTAAGTAGCTTAAGAGCAATGAAGTTTCACAAACTTTAGTGTTGGAATTTCATTCTGCTCCTTTTACAAATATAGAGGTTTACTCTTGTTTAAAAAGATTTTTATATCATATTCAGGTCTTTGAGAAGTCCATTCTATGCACTTTTTCGACCATTGAGGAGGTAAAGATATCTTTTCTCTAATTTGCAGGCTTGACTTACTACTCTTTGTAACTTGCTATTGTTTCATCTACGTGTTATGCATTAAAGATCTTTGTTAATTGGATCCTCTTTTTTTTAGTACCTAAACTTATTCCTCACTCGAGTGGATGGTTTGAGACAAAGAATCCTTTTGCCTGGAGCAGAAGAGGATGCACTGAATTTTTAATTGATAAGGGAAACGTTTCAGGTTCGCATATGTATACTGTTCATTTTTCCTTGTTAAAATTGTTTTTACTCTACGTCAAGAACTTGAAGCTTCTCAAAGACATTTGTAGATGCTCTATTCATGGTGAATTTTAGATGAAGAAAATGTGGACCTTGTAGCTAGTCTACTCTTTCAGGGTCCAGGCATAGATCTCTTATGAATGTGTAGCAAGTGCTTCTACCCTTAAGACTCTAAAGAAAAGTCTTTTAATTTACTTCATTTAGTGTGTTGTTATAGTACCATTATGACTACGTAGAAGTTACAGTGCATTATTCTCGATACTCCAAGATGGCTTTTGCTAATTGCTAGATTGTTACCTTTGTTAATTGTTTTGTCATGGAATAGTGTCCTTTGCTAAAAAAATTTCTCATTCACATTGGAATTGCATGCACGGAAGATATCTTTATGGATCTGTGAATTTATAAAATTTGCATGTCATATTCAATGGTACATTGTTGTTGTATAATGGTATTTTCAATATTTGTGTTTATAAACAATTAGCCTGATGTCTCTTTAGTGTACCGTTGAAATTGCAGGCCCTGTATGATTGGATGTATTATATATACTTGAATACTTAACTATAAAGTTTCTTCCTTTCAGAGGGCGTCTGATTACTTATCTCAACAGATGAAGAATACAGATAGTTTCTTTGCATTTGTACTCTTATTGGGCTCATTTGGAGCTAAATTTGGGAAAAGATCAAGCTACAGCTTGGGGCTTTTGGGAGAGCCTGGTTAGGATCTGGTTTGGCCCATTCATCTTTTTCTCTTTCTTATCCCGTATAGTTCAATATGATTGATTTATGATTCATCTTTGTATTTTTTCCGTATAACTTGCTTTTTGTCTGTGCAGCGGGTCAATGTTGGAAACCTGGCAAGGTTATATAGCTATGGAAAATGAATTGGGACATTTAAATGAAGCTAGGTCCATCTACGGGGAGATGCTACGGTAAAAGATTTAGTGGGACAGGTTCAGAGGTATAATTCTTTTAAATTACTTGCTTTCAATTATTCTAGATTGATTTATGGACAGGATTTGAATTTGAAAGTTTTTAAACTAGTTTTTTCCGCCTTTCTTCTCAAATTTTTTTTTTTTTTTTTGGGAAAATTGTTGCTTTTAGTAGTATACGATGCAGCTTTATTTAATCAATTGATATTTGTCATCTGTAATGCAAACATTTTTATCTTTATTCTCTTTTTGTTGCTGATGGAAGTTGAAACCAGACAAATGGCTTAAGTCAAGGTTGTTAAAATGTTGTTTATCAAGGAGGGCAATTTATGGAGATCTTTTGAACTCTTAACATAGAATCATGCTCTACAGCTAAGAATATTTTTAGAGAGTAGCCTTGCAATAGGTCAACCTGTTACTTGGGCACCAAAATCACAATGGTTTAATATGTCATTTTGAATAATTTTTCCAAATTATACGTAAATGATATATGATAGTATCTCTGGGGATCATGCTAGTTGAAAATCCATGACGTTTATTTTTTTAACTTCAAGCTTTACTTTTCGAGTTTCATGTCAAAATATGCTATAGGTTAAATAAAACTTATTGATGTAAATAATTTATATGACCTATCATAAAGTCATCTAAGTTCTCTCTTTTCTATGATCAATTTAGGATTTAGTTTGATATAGTTAACCTTGTTATTTCCATCTTATCTTGATTGGCCTTACTATATTTAATAAGATTGTTTCCCAACTCTCTGCTCTTGCTCCCACTCCCATTCATATTATATGATCTCATTGATGATCTCACTACATCATCTAAAGTTACTGACAATTCTTGCTTCTTGATTTTATGGTATTCAAAATATTGTTTTGGGTCCACAACTCCAGGGTGACTTTCTTCAATTGTTATGTACTGCCTTTTGGATTTGTTGATATATTCTTTTCCTAAAAACAGAGTTATTCAGGGACATATGCCACAATGGTTGCGTTTTGAGAGGGAATACGGGACACTTGAAGATTTTGACCACGCTGCACAGAAGGTACACATTCATGCTGCAGTATTAATTTATTTGTTTTAAGTGCCAATTAATCACGTATTTCTTGTTTTAGGCTAATGTGTATGATGCATTTGCATTGCTATTGAGAATTAGTATGTATAGATTTATTAAAAAACAATTGAAATGTTTAACTAATGATATTTTAGTTGGTTGGGGTGTCCGCCTTATCTAGTAACCATATGTGTTTGACTAAAATGTGCCACGTTAGCAATTGTCTTTGATGACCTCAAATGATGTGCTTGTAAATGAGTTGTGTTTATGTGCCTCTGTACATATTATGAACTCTTTGCTTCTCTCTTGTCAGTGCTTAAACACTACTAGTGGATCATTGCCTATCTGTTTAAATTTTTAGTTAAGTGATAACTTAATAGAGTATCGTAGCAAGGTGGTCCACACAGTCTTGTGTTTAAATCTCTCCATGAGATTTGGGCTAGTTTGGTTTGTGATTCAAAAATAATTTTGAAAAACCAAGTTACAATTAAAAATTTTAAGTTTTATCTCTATATTTCAAATATTTGAAAATATATTTTTTATTTTATATCTCTTTGTGAGATTTGGGCCAGTTTGGTTTGTGATTCAAAAATAATTTTGAAAAACTAAGTTATAATTAAAAATTTTAAAAGTTTTATCTCAATATTTTAAATATTTGAAAATATATTTGGTATTCAAAAATTGTTTTTGAAGTTAAAAACTATATAAAGACTGAGAAATGATATTTTTTTTGTTTTCTAATTTTACACTAATTTTTAGGATTATATGCAAAAACATTTATTTTGAAAACATTTCAACTTATTTTAACAAAAACGTATTTTCATAAAATTCCTTGTATTCCTTGTTTTCGAAAATAAAACACTATTTAAAATTTATATCAAATAGGCTCTTATTTAGATTATAAATTTGTATTTGTATTTATGTTATATTTATGGTTGTGATTGTGGGTGTTCAGTGCACGAGATTGTGTTAAATTTTAAGTATGGTTGTTGGATGCTTAACTATCAATTTAAGTTTTTAAGTCAAGTTGTTACGTAACATTGTTAAAGATGTCATTGAATTATGATACATCTGCTTAGTATTTATTGAATGTATGCAATACTTGCAATTTTAACTCAATGCGTAAAGATGCTTGTCTTTGTTCCATTTCTCAGGTTACACCCCGCTTGGAAAAGCTGCAATTATTTAGGTTACAGTAGGAAGCCAAATATGTTCCTGAACTAATAGATTAGAAAGAGAAGTCACATAAGAAAAGTGTTAATGGAAAGAGAAAAACATATTCGAACATGAGTGACGAACAGTCTCCAGCCAAGCGGCAGAAAAATACTGCCCAAAACCCAAACAAAGTGCATGGGAAAGAAAAGGGACGAGCACAGAACTTAGCTAAAGAAAACGAAGTAGAAGAAGCAAAACCCAAGTTTGAAGAGCATCCAAATGACCAACACATCAAAGACTCCACCACTGGAAGAGCCAAAGGATACACTGACGAGTGTATTGCATTTTTATCAAACCTTAACTTCAGGGCAAGTAGAGATTCTCTCGCACTTCAGAGAGAGATTGCTTTTTATTCCTTTTTAACGCTGGATAGGCAAATACAGAGAGAATTCTAATGGTTTTAAATTTTTTTCAGGCAACGTCTGAAGATCTGAAAAAATTCTTTAGCGATGTTGGTGGGGTTGAATCTGTTCGAATTTTGCAGGACAAGTTCACCGGAAAGTCAAGGGTATGACTCTTTTTCTCTCATTCATTATTTGTCAATGTTCTTTGTGCATTATGCTTCAAATGAAAAAGGGGAAGCTATCCACTGGACCTTCCATGTGTACATCAGTCTTATAGTCAAATCCTTATTTAACATTGCAACATATGTATGTATAATGTGGACTGTACCACAGAAATTAGCCCTAAGAAACTAATTTTAATGAGACTGGGAGATCAGCATGGCTGATGCTTCAGGGAGATTGAAACTACTAAATGCAGTATATTCTCTTTGATCAAATATCTCAAGGGCGCTCATTGAAACTTCAATTTGATTTCTTCCTTTTATGTAGTCAATAAATCATTTAGTTCTTACACTTTTGGTTTTAAGATGAATGTCCTTTCTAGAGACTATTATGCAGTCTCAAACAAACCTGCAAAAGGGTTGAATTCCATAATTATGGTAAAATTGCTGAATTTTCTAAGTATAAAGAGTCTAACTATCTGAAAGCATATTTTTTTCATTTTGATAGCAAGTGATATGCTTAGGAGAGTCAACCATAGTCCCATACAGATTTACCCATATTCCAGCTTGCCTTTAACTGTAGAGTATATGTCTGGGACCGTTGCATACTAATTTATAATATCCTTTGATCGATTTTAAAGGGCCTGGCATATGTGGATTTTGCCGATGATGCACACCTTGCTGCAGCTGTAGGAAAGAACAAACAAATGTTTCTTGGGAAGAAGATAAGCATTGCAAGATCAAATCTGAAGCCAAAGAGAAAGGATTCTGCTAGTCATGGGGCCTCTGGAGAAGATGGTAGGCTAAGTGGAATTATGTTTTATCTTTGTTATTACTTGTGTGTGTTTGTTTGTGTCCAATGCAGTCTATAGACGTTTGTTATTACTTCTACATTTCATTTTCTTACTCCTTTGGGTTAAATGGCAGCGCAAAGTAGTAATCAGACTTTCAGGGAGTCTAGAGCGCCACACTCTGCTGCTAACAAACGTAGTGATAACATTCAACTAAAGGGGAGGAACACATTTGCAATGCCAAGGAACGTCAAACCACTTGATGTCCCCTCGACAAATTCAAAAGCCGGGGAAGTGGAAGATGAGAAGCCAAAGTCAAATAATGAGTTCAGAGAAATGATCCTTAAGAAGTGAGGTTTGTTCCTAAGATTACATGTTACATGTTAACTAGAAGAGCACAGTAATTGACAAACTTATCGTTCGTATAAAAAAACATAAGGTTTTGCCTTAATATGTTTCTGTAAACACAATTATGACAAATGATACCTGTTTGAGGACGAAAAATATATATCAGTAACCTTCTTGTAAATTTTCTTCCAAATATGTCAAGTTTATACCCATTTTATTCAAAAAGCGTAAAGTTCTAATATGTTTCTTGTGGAACACTTATTTCATCCAATTTGTGATGAGGATAGCCTCAATACCTTTCCCCAATATTTAGAGAAATTTTAGTCAATTAGATGGTGATCAAGTTCTTTTTTATGTGACAAATGACCAATGGTATAGGATCCAACAAGATGATGAAAACTATTATGGGTTGGTGGTCTATTCTTGGTCTAAAATAACATTGAATACTCACAATGCAATTGTTAGGTTCTTTGCTTTTCTGTACCTATTGATTCTATTCTAACGGAGAATCCATTTTACTATTTGTCATAGACGAAAATCCTAATGCAGAAAGATGGACCACTAGAGCACTATTGAGTTTGTGTACTAAAACAACAATGGCCTTGCATCTCATGCTTGTGGAAAATGTGAAAAAATGTCTTTGGTCTGGAAAATGTCTAAGGAAGAATATGAAGAATATCATCTGTATGCTCGCCCGATTAAAATTTCCGCACACATATATTCATTTTTATTGTCTGTTTTGAATGAATATCCATATCTCATATGATTATGTTTGTTTCACTTAGACTTTTCATGATTCTATTGGATGCTTTTATAAAATTTCTCGTAGAATTGAGAATGGGGTTTTCGCTTTGTACATGTTAGATCATGAATTAGTACCAATCTTCAAAAAGATCTAATTATTTCACTTTCTATTTTCGGAATGGAATATTTACATAATCCCCATGAATAGGATTAAACGTTATTCCATGGTATTTGTATGATATTCCTTCTTAATTTTAAGCGAGTACATGAGAGGGTTTAAGTGATCTATGAATTATGTTTCATTTTTTGTTTCTTTTATATACTAAGTCACTAAGTGCGAGATTCCCCCCGATGACCATTATTAACTTGTTCTCCCATGGGCTCTTTCCCATTTCACCTCCTGGAATCAGCTTGTCTTCTAACTTCACACCCATGAGTCTCATATTTGGAATTTGCTAGCCCCTTTCTCATATTTGGAAGGGGTATTTATACAAGTTTACACCAAAGGAAGTAAAGAGAAATCGGGGATTACCATCAGACTTGGTAAGCGATTTCGTGATTTTTAGTGATTGCGCGCTAGGATCGCGCAAATATTGATTCGTTCTAATCCCTCCTGAGATATTCGAGATAATGTTTATCCCTTGGTCTGTCGAACAGCTTTATTTGGATGGTAGCAACGAGATTATGGTGAGTCGGACTTCAAGATTCCATGACCTTGAGATCACGTCGATCTACTGATTTTCGGGCTACCGAGACTTACGAGCTTATGACAAAAATCACATACAATAGAATTTCTTGTGGTCTTTCTTGTTTTTAATATAAGTAATTAATTTATGCATGTTTAGCAGTTAAATAATATTTTTATAAAGGAGATTAAATTAATAGTAATCATTTTGATTAAGTATTATTGAAGTTATAAAAGTAGTTATGTTCTCGATTGACGTAAAAAAATTTTAATCAATAAGCAAACATTGATTATAAATGTTTTAACATTAAAATTCATGGATTCCCTTGAAATTAACTTGGCTTCTATGAGCATCATGATTAAACATTATTAAAATTATCTCATAAAATTTGTGGTTCATAGGATTAACATAAAAACAAAGAGGAGAAGATGAAAAATTTAATCAACAAAAAATAAACGAATGTTAAATAAATACATAATAATCCATCCACTACCATTGAATAAGGGAAATTAATTGAAGGAATTAGCATATTAAAATATTGAGAGAAAAGTTCAAGATTCTGTCTCATATTTCATTAGTTCTCTCGTAGAATATGATGCGTTGAAAAATTAGAATAGAAAAGTCTTATAGCTATAAACGTTTTCTCTCTTCTAATTGATTCCATCTATTATTGGAAGTATAGTCTCTAATGAACTTCAAATCCGACTTCGATGCCTCATGGTGCACCTCTAATAATAATCTCTAATAAACAACATAAAAATTGATCTTATAAATGAAGAAGTTTTAACTAGAAAGGGATGTGGATCTAATGTTGTTTGCTACAATACTTTAATCAGATGGTATTGCAAGAATAAAGAAGTCAACGAAGTTCTTAGTCGTTATCAAGAGAAGATTTTAGAAGGAATTAGGCCTAATGTGATTATAAATAACAATTTGTTAACTTGCCTTTTTCTTAAAGCTAATGTAAAAGATGCATAGAAATTAATTGGTGAGATGCAACTTAATGGTTTTACCTTATTCTTGGACACATAGCATTTTCATTGATGGACATTACAAGAATGGATGTGTTTTGGAAGAAGTGGAAATATTTCATACTTTAGTAAATATTAAGTTTGCAGTTGACTTTGAAAGCTTGAATTCCCTATTGGATGGATTATGTAAAACAGGGATATCCGAAACTACTTGGTAGCTATTTTAAAATTTTCTCTCACTAAAAGCCTAGTGTCTAAGAAATTTTTTAACTGTTTTTAGAATTTAGTTTTGATGGATACCATTGTTTTCAAATTTTACAAACAATTAGGGTCATAATAGAGATTACAATGTTATAAGAAGCACATTCATAACTGAAGCTCTTTACTGAGATATGTGTATGTGCAACTGTCTAGCATTTTCATTGATGGACTTTGCAAGAATGGATGTGTGTCAGAGGAAGTGGAAATGTTTCATACTTTAGTAAATAATATCGATTTTGGTATATTTAAAAGTTTGAAGAACAAATAGAAAAAAGAAATTATATATCATTGTAAATTAAATACAAAGTTCAATAGCATGATTTGTTTAAATCTTATAATTTTAAATTTTACAAACAATTAGGGTCATAATAGAGATTACAATGTTATAAGAAGCACGTTCATAACTGAAGCTCTTTACTGAGATATGTGTATGTGCGACTGTCTAGCATTTTCATTGATAGACTTTGCAAGAATGGATGTGTTTCAGAGTGGAAATGTTTCATACTTTAGTAAATAATATCGATTTTGGTATATTTAAAAGTTTGAAGAACAAATAGAAAAAAGAAATTATATATCATTGTAAATTAAATACAAAGTTCAATAACATGATTTGTTTAAATCTTATAATTTTATTAAAAAAAGGTAAAAGAAAATTACAATTGAATACTTATATGAATTGGTTTGTTTGATCAACTGGATAATTTTTGAAATCATAAAGGTGGTTTGAATAGGAAAGATCGATACTTGACATAAGTTTGCAATATTGAAAACCTTAAGGTTGTTTGCGAAATTTGTCAAAACATTTCTCTTTAATGCATTTGTCTTTTGCAATGACCTTACTTCGGTAAAAACGACCCATAAAAACACTTCAATTCATACATGGTTTTGAGATCCAGATCCCCATTTCGTTCGGGGGCAGTTTATTAAAAAGACATTTGGAGTTAAAATTTAATTAAAAGGCTATGTAGTTTGTAAATGTTAACAAAATAGCCTTATTTTTTATTAAGCTTAATTATTTATGATTAGGGGTTAATTAGGATTAATGAATAATTGTGTAATCTTTTAAAAATTATAAGATGTGCCCAAAGAGTCAAAAATCTTGCAAACAAACCCAAACACCTTCTTCTTCTTCCTCCCGTGATGTTAATGCATTCCTCCGCCATTCACAGATCCTCCTCCTCCCCCTGACATTTCGTCCAGGTATGTGTATCTCCCTTTCGATTTCATATTTCGATTTATAAAGATATGGGTAATGATTTTGATTTAGTTGTTTAGGTTGTTAGGCTGTGTTTGATGTAATGGAAGTTGACAGGAGTGAAATATGTTGAAAATTTATTCTGGGTATGTGTTCTAGGTCGATTGTAGGTGGAGATGACTGAAAATGTATTCTAGGTATGATGGATCGCTTAAGCGATTTGGTGTATCGCTTAAGCGATCTGGTAGGTCTGGTAATGCAGCAGATAGATCGCTTAAGCGATCAGGTATGTGGCATAAGATCGCTTAGGCGATCTGGTAAAAGCCTGGTGTATAGGAGTAGATTGCTTAAGCGATCAGTAAATGGCATAAGATCGCTTAAGCGATACAGCAGACCATATAAGCGACTGTGCAGATTCTTTTTAAAATATTTGAACCCTTAGTACAACATTTAAGAATATTTTTTTTTCTTGCATTATAGGTAGTTGGCTATTATTACACATGAGACAAGTTGTTTTGGGTGTTGAATATTTTGGTGAGCGGGTGGAGGAAGAAAGTAGCTGGAAGTGGATTGGGAAGAACAAAGAAGTTATACCAATTGTCGTGAGCACAGAGGTTAGTTTTGATGAGTTGATTGATGAAATAATTAGAAGAGGTGATTTGAGTTGCTCGCGTAGTGATATAGTTGTGAAGTATGTTTTAAGCAGAGTTCCTGGACATTATAAGGTACCTCCTGCTATATTAAAGTCAGATGAAAGTGTGCAATTATATATGATTGATGTGGCCAATAATGGTTTGAGGCCGATTTTAAGGGTTTCTTTTGTAGAAAAACCATTGGAAGTTGGTTCAAAGGAAGGGGATAACGAGGAAGTAGGCGGAGATTTTCCTGGTTTTAATTTGAACTACGAGGCCATTGATTTGTTAGTTGAAAAATCAAGAGTAGACGGTGAATTGGGTGATGAGGACACTGTAGAAGAGGTTGGTGATGGGGGGCCGAATGAAAATGTTAAGGAGGAGGACCCCGCACATGTTCCCACAAATGTAGAGATTCCTTTAAATACAGATTATGTAGAAGGCGTAGATTGTGAGGAAGAGAACACTATGGTCGTTTATGTAGGTTCAGAGGGGGCAATTGGAGGTAGTAGTGAATCAGCTCATGTTTTTACAGATGGATCGAAGTTGCGCATAGGGTATTTATTTGACAACAAAGAGGAAGTGGTGAGAAAGCTAAAACTTGTTGTCGTGAGAGGTAATTTTGAGTTCATCACTAAAAAGCCAAATTCATTGGCTGTGACGGTTGCATGTCGTGACCGAAAGTGCAAGTGGTGGGTTTATTGTAGAAGGTTAGCGGAGTCGGAAAAATTTATTCTTAGCACATATACCCGTGAGCACACATGTGGTTTGGGACATATTTCAGGTGAGCATCAACAAGCGTCCGCTGATGTTATTGGACAATTTGTCAAAAGTCGATTCGTTGAAGGGAAAGGTCCATCTCCTAAAGACATTCAGAGACTTGTGTGCATAGAGTTGGGATGTGCTGTTAGTTATTGAAAATGCTGGAAAGGGAGACAACATGCACAAAATTTTGTGAGGGGCACACTGGAGCACGGGTTCGTAGTATTAGAAGCGTACTGTTATATGCTTGAGCTGACAAACCAAGGTAGCAAGATGGCTTTGAAGTGGGATAGGAATATGATGTTTAAATATTTTTTTGTTGCTTACGGTTCTGCTATAAGGGGTTTTATAAACATGAGAAAGGTGTTGGCTATTGATGATTGCTTTCTGACAGGAAAGTATGGAGGTACATTGTCGGTGGCCACTACATATATCAGCGAGAATCACATATATCTTGTTGCATGGTGTGTGGTTGACTCTGAGAATGACGAGTTGTGGACTTGGTTTTTCCAGCAATTACGTACGGTAGTGCCTGTGCCTGACAGTGACGAGTTGTGCATAATATCTGATAGGCACAACTCTATAAAGAAGGGGATTGCCACTATTTACCGTCAAGCACATCACGGATTCTTGTATGAGGCACCTTAGTGAGAACATAAAACAAAAGTTTAAGTGTGCTGGCCTCCTTCAGACATACTACTTGGCAGCAAAAGCTTATCGGGTTGATGAGTTCGAGGAGCACTTCCAGCAAATCTGAATCAAGGATGATAGAGTTGCTAAGTATCTTGAGCATGATGTTGGTTTAGAGCGATGGAGTGGAGCTTACTTTCCTGGAAGAAGGTTTGATGTCATGACCATGAATATAGCAGAGTCCATAAATTCGAAGTTGTTAATGGAAAGAGAGTTTTCAATAGTTGCACTTTTTGATGCAATCCAGAGGACATTGTCATGGTGGTTCCATGAGCTCGTACGGAGTCAGATAATTTTACTACAACCCTTGTTCCGTCAGCTGAAAAATTATTACAAGAACGTATGGAACTGTCAAATGCACTATTTTCCTATCCTCTTAATGCTCAAGAGTTGAATGTGCACGGCTATGGTCCGGTTGCCGTAGTTAACCTTGTTAATAAAACTTGCAGTTGTAAAATGTTTACCTTGTCCTCATGCACTAGCAGCACTGAAACACCAACGGAAGCTGGATTTTGGTTCAAGAATTTACATGGAACTTTGTTCCCCTCTCTATATGGCATATCACTACATGCTAGCTTATTCAGAAACAATATATCCAGTGCCTCCAGAAGAGCAGAGGGTAGTGCCGCCAGAGTTGGCTAACATTATCATCCATCCGCCATTCAAGAAGATAGCAAAGGGGAGAAAAAGAGTTAAGCGTATTCCATCAGCCTCTAAGGTTCCCCGGAAGATGAATAAGTGCTCAATTTGCAAACAACCTGGCCATAAGAGAAGCAGTTGCCAGAAGTAATCACATGCAGATCTAGAAATTTAGGTTCGAAGAAGGATGAAATTCCGGGAGTTGCCAAGGCCAACCATTGATGAGTTATTGTTTTCAATTATTGATGTTTTAAATTTTATTGTTACCTTTAATAAATCATTCTTTATATTTAGTATTCTTGTTACATGGCCTAAATATTTGTTGGTGATTTTAGTTTGGAATTAGGTTGTCAAATTGAGGAGAAATTATGGAATTAATACGTGTTGGTAATTTTAGTTTGTCAAAATTCAGGAGAAAAGCTGGAAAAGTATATATGCCCATGATTGCTTAAGCGACAAAGGGTTTTTCAAATCGGATCACTTAAACGATATCACGGATCGCTTAAACGATCGTGGACCTAGGCAGATATTAATTCTGGCCATCAAATGATCGCTTAAGCGATCTATGCTTAATCGACCAAGTGAAAAAGACAAGAATCGCTTAAGCGATATCACGGATCGCTTAAGCAATCATGCACCTGGGCAGATTTGCTTCTGCTAATCACATGATCGCTTAAGCGATATCTACGATCGCTTAATTTACCAAGTTAAAAAGAAAAGCATCACTTAAGCGATATCTAAGATCGCATAAGCGACCTTGTGTAAACAAAGTTCCTTTGACTATTAAACAAATTTTTTGTGCAAATTATTTTAAAATTTAACAAATACACCCCCACCTACACACGGTACTAGATTCTCGCCACCACAGCAGAAATCTTATAAGGAAAGGGCGTTACGACGCACAATGGTCGAATCTGACGGATAAGGCATTGATATGGCCTTTTCCAACTAGATCGACCACGGATGTGGTTGGAAAAGGCCAAATCACGGCCATATCTGGCCGTCGACGGATGGAAAAGTCCACATTTGGCCGTCTGTGACGGCTAAATATATGGCCGTCATTGTCGATCAACGATGCCTAAGATTTGGCCGTCGTTGGCTCGCTGTCGACCATTTCTTTGAAAATGACGATCACGATGGCTGGATCACGCCGACATTTCTTTGAAAGTCGATGACGGCCATATCCACAGTGGATCTGGTCAAAAGGTCACAACTATGAATTACCGGCCATTTTTGGTCGTTCGTAGCTGTCGGTGGTAGCCAAAATCTGGGAAGTTGGGTAGGAGGTGTTTTTGTTAATTTTTAAACTTTTTCAGGCGGTATTAATGAAATTAATTCACTTAATGGGTCTAAAATTAATTAAAAATATACTAATATTTCCTAAATAATTAAACAAAGAAATATAAAAATATACTGAACGATTCGTAAACCCTATATGTTTAGCATAGATATAATAACGGTCATGGTCCACTGAACAAATCGTAAACCTCATATGTTGAGAATAAACGTAAACATTCTACACCTTATATGTTTCATACTAACGTAAAAGAACTATATGTTTAATATAAATATAATAATGGTCATGGTCCACTGAACGAATCGTAAACCCTATATGTTTAGCATAGCGTTAATCGATTAACCGATGCTCTGAAATACAATAAATAATATCCAAATACATAGGATCACTTAAGGGATTCTTTGCTTTTACTCTAGTTGCTTAATCGATCCGTCTGTAACGCTTAATCGATCTGTCTGTGTCGCTTAAGCGATCTAGTCCGCGGCAGAGTCTTTAATGAAAATCACTTAAGCGATACAATTTGTATCGCTTAAGCGATTTTTGTTAAAGACTCTTGGTCGCTTAAGCGATTTGAGATCGCTTAAGTGATCTTGTCCGAGGCAGAATGCATCTGCCTAGATCTATGATCGCTTAAGCGATCCATTTGTATTGCTTAAGCGATCCATTTGTATTGCTTAAGCGATTAAGCGATTTTCGTAAAAGACTCTTAGTCGCTTAAGCGATTTGGGATCGCTTAAGCGATCTTGTTCGAGGCAGAATGAATATCTGCCTAGATCTATGATTGCTTAAGCGATCTTATGTATCGCTTAAGCGATTCATCCTAAAAGAGTTTTTGTCGCTTAAGCGATTCAGGATCGCTGAAGCGATATTTTCGAGGCAAAATAAACATCTGGCAAGATGGGTAATCGCTTAAGCGATCATATGTATCGCTTAAGCGATGCTTCGAAATAGACTTTTGGTCGCTTAAGCGATTTAAGATCGCTTAAGCTATCATTTCTGGAAAAGTCTTGGTGGTTTAAGAGATATATGTGGTCGGTCATATACATAATTGTTTGGTATCATGCCTGTCTTTAAGTTTATTAATTTCGAAATGACTGTGATTGGGAAACATTTGTTCCTCACTCATTTCCCTCCCAAATCCGAAAAGAATTTGTATCGTAGAATTAAGAAATTTATATCAATCTAAATCATCACAAATCAAAATATAAGAGACATCAATGTAACCTGTTTATCGAAACACAAAATAAAAAATAGGCATACATAGTAAATTCTTTACAATTTCCTATACAATTCTTTACAATGATCACACCGTACATAGTAAATTCTTATATGGACATACAAAAATATCTCCAAAATGTCAGTCGTTCTTTACAATGATCACACCATACAGAGTAAATTCTTTACAATTTTCTATACACTGCCTTTAATTTACTTTTTGATGCCAAAGAGTTTAATGTCACTAACACCTTTGCACAATCCCTTTATTGCAGATGCCTCCTCCTACCAACCAGCCTTTAAGAAGTTTTCGAATTCTGTTTGCCAGCAACCTGTCTAAGATCATTGTTTGATACCATGCCTTCCTAGCAGCCTTTATTGCAGATGCCTCCTCTTGCCAACCAGCCTTTGAGAAGTTTCCTCTCCTTGTTTGCCAGGAACCTACAAAAATTATCCGGCACACACCTGCAGACACGTTAGCTTTTGTAAATAAAAAAAACACGTAAAAAAGTTACATAGTGGGTAGGTGAGAAGTTCGCTTAGTCCATCTCTTTCGGTAAAGCTCCATATAAGCATGACACCTGCAGCACCAACACCACAACCCAAGTATCAACATCAACATCACATAAACTACAAAATTCAAAGTCCAACTTTCATACCTTTTGATTGGGTTTTGTCACTCAAAACGGATCCATCTGCCCATGGAAGCAGTCGACAACCCAGCGCTCTCGACGGTCTCTCATTGTTTCGTCATTCAAGCCGTCCATCAGGGTGTTGGTCATGTCGAACTGAATAAATTTCAGGGCATATGCCCCACATTCAGCACTACAATAGGAAGAAGACATTAGCATTAGAATAAACTTATAGAAAAATTATATTATGTAAGTTAGTTTTATATAAAATTTACCTTGACTCATTTATTGGGCAGGTAGACCGCTTAACTGGCCACTTTCCGGTTAGTACTTGATCACCCAAGTGCCTAAACATCTCGCTGGCATGCAACAGGCGCGGGAACAACCTGGACAGTGGCTCCAACTCGACCTCCAACTGCTTGTCTCGACAAATAGTTGGGCTGCAGTCAAGGATCTTCAACAACCCCTCCTCTAGATGCGCGACGACTACTATCCAGTGCATTTGTTTGACAAGGATGATGTAGTACACTCTTTTAACAAAGGCCCAACCGTGTCCATATTTGGGCCAATCCCCTCGTACATACTGCATAATCTTGTCATCAAACTAGAAATCATCAGGGATGCAGTCCAACTATTGTCTGGCCAATTTTTTTCGCTTCGGTCCTTTTGCTGTACCACTAGCAACATCATTTTTAATTAAAGTGCGATATGTCGAAACAAGCGTTTGGCCAAAGCCATATCGGTGATGGCACAATTAGGATACAATAGATCACCATCACTAGTCTATCGTAGCCTCATTAGTACCAATATCTCATCGATGTGCTAAATAAAAACAACAAGATAAGTATGGAAAACATAGGCAAAAATAAGGAACATTAAGCGAAAATAACTCACCGAGTCCTTAAGCCACGTGCCTATCGTCAACAACTTTTCAAACCATTCCCAGAGATAATCCCCTGTCTTACACTTTATATGGCCATTACTTCCTTATTCATTGTAATAGGCATAGAAGAGTTTTTTCTTTTCCTTTATTGGCCTATACAAATCGACATTTGACTTCATTTTTGCTTGCTCACTTCCTCCCCCTTCCTCTATTTTTACATCCCCGCTTCCTTCGCCTCCCACCTCGCCCTCCTCCATTATCACCGCCCCACTTCCTCCACCAACCTCCTTAATCTCCTCCAATTCTTTCTTAATTTTCCTCTTCTTTACCTGTGTCACTACCATGTAAGGCGCTTTCACAAACTTGCTCTTTCAGCTCTCTCTTTTCAGCCCAGTTTGCACTTCAACCGCCTTTAATTCTCCACCAACTTTCTCCTCCACTATACCAACTTTCTCTGCCAGCTTATCCACTTTCTCCTCCACCCTTTTCATGCGCTTTTCCATCTTGTCAAACTCGTCATAAACAGCTGTTGTAAAACTCTGAAACAGGCCGTTTATGAGGTCAACCACCTCATTATCCCGACGTCGATGTCTCGGCAAACTGGTACTTGTTGTACCGGTTTGCTTAGGCATACGAACCTCTTCCTCCTTCTTCCCCTCCTCCTCCTCGGGCCTCCAGCCGATTGGAGCTTCATCATCCTCGGCATCGACCACGTTGTCAATCAATGGCCCTGCAACTACCGTCACATGCGTGACCCCTTTTAGGTCTCGCATCAGGAAGTCTATCCCTTCATCCCTTGCATCCTCCAGTGCTTGAAAAGATGTGACATAGTCCTCTTCCGCTTCATCCCCAGTAGCAGTGAGAAAGGGACAGACGACTCCCTACAATAAGAAACAAAATCAATCAGATTGAAGCGACATTTTAAAGCAACTGCATATTCAAAAGTTTAATCCTTTAATCTCACCCTAGCTGCTTGAATCTCAATGTCTATTTGTTCGTAATCCGAATGGACACACCTCTCGACATGCCACCGCAACATCCTAGGAAATTGCTGTTGCACATCCAAAAGTGATCCGCACATC
This sequence comes from Pistacia integerrima, assembly GCA_026225825.1. Classification (NCBI taxonomy): domain Eukaryota; kingdom Viridiplantae; phylum Streptophyta; class Magnoliopsida; order Sapindales; family Anacardiaceae; genus Pistacia; species Pistacia integerrima. Next base: position 46,775,847 of record CM047749.1, read on the forward strand.
AAGCTATTGCCTCCCCTCCGCCCCCGAACCTTAGCGACGAGGGGATCGTACATCCAAGCCTACATTGTAAAAAAATAGTCCATATCATAATTCAAACACATATATTACAAAAAATATAACAAAAAGCTATTAATATTTACCTACATCGCCCATGGGAAGCCAAACAAATTGTACGTGCTTGGTTTATCCTTCCCGACCCATTGGGACTGCTTTAACACCATGTCTGGTTTTTTTTAAGCTCTTGATGGTTTGCTCAAATGATATTTGTCCCCACGGATAAGAATTAAAGAACTGCAAGTCGCTTGCAAACAACAACCAATCTTTCTCAACAACTTTTGTTGAGTCACCAGCCAATAAGAGCGAATGTAAAAACAATACCAAGCACACTTTTATCTTCTCTTTATCATTAAATGCAACTGTTTCTAGCCTCTACTCTAAAACTTGTCCTGTAATAGACTTTGCCCCATGCAAAACCTTCTTATGAAACCTTATGGCTCCCTGACTCTTCTTTATTGCCTCTGCCTCTGCCTTATCTGGCACTTCCCCATATCCTAAGCCCGTCACCAAGGCATATTCCATCATCCCAAAATGTAATGGCTTTCCGTCCACCACGAACCACATTTCTTTTTTTTTTTATTGCATTTTACTGAGTGCAGCAACATGTAATGCACTCCCTGCCCCCAAAATGCCTTTTTCCAATTTGTTCCGATTCTTAAAAACTGACTGAAACAAATGCCACAGAAATCTCTTGTACCATGCCTCATTCCACCTAAAATGTCCTTTATTCTGTCAAAAACATCCCAATTTGACCTGACTATCACCCTTGCAGGGAAGTAGGGTACCTTTTCGCTTACAAGATCCAACTCGTAGTCTCTATAGTTTACGGTCTGCACAATCTGCACAATCGATATAAACAAAATGTCAGCAACAAAAATAAACCAAAACAACTAATAAACAAAATATCAGCTACAAAAAATTACCATTGTGGTCTATTAAGCAATTTCAGATCGTTTAAGAGATCTTGACTCTACCTCGTGCAAGATCGCTTAAGCGATCTGAAATCGCTTAAGCAACCAAGAGTAAACTGAAAGAATCTCTTAAGCGATACAAAAGATCGCTTAAGCAATCTTAGATCTATGATTCTGCCTCCAAAAGATCGCTTAAGCGATCTGAAATTGCATAAGCGACCAAGAGTAAACTGAATCAATCGCTTAAGTGACCATGAGTGAAAAAGATTAATCGCTTAAGCGATATAAATTATCGCTTAAGTGACAGTACAGAGCAATACTGCCAAAACAAATATGTACCCTTTCTTTGTCGGCCTCCTCGTCGCTTGCATTCTCGTCGGCCTCCTCCTCATCGACTGAATCCTCGGAAGACTCCTCTTGGCCAGAATTCTCGCCGGACTCTTCCTCCTCGCCCAAATTCTCGCCTGACTCCTCGTCTTCAGAATTGTTTTGCGATGCTTCTCTCTGTTGTTGTGCCGTCATCATCTCCTCTACCTGTGGACCACCTTCACTGATCGGATGATCCACCGGAGCACCTATTGAACTGCTTACGCCACTAGAATCTAGGATTCAAAGTGGCGTTGGGTTTTCCTCCTCACTGTTAGTGTCAGCCATGGTTTTGGATTGAATTTGGTGTCAAAATTTGCAGTTTTGATCGAAAATGTGGACTGTATTGCCAAAAATCGTATAGATTCCATTGAGGGTTCAAGAAATCGATTGAAAATCGTGACCTATCACCGAAAATAGCACAGATTCTGTTTAGGGTTCAAGAAATCGATTAGAAATCGCGACTCTATCACCTCGCACAGATTCCATTTAGGGTTCAAGAAATCAATTTTAGGGTTCAAGAAATCAATTTTAGGGTTTAAGGAATCGATCGAAAATCACGACTCTATCGCGACTGTATTCGGTTTAGGGTTCAAGAAATTGATTTAGGATTGAATATGGTGTGCAAATTTGCAGGTTCGATCGGAAAATCGCAGTGTCTCCCTTTGGTTCAAGAAATCGCTTTTTGCCCTAATGAATTTCGATTAAGCGAGGTGAATAGGTGGGGCTTGTTTTGATAAATTTCAAATTTTAAAAACTTTCATTATTTATGATTCGGCCTACATATGTTTTAATCTTTTCATTTTAAGCCATTTTACGTGTTTAATGAATCCTAACTATGCCACGTCAGCTTCTCTAAATTAAAAAAAAAAATGAAAAACATTTTCATGGCCATTTTGTTAAATGGAAACTTGGGATGGCCGAGGAGATTTTCTCTTTCATTTGTCTTCAATCTCTCAAAACCCATCTTCGAAAGTTAATGTTTTATTTTTGTTAGCTCACTTACACAACCTCACATCTTCAGGCTCCAAAAATGAAGTTTCATATTCTTTCAAAAAAAACCCCTTGAACGATCCTCACTTGCTAAATTCCTCGAAGAAAATTGTCAATTAAGTAGCTTTACTCTGAATAAAGCATTTTACTTTTTTTATTACATGATTAATTCGAAACCTTTTTCTCCAATTTCATCATTCACTACTTTGTTCAGTGCACTAGCTAAGAAGAACCATTATTATGAAGTGATTTCGCTATATAAGCTATTGAATTCAACTCGGTTGTCTCCATATTTAATGTCTTTGAATATTTTGATCAATTGCTTGTGTAATATCAAAAGGGTTTTGGATAGTTTGTGGTTTTTTGGGGGGATTTTGAAGAAGGGTTTTAGCCCAAATGCTGTGACTTTTAATTGTTTGATTAAAGGTTTGCGTGTAGATAGAAAGATTATGGAATCAATGGAATTGTTTAAGCAAATGGTTACTGTTGGTTGTAGGGCTAATGTGATCACTTGCAACACTTTGATTGGTGGATTGTGTAAAACAGAGAAAATAAGTGTTGCCATTAAGTTGCTTGAAGAGATGGTTAATAGGAATAAAGAATCTGGTATTATTTGTAGGCCAAATGTTGTTACTTATAGTATTATAATCGATGGTCTTTGTAAGGCTGGATTGGTTGAGAAGGCTAGACAAATATTGTTGGAGCATATGATTCAGAGAGGTGTGGTTCCTGACATTTATACTTACAGCATTTTAATAAAGGGTTATTACTTGGTAGATAGAATTGGTGATCCAAGGGAGTTGTTTGATTTTATAACTAGAAAGGGGTATAGGCATAATGTTGTTTGCAAGAATAAAGAAGTTAATGAAGCTCTTAGTCTTTATCGAGAGATGATTTCAAAAGGAATTAGGCCTGATGTGATTACATATAGCACCTTGTTAACTGGCTTTTTTCTTATAGCTAAGGTGAAAGATGCATGGAATTTAGTTGGTGAGATGCGACTTAACGATGCTTTCCCTAATTCTTGGACATATAGCATTTTCATTAATGGACTTTGCAAGAACGGATGTGTTTTGGAAGCATTGGAAATGTTTAATGCTCTAGTAAATGATAAGTTTGCAATTAGCATTGAAGGTTTGAATTCCATCATTGACGGATTATGTAAAACAGAGAGGTTGGGAACTGCTTGGGACATATTTCAGAAATTTTCTCTTCATGGAAACTTGGTGCCAGACGTTGTAACCAACATTTTGATCAATGGGCTGTGTAAAAATGGACAACTAGAAATGGCAAATGAGTTGTTGTCATATATGGATGAAAATGGTTGTGTTCCAAATGTAGTCACATTTACTACGCTTATGTTTGGTTTCCTCAAGACTAATGAGATACCAAAAGTTGTTGAACTCTTTCATAAGGTGGTGGAGAGAAATGTGAAGCCGACTGAATGTACAATGTCCTTAGTTATGCAGTTACTAATCAAGGCCGAAAATTATAGTGAATGTTTGAACGAGCTTCCTCAATTTCCGATCCAAAAGCGAAATTGATGTTTACATGATAAAACTTTAGCGAGTATTAAATTTTTTTTTCGGAGCAGAATCTTGCAAAAGTTCATCCAACTGCCCAAATGCTCTATATTGGTTACGGTAAGTAGAAGGTTCAGTAAACACTTTTATCTATTCGAATTTGATAGGGATGGTGATGGGGATGATTGAGAATGGTAGCTTTCCTGATTAGACATACGATATGTAATCTATCTCTGTTGTAAGTACATATATTGGAGGTGGCAACATTGCAGGTTGCGTTTGGATTTGCACATGTAGTAGATCCTGAGGGTTTGAGGATTATTTTTGGTGTAAATTTCAATAAGCAAAAGTTTTATATGAGGAATTGTGGAATGGTTCTTACTTCAACCACGAAAATAATGGTAGTCGCTCAAGTTCATCTATTCAAGCTAATCAGTTTACTGGACAATGGTATGTTGCAACTAATTGACTTCATTCATTGATATTCTCAATTATCCAGGGCACGATAAATCTTGATTTATTTATAGTGTTTCACATGTTTCTGTTTCTCAATATATATTCTTTTTTAGTTCAGATCTGAAAAGACTAGAACTTACTAGGTGTGTCTTTAATGTAGTTATGCACGAGCATGTGCTCTTTCGGCGATAGTTGATGAAGACAAAGCAAAAAGAGCATTAGAGAAGGTTTTTCACTAGAATATCTTAAAGAATATAGATGCACAACAAGGGCTGGTCAATGGGATCTACCTGTTGGAATAGTTAAAGTGACAACATTGCAGTCAAGAAAAATATGGTCTTGTGTTACATGTGCAGTTGCTGTAACGATGATCATGGAGATTTGGTTGATATGGGATTTCAAATTGCCATTGAAATCTATGCAAAGAAGATGGTCTGAAAATGCACTCGTGTAAGAACCCCTAATTTTATTTAAAGCTGTTATCTTATAGCTTAGTTAATAGGCTGTTAACTAAGGTATGAATTTGTGTTTTTTAGATCTAAATCTATCTGAAATCTTTATAGATTTCATTTCAACATCTGTTTTGTCAGTTCATTTATTTTTTTTGGTGGATGTACCGTTTAACCATTTTCTTGTAGATTCTTGATGTTGTGAAATTTTGGACAAAACTCTGGTAGTTATAATGTCTACTAGATAATATTTTTGCTCCTTAGATGATGGACGGGGGAAAAGAATATCATAGATAGATAATATAGGATTCTATATAGGGTGATAGAGAGAAATTAATAGGTTAAGAGGAGAAATCAAGAAAGGGATACCAAGGACTCAAATACTCGATCCTAAAATGTAGAAGATGAGGACTAAATACCCATTTGCATCCGTTCTTTATGTCCTGCATAGTCAGGTGACTGCCTTTAGGATAAATTTCTGCTACTACAGTTGGAAACTTTACATTCTGCATAATTTACATTGAAAAATATCTACTCCAGAACTATTTGTTCCTGATAATTTAGTGACTCGTTGCTGTTTTCTGCGTAGTTATTCTTTCTAAATTCCTGAAGCTTGGACCACGATTTATTGTTTTAGTGCACTAAATTACATGCATTTATTGGCCATATGGGCAATGGACTCTTAAAAGGCCAAAACCTTGTAGGAATGGGATGAAACCAACAATAAATGAAGAATGATGTATAGATATCATGCAGGATTCTGTATAGTTGCTCACCTTCTAAAGGTACCGAATGAGAAAACACTTAAAGGTTTTTTACAATCACTCTTGTATTACAGTTGCAAGAAGATAGTTTCCATAATTGATTGGTTCTTGTGACTTATTACTATCATGCAATTTTATGTACAGTTAATTAGTTGTATTTTAAAAGAAAACATTTGAAATACTTATGTAGTATATATTGTTCAACTATTAGTCATCCAATTCTTGTAACTATTTTCATAATTTAGTTTTGATGTGTAGCATTGTTTCCAAATTTTGCAAGAAATAAAGGTCATAACAGAGATTACAATGTTATAGGAACTAGGAAGCACATTCATAACAAAAGTTCTTTATTAAGATGGGTGTATGTTTGATTGTTTAATCACTTGATATGTGTTGATCATATCTATTAATGTATTAGTTAACATTTATGATCAGTTTAGTATCAGTTATTAGTTTTATAGTATCAGATCAATTTTCCATTTTACAATATTAGAACAATTAATAGTTCATGGTATCAGTTCATTTATCAGTTATTAGTTTTAATGTATCAGAAATGAACTAATAATGTAAACAGTTAATAATAATAATTTCAGTACTAGATACTCGACATTAAAAAATATTCTCTATTAGAATTAGAATATTTTAAAAAATTAGGGAAATTTCATGCCAAATCTCTGGCTACCGTTTCAATAAACCCAACCCTTCAGTACACTTAAGAGAAACACAGAGCAAACGAAGCAGAAGAATGGAACCAGAAGATCAAACCCTAGAGCCAAAAACCCGAGAAGAAGAAGACATAGACACGGCTATGGCAGATACTAACGAAAACCCAGAAGCAACAGAGCCCAAGTCTCCAGACTCGAGAGACTCAAGTGACTCGGACTCACACTTAGAATATGAAGCACAACAAAAATTTGAGCTTCAAGACATCGAGTCCTTGCTCACCAATGAACCCTCCAACTATGAAGTCCATGTTAAAGTATGTTTTTTATATCAATTTGAATATAAATTTCAATACCCAGTTCTTGGATTTTTGTTTTTGGTAATATTATTGTTTTGCTTTTTTATTGTTTTGTTTGGTGGTTTTAGCATATAAGGGTTTTGAGGAAGATGGGTGAGATTGAGAAGCTGAGACAAGCAAGAGAAGCTATGAATGAGATTTTTCCATTGACTCCTGTTATGTGGCAAGAGTGGGCTCGAGATGAAGCTTCTCTTACAACGGGGTATGTTTTAGTTTTTTTGTTTTGTGTTCTTGTTATTGGTTTCATGATTAAATTTTGATCGCTTAGGGTTTATGGTTAACGAGAGAAAGTATAAAGAGAAAAATTAAATGGATTCGTTTGAACGGAGGAAGTGTTTATCTTTTGGGGTTTAAATGGTGAAAACGATGTTGAATTAAACTTTATGTGACTTCTATCTACTGAGCCTTAGCTCAAATGTCGGCTTAATTAAGTAAAAGAAATGAAGTTTTGAGCTTTCTTCCTTTTTTTTTTTTTTTTTTTCATATGTTCCAACTAGGAAGCAGTGATGGTTGACTTGGGAGGTTAGTTTTTGATAATTTGCGGTTGTCTGATATTTTGTTTGTCTACAGATTTTGAGTTCCCTCTTGTCATTGCTTTTGTGAATAGCCTGCTTGCCCGCCTAAGAATAGTGTTAATGGAAGGAGAAAATAGATTCAAACATGACTGATGCACAGTTTCCAGCTAAGCGGCGGAAAAATACTGCCTAAAACCCAAACAAAGTGCATGGGAAAGAAAAGGGACGAGTACAGAACTTAGTTGAAGAAAACAAAGTAGAAGAAGCAAAACTCAAGTTTGAAGAGCATCCAAATGACCAGCACATCAAAGACTCCACCACTGGAAGAGCCAAAGTATACATTGACAAGTGTACTGCATTTTTATCAAACCTTAACTTCAAGGCAAGTAGAGATTCTCTTGCACTTCAGAGAAAGATTGCTTTTTATTCTTTTTTAACGCTGGACAGGCAAATACAGAGATAATTCTGATGGTTTTAAATTTTTTTTCAGGCAACTTCTGAAGATCTGAAAAAATTCTTTAGCGATGTTGGTGGGTGTAATCTGTTCGAATTCCACAAGACAAGTTCACCGAAAAGTCAAGGGTATGACTTTCTTTCTCTTATTCATTATTTGTCAATGTTCTTTGTGCATTATGCTTCAAATGAAAAAGGGGAAGCTATCCACTGGACCTTCCATGTGCACATCAGTCTTACAGTCAAATCCTTATCTAACATTGCCTGACCTTTAAACTTCAACATGTGTATGCATAATGTGGACTGGACCACAGAAATTAGCCCTAAGAAACTAATTTTAATGAGACTGGGAGATCAGCATGGTTGATGCTTCGGGGAGATAGAAACTGCTAAATGCAGTCCATTCTCTTTGATCAAATTTCTCAAGGGTGCTCACTGAAACTTCAATTTGATTTTTCCTTTCATGCTATCAATAAATCATTTAGTTCTTACGCTTTTGGTTTTAAGATGAATGTCCTTGCCAAAGACGACTATGCAGTCTCAAATAAACCTACTGAAGGGTTGAATTCCATAATTATGGTAAAATTGCTTAATTTTCTAAGTATAAAGAGTCTAATTGTCTAAGAGCATATTTTTTTCATTTTGCTAGCAAGTGATATGCTTAGGAGACTCAACCACAGTCCCATACAGATTTACCCATATTCTAGCTTGCCCTATGTCTGGAACTATTGCACACTAATTTATAATATCCTCTAGTTGATTTTTGAAGGGCCTGGCATATATGGATTTTGCCGATGATGTACACCTTACTACAGCTGTAGGAAAGAACAAACAGATGTTTTTTGGGAAGAAGATAAGCATTGCAAGATCAACTCCGAAGCAAAGGAGAAAGGATTCTGCTGGTCATGGGGCCTCTGGAGAACATGGTAGGCTAAGTGGAATTAGGTTTTATCTTTGCTATTTTGTGTGTGTGTGTGCGTGCAATGCAGTCTATAGACGTTTGCATGTTTGTGTTTCCCACTTCTACATTTTATTTTCTTACTCCTTTGGGTTAAATGGCAGCGCAAAGTAATAATCAGACATTCAGGGAGTCTAGAGCGCCACACTATGCTGCTAATAAACGTAGTGATAACATTCAGTTGAAGGGGAGGAACACATTTGCAATGCCAAGGAATGTCAGACCACTTGGTGTGCCCTCGACAAATCCAAAATCCGAGGAAGCGGAAGATGAGAAGCTGAAGTCAAATAATGAGTTTAGAGAAATGTTCCTTAAGAAGTGAGGTTTGTTCCAGGGGTTACATGTTACATGTTAACTAGAATAGCACAGTAATTGACAAACATCTCTTTCTTATTAAAAAAAATAATAAAAAAAAAAAAAAAAACATAAGGTTTTACCTTAATATGTTTCTGTAAACACAATTATGACCAACGATACCTGTTTGAGGACGAAAAAGCAATGGCCTTGCATCTCACGCTTGTGGAAAATGTGAAAAAATGTCTTTGGCCGGGAAAATATCTGAGGAAGAATATGAAGAATATCATCTGTATGCTTGGCCGATTAAAATTTCCGCACATGTATATTCATTTTGATTGTCTGTTTTGATTGAATATCCATATCTCATATGATTATGTTTGTTTCACTTAAAACTCTTCATGATTTTGTTGGATGCTTTCCTAAAAATTCTCACAGAATCGAGAATGAGGTTTTCACTTTGTACATGTTATATCTTGAATTAGTACCGATCTTCAAAAAAGACCTAATTGTTTCACTTTATATTTTTGGAATGGAATATTTACATAATCCCCATGATTTAGATTAAACGTTATTCCATGGAATTTGTATGAGATTCCTCATTTTTTTTTAAGCAAGTGCTTGAGAGGGTTTAATTGAATTGATCTATGAATTATGTTTCATTTTCCGTTTCCTTTATGTACTAAGGCACTTGTTTTTTTGTTGATATTGAATAAGTGCACATATGATGTGGTCTTTATGATACTGTTAAACGAGTGTATGAATAATATGATACAATCATTTTACGGAAGAGCATATCACTTCATTTGTATGCCAATCTAAGAGAATAAACAAACAAATTTGGGCAGCAAGAGTTGCACTTGATTTGGGCAATCCACCAAGATCGGCTTTGACGGGGCAAAAGGGCACTCAGATTTATGTTGCACGGTGAAACTTCAACCTTTAAACAAACAAATCTTGTATTGAAGTAATGGCTCTTACTTGGAATGAACAAACCTAATCAATGTCAGCCCCATTCTAGCGAAAAACAAACAAACATCACAACACCAATACGCACTGAACAAAGAAATATCTCCAGTACAAAAAATGTACCATTGGTTTCAACTTTGGTGAATCCTGAATCATAAACCATACTTTAAAATTAATGCTGTCTCTGCTCAAGTGGCTAAACAGTGGGAAGAATCACTTATCTATAAATATGGTCTTTCTTGCTTCTAATATAAGTAACCAGTTTATATAAACTTTAGATCTTCTCTTCTTCTTCTTCTTCTTCTTCTTCTTTTCCTAAGGGTGGGGGGTTCATAAGAACTTGCAATGTGGCAATAGGTTACTTTTTTTTTTTTTCCTTCTTTAAAGTGTTAATATTAATTTCTAGCTAGAATAATCTTCCTCTTTTACTTATTTTGTCAATGTGGATGCTCGAATTCTGCACATTCATGCAACCTTCTTCTCTAGTTGGCATGAGTTTTGCAGAAATTCTATGAGGCTGCTTTACCATCCTGGTTTTGTCCCTATAGCTTCAGTTGTAGATAAAACAAAAGAAGGGTTGGAAAATAATAAAGTTCAACTAACCTAAATTTTAGTATCATATTAAAACATTAGAAGAGGAAAAACATATGCAGACATGTGATGAAAGTCAAATGAGGAAAAAGAAAAGGGAGAAATAATGCTATATTACACAGTAATCAATATTAGCAAGTCTTGATTCCAACCGAAAATAAAGCTCTTATCTGTAGTTGCTGAAACCTAAACTAAATAGACAATGGAAATCTACCCTAGGAAACAAATCCCAATTAAAATAGGAAAAGAAAATTTCTTAAATAGGTAAAGAAGTTATTTTCAAACTTTTCTCCTTGAAACTGAGAGATCCTGCGACTTGTTATCTATTTTATGTTTATATTGATCATCAATCCAATACCCTTAATACTACAATTTAACATATTTCTTTAGAGTCATATCAAGAAATTTTCTTGTTTGGTTTCTTAAAAAGACTTAGTAAGCTGATAATACGTCGATGTCTCTTTATCTCCTCGACTCCTACACACATATGTTTGATAATAGACTTGTGCTCGGTGGAGAGTTATTTGCTTTACTTGACAGGGCATCCTATGAAGTTATTTACGAGGAGGAATCGCGGTACTTTCATCTGTTGCGTCTAAAGGTATCTGATTATTTCTTGTTGAACGACCTGAAACTCTGCTAAAGATATACTATCAATACAACTTAAAGCAAGTTATTGAAGTATGTTGCTTTCAAATGACTGACCTAGAGAAAATTCAATTACTTTACATTTATTCTTGCTAGAGTTTGCTGGAGTTTGAGATTGGCTGTTTAATATTGTTTTCCTTTTTCTTTTCTTTTATTTTTCTTTATGTCTGAGCTTATTGTCCAGATATCATGCCCTTGTTATGTTGTACGATCTTAATAAATATCTAACAATTAGTACTTCTCCAGGTTTTATGTTGCAGAGGTTGTCATTGGCTTGGAATATCTTCATTGTTTAGGTATTTTGAGTCAAGAGAACGTATCGCTTTTTGTTCGATAAATTCGTTGTGTTATGTTTCCTGTATCATAATTTGGAAAAATATCAAGTTATTTATGTGAGTTCATTACTGAACAGTAATCATCTTTGTTTGAAGTATTAGGAAACTATTAGAGTCCATATTTTCATTGGATTTGAACAAAAATATTTTGCATCATTGTAAAAAGGAAGTGAGAGAGATGTTCTCCAATGGCTTTTAGAAGAAAATGTGTGCATCGGAAGGTTTGTTGTAAAGTTAAGTAGGAGATATCAGCTAATGATGGAAGTGAGAGACATGTTCTCCAATGGCTTTAAGATAAAGAAAATTAGTTGGCTGCAATCCAATAATTTTTATAACTAATTCATGTCATTAATCTTGTGCTTTTTTCTATTTTTGTTGGTGATGACCCTACAGGAATAATTTATCGGGACTTGAAGCCTGAAAATATTTTACTCCAGAAAGATGGGCATATAGTATTAAGTGACTTTGATTTATCATTCATGACATCCTGCAAACCCCGAGTATGTTACCACATTCCTGTAATTGTTTATATTTTCATTAGGATATGCACTTTGTCTATTTCCTGAGTTATGTTCCCTGAGCATGGATAATATGAGTTAGCTCAATTTATCAACTGTTTGTTGGAGGGTGTTCAGCTGCTCTTTTCTTGTCACTAGTTTGCATGAAAAACGTGATTTTCCTTTCAAGAAGGTTGTTCGATAGCAAGACGGACAGTTCCTTTTAGTTATACCGATATAAATTGCATGATTTGTAGGGTACTACCTATATTATAGCTTTTGAGGTTTCTTATAGGTGTACAAAGTCTTTGAAATAAATCCTGCCCATGCCGGGGGTTGGAAGGTTTATGTTTCTTTGGATTAAAGTGTGTAAAAAAATAAATATCTTTATTTAGTCATTCTTTCTCCGGCGTTGCAAGGTTATGAAAAGGATTCCTTTTAATCTCTTGTCACCACAGAATGTGCTTTCGTCATGTCTACACATAGAATTTGCAAACAATTACATCTTTCTGGAATTTCCAATCTACTTTGATACTTATCAAATGCTTAGAATGGGAACTATGACTACCTTTACAGGCTATAAATTTTACTACTTCTACAGATTATTAAGCATCCACCACCTAATAATAGGAGAAGATCCAGGAGTCAGCCACTGCCAACATTTTTGGGAGAATCAGTTACCAGATACTTATCAAATGCTTAGAATGGGAACTATGACTACCTTTACAGGTGCTGGCCACAGCAGTGCTATTGATTGGTGGGCTCTTGGTAGGCACCCGCTGAAGCTGAATACATGATATCATGATCATTTTGTGTTTCCTTTTCTTGTTATTTCTTTTAAATGATATGCTTCAAAAATAATAGTTTTAGATTCATCTTACCTTCTAGATGTGGGAATTTATATATTACTAGCTTATATTGTGCTTTGAATTCATTTTATGTCTAGTATTCATGTATTTTTTTGTATGAGATGCTCTACGGCCGTACACTTTTCAGAGGTAAAAATAGACAGAAGACATTTGCCAACATTTTGCACAAAGACCTCACTTTCCCAAGTAGCATTCCGGCAAAAATCTGCCGCCTTTTAAGTCGATTAAAATTATTCTCTTGTTTTTCTAGTAAGTCAGTGGATATTGTATACATGCTCAGGATCTTGAGATATGGTCAAAATATGGATAATCTCTTGAACTTAAATTGATGAATAGTTAACAATGGAGAACATTTAACAAGTGAGTATTAACCAAAAACTTCTTTTGGAAAGGTAGCGGATACCTTCCTAAGAACATCATGGCTACAAAGTATATTAGGTCTAAATTTTCACTGCCTTTGATGGAAATGTGTATTAGCTGTAAGTTTTAACAGGCTTGGAGATGTCAACATGAATTTAGAAGTGATTGATGATGATGAACGGGGCTTCTCTTCATTGAACTTGCAAAATTAGTATTCCATTTGGGCAGAACATTTAGGTTTCATGAGATGAGCAGGCAAATTTAATGGCAGCAGGCAACTGATGTTAATTTGCTTGATGTTTCATTCCAGGTCAGTCTTGCAGGTAGGCAGCTGCTTAATTTGTTTCTAAACAGAGATCCTACAGATCGTTTAGGATCAAATGGTGGTGCCAATGAAATTAAACAACATCTTTTCTTCCGCAAAATCAATTGGCCTCTGATTCGCACCATGGTAGGAGAGGACTACTTGCATTTTACCATATTGAATTCTCAAACAACAAATGATTTAGTATCGAATGTTTCTCTATGCCTATGTAGAGCCCGCCTCCACTAGATGCAGCTCCTGAGTTAATTGAAAAAGATCTGAAAGCCAAAGGTGTCAAGTGGGAAGATGATGGAGGGCTTGTTAATCCTGTAGATTTGGACCTTTTTTAAAGGTTTGGATTAACAACCATTTCTAATGTTAAACATAAGACTTTAGATTGACTCTGCTCTACACTCCCTTTATTGCTAATCAAATAGTGGTGCCAATGAAATTAAACAACATCCTTTCTTCCACGGAATCAATTGGCCTTTGATTCGCACCATGGCAGGAGAGGACTACTTGCATTTTACCATATTGAATTCTCAAACGGCAAATGATTTAATATCGAATGACAACACCATTGTTGTCAAAATCTGCTCTTAATCAAAGTGGTATCTTTTGGTAATTTAAACTATATAAGAGACAATCATTCAAAAAGAACATGTAATATATATCCAGAATATAGCAAAATCAACGACTCACTAACAAAACATACTATTGCTTTGCAAATTGCAGCAAGAAATACAGGCAAATGTTGCAGTCGTATAGTGTCTTTACATGAAAAGGCTTGGATCAACTGTATAGATGCATCAGCCAAATTTATCACACTGTTAATACACAAATCTGATAAGCAACCAGGTATACAATTCTTGTGAGATCTTTACCGCGCAATTCAGCTCTTGACAAGGAAATTTGAGATGAAATTGAATACAGATAGCATTGCAAAGTAGACCAAAACATGCACAACCACAATTATGTTACCCTACTTGGTGGCTTGTGCGATTAAATTACAGATAGCACTTATTGAACCGACCTGTTCTTTTGCAGTCTCCACCAATGAGTCCTACAATATAAAAAAGATGATATACTGAAAAATTAAAAAATATATGAAAAACTGACAACCAAAACCCACTGTGACCAAGAAAAAGAAATTATACCGAGCGGCTATTAGGCGTGCAAGCTTGTTTTCTTGCTTAACTCTTGAAGTTCACCGGCAATCAAGAGTTCATCCAAAATATATAATAGGCCTATAACATAAACGACTGTCAGCAACTAGTAAAGACACGGATTTTGGCATCCATGCAATATAAACTGATCTACACTAGATAAGCAAGAGGGCATTAAATTAATAAGGTATTTTGGGCAATCACTTATTGCATCAATCATCCTTTCAGAAAGGAAAATCCCAATTGCAAAACACTCCCATTGCAACATACCTTGTGAAAGTTGAAGATCAAGTCTAGCTCACAGACTTGGAAGCAAAATTAGATTACCACAAACATCAGTTTCTATACAATGCACATGTAGAAGTATAGACTAGCATATCTGCAAAACATATTCATTGGAACCAACTCAGTTGATCATCTCTATGATGGTGAAACGTATTCATTGAGTCACAAATACTGTCATATTTGCATATACCTTTTATAAACAACTTTGTATACTCTCCATTCCACGAAATTACAGAGCTTGGGTCCTCGTGAAAGAATGACTCCACTAAGCTCACGAATAACCTTCTCAGACAAAGCAACAATTCAAATAAATCATCAATGTAACCACAGTTGCTACAATAAGTTGAGAAAATGATACCACAACGATCATTTATCCAACACAAGGCAAGTCCTTTGAAAATAATATTAATAATTAAGATCTAAAGAGAGAATATATGAGCAACATGGATTTAAAACCATACCTTAGTTCGTTCCTTTTGTGAATAAGGAGAATACCATTTAGTCAACCGGACTTTTCCTTGTCGGCTAATAAGAAGCACAAATTGAATCTGAAACATATTGAATATAAAAAATTATAGAACATTAGCAAAGTAAAACCATTAATCTTCATTTGGCATTGGCAACATAAAATGAACAAGATTTAATAAATCAGAGTTGTCAGACATAGCACAACCTAAATGATTGTGGCATATCCAATCAATAACTTGTAAATGAATACACATCATTTCAATCATTATTTTGAAAGCTATTATTGGCAATGGTTCAGGCCGTCAACCAAGCTCAATAGCCTTAATCTCAACATCCAAGGTTGCTCTTCAACACATGTCAACTTTATAACACACTATCAAATTCTTAGCAATCAAAACATATTCCTTCAATCCATGACTATTTCCCTCAACATCCATTGCCATTTCCAGAAAATTTTGATATGGCTTTTGTTTGTAGTCAACTTAAGCCAAGCTGTGAGAAAATGACATAAAACATGGGTTACTGTCCAAGATAAGCCAAATGCTTAGTATTGACAATCTAGTTCGAGCTTAAGTTTCACCATTCTAACATACAAAGACTCCATGCTAACTAGTTTTCTATCAAATGCTTCCATATCCCTCTAATACAATTATTCAAAATTTCTGTCTTCCTAACTTACTGTTTAAAAACAAGGTACTTCAAGGATGAATAACCCACATGGGCAGGTCTTAGAACTTCGTAATAAATTGCTGAACCAATACAGCTTTGTCGGTTGAAGACCAGTTGAAATTCATAAAACTGTTATTCTATGCCATATGCTTCAATGATCTCTAATTCAAGATGTTAGCTAGGTTGATACATATCACTAAAATTAGCAAACTTGTACGTTTAGAGAGCAACCAATCCATTATAATCCCAAACATTCATCTAATAATGCGATTACGAAGTCAAATATAATGGTGACAATATATCACCTAAATATAAAAATCAGTTTAAGAACAACGCATCAGCAGATCCAAAACCCCCAAATCTAATGTAATATTTCAACAAATGAAGAACTCCAAAGAAGTTATTTAATAAAAATGAATAAACACGGTAGATCTAAAGAAACGGAATTCGATAGATCAATCCTCCATTAAGCTAATGAAATCAACAAACAACGACAATACAAATTTCACATACCATGGTTTTCCGACTATATCGACAATACAAATTATTTACCACATTCAAATATGCTTGTTTCTGAGATCCTTACTAATGTTTACAATAAGCTGACTTTACATCCTGCAAAAAGTTCATATGTTCTTGCTTTTACAAATGATTTTTGATAGCTTATAAGTATTTTCATTATTATAGGTCTTTCAACATTAACTAAATCCCTCACAACCATTTCTTCACTATTTATTTATCACAATGATTTGATATATTACTGAAGGCCAAAACCAAGCTATTCTTTGAGCAATTTCATTGCATCTTAGCTCATGCAACTTGAAATTTATAATATTTTTTAGGGACCAGAAGACTTGTGGGCGATCCACTCTCGGCCTGTTTTCCCACGGCCACACAAAATGGACAATCCTTCCTGGATAGCAATACAAAAGGTACCAATTTGTAGAGTTCGAGTCTCATCATATAAAAATTCTATGCTTAGAAAACTTTCATCTCCCATTGTATTAAATTTATATAATTTGATGCTATTTAAGATTTTAAAATTTACAGCTCTCTCCTCCTTTATTAATATCTCCATTTTTTATTTTATTTTTCTCTTTTGAGGATAAATTATTTGAGCTTCATAGATCACTGGACGTGGTGAAAAAATTGGTCTGCATCATTTTAAGCCGATAAAACCCTTGGGTTGTGGTGATACTGGCAGGTAATTTTTTCCCCTCACATGCTTAGTATCCCTGGGATTATCAAATTATGTTACCTTGATTTTCTTAACCCAACGAATGATACACTGTTGAAAATACGTACTCCTCAAAGTCTCAGTATAAATTTTTTATATTCAATTGATAACTTCTAGTGTCATTGTTTCGTGAACTAAAATTTGAAAGTAGATCAGAAAGATAGAAGGGGTTTGGGGGAGAGCTAGACCTAAAAGAAGTTTCAACGAGCTTCCTTAGCAGGGACTGAAATGGAGTCTTTATGGTGAAGAGGGAAGAAGAGATAAAAAAAAAATAATAATAATGGATTCTATATGGTTTAAATAATTTGGTTTCCTCAAACTTAAATAAGGAATCAACATTCCAGATTTAAGTTTAAAATCCTGGACGGTGTGGATAAGGCGCTTATTTATGCCTAAAAGAGTAGGGTGAGTTTCTAGCTAGGTTCCTGTAATACTTTGTGCATGGAGATTTACTTGCATTTCAAAATCTTGTCTCTTATATCTGCCACTATATTACTAAGACTGTTGTTTAATTACTAAGGCCGTGGTACATAAATTAGAGGTTTCTATTCTCTGCTTAAAATTCTATTGTATTTGTTGCAGCGTTCACCTGGTGGAATTGTAGGAGACCGGCGAACTGTATGCTATGAAAGCAATGGAAAAATCTATAATGATAAATCGTAACAAGGTCTAAATATATAGTATGATCAAACTCAAATTTTAAATAAAAGAACTTTGAAGAGAAATAATTACTTCATAGTGCCAATTTTGTACAGAGAGTAATATTTAATCTTTGTTCTGGTGTTAGGTTCACCGAGTATGCGCTAAAAGGGAAATCATGTCGTTACTCGATCATCCTTTTCTTCCAACACTCTATGCTTCCTTTCAGGTATTTTTATGTTTCTGTCTATACCTTCATTTTCATAGCACTATAAAACTTTGCTTACTCCAAATGAAAAAAGAGGAAAAATTAAAAACTTTTGTGCACATTTTTGTTGTCATAGTTTTCTTGTTGATGTTTTAAATGCTTCTATACCAAGTCAACTCAACTAAGCTCAATCTTGAAGTAAATAGGGAAGGAATGCTTTTGATAGAGCCCAACACCTAGTTTTATTTTGGTCCATGTTATACATGAAGGAGGCTGTTAGAGGAGCTTAATCCTAATGTGAAATATGTTGCTTGATTATTTCCCCAAGCAAGATGGGAATTTATACAATGTACAAGTTACATGAATTAGGAAAGAATTGATCCTAAATAATCAAGGATATACACACAATATTAGCCTACCATATTTACATAAATCAATATACTATCTCTATTTTCCTAATATATCTTAACAGTCAATCTAGGAAATAATATCTATATTTTCCTAATATATTTTAACACTCCTCTCAAGCTGGAGCATATATGTCATATGTTCCAAGCTTGTTACAAATGTATCCGATTCGGGAACCTCTAAGAGACTTAGTAAGAACATCTGCTAGCTGGTCATTTGAGTTGACAAAACTTGTGACAATGCATCCGGATTCAATCTTCTATCTGATAAAATGACAATCAATCTCTATATGCTTTGTTCTTTCGTGAAAGACTGGATTTGAGGCAATATGCAGAGCAGCTTGATTGTCGCATATTAGTTTCATTTGCTTCACTTCACTACACCCAAATTCTTGAAAAAGTTGTTTCAACCAGATGAACTCACAAGTCGCGAGAGCCATAGCCTGATATTCTGCCTCTGCACTTGATCTAGCTACTACATCTTGCTTCTTACTCTTTGTAACACCCACTTTGAGTTACATAGTTTACTCAAGTTTATTTACCCTTAAATGTTGTTTATTAGCCCTTAGTAAATTGGTTGTTGATATTGTGTATTGGATGCCTAGAATTTGGTGAAGTCTTGGTGAAGGTATGAATTACATACTTCACCGGGGCAAAGAAAAAGCTTCGCTGCAGCGACGTAGGCTCTGTAATTTTTTGCCGAGGCGAAGAAAAATCTTCACCGGAACGAAGAGTCGGCTGATTTTTCTTGTGAAGTTTCTAGAGAATTTTCCATAGGGGTGAAGTGACCATTATACCCCTATTTAGTAGGAAAAGTGGGGAGTGAAATGTAAGAAAATTTCATGGAGTGGGGGTGAATTTGTAAAGAATTAAAGGACAAGGATGAAATTTCAAGAAAGTGTAAGGGCAAAATGGGAAAGAATGCTTATTTACATGAGATATTAAGGGTTCAAGCACACAAACCCTCTCATTTTCATTATCCCACAAGCCACCTCTACCCCTAATTCTCTCATCTTTCCATCAATTTTCCAAGGTTGATTTGAGGGCTTTTGGTTGGATTCTTATAAGGATTTGATCCTAAGCATCAAGAGGTAAGGATTCTTACTCTAGACATGAGATTGATTTATGTTAGTATGGAATTCTTATAGAGTTTATGCTTAGGGTTTGAGAGCAAGAACTAGTACAACAAAGATAGAGAGCTTTTGTGGAACTACTCAAGCCAAAGGTAAGTAAATCCAACCTAAGCTAAGATTTAAGCAATCAAATGATTTGATATGCATGTTTATGCTTATGAGCTTGAAATTGATTGTTGAGAATGTTGATGTTGATGAGTATATGGCTTTTGATAAGTATAACTGAGCCATGAGAAGTAGAATTAATGTTGTGGTGACCAAGTGAAAACTGGTTGCATTTAAAGAGAATTTGAGTAGAATATTTGAAGTGTTTTTCCTAGCCAGGATTTGTGATGATTCAAGGAGTTTTACTCCAATTATGGATGGTTTAAGAAAGAAGTAGAACTATAGTTGAAGTAGCATTTAAGTATGCATGCTTATTGTTTGATGAAATGTCTAAGAGAAGCATGTGCATGATTAGAGAAACTTATTTTTGTGCAACATTGCATTTTTGCATAGCATACTTGCACTTAAGAAAGAAACATAAGCATGAGCTATCCACATGCATATATTTGCATATGCATGAGAACTTAAAGAAAGAATAAAGGATTTATAAGAACAAAGAGAAAGAAAGAAAAGCACTAAAGAACTAAAGAAAGAGAAGTGCTAAAGAAGAGAAAAGAATAGGTTGTTGTGATGGGGAACCTGTGGGTGATAAGAAGAATTTCCCACATACACGCCACCTTAAGTGAGCGGCATAAGAAGAAGAAGAATTTGTACGGCCTGTAAGAGTGTATGTGGACGAGGACTGTACCAAGAAGAATTCCTACATGCACGCCACCTTAATTGGGTGGCCTAAGAAGAAAGAAAGAATTTGTATAGTCCGCAAGAGTGCATGTAGATGAGGACTGTACTCACTCACACGCCCAGGGTTCCAAATCCATGCATCAACCGAGTCCGATCGGCAAAGAATAAGAATAAGAATAAGAATAAGAATGAATAAGAAAAAGAATGAGAAAGCTTCAGCTAACAAGAAAAAAAAGAAAAGAAAAGAAGAGCTTGGGCAAGCAAGAAAAGAAGAAGAAAGAAAAGAATAGAAAGAAAAGAAATGAAACAGAATAAGAAACAGAAAAGAAAGAAAGAAAGAAAATGCATTTTCATGCATTACTGCATGTGCATTCCATTCATGCATGTTACCATGATTTGTATCATGGTTAGTAAGAATGAGAAAGAAAGAATAGAAAGAAAGAAATAACAGAGAGAATTAGAAAGAAAGAAAAGAACAGTGAAAGAAAAGAGAAAGAACAAAGAAAGAATGAAGAAGAGAAAGAATGGAGTAAGGAAAGAATCAAAGAATAAGTGCGGGGATAAAGGAGTAGAGGATTTGCTTACTGAGCATTTTGTGCTCACCCCATTGTTCTTTCCATGTTTTGCAAGAAATAGGTAAGAAGCGCTGGGATGGACGTCGAGAGGTGGAGAGAAAGGGCACTACTATCCACTATTGCCCAAGTTTATGTATATACTATTTTTGTATTTGTAAAGAATTATATGTTTAGTAAAGAAAAATTTGGGCCCATCTAGTTTTTGTTTAATAAGTTTGTATGTTTTCATAGTATATTTTCTAAGAATACTAGTAGAAATAAGTTATTACATTTTTAGTATCAGAGCTAAGATTTTGGGATTTGACAGTGTGCCACTCTCGCCACATTGACATTCCATTACCGACCGTAGTAAGCTGATTCTTTCCTTACTTAAAGTGTTTTATGAGTTGATTAAGGGTGGTTGTCTTGTAGATGAGACATAGAACCCGAGCAAGTAGTAGAAAGACAATGAGGGCGGGGGTACCTTCCAACCCGCCAGAACCTACTCCCCCTACCCTTGATGAAGCTGGAATTCGGGGACTAATATAGCAAGTTTTGGCAGAAAGACAAGGGAGAGTTGAACCAAAAAGAGTTGAAACCCCCGTACAAGTACCAACCACTAGAGAAGAAAGAGAAAGGTTGGTACCTCTGATAGTATAGAATCGGATTGAGCTGATTTATGGGCTCCCAAGCCAGCATCAGCCGTCGGAGTTTAAGGGTACAACGGACCCGGTAGTAGCAAAAGAATGGTTTAGGTTCGTGGAGTGCACGATGGCATTGTTTCCCATGATAGGCTAGGAGAAGATCTGGTATGCCAGTTTCTTGTTTCGGGGTGACGCCCGAATTTGGTGGGAATTAATGGAGGATACTCATGATGTTTCAGTGATGACCTTG
This sequence comes from Pistacia integerrima, assembly GCA_026225825.1. NCBI lineage: Eukaryota > Viridiplantae > Streptophyta > Magnoliopsida > Sapindales > Anacardiaceae > Pistacia > Pistacia integerrima. Next base: position 46,797,626 of record CM047749.1, read on the forward strand.
GGAGAATTCAAAAGAGTGTTTGAGGTCGAATATAGAACAGTTGACCGGGTTCATGAAAAGATACAAGAGTTTATTAATTTGAAGTAATGGACTAGCACAGTGAAAAAATATTCAGTAAGGTTTAATTCCCTTGCACGGTTTGCCCCCGGTATAGTAAGTACCCCAGAGTTAAGAAGAGACAAGTTTGTCCATAGGCTGAAGCCTAAGATAGCCCAAGATGTAATGGCAGGAGCCAAGCCCCCTCAATCATATAGTGAAGCTTTAGAACGGGCTTTAAGGGCAGAGATTTTTGTGAATAAGCTTACCCCAACAGGACCAAGTGAATCATCTCCCGCTGCACAGAGAGAAAGATTTGAGATTGCAAGAAATAGAGAAGTACAAAATAAGAAGAAGTTTCAGTCTAAGAAGAATAGAAGAGACTGGCAAAGTAAACGGCCAAGAACAGCGGAGTTTCCCCCCATGTCCTAAGTGTAGGAAAACTCACCCAGGACAGTGCTTGAGAGAGTTGGGTCATAATGTATGTTATAGAAACTGGCAGCCAGGGCATCTGATGAAGGATTGTAAAGTTCCTTTTCCACCTGCAGCACAGACTTCCAGAGGTACTAATGCCAGGGTGTTCACCATGGCACAAGGTGAAGCAAAGGCCAGGCCATCAGTTGTTACTGGTCAGTTATTATTTCATGCAGTTCCTTTGTATGCTTTAATTGATTCTGGAGCCACTCACTCCTTTATATCTTATGGGATGATAGCAAGATTAGGTTTGAAACCTACTAGAGTGAGTCAACCCATTAAGATAGAGTTACTTGATGGGGTTAGTGTTTTGACCCATGAGATGCTGTCAAGAGAGTCCGTAGTGATCCATGGAAGAGATTTGGCAGTTGATTTAATAGTTTTTTATATGCCTAACTTTGATGTGATTTTGGGCATGGATTTCCTAGGGAGGTATGGAGTAGAAATTGACTGTCCGAAGAAGAAAGCGAGATTTAATCTCGATAATTGAGATAAGTTCAGTTTTGGAGAAGGCCATCAGCTGAGTATGTTGATTAGTGGTATTAAGGCTAGAAAGATGTTAATGAAGGGGTGTTCTGGGTATATTGCTCATATGGTGCAAAGTAGTGATGTCCCACCTCCAGAGTTGTAGAGTGTGCCAATAGTCCAGGAATTTCTAGACGTGTTTCCGGAAGAGTTACTGGGTTTGCCTCCGGAAAGAGAAGTAGAGTTCAGTATTGAACTGGCACAAGGGACCGCACCAATCTCTAAAGCCCCTTACCGAATGGCCCCAGTCGAGCTTCAGGAATTAAAGAAGCAACTTCAAGAGCTCCTACATAAAGGTTTTATCTGACCGAGTCATTCTCCCTAGAGAGCTCCAATTTTGTTTGTAAAGAAGAAAGATGGGTCATTACAGATGTGTATTGATTACAGAGAGTTGAATAAAGTGACAGAGAAGAATAAGTACCTATTACCTCGGATAGATGATTTATTTGATCAATTGAAAAGAGCTGTAGTATTTTCAAAGATTAATTTGAGGTCGGGTTACCATCAAGTAAGAGTGGCAGAACAAGATATAGCTAAGACTGCTTTCCGTACAAGATATGGGCATTATAAATTTGTGGTAATGCCTTTTGGGTTGACCAATGCCCCAGCAGTCTTTCTGTAAACCCCACCGAGGCATCCAAGGGTAAAATAATATTTTCCTTTTTATGTGTTAAGTTAACTACCATGCACGTGCCTTAGGGGTAAAGTGGTAAAAGAATATTGATATTTTGTTGGCTTAACAAGATAAAGATGATTAAGGATTAAGGAGTAATTAATAGACAATTTTGAGGGCAAAAAGGGAATAATGTTATAGGACATTAAATGCAAAAGACAAATGTCAAATGAATAATTTTTAGCAAAAACAAAAGAAAAAAAAAAAAAAAGATATTAGGTAATAAGAGTCGGCAACATGTCTTCTACCACTTTTCATTTCTTTTCTTCAAGTTTTCTACAAGCTTCCATATTTTCTTCACTTCTCCATTAAAGTTTCAAGTCTCTTAGTTGCAAATCTCTCAAGTGTCTTATATTTCTCCCTTTATTAAGGATATTAGGAGGTAAAGTTCAACTCCTTATCTGATATAAATATTGTGTATTTCAAGTTATTGAAGTTTCCTTATAATTTGTGTTAGGATAAGGGTCAATTGGAGATAAGGAGGAGGAAATTTGCAAAGGAGCGTGGTTTCTTGACATAAGGTAAGGGAAACCTCCCTTTAATAGGAAATAAAAAAATCAGGTTTCTATGTTCAGTATTAGGGAACCTTGATTCTTGTCACACCATAGCAATTGAGTTTGGTTTGATGCTATAATTGATGGATTTATATGTGAATTGTAAAAACAATGAAGTTTGATGACAATCAATGGAATTAGTTGTGACATGAGTTTTTAACATATTACAAGGGAGGTTATTGTTGATCATTTAACATGTTTTCACAGGAGAGAATGGTTAGGAAAGGTTAGGAAGTAAGGGGAGGTAAATAGGTAAGGAAAAGCCCTAAAATAGGCATGTTACCATGGTTGCCCTGTCACAGCCGTGACTTTCTAAGTGATTTTTGGGCATCTTAATGATTGAACTGGGTTGAGACCTAAACATAAAATTGTAGCCCTGTCTCTAAGCTTTAAAACGAGACCAGGATCATATCAATCCGATGTGTGTAACTCAAGTTATGCCTTTTTGAATCTGACTGTGTAGAATGATTGATTCCAAGTATGGAAATGATTCTTAAAGGGTTTTGAAGTATGTTTGAATGAGTGATCTTTTTGATTATTTAGTGATTGTATGAGCATATATAATTGATGTAATGAATAACCATGGAGGTTATGTGTAATATGTTATGTATTACCTAATTATGAGCTTGTGTATGTATATACAAGCCTAAGTATGATATGTTTTATGAATATCTTATGCATCCACAAAATGGCCATGATGAAATTATATGTTCATATATGGAAAGTGCATGTTTTTTTTTTTTTTTAAGAATAAAGCATGTCAAGCATATTAATGATGAAAAAGTGGGACTTGATCCCAAGTTTGAGCAAAATACTTCCAAGGTACATAGACATGCATTTTTGTTAAGGAAAATGATTTGTAAATGTTATGGAAAATGTTGGCATGTTATGGAGAACCTGAGCTCACTCATGCACATGTCTAGACCGAAAGAAATGAACAGTCCATAGCGTGCATGACCATGGGGACTGTGTTATAAGTTAAGGTTAGCTCATTGGCCAAAGGTTCTGTAATCCATGCCTCAGCTTAGTCCAATTGGTAAACAGTAAAAGGTTTTACACTTAGAGGGCACCTGACTGGAGGGGGGTGTTACACTTTTGCATATCAGTTTCATTTGCCTCACTTCACTACACCCAAATTCTTGAAGAAGTTGTTTCAACCAGATGAGCTCACAAGTCGCGAGAGCCATAGCTTGATATTTTGCCTTTACACTTGATCTAGCTACTATATCTTGCTTCTTACTCTTCCAAGATATTAGATTACCTCCAATCATGATACATTATCCAGAAGTAGATCGTCTATCTAATGGAGACCCTGCCCAATTAGCATCAGAATACCCAACAATTTGAGAATGGCCCCTACTTTCATATAGCAAGCCTTGTCTTGGAGCTCCTTTAATATACTTGAGAATGCGAACTGTTATGTCCCAATGACCACTACATGGGGCCTGGAGAAATTGGCTAACCACACTAACTGCAAAGGAGATATTTAGTCTAGTGATCGTGAGATAATTCAGCTTACCAACCAATTTTCAATACCTTCCAGGGCCTTCTAATGGCTCCCCCTGTCCAGGAACAAGTTTGACATTGGGATCCATAGGAGAGTCTACAGGCTTACAGTCTAACATACCTGTCCTTTTAAGAATGTCCAAGGCATGCTTTCTTCGTGATATAGCAATACCAGCCTTAGACTATGCTACCTCAATCCCTAGAAAATACTTTAGCTTCCTCAAGTCCATTTGAAATGGCTAAAGAGATGCTGCTTTAGTTGAGAAATCCCATCTTAGTCATTACCTGTTGTGACAATGTCATCAACATAGACAACTAAGTATATAAATTTACCATGATCATAACGATAGAAAAATACTGAATGATCAATTGTACTTCGTGACATCCCAAACTGTTGAATCACATAACTAAACCGTCCAAACCATGCTCTAAGTGACTACTTGAGACCATATAAAGACCGCCATAGACAACACACCAATCCTGACTCCCCCTAAGCGTCAAACCCTGGTGGTTGCTCCATATACACTTCCTTGGCAAGTTTACCATGCAAGAAGACATTTTTAATATCCAACTAATGAAGAGGCCATTGATACACGGCCGTTAAAAAGATAAGAAGGCGTACCGAAGTAATCTTAGCAATAGGATAGAAGGTATCACTATAGTCGAGCCTATAGATCTGAGTGTACCCTTTTGCAACAAGGCAAGCCTTTAGCCGATGAACTTTGCCATTAGGACCAATCTTAACAGTGTAAACCCAATGACACCCAACAACAATCTTGCCTGGCAGTAAGGAAACCAACTCCCAAGTACCATTATGATCAAGAGCAGTCATCTCTACAATCATGGTAGCTCTCCACCCTGGATGTGCCGTTGCCTCGCTAACAATGTTAGGTATAGGGATAGAAGACAGGTTTGAAATAAAGGCAGAATAAAATGGAGATAAACGATAATAACTAAGAAAATTATAAATAGGATGTAGGTTTCGAGAAGATCGAATACCTCTGTGAAGGGCAAGTGGAGGAGTTGCCTCGTCTACAGGAGACATGACCGGAGCAGGCGACGGAGGAATATGAGATGGGTCATCAGGATTGACCAAGGTACCTATATTAAGAAGGGAAGTACCATTGGGATTAGTAGGAGGACGAGGACGATGAGAATAAACTTGGAGAGGAGAACGATCCATTGACGAGGAATGAGGGATAGGGATAGGTAAGGTGGCAGGGATAAGATTTCTATTGACGGTGTTTTTAGAAAAGTATGGAGATGTCTCAAAGAAAGTTACATCTATAGAAACAAAATAATTGTTGGTGGTTGGGTCATAGCAACGGTAGCCTTTCTCAAGAAAAGAATATCCTAAGAAGATACACTTAACAAATTTAGGTTGTAATTTGTCTTTGCCTAGAGTGTGATCACGAACAAAGCAAATGCAACCAAACACCCGTAAATGTATTAGGTATGGGTCTTTACCAGGAAACAGAATGGAGTGAGGACTCTTATGTTGCAAGACAGAAGAGGCATACGGCTAATCAAGTAACAGGCGGTGAGAACTGCATCCCCCAAAAATCGAAGAGGAACATGATGATGTATAAGTAAGGTACGGGCTGTTTCAATAAGATGAAGATTTTTGCGTTCGACGACCCCATTCTGCTAAGGACTATAGGCACATGAGGTCTGGTGAATAATACCCTAAGAAGACATATACTTAGTAAAGGGAGAAGATAGATATTCCCTAGCATTATCACTATGCAAAATCTTAATAGAAACACCAAATTGATTACGAATCTCAGCACAAAAATTTTGAAAGATACAAAAAAACTCAGAACGAGTTTTCATTAAAAATACCCAAGTATAACGAGAATAGTCATCTATAAAAGTAATAAAATAACAGAAACCCAAAGTTGAACTGACATGACTAGGACCTCAGATGTATGTGTGAACAATATCAAACATTGAGATGGCCCTATTATTGACTCGCTTGGGAAAGGAAGCTCTAGTTTGTTTTCCAAGTTAACATGAATCACAATTAAAAGAAGATAATGCAGACAGACTAGGTACTAATTTATGAAATTTGGCAAGACTTGGATGACCAAGATGGCTATGAAGAATGTCGGTAGATACAGCGGAGGTGAAGGCAACTGGCGAATGTGGATCAGAGAGGTGGTACAGTCCATGTGATTCATGTCCTGTTCCAATCGTCTGACCTGTGTTTCAATCCTGCACCACAATAGAGTCAGCAAAAAAGGTGACTGAACAGTTATGATATTTGGTTAACTTACTAATAGAAATCAGATTATATGGACATTCAAGGGCGAATAAGATTGAGTTTAAAGAAATGGAAGGAAGTGGTTGAGCTTCTCCTATCCCTTTGACCATAATCTGTGAACCATTAGCAAGAGTAATTCTTGATAAAGTGGGAGAAGAGGTAATTTGAGATAAAAGATTTTTATTACCATAAATGTGGTCAGATGCTCTGGAATCCAAAATCCATGGGCCAGTAGAGGACGTCCAGCTCAGATAGGCAAAGGAATTACCAGTTTGGGAGGCGCCATATAAGGATGATTGTTGCTTGACAGCTTGATATTGAAGATACTCATTGTAATTAGCCCCAAACAATGTAATGGAGTTGGGTTGTTGGTCTTTAGCATGGAGTAAGGGAATGAGTCCATCTCCAGTTGCTTGAGCCATATGAGGGGTGGATCGATTAGAAGATTGATGTGGTGGCCTCCCATGCAAAGCCCAACAAGTGTCTCAGTTGTGGCTGTTTTTGTCATAATAGGTGCAATGTGGTCTAGATCCATTTCTTTTTCCCTTTCGAGAACCACTGTCCTTGCTGATTTCTTGCCTGAATAGCTAATACAGATGTCTCAACCTCATTAGTATCGCCTAGGTTTAAAGAAAGGCGCAGTAATCAAGCAGATACATCTTCCAAAGATGGTATGGTAGGGCTAGCTAAAATTTGATCTTGAACAGAACCAAGGTCAGATCGTAGTCCTATTAAGGCTAGGACCATAAAGAATTTGTCACGTTGTCGTTCTTGTTCAGTGGTACTATCAGATATTGGCATAAGGGAATCAAATTGATCTTTTAAAGTCTCTATCTGCCCTAAATAGCTCTCCATATCTTTATTATTTTGTTGAAGGTGGACAATATCAGAAACAACTCTATATATTCTTTGCACATCATTTGTATACAAACTTTTGGCTTTGGTCCAGACCTTACAGCAAGTTTTACAAGATTGAAACAAATTAAGCAGTTTAGGGTCTAAAGAGTGCCAAATGAGACTACATAACTGAGCATCAACTTTAACCCAACTAGCCCTCTTAGTAGAAGAAATATCAGTGGATGTTTTACTTAAGTGATCATCATAACCCTACCCCATAAACCATAACTCTACTGAAGTAGCCCATGATGCATAATTACTACTACCCTGAAGCTTGACTGTAATACTTGCTGGAAAACTAGAAATAGAAGAGAAGAATGGTTTGATATCACCTGATTTTGATGCTTCTACCATTGTAATCAAGAAAAGTGAGAGATAAATCCAAAACAGTAGAAACACCCTCTGTCAGAGTTGAATCACCAACAAGAAGGAAGAACTAGAGGAGACCGATCACCTAAAAAGAACAAGAAGATGCCAACGAACCAAAAGAATCGAGAAATAAACTCCCCAAAAGCAAAGAGGAGCGTCTCCTTTAAAGATATGTTTTAGGGTTTCTAAAATAGATGGATTTAGAAGAAGAAGAGCGTCTCCTATCACATTCAATTATGTGAAATATCGATTTTGTTATATTTAAAAGTTTGAAGAACAAATAGAAAAAAAAAATTATATATCATTATATATTAAATACGAAGTTCAATAGCATGATTTATTTAAATCCTATAATTTTATTAAAAAAAGGTAAAAAAAAATTACAATTGAGTACTTATATAAATTGGTTTGTTTGGGTTGCATTTTTGGATTTACATTTTTAACCTTCAATTTTCGAAATCATAAAGGTGGTTTGAATAGGAAAGATCGATACTTAACATAAGGTTATTTGTGAAATTTGTCGAAACATTTCTCTTTAATACATTTGCCTTTTGCAATGACCCACAAAAACACTCTTCATACATGGCTTTCATATTCAGATCCCTATTTCGTTCGTCTTCAATCTCTCAAAACCCATCTTCGAAAGTTAATGTTTTATTTTTGTTAGCTCACTTACACAACCTCACATCTTCAAGCTCCAAAAATGAAGTTTCGTGTTCTTTCAAAAAAACCCCTTGAACGATCCTCACTTGCTAAATTCCTCGAAGAAAACTATCGATCAGAGTAGCTTTACTTTGAATGAAGCATTGTACTTTTTTTATTGCATGATTAATTCGAAACCCCTTTCTCCAATTTCATTATTCACTACTTTGTTTAGTGCACTAGCTAAGAAGAAGCATTATTATGAAGTGATTTCGCTATATAAGCTATTGAATTCAACTGGGTTGTCTCCAGATTTAAGATCTTTGAATGTTTTGATGAATTGCTTGTGTAATATTGAAAGGGTTTTGGATGGTTATGCGGGTTTTGGGGCGATTTTGAAGTTTGGTTTTAGCCCAGATACCGTGACATTTATTGTTTGATTAAAGGTCTCTGTGCAGAGAGAAAGATTATGGAATCAATGGAATTGTTTAAGCAAATGGTTGCTGTTGGTTGTAGGGCTGATGTGATCACTTACAACACTTTGATTGGTGGATTGTGTAAAACAGGGATGTTAAGTGTTGCCATTAAGTTGCTTGAAGAGATGGTTAATGGGAATAAAGAATCTGGTGTTATTTGTAGCCCAGATGTTGTTAATTATAATACTATAATTGATGGTCTTTGTAAGGCTGGATTGGTTGAGAAGGCTAGCAACTATTGTTGGAACATATGATTAAGAGAGGTGTGGTTCCTAACATTTATACTTATGCCATTTTAATAAACGGTTATTGCTTGGCCGATAGAATTGGTAATGCAAAAGAGTTGTTTGATTCTATAACTAGAAAGGGGTATAGACCTGATGTTATTTGCACAATACTTTAATCAATTGGTATTGCAAGAATAAAGAAGTCAATGAAGCTCTTAGTCTTTATCGAGAGATGATTTCAGAAGGAATTAGGCCTAATGTGATTACATATAACACCTTGTTAACTGGCTTTTTTCTTATAGCAAAGGTTAAAGATGCAAGGAATTTAGTTGGTGATATGCGACTTAACGATGTTTTTCCTGATTCTTGGACATATAACATTTTCATTAATGGACTTTGCAAGAATGTATATGTTTTGGAAGCAGTAGAAATGTTTAATGCTCTAGTAAATAATAAGTTTGCAGTTAGCATTGAAGGTTTAAGTTCCCTCATTGATGGATTATGTAAAACAGGGAGATTCGAAACTACTTGGGACCTATTTCAGAAGTTTTCTCTTCGTGGAAACCTGGTGCCAAATGTTGTAACATATAGCATTTTGATCAATAGGCTGTGTAAAAATGGACAACTAGAAATGGCAAATGAGTTGTTGTCATATATGGAGGAAAAAGGTTGTGCTCTAGATGTATTCACATTTACTACGCTTATGTTTGGTTTCCTCAAGAATAATGAGATACCAAAAGTTGTTGAACTCCTTCATAAGATGGTGGAGAGAAATGTGAAGCCGACTGAATGTACAATGTCCTTAGTTATGCAGTTACTAATGAAGGCCGAAAATTATAGTGAATGTTTGAATGAGCTTCCTCAATTTCCGATCCAAAAGCAAAATTGATGTTTACGTGATAAAACTTTTGTGAGTATTAAAATTTTTTTTTGGAGCAGAATCCTGCAAAAGTTCATCCAGATGCAAATACTCTATATTGGTTACGATAAGCAGAAGGTTCAGTAAACACTTTTATCTGTTTGAATTTGATAGGGATGGTGATGGGGATGATTGAGAATGATAGCTTTCCTGATCATACACACGATACGTAATCTGTCTCTATTGTAAGTACATATATTGGAGGTGGCAGCATTGCAGGTTGTGTTTGGAATTGCACATGTAGTAGATCTTAAGGGTTTGAGGATTATTTTTGGTGTAAATTTCAGTAAGCAAAAGTTGTATATGAGGAATTGTGGAATGGTTCTTACTTCAAGTACGACAATAATGGTAGCCGCTCAAGTTCGTCTATTCAAGCTAATCGAGTTCTTGGACAATGGTATGTTGCAACCGATTGACTTCATTCATTGATATTCTCAATTATCCAGGCCTGATAAATCTTGATTTATTTATAATGTTTCACATGTTTCTGTTTCTCAATATATATTCTTTTTTAGTTCAAATCTGAAAAGATAAGAACTTACAGTGTGTCTCTAATGTAGTTATGCACGAGCACGTGCTCTTTCAGCGATAGTTGATGAAGACAAAGCAAAAAGAGCATTAGAGAAGGTTTTTCTCTATAATATCTGAAAGAATATGGATGCACTGATCAATGGGATCTACCTGTTGGAACAGTTGACATGACAACATTGCATTCAAGAAAAATATGGTCCGGTGTTACATATGCGATTCTTTGTAACGATGATTGTGGAGATTTGGTTGATATGGGATTTCAAATTGCCATTGAAAACTATGAAGCAGCATGGTCTGAAAATGGACTTGGGTAAGAACTCCCTAAGTTTATCAAACACTGTTATCTTTTAGCTTAGTTAATAGGCTGTTAACTAAGGTATGAGTTTGTGTTTTTTAGATCTAAATCTATCTCAAATCTGTATAGATTCCATTGTATCATCTGTTTTGTCAGTTCATTTATTTTTTTGGTGGATGTGCCCTTTAACCATTTTCTAGTAGATTCTTGATGTTGTGAAATGTTGGACAAAACTCCGGTAGTTATAATGTCTAGTAGATAATATTTTTGCTCCTTAGGTGATGGAGGAGGAGAAGAATAACATAGATAGATAATATAGGACTCTATATAGGGAGATAGAGAGAAATTAATAGATTAAGAGGAGAAATCAAGAAAGGGATACCAAGGACAGAAATACTTTATCCTAAAATGTAGAAGATAAGGACTAAATACCCGTTTGCACCCGTCCTTTACGTCTTGCATCGTCAGGTTACTACCTTTAGGACAATTTTCTGCCGATTACAATTGGAAACTTTATATTCTGCATAATTTACACTGAAAATTATCTGTTTCAGAACTATTTGTTCTTGATAATTATCTATTTCAGAACTATTTGTTCTTGATAATTCACTAACTCATTGTTGTTTTATGCGTAGTTATTCTTTCTAAACTCCTGAAGCTTGGACCACTGTTGATTGTTTTAGAGCACTAAGTTACATGCATTCTTTGGTTGTGTGGGCAAAGGGCTCTTATAAGGCCAAAACCTTGTAAGAATGGAATGAAACCATCAATAAATGAGGAATGTTTGTATATATATCATGTAGGATTCTGCCAAGTTGCTCGCCTTCTAAAGGTATCGGATGGGAAAACGCTTAAAGGTCTTTTATGGTCACTCTTGTATTACACTTGCAAGAAGATGTTTCCATAATTGATTGGTTCTTGTGACTTATTACCGTCATGCAATTTTATGTATTGTAATGAGTTGTATTTTAAAAGAAAACATTTGAAATGCTTTCTTTATTAGACAATTTGTGGTTTATAACCCTATCACCTCTAATGGAGTTTTGTTCCTATTAATGATGTGTAAAGAATAAGAAAGACATTTTGAATACTTTTCCTGATTAATTTAAGATCTAATTTAGTTTATTTTCTTATTTTATTTTATTTGTTTTCTCTATTTTTTTTCCCTTATGTTATGCCAAAGGAAAAAGCTTTCACGCCAAACCTCTGGGTAGCAGTGCGATAAACCCAACCCTTCAAGACACTTGAGAGAAACAGAGCGGGCGGCGAAGAATGGAACCAGAAGATCAAACCCGAGAAGAAGAAGACACAGACACGACTATGGTGGGTACTAACGAAAACGTAGAAGCAACAGAGCCCAACTCTCCAGACTCGAGAGAGTCAAGTGACTCGGACTCGACCACGACTCGGAAGATGAAGCACGGCAAAAATTATAGAGTCCTAGCTCGCCAATGAGCCCTCCAACTATGAAGTCATGTTAAAGTATGTTTTTATATCAATTTGAATATGAATTTCAATGCCCAGTTATTGGATTTTTGTTTTTAGTAATAACATTGTTTTTCTTTTTTATTGTTTTTGTTGGTGGTTTTAGTACATAAGGGTTTTAAGGAAGATAGGTGAGATTGAGAAGCTGAGACAAGCAAGAGAAGCTATGAATGAGATTTTTTCCATTGATTCCTGTTATGTGGCAAGAATGGGCTCGAGATGAAGTTTCTATTTCAACTGGGTATGTTTTAGTTTTTGCATTTCGTGTTCTTGTTATTGGTTTCATGATCAAATTTTGAGTGCTTAGGGTTTATGGTTAACGAGAGAAAGTATAAAGAGAAAAATTAAATGGATTTGTTTGAAAGGAGAAAGTGATTATCTTTTGGGGTTTAAATGGTGAAAACGATGTTGAATTCAAGTTTATGTGACTTCTATCTACTGAGCCTTAGCTCAAATGTCGGCTTAATTGAGTAAAAGAAATGAAGTTTTGACCTTTCTTCCTTTCTATTTTTTTTCGTATGTTGCAACTAGGAAGCAGTGATGGTTGACTTGGGAGGTTGGTTTTTGATAATATGCGGCTGTCTAATATTTTGTTTGTTTATAGATTTTGAGTTTCCTCTTGCTATTGCTTTTATGGACAGCCTGCTTGCCCTCTTGAAAAACTCATTTCTCTTAGTATAAGTATATTATCTTCTCCAAAACATGAAGCTCAATGTTGAAAATCGGTAAGTGTACTTTCGATGACATTACCCCCAAAGGAAAAAAAATAAAAGGGCGGGTCGGCTAAATTTTTAAGATTTTGATATTTTCTTGTTCTGCATGACTGATACTAAAGCTTTGGTTATACTTTTAGATTTTATTGCTCTATCTAGCTAAAGGTCATTTCTTGCTGATTCTCTGCTTCAACTTTGCAGACCTAAGGCATTTTTGGGGATTGAGAAGATTTATGAAAGAGGAGTTTCTAATTATCTGGTAGGTTTTTGTTATCATTATGGATTTTGAATTACTTTATGCATTGATTTATGGATTAAAACATAGTGATCTTAAGAATTCTCACTTGCGGTATTTTTAGTTATTTTCCTAAAAATAATTTTCTGATAAAAAAATTTCACTTGTGGATCGACTTTTGAATGGCTGAATTTTTCCAATAAGTAAATATTAATAACAAAAACGCTCATTAGTTTTATTTGTATGGTAGAGATGATTGTAGACCTTGCAATTCAGAATGGATATCAATATTCTTACATTTGTGATGGTGTTTAAAGACACATGGTTCCTTTTTGATGCATCATCAAATTTCTCTACCAAACTGGGCAAGAGGATAAAACTTTTTCAAACTTCTGGGGAGTGGAAATTGATAGAGCACCACATATACCATACAGGAGAAGGGATAAAAGGGGTAATTAGTGGTTACGCTGTGAGAGTTTGTTAGCTTAAGCACGTGGAGATAGTGGTGAGAATATTAAGATTAGTTAGTATAAACTTGGGCAGAATATGTTTTAGTGGGAATTGTTATGAGGTCTCTAGCTCCTCGATTTGCTAGGTTATCATATATTTCTTTTTCGTCATCTCTTTACACTTTTCCATGAGAAGTTTGTATTTCCATTTTCAAAGTCAAATCAATATAGAAGATATCAGTATTATTCGAAATCCTTTGTTCATTGAAGTGTTTATACGTATTGAGTGATTGAAGTTACGGGTTTCTAACATAAATCTATTTTTTTAAGTGGCAATACATTTTGGAAGTTTTAATTGCATGTTGTCATCTTTTTCCCTACTTTTTGTGGAAAATTAAGTTCTTGCTACTTTCAGTTAGATTTTGCATATATGTGGAATCAGGGGATAAAAACAGTAATTTCGTTCTTTGGAGTTCCTTTATCTAAGTAATTCTGTAAAATTGAATGACTAGAACTTGTTCTGATGCAATTTGTCTCACTTTGGTGTGACTGCTTGAGATTTATGCAAGAATATGATCCATCTGTACGTGAATTTTCACCTGATGGTATTGCGAAGGCAAGAAATCTCTTTGAGCGTGCTATAAGCTGCTTGGTTTGCATGTTGCTGAAGGTAGTAAAATATGGGAAGCATGCAGGGAATTTGAGCAAGCCATTCTCCATACCATAGATGAGATCAGCATTAAGGTGAGAATTTATAATATATATATTAGAAACTTTTTAGAAAATGTGCCTGAAGGGGATGCATTCTATTAATCAATTTACTTGATTATTTAAAGTCTTATTCCATCCTACTGGTTTGGTATTATGGTTAATAATCTTTTGTGGGTCTTCCTTTATATTTCCTAGAACCATGGCTCAAGTTGCATGCCCTGTGTATTTTAGAAACTTTTTTTTTCTTCTTTTTGTCATCTATGTATAGTTCATAAATTTTATTCTTTCATTTCCCTATGAAGTGCTATGTACCAAGAAAAAAGTATCGTTTTTCAAAATTTACATTTGGAAAATTCTTGCTCTTTTGCAAGAAAAAAGAAAAAATAGTTTCAGCGCATCCAAGTATATTTCACCGGCTCAATTGTCTGCCCCTTTCCCCCGCTAACTTAAGGTCTATCCTTCTTGCCTACAAGTCTTGGGAGGTGGAACTGGGAGCTCTAGATATTGAATCGAGGTGATTTAGATGGGATTCTTTCTCTTGTTGCCTCAGCGTACCAAAAGGCATTGGAGATGTATAATGCTCGAGCTTATTTTGAAGAAGCAGTTGCAAGGCGGGATATATCGACTCCGAAAAAATTTCAACAATTCACGGTATATGGCATTGACTATCGATATTGTTTTAGACAGCTAAATGATAATGCTACTTTCTTACGTGATACCTTAAGAATTTAGGTTAAATGGTAACTTGATATGATATTAAAGTGTAGAAGTCATGATTTGAGTCTCCCATCTATTACATCCTGCTATATTTGGGTGATCTTTCTGTTTGGATTTGGGCTTGGTTTATGTAACATGTGAAGCTGCCTGTTACAAAGCTGAATATCATTGTTGTGCCCTTACCTTTTCAAGCTTAAGCTATTAGGTCAAGTTGTTTATCAACAAAGTTGCTATTGAAATTTTATTATAATTTCAATTTCTTATGGTCTTTCTTGCTTCTAATATAGGTAGTCAGTTTATGTAAACTTTAGATCTTCTCTTCTTCTTCTTCTTCTTCTTCTTCTTCTTTTCCTGAGGGTGGGGGGTTGTATAAGAACTCGCAATGTGGCAATAGGTTACCTTTTTTTTTTTTTTTTTTCCCTTCATTAAAGCATTAATGCTATTATTTTAATTTGAAATTTTTACAGATCTACTTGAAGTTTGAACAGTCTTCTGGAGATCCAGCCCGTGTTCAACTTCTCTATGAACGTCTTTATTCGAGTTTCCTATATCAAGTGATCTTTGGCTTGGTTATACTCGCTATTTGGATAAAACCTTGAAGGTTTCACTCATATTTTCTCTTTTCAATTCTTTATGTTCCAGGTATTTGTAATTTTAGCAATTAATCATCTCTTTTTCCTTCAAGTAGGAAATATTGTGTGGGATGTTCATTCCAAGGCTAGGAAAAATTGTCCTTGGGTTGGTGATCTTTGGGTTAGATCTTTGCTTGCTTTGGAACGTTGCTGTGCACCTGAGAAAGAGATATCTACTGTAAGTTTTAGTTGTTACCCTTCATCTGTTGAGAATTATGAGAGATTGTTTTAAGTAGCTTAAGAGCAATGAAGTTTCACAAACTTTAGTGTTGGAATTTCATTATGCTCCTTTTACAAATATAGAGGTTTACTCTTGTTTAAAAAGATTTTTATATCATATTCAAGTCTTTGAGAAGTCCCTTATATGCACTTTTTCGACCATTGAGGAGGTAAAGATATCTTTTCTCTAATTTGCAGGCTTGACTTACTACTCTTTGTAACCTGTTATTGTTTCATCTACGTGTTATGCATTAAAGATCTTTGTTAATTGGATCCTCTTTGTTTCAGTACCTAAACTTATTCCTCACTCGAGTGGATGGTTTTGAGACAAAGAATTCTTTTGCTGGAGCGACAGGGATGCCCCTGAATTTTTTCATTGATAAGGGAAACGCTTCAGGTTCGCATATGTATACTGTTCATTTTTCCTTGTTAAAATTGTTTTCACTCGATGTCAAGAACTTGAAGCTTCTCAAAGACATTTGTAGATGCTCTATTCATGATGAATTTTAGATGAAGAAAATGTGGACCTTGTAGTTAGTCTACTCTTTCAGGGTCCAGGCATAGATCTCTTACGAATGTGTATCAAGTGCTTCTACCCTTAGACTTTGAAGAAAAGTCTTTTAATTTACTTCATTTAGTGTGCTTTGTTATAGTACATTATGACCACTTTATGTAGAAGTTACAGTGCATAACTCTCGATACTCCAAGATGGCTTTTGCTAATTGCTAGATTGTTACCTTTGTTAATTGTTTTGTCATGGAATAGTGTCCTTTGCTAAAAAATTTCTCATTCAGCATTGGAGTTGCATGCACGAAAGATATCTTTATGGATCTGTGAATTTATAAAATTTGCATGTCATATTCAAGCGGTGCATTGTTGTTGTATAATGGTGTTTTCAATATTTGTGTTTATAAACAATTAGCCCTGATGTCTCTTTAGTGTACCATTGAAATTGCAGCCTGTATGATTGGATGTATTATATATACTTGAATACTTAAGCGTGAAGTTTCTTCCTTTCGGTGGGTGTCGATTACTTATCTCAACAGATGAAGAATACAGATGGTTTCTTGCATTTGTACTCTTATTGGGCTCATTTGGAGCTAAATTTGGTAAAAGATCAAGTCGCATCTGGGGCTTTTAGGAGAGCCTGGTTAAGATCTGGTTTGGCCCATTCATCTTTTTCTCTTTCTTATCCTGTATAGTTCAATATGATTGATTTATGATCCATCTTTGTATTTTTTCCATATAACTTGCTTTTTGTCTGTGCAGCAGGTCAATGTTGGAAGCTGGCAAGGTTATATAGTGTGGAAATTGAATTGGGACATTTAAATGAAGCTAGGTCCATCTACGAGATGCTACGGTAAAAGATTTAGTGAGACAGGTTCGAGGTATAATTCTTTCACATTACTTGCTTTCAATTATTCTAGATTGATTTATGGACAGGATTTGAATTTGAATGTTTCTAAACTGGTTTTTTCCTAATTTTTTTTTTTTTTTGGAAAATTGTTGCTTTTAGTAGTATACGATGCAGCTTTATTTAATCAATTGATATTTGTCATCTGCAATGCAAACATTTCTATCTTTATTCTCTTTTTGTTGCTGATGGAAGTTGAAACCAGACAAATGGCTTAAGTCAAGGTTGTTAAAATGTTGTTTATCAAGGATGGCAATTTATGGAGATCTTTTGAACTCTTAACATAGAATCATGCTCTGCAGCTGAGAATATTTTTAGAAAGTAGCCTTGCAATAGGTCAGCCTGTTACTCAGGCACCAGAATCATAGTGGTTTAATATGTCATTTTGGATAATTTTTCCAAATCATACATAAATGATATATAACAGTATCTCTGGGGATCATGCTAGTTGAAAATCCATGACGTTTATTTTTTTAACTTCAAACTTTAGAGTTACTGATACTGTGATGAAATTGTGGCATATATGAAGCAATCACATTTAAACCATAGGTAGCAGAGTAGTTTTTGAAACACAATAGGCTGATATCTTTTTCCACTTGGCTTATTTTTTCCAATATGTTGGAAGAAATGTTTCTTAATTCAAGCTTTACTTTCCGAGTTTCATGTCAAAATATGCTATAGGTTAAATAAAACTTATTGATGTAAATAATTTATATGACCTATCATAAAGTCATCTAAGTTCTCTATTTTCTATGATCAATTTAGGGTTTAGTTTGATAAAGTTAACCTTGTTATTTTCATCCTATCTTGATTGGCCTTACTATATTTAATCGGATTGTTTCCCAACTCTCTGCTCTTGCTCCCACTCCCATTCATATTATATGATCTCATTGATGATCTCACTACATCATCTAAAGTTACTGACAATTCTTGCTTCTTGATTTTATGGTATTCAAAATATTGTTTTGGGTCCACAACTCCAAGGTGACTTTCTTCAATTGTTATGTACTGCCTTTTGGATTTGTTGATATATTCTTTTCCTAAAAACAGAGTTATTCAGGACATATGCCACAACTGGTTGCGTTTTGAGAGGGAATACGGGACACTTGAAGATTTTGACCATGCTTGCACAGAAGGTACACATTCCTGCTGCAGTATTAATTTATTTGTTTTAAGTGCCAATTAATCACGTATTTCTTTTTTCAGGCTAATGTGTATGATGCATTTGCATTACTGTTGAGAATTAGTATGTATAGATTTATTAAAAAACAATTGAAGTGTTTAACTAATGATATTTTAGTTGGTTGTGATGTCCGCCTTATCTAGTAACCATATGTGTTTGACTAAAATGTGCCATGTTAGCAGTTGTCTTTGATGACCTCAAATGATGTGCTTGTAAATGAGTTGTGTTTATGTGCCTCTGTACATATTATGAACTCTTTGCTTCTCTCTTTTCAGAGCTTAAATACTATTGGTGGATCATGGCCTATCTATTTAAATTTTTTGTTTTAAGTGATAACTTAATAGAGTATTGTAGCAAGGTGGTCTACACAGTCTTGTGTTTAAATCTCTCTATGAGATTTGGGCCAGTTTGGTTTGTGATTCAAAAATAATTTTGAAAAACCAAGTTACAATTAAAAATTTTACGATTTATCTCTGTATTTTAAATATTTGAAAATATATTTTTTTATTTTAAATCTCTTTATGAGATTTGGGCAAGTTTGGTTTGTGATTCAAAAATAATTTTGAAAACTAAGTTACAGTTAAAAATTTTAAAAGTTTTATCTCAATATTTTAAATATTTGAAAATATATTTGGTATTCAAAAATTGTTTTTGAAGTTAAAAACTATATAAAGACTGAGAAAGGATATTTTTCTTGTTTTCTAATTTTACACTAATTTTTAGGATCATATGCAAAAACATTTTTTTGAAAACATTTCAACTTATTTTAATAAAAACGTATTTTCATAAAATTCCTAATATTCCTTGTTTTCGAAAATAAAACCCTATTTAAAATTTATATCAAATAGGCTCTTATTTAGATTATAAATTTGTATTTGTATTTATGTTATATTTATGGTTGTGATTTCACCCACGAGATTGTGTTAAATTTTAAGTATGGTTGTTGGATGCTTAACTATCAATTTAAGCTTTTAAGTCAAGTTGTTACGTAACATTGTTAAAGATGTCATTGAATTATGATACATCTGCTTAGTATTTATTTAATGTATGCAATCCTTGCTATTTTAACTCAATGCGTAAAGATGCTTGTTTTTGTTCCCTTTCTCAGGTTACACCCCGCTTGGAAGAGCTGCAATTATTTATGTTACAGTAGGAAGCCAAATCTGTTCCTGAACTAATAGATCAGAAAGAGAAGTCACATAAGAAAAGTGTTAATGGAAAGAGAAAAACAGATTCGAACATGAGTGACGAACAGTCTCCAACTAAGCGGCAGAAAAATACTGCCCAAAACCCAAACAAAGTGCATGGGAAAGGAAAGGGACAAGCACAAAACTTAGTTGAAGAAAACGAAGTAGAAGAAGCAAAACCCAAGTTTGAAGAGCATCCAAATGACCAGCACATCAAAGACTCCACCATTGGAAGAGCCAAAGGATACACTGACGAGTGTATTGCATTTTTATCAAACCTTAACTTCAAGGCAAGTAGAGATTCTCTCGCACTTCAGAGAGAGATTGCTTTTTATTCCTTTTTAACGCTGGACAGGCAAATACAGAGATAATTCTGATGGTTTTAATTTTTCAGGCAACTTCTGAAGATCTGAAAAAATTCTTTAGCGATGTTGGTAGGGTTGAATCTGTTCGAATTCTGGAGAACAAGTTCACCAGAAAGGCAAGGGTATGACTCTCTTTCTCTCATTCATTATTTGTCAATGTTCTTTATGCTTTATGCCTCAAATGAACAAGGGGAAACTATCCACTAGACCTTCCATGTGTACATCAGCCTTACAGTCAAATCCTTATTTAACATTGCCTGACCTTTAAACTTCAACATATGTATGCATAATGTGGACTTTACCACATAAATTAGCCCTAAGAAACTAATTTTAATGAGACTAGGAGATCAGCATGGCTGATGCTTCAGGGAGATTGAAACTGCTAAATGCAGTATATTCTCTTTGATCAAATTTCTCAAGGGTGCTCACTGAAACTTCAATTTGATTTCTTCCTTTCACGCAGTCAATAAATCATTTAGTTCTTACGCTTTTGGTTTTAAGATGAATGTCCTTTCCAGAGACGATTCTGTAGTCTCAAACAAACCTGCAGAAGGGTTGAATTCCATAATTATGGTAAAATTGCTGAATTTTCTAAGTATAAAGAGTCTAACTGTCTAAGAGCATATTTTTTTCATTTTGATAGCAAGTGATATGCTTAGGAGACTCAACCATAGTCCCATACAGATTTACCCATATTCCAGCTTGCCTTTAACTGTAGAGCATATGTCTGGGACCATTGCATACTAATTTATAATATCCTCTGATCGATTTTTGAAGGGCCTAGCGTAAGTGGATTTTGCCGATGATGCACACCTTGCTGCAGCTGTAGGAAAGAACAAACAAATGTTTCTTGGGAAGAAGATAAGCATTGCAAGATCAAATCCGAAGCAAAAAAGAAAGGATTTTGCTAGTCATGGGGCCTCTAGAGAACATGGTAGGCTAAGTGGAATTATGTTTTATCTTTGTTATTACTTGTGCGTGTTTGTTTGTGTCCAATGCAGTCTAGAGACGTTTGTTATTACTTCTACATTTCATTTTCTTACTCCTTGGGTTAAATGGCAACGCAAAGTAGTAATCAGACTTTTAGGGAGTCTAGAGCGCCACACTCTGCTGCTAATAAACGTAGTGATAACATTCAGCTGAAGGGGAGGAACACATTTGCAATGCCAAGGAATGTCAAAGGTTTGTTCGGGTTACATGTTAACTAGAATAGCACAGTAATTGATAAACTTCTCTTTCTTATAAAAAAAAAAACATAAGGTTTTGCCCTAATATGTTTATGTAAACACAATTATGACCAACGATACCTGTTTGAGGACGAAAAAGCAATGGCCTTGCATCTTATGCTTGTGGAAAATGTGAAAAAATGTCTTTGGTCTGGAAAATATCTGAGGAAGAATATGAAGAATATCATCTGTATGCTTGGCCGATTAAAATTTCTGCACATGTATATTCATTTTGATTGTTTGTTTTGATTTAATATCCATATCTCATATGATTATGCTTGTTTCACTTAAAACTCTTCATGATTTTGTTGGATGCTTTCCTAAAATTCTCACAGAATCGAGAATGAGGTTTTCACTTTGTACATGTTGGATCTTGAATTAGTACCAATCTTCAAAAAAGACCTAATTGTTTCACTTTATATTTTTGGAATGGAATATTTACATAATCCCCATGATTTAGATTAAACGTTATTCCATGGTATATGTATGAGATTCCTTTTTTTAAGCAAGTGCTTGAGAGGTTTAATTGAATTGATCTATGAATTATGTTTCATTTTCCGTTTCCTTTATGTACTAAGGCACTTGTTTTTTGTTGATATTGAATAAGTGCACATATGATGTGGTCTTTATGATACTGTTAAACGAGTGTATGAATAATATGATACAATCATTTTACGGAAGAGCATATCACTTCATTTGTATGCCCACCTAAGAGAATAAACGAACAAATTTGGGCAGCAAGAGCTGCACTTGATTTGGGCAATCCACCAAGATCGGCTTTGATAGGGCAAAGGGCACTCAGATTTATGTTGCACAGTGAAACTTCAACCTTTAAACAAACAAATCTTGTATTGAAGTAATGGCTCTTGCTTGGAATGAACAAACCTGATCAATGTCAACCCCATTCCAGCGAAAAACAAACAAACATCACAACACCAATACGCACTAAAATAAGCAATTTCTCCAGTACAAAAAATGTACCATTGGTTACAACTTTGGTGAATCCAGAATCATAAACTAGACTTTAAAATTAATGTTGTCTCTGCTCAAGTGACCAAACAGTGGGAAAATGCACTTGTCTATAAATATGGTATTTCTTGCTTCTAATATAAGTAATCAGTTTATGTAAACTTTAGATCTTCTCTTCTTCTTCTTCTTTTCCTGAGGGTGGGGGGTTGCATAAGAACTTGCAATGTGGCAATAGGTTACTTTTTTTTTTTTTTTTTCCTTCTTTAAAGTGTTAACATTAATTTCTAGCTAGAATAATCTTCCTATTTTACTTATTTTGTCAATGTGGATGCTCGAATTCTGCACATTCATTCAACCTTCTTCTCTAGTTGGCATGATTTTTGCACAAATTCTATGAGGCTGCTTTACCATCCTGGTTTTGTCCCTATAGCTTCAGTTGTAGATAAAACAAAAGAAGGGTTGGAAAATAATAAAGTTCAACCAACCTAAATTTTAGTATCAAAGTAAAACATCAGAAGAGGAAAAACATATGTAGACATGTGATGAAAGTCAAATGAGGAAAATGAAAAGGGAGAAATAATGCTATATTACACAATAATCAATACTAGCAAGTCTTGATTCCAACCAAAAATAAAGCTCTTATCTGTAGTTGCCGAAACCTAAACTAAACAGACAATGGAAATCTACCCTAGGAAATAAATCCCAAGTAAAATAGAAAAAGAAAATTTCTTAAATAGGTAAAGAAGGTATTTTCAACCTTTTCTCGTTGAAACCGAGAGATCCTGCAACTTGTTATCTGTTTTATGTTTATATTGATCATCAATCCAATAACCTTAATACTGCAATTTAACATATTTCATTCGAGTCATATCAAGAAATTTTCTTGTTTGGTTTCTTAAAATGACTTAGTAACTGCAATAATACGTACTGATGTCTCTTTATCTCCTCAGACTCCTACACACATATGTTTGATAATGACTTTTGCTCGGTGGAGAGTTATTTGCTTTACTTGACAGTGACCTATGAAGTTATTTAAAGAGGAATCGCTAGGTACTTTCATCTGTTACCTCGAAGGTATCGATTATTTCTTGTTGAACGACCTGAAACTCTGCTAATGATATACTTTCAATACAACTTAAAGCAAGTTATTGAAGTATGTTGCTTTCAGATGACGAACCTAGAGAAAATTCAATTACTTTACATTTATTCTTGCTAGAGTTTGCTAGAGTTTGAGACTGGCTGTTTAATATTGTTTTCCTTTTTCTTTTCTTTTTATTTTTCTTTATGTCGAGCTTATTGTCCAGATATCATGCCCTTGTTATGTTGTACGATCTTAATAAATATCTAACAATTAGTACTTCTCCGGGTTTTGTTTTATGCGAGAGGTTGTCATTGGCTTGGAATATCTTTATTGTTTAGGTATTTTGAGTGCAGAAGCGTATCTGCTTTTTGTTCGATAAATTCATTGTGTTATGTTTCTGTATCATAACTTGGAAAAAATATCAAGTTATTTATGTGAGTTCATTATTAAACAGTAATCATCTTTGTTTGCAGTATTAGGAAAATGTCAGAGTCCATATTTTCATTGGATTTGAACAAAAATATTTTGCATCATTGTAAAAAGGAAGTGAGGGAGATGTTCTCCAATGGCTTTTAGAAGAAAATCAGCATGAGAAGTTTTGTTGTAAAGTTGAGTAGGAGATATCGCTAATGATGGAAGTGAGAGACATGTTCTCCAATGGCTTTAAGATAAAGAAAATTAGTTGGCTGCAATCCAATAATTTTTTATAACTAATTCATGTCATTAATCTTGTGCCTTTTTCTATTTTTATTGGTGATGACCCTCAGGGAATAATTTATCGGGACTTGAAGCCTGAAAATATTTTTACTCTAGAAAGATGGGCATATAGTATTAAGTGACTTTGATTTATCATTCATGACGTCCTGCAAACCCCGAGTATGTTACCACGTTCCTGTAATTGTTTATATTTTCATTAGGATATGTACTTTGTCTGTTTCTTGAGTTATGCTCCCTGAGCATGGATAATATGAGTTAGCTCAATTTATCAACTGTTTGTTGGAGGGTGTTCAATTGCTTCTTTTCTTGTCACCGGTATGCATGAAAAACGTGATTTTCCTTTCGGGAAGAAGGCGTTCGATAGCAAGATGGACACTTCCTTTTAGTTATACCGATATAAATTGCATGATTTGTAGGGTACTACCTATATTATAGCTTTTGAGGTTTCTTATAGGTGTACAAAGTCTATGAAATAAATCCCGCCCATGCCGGGGGTTGGAAGGTTTATGTTTGCTGGATTAAAGTGTGTAAACAAATAACTATCTTTACGTAGTCATTCTTTCTCCGGCATTGCAAGGTTATGAAAAGGATTCCTTGTAATCTCTTGTCACCACAGAATGTGCTTTTGTCATGTCTACACACAGAATTTGCAAATAATTACATCTTTCCGGAATTTCCTATCTACTTTGATACTTATCAAATGCTTAGAATGGGAACTATGACTACCTTTATAGGCTATAAATTTTATTGCTACTGCAGATTATTAAGCATCCACCACCTAATAATAGGAGAAGATCCAGGAGTCAGCCACTACCAACATTTTTGGCAGAACCAGCCATAGTGTCAAATTCATTTTTGGGAACTGAAGAGTACATTGCTCCTGTAAGAGATTAAATTTTTCTCAAAGCTTATGCATTTCATGCTATTTGTGATATTCTATTAGCTTGTTAATGTCCAGTTGCTTCATCTGAAATGGAAGGTTTAGATAACATTTGCTGCATGAAAACTTTTTGTCTAATTTGGTTTTTGAAATTAGACAGAGATCCTACAGATCGTTTAGGATCAAATAGTGGTGCCAATGAAATTAAACAACATCCTTTCTTCTGCGGAATCAATTGGCCTCTGATTCGCACCATGGTAGGACAGGACTACTTGCATTTTACCATATTGAATTCTCAAACAGCAAATGATTTAATATCGAATGTTTCTCTATGCCTATGCAGAGCCCGTCTTCACTAGATGCACCTCCTGAGTTAATTGAAAAAGATCTGAAAGCCAAAGATGTCAAGTGGGAAGATGATGGAGTGCTTGTTAATCCTGTAGATTTGGACCTTTTCTAAAGGTTTGGATTAACAACCATTTCTAATGTTAAACATAGACTTCATATTGACTCTGCTCTGCACTCCCTTTATTGCTGATTCATGTTTTCTCTTATCATATGACCAGAAATGGGATACAGACAATGAAGGTGAGATGGAGGAGGTTCCGTCATCGTGTCATGTCATCCTAAACCTAAAGTAAAGCATGTAGGTTGTTTTATTTGATTTTTGTGGAGAATTAAGACTTTGCCCTGTATTTAACCATGTAAAATATAACTCAACACTTCCTATCTCTCCCATTCTTTTTGAGACTCTGCTATGGCGTAGTTGTAGATATCCGCTTTTTGTTTCATTTTTGTGATTCTGCTATGGCATAGTTGTAGATATCAAACTTCGCCTAACCAGAACCAAGTGTTATAAATAAAGCACAATTCGCTATTCTCTGTCGGCTCCACGAGATGCACAATCTAATCTTGAACCATGCATAACAGGTCAAGCATTTCAGTTCCTATAAAAACATAAATTTTCCATTCCTCAAATTGTGAGAATGTGATAACCTACAAATTCTCACCCTTTACATTGCCATTAACTTGCAACACCATTGCTGTCGAAATCTGCTCTTAATCAAAGTGGTATCTTTTGGTAATTTAAACTATATAAGAGACAATCATTCAAAAAGAACATGTAATATATATCCAGAATATAGCAAAATCAATGACTCACTAACAAAACATCTGTTGCTTTGCAAATTACGGAACAAGAAATACGAGGCAAATGTTGCGGTCGTATAGTGTCTTTACATGAAAAGGCTTGGATCAACTATATAGACGCATCAGCAAAATTTATCACACTGTTAGTAAACAAATCTGATGAGCAACCAAGTATACAATTCTTGCGAGATCCTTACCGTGCAATTCAGCTCTTGACAAGGAAATTTGAGATGAAATTGAATACAGATAGCACTTCAAAGTAGACCAAAACATGCACAACCACAATTATGTTACCCTACTTGGTGGCTCGTGCGATTATATTACTTATTGAATCGGCTGTTCTTTTGCGTCTCCACCAATGAGTCCTACAACATAAAAAAGATGATACACTGAAAAAATAAAAAAATATATGAAAAAGCGATAGCCAAAACCCACCCCTGTGACCAAGAAAAAGAAATTATACGAGGCTATTAGGACGTGCAAGCTTGTTTTCTTGCTTGACTCTTGAAGTTCACCGGCAATCAAGAGTTCATCCAAAATATAATAGGCCTATAACATAAACGATCTCACAATTAGCAAAGACCATGATTTTGGCATCCATGCAATATAAACTGATCTACGCTAGATAAGCAAGGGGGCATTAAATTAATAAGGTATTTTTAGGCGGGTCACTTATTGCATCAATCACCATTTATGATATAAAAAAACCCTTTCGAAAGGAAAATCCCAATTGCAAAACAAGCCCATTGGAGCATACCTTGTGAAAGTTGAAGATCAAGTCCACTCACAGACCTAGAAGCAAAATTAGATTACCACAAACGTCAGTTTCTATACCAATCAAATGGAATTATACACTTTAATTCACTTAGCGATCTTATACAAAGTAAAGTCAACTTCACTCACACTTCCAAAGTATCTGTCAAGAATCTCAACATAATGATGAATTATTTCAAGGACCTATTGTCATCCTGATCAATGCACATGCGAAGTATAGACTAGCATATCTGCAAAACATATTCATTGCAACCGACTCAGTTGATCATCTCTATGATGGTGAAACGCATTCATTGAGTCACAAATACTGTCATATTTGCATATACCTTTTATAAACAACTTTGTATCCTCCCCATTCCATGAAATTACAGAGCTTGGGTCCTCGTGAAAGAATGACTCCACTGAGCTCACGAATAACCTTCTCGACAAAGCAAGATTTCAAACAAATCATCAATGTAACCACACTATTACAATAAGTTGAGAAAATGATACCACAACGATCACTTATCCAACACAAGGCAGTCCTTTGAAAATAAAATTAATAATTAAGATCTAAAGAGAGAATATCGAGGCGACATGGATTTAAAACCATACCTTAGTTCGTTCCTTTTGTGAATAAGGAGAATACCATTTAGTCAACCGGACTTTTCCTTGTCGGCTAATAAGAAGCACAAATTGAATCTGAAACATATTGAAGATAAAAAAATTATAGAACATCAAACAAAGTAAAACCATTAATCTTCATTTGGCATTGACAACATAAAATGAACAAGATTTAATAAATCAGAGTTGTCGGACATAGCACAACCTAAATGATTGTGGCATATCCAATCAATAACTTGTAAATGAATACACATCATTTCAATCATTATTTTGAAAGCTATTATTGGCAATGGTTCAGGCCCTCAACCAAGCTCAACAGCCTTAATCTCAACATCCAAGGTTGCTCTTCAACACATGTCAACTTTATAACACACTATCAAATTCTTAGCAATCAAAACATGTTCCTTCAATCCATGATTTATTTCCCTCAACATCCATTGCCATTTCCAGAAAATTTTGATATGGCTTTTGTTTGTAGTCAACTTAAGCCAAGCTGTGAGAAAATGACATAAAATATGGGTCATTTTCCAAGATAAGCCAAATGCTTAGTATTGACTCCATGATAACTAGTTTTCTATCAAATGCTTCCATATCCCTCTAATACAATTATTCAAAATTTCGTCTTCCTAACTTTCTGTTTAAAAACAAGGTAGTTTAAGAATGAATAACCCACATGCATGGGCAGGTCTCAGAACTTCGAATTAAATTGCGAAACCAATACAGCTTTGTCGGTTGAAGACCAATTGAGGTTCATAAAACTGTTATTCTATGTCATACGCTTCAATGATCTCTAATTCAAGATCTTAGCTAGGTTGATACATATATAATTAATGAACTTGACAATACATATCACTGAAATTAGCAAAATTGCACGTTTAGAGAGCAACCAATCCATCATAATCCCAAACATTAACTTAAGTATTCATCTAATAATGCGATTATGAAGTCAGATCTAACGGTGACAATATATTGTCTAAATATAAAAATCAGTTCGAGAACAATGCATCAGCAGAACCAAAACCCCCAAATCTAATGTAATATTTCAATGAATGAAGAACTCCAAAGAAGTTATTTAATAAAAATGAATAAACGCGGTAGATCTAAAGAAACGGAATTCGATGGATCAATCCTCCATTAAGCTAATGAAATCAACAAACAACGACAATACAAATTTCACATACCATGGTTTTCCGACTATATCGACAATACAAATTATTTACCACATTCAAATATGCTTGTTTCTGAGATCCTTACTAATGTTTACAATAAGCTGACTTTACATCCTGCAAAATGTTCATATGTTCTTGCTTTTACAAATGATTTTTGATAGCTTATAAGTATTTTCATTATTATAGGTCTTTCAACATTAATTAAATCTTTCATAACCATTTCTTCACTATTTATTTATCACAATGATTTGATATATTACTAAAGGCCAAAACCAAGCTATTCTTTGAGCAATTTCATTGCATCTTAGCTCATGGAACTTGAAATTTATAATATTTTTCAAAGACCAGAAGACTTGTGGACAATCCATTCTCGGCCTGTTTTCCCACGGCCACACAAAAAGCACAATCCTTCTTGGATAGCAATACAAAAGGTACCAATTTGTAGAGTTTGGCTCTCATCATATAAAAATTCTATGCTTAGAAAACTTTCATCTCCCACTGTATTAAATTTATATAATTTGATGCTATTTAAGATTTTAAATTTTACAGCTCTCTCCTCCTTTATTAATATCTCCATGTTTTATTTTTTTTCTCTTTTGGGGGTAAACTATTTGAGCTTCATAGATCACTGGACGTGGTGAAAAAATTGGTCTACATCATTTTAAGCCGATAAAAACCTTGGGTTGTGGTGATACTGGCAGGTAATTTTTTCCCCTCACATGCTTAGTATCCCTGAGATTATCAAATTATGTTACTTGATTTTCTTAACCCAACAAATGATACATTGTTGAAAATATGTACTCCTCAAAGTCTCAGTATAAATTTTTTATATTCAATTGATAACTTCTAGTGTCATTGTTTTGTGAACTAAAATTTGAAAGTAGATCAGAAAGGTAGAATGGGTTTGGGGGAGAGCCAGACCCAAAAGAAGTTTCAATGAGCTTCCTTAGCGGGGACTGAAATAGAGTCTTTATGGTGAAGAGGGAAGAAGAGATTTAAAAAAAAAAATGGATTCTGTATGGTTTAAATAATTTGGTTTTCTCAAACTTAAATAAGGAATCAACATTCCAGATTTAAGTTTAAAATCCTTGACGGTGTGGTTAAGGCGCTTATTTATGTCTAAAATAGTAGGGTGAGTTTCTAGGTTCCTGTAATACTTTGTGCATGGAGATTTACTTGCATTTCAAAATCTTGTCTCTCATATCTGCAACTATATTACTAAGACTGTTGTTTAATTACTAAGGTAGTGGTACATAAATTAGAGGTTTCTATTCTCTGCTTAATATTTAATCTTTGTTCTGGTGTTAGGTTCACCGAGCATGCACTGAAAGGGAAATCATGTCGTTACTCAATCATCCTTTTCTTCCGACACTCTATGCGTCCTTTCAGGTATTCTTATGTTATCTGTCTATGCCTTCATTTTCATAGCACAATAAAACTTTGCTTACTCCAAATGAAAAAGAGGAAAAATTAAAAGCTTTTGTGCACATTTTTGTTGTCATGGTTTTCTTGTTGAAGTTTTAAATGCTTCTATACCAAGTCTACTCAACTAAGCTCAATCTTGAAGTAAATAGGGAAGGAATGCTTCTGTTATAGCCCAACACGTAGTTTTAGTTTGGTCCATCTTATACATGAAGGAGGCTGTTAGAGGAGCTTAATCCGAATCTGAAATATGTTGCTTGATTATTTCCCCAAGCAAGTGGGGAATTTATACAATGTACAAGTTACATGAATTAGGAAAGAATTGATCCTAAATAATCAAGGATATACACACAATATTAGTCTACCATATTTACATAAATCAATATACTATCTCTATTTTCTTAATATATCTTAACAGTCAATCTAGGAAATAATATCTCTATTTTCATAATATATTTTAACACTCCCCCTCAAGTTGGAGCATATATGTCATATGTTCCAAGCTTGTTACAAATGTATCCAATTTGGGAACCTCTAAGAGATTTAGTAAGAACATCTGCTAGCTGGTCATTTGAGTTGACAAAACTGGTGACAGAGCATCCAGATTCAATCTTCTATCGAATAAAATGACAATCAACCTATATATGCTTTGTTCTTTCGTGAAAGACTAGATTTGAGGCAATATGCAGAGCAGCTTGATTGTCGCATATTAGTTTCATCTGCTTCACTTCATTACACCCAAATTCTTGAAGAAGTTGTTTCAACCAGATGAGCTCACAAGTCGCAAGAGCCATAGCCTGATATTCTTCCTCTGCACTTGATCTAGCTACTACATCTTGCATCTTACTCTTCCACGATATTAGATTACCTCCAATCATGATACAGTATCCAGAAGTAGATCGTTTATCTAATGGAGACCCTACCCAATCAGCATTAGAATACCCAACAATTTGAGAATGACCCCTATTTTCATATAGCAAGCCTTGTCTTGGAGCTCCTTTAATATACTCGAGAATGCGAACGGCTACGTCCCAATGACCACTACATGGGGCCTGGAGAAATTGGCTAACCACACTAACTACAAAGGAGATATCTAGTCTGGTGATCGTGAGATAATTCAACTTACCAATCAATTTTTGATACCTTCCAAGGTCTTCTACTGGCTCCCCCTGTCTAGGAATGTAATAACTGCTTCATACTAGGTTACTCATAGAAATACATAAAGTAAAATGCATTTATATTAGCAAAAGTAAATGGGCACGAAATTTTCTTTTAATACATATAATCATTCTTTATACAAAGTAAGGTATCATTTGTAAAAGTTATCAAAAACAGTGGACAGTGTAGCTATTGCTCCTCGCTTGCCAACGCCCATCCAACTGCGTCCTCACCTAGATCTTGCACACACAAAGATAAACAATGAGGTGAGCACAAAATAATGCTCAGTAAGTAAATCTTCTACTCGTCTATCCCCGTAACTCTTTCTCTTAATTCTTTCCTTACACTCTTCTCATCTCATTTATTTTCTTTTTACATTTCTCTTTCACACAGCTCTCTTTTCTATTAACTTTCTGTTGTATGTCATGGCCTCATCTTACCGGAGGCACGGCTGAGTGGAGATCACAAAGCACCCACACACTCTTCGTGACTTCTACTCATTCTATTCTTCTCTTCTTTCTTATATTTTCTCACTTTCTCTCACTTGAATGTCATGACCTCATCTTACCGGAGGCATGGCCAGGTGGAGTTCACAAAGCGCCAACCCATTCTTCATAACTTCCGAGTGGAGTTCACAAAGCACCAACCCATTCTTAGATTTTTCTCATTCTCTTTACTTTTAGAGTAGCTCATTCACAAAGTTCTCTACTCTTTCTCAAACTACTTCTTAATGCACAATTAATGCATAAGCATGGTTCATGCTTAAAGTTTCTTACTTAATGCACTTATGAAATGCACAAATGCAATATTGCATCAAGATCGTCATTCTGCATAGGTCACACTCAAGAAGATATAACTTGAGTTATACACATCGGATTGCTATGATTTTGGTCTCATTTTAAAGCTTAGAGACAGGGCTACAACTTTTACGTTTTGGTCCCAACCCAGTTCAATCTGTAAGATACCCAAAAATCACTTAGAAAGTCATAGCTGTGACAGGGCAGTTTTCACTTAGGCATTTCATCAAACATTAGTTGTGCATAAACAAACCCTAAATCAATTATCATTCTATTTATTTCTCAAACCATCCAAAATGAGAGAAAAACTCTCTTGTAGCATCACATTCCTACATGGCAAACACACTCCTAAAAAATTTCTCCAATTCTTCCAATTTCAACCCATCATCAAATTATCACATATACTTCTCATATTCAAATATATCCAACAATAAGCATAATTCATCATACATCTCATCTCAATTTCTCAATAATCACAACATATGCATATTTGAAAGAAATCTCTACTCACTTGAATTCTTAAATTTTAGCTTGAGTTGGATTTTGAGTGGAATTTACTTACCTTGTGCTTGAGTAGTCTCTCTTAAACTCTCTACTCTTGTTGGATTCTAATCTTCTCTTCACCCTAAGCATAAACTTCATAAGAACTCAACCTTTACACAAATAAATCATAGATAAAGAGCATGAATCCTTACCTTTTAATGCCTAGAATCAAAACCCTATGAGCTCTTTAATCCTTCGGTCCAAAATCTGTACTAGACGCTCTTTATACACAAGGTTCTCCTCTAGGTCAACGTCCTTTATTCTCAAGATATGGGAGGGATCACTTACGTACTTCCGTAGCATTGAGACATGGAAATCATCATGTACCTTGTCCATGTTAGGTGGTAGTGCCAATCTGTAGGCCACCTTTCCCACTCATAGCAAAACCTCAAATGGACCTACATATCTTGGTGCTAACTTCCCTTTGCTTCCAAAGCGCATTACTCGCGTGTAGGGGGAAACTTTCAGAAACACTTTATCACCCACTTGGAATTCAACTTCTTTGCTTTTCAAGTCGGCATAACTCTTCTGACGATCTTGGGCTTGCTTTATTCTGTTTCTGATTAACCTTATATCTTCTATCATTTTCTGAGTCACCTCTGGCCCAAGAGCAGTACTCAACTCGTCCTTTTCGCCTATCTCATCCCAATGAAGTGGAGACCTACATCGTCTACCATACAAAGCCTCATAAGACGCCATCTTAATTGTAGACTGATAACTATTATTGTAGGCAAACTCCACTAAGGGTAACATCTCATGCCAAGATACTTTATAATCCATACAACAGGCCTCAACATATCCTCAAGCACCTGATTCGTTCTCTCTGTTTGGCCATCTGGTCTGAGGATGATAGGCGAGTGCTGAATGCCAAACGGGTACCCAAATTCCTCTGTAAACTCATCCAAAAAGCTGAAACAAACCTGGAATCTCTATCTGACACTATTGTTTTGGGCACACCGTGTAACCTGACTATCTCCTTAATATATATCTGAGCCAACTGATCCGTAGTGGTGCTCTCCTTTACTGGAAGGAAATGGGCTGACTTGGTTAACCTATCCACAATCACCCATATAGCATCATACCCTCGCTATACTCTGGGGAGACCTGTAATAAAATCCATTGAAATGCTCTCATTTTCACTTTGGAATACTAAGTGGCTGAAGTAACCTTGACGGCCGTTGGTGTTCTACTTTCACCTGTTGATAAACCAGGCACTTAGCTACAAATTCTAAAATATCCTTCTTCATACTTGGCCACCATTCGCCTTTCTTTACGTCTTGATACATCTTGGTTACTCCAGGATGAGCAGTGTATGGTGTGTCATGAGCCTCTGTAAGTATTCTCTTCCTCAACTTATCATTCTAAGGGATACACAACCGATTCTTGAAATAAAAGACACCATCTATTAAATGGAACTCCGCTACCTTGCCCTCATGTACTTGCTGAACTATTCTCTGACACCACTCATCGGCCACCTGCTTATCTCTAACTTCCTCCAGTAAAGTAGACTGAACCTCTAACCTGGCAATCCTTCCTGGAATCACTTCAATCTGTTCTTTGCACAATTCTTCTATCAACTCTAGTGAGCCGGGACAAATAGGCTTTTCGACTCAAGGCATCGGCTACTACATTGGCTTTCCCCGATTGATACTTGATCTCACACTCATAATCCTTAACTAGCTCTAACCACCTTTCCTGTCTCATATTCAGCTCCTTCTGAGTGAAGAAATACTTTAAACTCTTATGATCAGTGTAGATATTACTCTTGGCACCATAAAGGTGATGCCTCTAAATCTTTAATGCGAAGACCACGGCTGCCAACTCTAAATCATGCGTAGGGTATCTTGTCTCATACTCTTTCAATTGCCAAGAGGCATATGCTATCACCCTACCTAACTGCATTAACACAGCACCAAGTCCTTACAGTGAGGCATCTATATAAATGTCGTAATCTACACCCTCCTGTGGTAGCAGCAACACAGGAGCTGTCGTTAACTTCTTCTTCAACTCCTAGAAGCTCTCTTCACATGCTTTTGACCATACAAAAGGAGTTCTCTATTTGGTAAGAGCTGTCAATGGTTTAGCCAACTGGGCGAACCCTGCTACAAATCACTGGTAGTAACCTGCTAGGCCCAAGAAACTTCTGATATCTTTTACCGTTTTCGGCCTCTGCCATTCAAGGATTGCCTTCACTTTATTCGGATCCACTGAAATCTCTTCCTTAGACACAGTATGGCCCAGAAATATCACTTGATCAAGCCAAAACTCACACTTAGAAAATTTAGCGTACAACTTCTTTTCCCTCAGCCATTGCAACACTATTCTCAAATGTTCCTCATGCTCTTCTCTTGACTTAGAATAAATCAGGATATCGTCAATGAAAACCACTATAAACTGATCCAAATAATCGTGGAATATCCGGTTCATCAAGTCTATAAAAACTGCTAGGGCATTAGTCAAGCCAAACGGCATCACTAGAAACTCATAATGCCCATACCTTGTACGGAAGGCAGGCTTAGCTACATCTTGCTCAGCCACTCTTACCTGATGGTACCCTGACCTCAAATCAATTTTAGAGAACACTGCGGCTCCTTTCAACTGATTAAACAAATCATCAATACGAGGTAGCGGGTACTTATTCGTCACTGTCACTTTATTCAATTCTCTATAATCAATACACATCCGTGGTGACCCATCTTTCTTTTTCACAAACAAAATTGGAGTTCCCCAAGGAGAATGACTCGGTCGAATAAAGCCTTTATCCAGAAGCTCTTGGAGTTGCTTCTTTAATTCCTGAAGCTCTGTTGGGGCCATTCGATAAGGGGCTTTAGATATTGGTGCTGTTCTTGGTGCTAGTTCAATACTAAACTCAATCTCCCTTTCTGGAGGCAAACCCGGTAACTCTTTCGGAAACACATCTAGAAAATCTTGAACTACTGGCACCCTTTGAATCTCTGGCTGTGAAGCATCACCACTCTGCACTACATGGGCAATATATCCCGAACACCCCTTTCTCAACATCTTTCTAGCCTTCACACTGCTAATCAACATACTCAACTGATGGCCCTATAAAGGAACATCATGAAATAATAACTGACTAGTAACGGTTGATGGACTAGCCTCTGCTTCACCCTGTGCCACTATAAACACTTTGGCATTGGTAATATCTCTAGAACTCTGTGCTGGTGGTGGAAGAGGAGCTGCCCTGGCTGTCGGCACCTATAACACACCCTCTGGTCCCTCAGACACTCTCCTAGGTGGTTCCTCCCACATTTAGGGCAAAGAGGAAACTCTTCCATCCTAGACCGCTTACTCCTCCAATCTCCTCTATTCTGCCTAGACTGAAACTTCTTCTTATTATTTTTCATTTCTTTGCTTTTTACACCCTCAAATTTCTCTCTCTGTGGGGCGGAGGATGGCTCACTTGGTCCTCCTATCGAGGAACCTATCGGGGGAATTTTATTCTCAAATATTTCCACCCTCTTTGCTCACCTCAAGGCCTCACTATAAGTTCGAGGGGGATCTGAACTCTTCATTATATCCCGAGCTATCTCCGGCTTCAACCCATGAACAAACTTGTCTCTTCTCAATGCCGGGGTACTGACTATTTCGGGTGCAAATCTAGCAAGGGAGTTAAATTTCACTGAGTACTCCTTCACAGTACTAGACCCCTGCTGCAAACTGATAAATTCTTGGACCTTCTTATGAACTCGATCCTCTGTCCTGTATTCGGCCTCAAACTCTTGTCTGAATTCTTCCCAAGTCATCACTGCCACATCATGGGTATCATCTATTAATTCCCACCAAATTCGGGCATCACCCTGAAATAAGAAACTTGCATACCGGATCTTCTCCTGGTCTGTCATGGGAAACAAAGCTGTGGTACGTTCTACGGATCTAAACCATTCTTTAGCTACTACCAGATCCGTAGTACCCTTAAACTTTGAGGGTTGATATTGGCTGGGAAGACCATAAATCGGTTTAACTCTATTCTGTACTGGGGGAGGTACCGATTGTTCTCTTTCTACATTAGTGGTTGGTGGTACCTATACGGGGATCCCAACTCTCCCTTGGCTTTCTGCCATAACTTGTTGTACAATTCCTCGAATTCTAGCTACATCCAAGGGAGGGGGCGTAGCTTCTCGTAGGTTAGAAGGTTCTCCCTCATTCATTACACTTTTACCACGCTTTCGGGTACTACGCCTCATCTACAAAACAACCACATTTAATCAATTCGAGAAACACTCATAGTAAGGAAAGAATTAACTCACACAGTCGGTTATCGAACGTCGGGGTGATGAGCATAGTACACTGCCAAATCCCAAAATCTCTGCTGATACCAAAATGTAATAACTGCTTCATACTAGGTTACTCATAGAAATACATAAAGTAAAATGTATTTATATTAGCAAAAGTAAATGGGCCCGAAATTTTCTTTTAATACATATGATCATTCTTTATACAAAGTAAGGTATCATCTGTAAAAGTTATCAAAAAGCGATAGGATAGATGTATATTGCTCCTCACTTGCCGACGCCCATCCGACCGCGTCCTCACCTAGATCCTGCAAACACAAAGATAAATAGTGGGGTGAGCGCAAAATAATGCTCAGTAAGTAAATCCTCTACTCGTCTATCCTCGTAACTCTTTCTCTTAATTCTTTCCTTACACTCTTCTCATCTCATTTATTTTCTTTTTCTGTTTCTCTTTCACACAGCTCTATTTTCTATTAACTTTCTGTTGTATGTCACGGCCTCATCTTACCGGAGCCACGGCTGAGTAGAGATCACAAAGCACTCACCCACTCTTCGTGACTTCTACTCATTCTGTTCCTCTCTTCTTTCTTATATTTTCTCACTCTCTCTCACTTGAATGTCATGACCTCATCTTACTGGAGGCATGGCCAGGTGGAGTTCACAAAGTACCAACCCACTCTTCGTGACTTCCGGGTGGAGTTCACAAAGCGCCAACCCATTCTTCATAACTTCCGGGTGGAGTTCACAAAGCACCAACCCATTCTTAGATTTTTCTCATTCTCTTTACTTTTAGAGTAACTCATTCACAAAGTTCTCTACTCTTTCTCAAACTACTTCTTAATGCACAATTAATGCATAAGCATGGTTCATGCTTAAAGTTTCTTACTTAATGCACTTATGAAATGCACAAATGCAATATTGCATCA
The DNA here is from genome assembly GCA_026225825.1 of Pistacia integerrima. Taxonomy (NCBI): domain Eukaryota; kingdom Viridiplantae; phylum Streptophyta; class Magnoliopsida; order Sapindales; family Anacardiaceae; genus Pistacia; species Pistacia integerrima. The sequence continues at coordinate 46,834,993 of CM047749.1, forward strand.
AGATCGTCATTCTGCATAGGTCACACTCAAGAAGATATAACTTGAGTTATACACATCGGATTGCTATGATTTTGGTCTCATTTTAAAGCTTAGAGACAGGGCTACAACTTTTACGTTTTGGTCTCAACCCAGGTGAATCTATAAGATGGCCAAAAATCACTTAGAAAGTCACAGTTGTGACAGGGCAGTTTTCACTTAGGCATTTCATCAAACATTAGTTGTGCATAAACAAACCCTAATTCAATTATCATTCTATTTATTTCTCAAACCATCCAAAATGAGGGAAAAACTCTCTTGTAGCATCACATTCCTACATGGCAAACACACTCCTAAAAAATTTCTCCAATTCTTCCAATTCAACCCATCATCAAATCATCACATATACTTCTCATATTCAAATATATCCAACAATAAGCATAATTCATCATACATCTCATCTCAATTTCTCAATAATCACAACATATGCATATTTAAAAGAAATCTCTACTCACTTGAATTCTTAAATTTTAGCTTGAGTTGGATTTTGAGTGGAATTTACTTACCTTGTGCTTGAGTAGTCTCTCTTAAACTCTCTACTCTTGTTGGATTCTAATCTTCTCTTCACCCTAAGCATAAACTTCATAAGAACTCAACTTTACACAAATAAATCATAGATAAAGAGCATGAATCCTTACCTTTTAATGCCTAGAATCAAAACCCTATAAAAAACCACTTAAAAGCCCTCAAAATCCTTGGAGGATTGAATGATAATTTGAGAGAAAATAGGGGAGGAGTGTGGCGGTGGAATGAAGAAAATAAGGGTTTCAAACCCTTAACACTTTAGTTTATAACCACACTTTCCCATTATGCCCTTATTCTTTCTTAGAAATTCCATCTATGTCCATTAGTCAATGACCATAATGCCCTCATTTTTAATGCATTCTCTATGAAATTCTATCTCTTTTCACTCCCCACAATTTCAACTAATTTTGAGTGAAAAGACCATTTTACCCCTAAGGAAAGTTTAAGGGATTTTCTTCACATTTTTCTCAAAATAACTTTAACAAAGATTCAACTATGGGCCAACCAACCAATATTAACAATATATTAACCCAAATAAAAGCAAAACAATAAACATTCAAGCAATACACCATAACTTAGCTACGTACCTCAAGTGGGGTGTTATAAGGAACAAGTTTGACATTGGGATCCATAGGAAAATCTATAGGCTTACAGTTTAACATACTTGTCTCCTCAAGAATGTCCAAGGCATACTTCCTTTGTGATATATTAATACCAGCATTAGACTGTGCTACCTCAACCCCCAGAAAATACTTTAGCTTCCCTAAGTCCTTGGTTTGAAAGTGGCTAAACAGATGTTGCTTTAGTTGAGAAATCCCATCTTGGTCATTACCTGTTATGATAATGTCATCAACATAGACAACCAAGTATATAAATTTACCATGATCATTACGGCGGAAAAATACTAAATGATCAACTGTACTTTGCGACATCCCAAACTGCTAAATCACATAACTGAACCGTCCAAACCATGCTCTAGGTGACTGCTTGAGACCATATAAAGGCCAGCGTAGACGACACACCAATCATGACTCCCTCTGAGCAACAAACCTTGGCGGTTGCTCCATATACCCTTCCTCGACAAGTTTACCATGCAAGAAGGCATTTTTAATATCCAACTGATGAAAAGGCCATTGATACATGACCGCTAAAAAGATAAGGAGGCGTACCGAAGTAATCTTAGCAACAGGAGAGAAGTTATCACTATAGTCGAGCCCATAGATCTGAGTGTACCCCTTTGCAACAAGGTGAGCCTTTAGCTGATCAACTTTGCCATCAAGACCAATCTTAACAGTGTAAACCTAACGACACCCAACAATAGTCTTGCCTGGCAGTAAGGAAACCAACTCCCAAGTACCATTATGATCGAGAGCAGTCATCTCCTCAATCATGGCAGCTCTCCACCCTGGACGTGCCATTGCCTTGCTAACAGTGTTAGGTATAGGGATAGAAGACAGGTTTGAAATAAAGGCAAAATAAAATGGAGATAAATGATCTTAACTAAGAAAATTATAAATAGGATGTGGGTTTCGAGAAGATCGAATACCTTTGCGAAGGGCAAGTGGAGGAGTTGCCTCGTCTGTAGGAGACATGACCAGAGCAGGCGATGGAGGAACAAGAAATGGGTTATCAGGATTGACCGAGGTACCTGTATCAAGAAGGGAAGTACCATTGGGATTAGTAGGAGGACGAGGATGACGAGAATAAACTTGGAGAGAAGGACGATCCATCGACGAGGAAGGAGGGATGGGGATAGGTAAGGTGGTAGGGATAAGATTGCTATTGACGGTGTTTTCAGAAACGTATGGAGATGTCTCAAAGAAAGCTACATCTGCAGAAACAAAATATTTGTTGGTGGTTGGGTCATAGCAACGGTAACCTTTCTGGAGACGAGAATATCCAAAGAAGATACATGTAATAGATTTAGGCTGTAACTTGTCTTTGCTTGGAGTGTGATCATGAACAAAGCAAATGCAACCAAACACCCATAAATGTATTAGGTATGGGTCTTTACCAGGAAACAGAATGGAGTGAGGACTATTATGTTACAACACAGAAGAAGGCATATGGTTAATCAAGTAACAGGCGGTGAGAACTGCATCCCCCCAGAATCGAAGAGGAACATGATGATGTATAAGTAAGGTACGGGTTATTTCAATAAGATGAAGATTTTTGCGTTCGGCGACCCCATTCTGCCGAGAAGCATAAGCACATGAGGTCTAGTGAATAATACCCTGAGAAGACATATACTTAGTAATAGGAGAAGATAGATATTCCCTAGCATTATCACTATGCAAAATCTTAATAGAAACACCAAATTGATTGCGAATCTCAGCACAAAAATTTTGAAAGGTAGAAAAAAACTCAGAACGAGTTTTCATTAAAAATACCCAAGTATAACGAGAATAGTCATCTATAAAAGTAATAAAATAATAGAAACCTAAAGTTGAACTGACACGACTAAGACCTCAGATGTCTGTGTGAACAATATCGACCAATATCAAACATTAAGATGGCCCTATTATTGATTCGCTTGGGAAAGGAAGCTCTAGTTTGTTTTCCAAGGTGACATGACTCACAATTAAAAGAAGATAATGTAGACAGACTAGGTACTAATTTCTGAAATTTGGCAAGACTTGGATGACTAAGACAGCTATGAAGAATGTCGATAGATCCAGCAGAGGTGAAGGCAACTAGGGGATTTGGATCAGAGAGGTGGTACAGTCCATGTGATTCATGTCCTGTTCCAATCGTCTGACCTATGTTCCGATCCTGCACCACAATAGAGTCAGCAAAAAAGGTGACAGAACAGTTAAGATATTTGGTTAACTTACTAATAGAAATAAGATTATATGGGCATTCAAGCGCGAATAAGATTGAGTTTAAAGAAATGGAAGGAAGTGGTTGAGCTTCTCCTATCCCTTTGACCATAGTCTGTGAACCATTAGCAAGAGTAATTTTTGATAAAGTGGGAGAAGAGGTAATTTGAGATAAAAGTTTTTTATTACAAAAAATGTGGTCAGATGCTCCAGAATCCAAAATCCATGGGCCAGTGGAGGAGGTCCGGCTTAGATAGGCAAAGGAATTATTAGTTTGGGAGGTGCCAGATGAGGATGACTGTTGCTTGACAGCTTGATATTGAAGATACTCATTGTAATCAGCCCCAGAGAATGTAATGGAGTTGGGTTGTTGATCTTTAGCATCTGATAAGGGAAGGAGTCCATGTCTAGTTGCTTAAGCCACATGAGCGGTGGATCGATTAGAAGATTGACGTGGTGACCTCCCATGCAAAGCTCAACAAGTGTCTCGGTTGTGGCCGTTCTTGTCACAATAGGTGCAATGTGTGTAATGCCCCACTTGAGCACGTCGCTAATGTTTCTTCTTTTAGAGTTACCTGTATCAAGTGATATATGGCTTGATTATACTAGCTATTTGGAGAAAACCTTGAAGGTTTCACTCATATTTTCTCTTTTCAATTCTTTATGTTTTAGGTATTTGTAATTTTAGCAATTAATCGTCTCTTTTTCCCTTCAGCTAGGAAGTATTGTGCGAGATGTTCATTCTAGAGAAATTGTCCTCGGGTTGGTGATCTTTGGGCTCAATCTTTGCTTGCTTTGGAACGTTGCTGTGCGCCTAAGAAAGAGATATCTACTGTAAGTTTTAGTTGTTACCCTTCATCTGTTATGAATTATGAGACATTGTTATAAGGAGCTTAACCTCCTTTTACAAAAATAGAGGTTTACTCTTGTTGTTTAAAAAAAATTTCATATCATATTCAGGTCTTTGAGAAGTCCCTTCTATGGACTTTTTTCGACCATTGAGGAGGTAAAGATATTCTTTTCTCTAATTTGCAGGCTTGACTTACTACTCTTTGTAAATGTTACTATTTCATCTACATTTTATGCATTAAAGATCTTTGTTAATTGGGCCCTCTTTGTTTCAGTACCTAAACTTATTCCTCACTCGAGTGGATGATTTGAGATGAAGAAGCCTTTGCCTGGAGCAGAAGAGAATGAACTAAATTTTCCATTGATAAGGGAAACCTTTCAAGTTCGCATATGTATACTGTTCATTTTTCCTTGTTAAAATTGTTTTTACTCGATGTCAAGAACTTGAAGCTTCTCAAGACATTTGTAGATGCTCTATTCATGATGATTTTTGGATGAAGAAAATGTGGACCTTCTAGCTAGTCTACTCTTTCAGGGTCTAGGCATAGATCTCTTACGAATGTGTATCAAGTGCTTCTACCCTTAGACTCCGAAGAAAAGTCTATTAATTTACTTCATTTAGTGTGCTCTTATAGTACCATTATGACCACTTTATGTAGAAATTACAGTGCATAAGTCTCAATACTCCAAGATGACTTTTGCTAATTGCTAGATTGTTACCTTTGTTAATTGTTTTGTCAAATAATAGTGTCCTTTGCTAAAAAATTTCTCATTCAGCATGAGAGTTGCATGCACGGAAGATATCTTTATGGATCTGTGAATTTATAAAATTTGCATTTCATATTCAACTGGTACATCGTTGTTTGTATAATTGTTGTCTTTGATATTTGTGTTTATAAACAATTAGCCTGATGTCTCTTTAGTGTACCATCGAAATTGTAGGCTCTGTATGATTGGATGTATTATATATACTTGAATACTTAACTGTGCAGTTTCTTCCTTTAGCACTATCAGTTACTTATCTCGAGATGAAGAATACGATGGTTTCTTTGCATTTGTATGCTTATTGGGCTCGTTTAGAGCTAAATTTGGCTGCAACTCTAGGTGTTTGGGAGAGCATGGTTAAGATCTGGTTTGGCCCATTCATCCTTTTCTCTTTCTTATCCTGTATAGTTCAATATGATTGATTTATGATTCATCTTTGTATTTTTTCCATATAACTTGCTTTTTGTTTGTGCATTGAGTCAATGTTGGAAGCCTGGCAAGGTTATATAGCTATGGAAATTGATTTGGGACATTTAAACGAAGCTAGTTCCATCTATAGGAGATGTTACAGTAAAAGATTTTATGGGACAGCTTTAGAGGTATAATTCTTTTACATTACTTGCTTTCAATTATACCAGATTGATTTATGGACAGAATTTGAACTTGAATGTTTCTAAACTAGTTTTTTCCAAATTTTTTTTTTTTTTGAAAATTGTTGCTTTAGTAGTATACGATGCAGCTTTATTTAATCAATTGATATTCGTCATCTGCAATGCAAACATTTCTTTCTTTATTCTCTTTTTGCAGCTGATGGAAGTTGAAACCAGACAAATGGCTTAAGTCAAGGTTCTTAAAATGTTGTTTATCAAGTAGGGCAATTTATGGAGATCTTTTGAACTCTTAATATAGAATCATGCTCTGTAGCTAAGAATATTTTTAGAGAGTAGCCTTGCAATAGGTCAACCTGTTACTTGGGCACTAGAATCATAATGGTTTAATATGTCATTTTGAATAATTTTTCCAAATCATATGTAAATGATATATGACAGTATCTCTAGGGGTCATGCTAGTTGAAAATCCATGATGTTTATTTTTTTAACTTTAAACTTTGGAGTTACTGATACTCTGATGAAATTATGGCATATATGAAGCAATCACCTTTAAACCATAGGTAGTGGAGTAGTTTTTGAAACACAATAGGCTGATATAAGAGTAGACTAGGACACCCTAGCTTTCCTTATTTACTAAAATTGTACCCATTGTTATTCAGAAATAAAAGTTTATTTTCTTTTAAGTGTGAAACTTGTCAACTTGCAAAATACACCAAGTCTATCTATCTAGCTCATAAATATAAGAGTTATAGGCTTTTTTTAATAATTCATAGTGATATTTGGGAGCCATCTAAAGTTACAAATATTGTAGGGTCTAAGTGGTTCATTACTTTATTGATGATCACACTAGAGTATGTTGGGTTTACTTGATGAAAAACAAGTTTGAAGCAGGTCAATTGTTCAAAAACTTTCATTCAATGGTTGAAACTCAGTTTCAAGAAAAAATCCGGGTTTTATGGAGTGATAATGGTAAGGAATATTTTCACTCTATCCTAGGAAACTACCTGTTACATCACAGGATTGTACATCAAAGCTCTTGTGTTAATACCCCTCAACAAAATGGGATAGCTAAAAGAAAGAATAGGCACCTATTAGAGGTAGCTAGAGTCTTAATGTTTACCATGAATGTACCTCTGTATTTTTGGAGTCATGCGATTTTAACAGTTGCATATTTGATAAATAGATTGCCTACTAGAATTCTTGATGTTGATACACCTCTTGAGACTTTGCTAAAGAGCATTCCTAGTTGTAGGATCCTAAATACTTTACCCTTAAAGGTGTTTGGATGTACTACTTTTGTACATGTTATGTCTCCTAATAGAGGAAACCTAGACTTTAAGGCCATTAAATGTATCTTGCTTGGATACTCTCCCACATGGAAAGACTATTAGTGCTATTGTCCTGTGAAGAGAAAATTATATGTCTCTAATGATATTACATTTTTTGAGTCACATCCATTCTTTCCCACTTCCCTTCAGGGGAGAATTTAAGAGATTGCAAAGGTCATTCGTGGGAAGTAGTGTTACCCTTACAACCACACTTGAGTCAGTCTTAGTAGTCTCCCAGTCTAGGTTAAAGTTCAAAGTCACCTAGTTTCCTATAGGTCAGCCTTGTCCTATAAGAATGAGTAAGTCTTCTAGTCAGCCTAATTCAGGTTAGGTTCTTATAGGTTAGCCTAGTCCCATAAGGATGAGTCAGTCTCGTAGTCAGCCTACCAATTTAGGTCTTCCTCTAACTATATAGCCCATTCTTGGTAAACCAAACTCTCAGGAAAGATTGGAACTAGGGGGAGGTCTGGAGAGATTAAATCAGTCGAGTCTCCAATGTTATTCTCAAAGAACTAACTATCAAAGTGGAAGGAAACCTAATGATCTACATGAGCAATCATCCCAATTGGAAGAAACCATTGATTCACAGTCACAAGGTAAGGAGGAACTATCTTCTGTTGAGTCTAAATCAGGACATGATGGTTTACATTTACCTATTGCACTAAGGAAGGGTGTTAGATCCTGTATGTTGCATCCTATTGCTAAGTATGTGGTGTACGATAAGTTGGCAGATGATTTTTTGGCATTCACCACTAATCTCTCAACTGTGAAGGTTCCAGCACCGGTACATGAGGCATTAGGGGATGAAAACTGGAGGAAGACTTTGATAGAGGAGATGGATGCTCTTGAGAAAAAACAAGACTTGGGAGTTGGTGAGTTTACCTGGAGGGAAAACAACTGTGAGCTGCAAGTGGGTGTTTACTATTAAGTATAAGGCAGATGGAACAGTTGAAGGGTATAGGCAAGGCTGGCGGTAGGGGGATTTACGCAAACCTATAGAGTAGACTATGAGGTGACCTTTGCTCCAGTGGCTAAGTTGAATACTATCAAGATGCTCGTCTCTTGCAACCAATCTAGACTAGCCTCTACAACAACTAGATGTGAAAAAACGTGTTTTTGAATGGTGAACTTACAAAAAAGGTATACATGGAAATGCCACCAGAGTTTGAAGGGAGTGGAAAGGACGGAAAAAGTGTGCAAATTTAAGAAATCATTATATGGCCTAAAATAGTCTCCATGGGCTTGGTTTGAAAAATTCACAAAGGCTGTTAAGAGGTATGGTTTCACTCGCGGACAGACTGATCATACATTATTCCTTAAAACCTCTGTAGGTAAGATTACTATTCTAATTATTTATGTAGACGATATTATTATTACTGGAGATAGTTTTGAAGAAATAGACGTTGTTAAGAAGGTTCTTGCTCAGGATTTTGAATTGAAAGACTTGGGGCAGTTGAGTATTTTCTTGGTATGGAGATTGCTAGGAGTAAAAAGGGAATTTCAGTTTCACAAAGAAACTATGTGTTGGATTTACTAATGGAGATAGGTATGCTAGGTTGCAAGCCAGTTGAGACTCCCATTGAACCAAATCTAAAATTTGAGAAAATGAGTTGTGATGCTCTGGTTGATAAAGGTAGGTATCAAAGGCTGGTTGGGAAATTGATATACCTATCTCATACTAGACCTGACATAGCCTTTCCAGTGAGCGTAGTGGTCAGCATATGCATAACCCAAAAGAGAAGCATTTTGGGGTTGTGAGTAGGATTCTAAGGTACCTTAAAATGACCCTTAGGAAGGGGCCATTTTTTGGTAAAAAGAATGAAAGGAAAGTAGAAGCATTCACGGATGCGGATTGGGCTGGTTCTATGGATGATAGAAGATCGACCTTAGGTTATTGCACTTTTGTTTGGGGAAATTTAGTAACCTAGAGCAGTAAGAAGCAGAACGTGGTAGCTAGAAGTAGTGTTGAGGCTGAGTTTCATGCTATGGCTCATGGGATTTGTGAACTAATATGGCTAAGAAGAATCTCGGGAGAGCTTGAAATCAAAAGTGCGGAGCCTATAAGGTTGTACTATGACAACAAGGTTACGATTGGGATAACACACAATCCAGTGCATCATGATAGGACCAAGCACGTTGAAATAGATAGACATTTCATCAAAGAGAAGATAGAAGATAAGCTGTTATGTGTTACCTACTTACCTACAAGTCAGCAGACAACATATATTCTTACAAAAGGACTACGTAGACAATTGTTTGTTAATCTAGTTTCCAAGCTAGGAATGATAAATATCTATTCACCAGCTTGAGGGGGAGTGTAGGATTTCTAGATTAGAATATGATCAATTTAAGAGTTATCTAAGTCTTATCTAGTTTAAGAGATTGAAATAAAAAGATTATCAAGATTTGTTTTCAATTGATTTCATGTTTAAATCTCTCTATATGAGATTTGGGCCAGTTTGGTTTGTAATTCAAAAATAATTTTGAAAAACTAAGTTACAATTAAAAATTTTAAAGTTTTATCTCTAAATTTTAAATATATGAAAATATATTTTGTATTTTAAATCTCTTTATGAGATTTGGGCCAATTTGGTTTGTGATTCAAAAATAATTTTAAAAAACTAAGTTACAATAAAACTTTTAAAGCTTTATCTCAATATTTTAAATATTTGAAAATATATCTGGTATTAAAAATTGCTTTTGAAGTTAAAAAATAAAACACTATTTAAAGTTTATAACAAATAGGCTCTTATTTAGATTATAAACTTGTATATGTATTTATGTTATATTTATGGTTGTGATTGTGGTTGTTCAGTACACGAGATTGTGTTAAATTTTTAGTATGGTTGTTGAACGCTTAACTATCAATTTAAGCTTTTAAGTCAAGTTGTTACGTAACATTGTTAAAGATGTTACTGAATTATGATACATCTACTTGGTATTTATTGAATGTATGTAATCCTTGCTATTTTAACTCAATGCGTAAAGATGCTTGTCTTTGTTCCCTTTCTCAAATTACACCCCGCTTGGAAGAGCTGCAACTATTTGGCTTACAGCAGGAAGCCAAATCTGTTCCTGAACTAATAGACCAAAAAGAGAAGTCGCATAAGAAAAGTGTTAATGGAAAGAGTAAAATAGATTCAAACATGAATGACGAACAGTCTCCAGCTAAGCGGCAGAAAAATACTACCCAAAACGCAAAGAAAGTGCATGGGAAAGGAAAGGGACGAGCACATAACTTAGCTAAAGAAAACAAAGTAGAAGAAGCAAAACCCAAGTTTGAAGAGCATCCAAATGACCAGCACATCAAAGACTTCACAACTGGAAGAGCCAAAGTATACACTGACAAGTGTATTGCATTTTTATCAAACGTTAACTTCGGGGCAAGTAAAGATTCTCTCGCACTTCAGAGAGAGATTGCCTTTTTTTTTTTTTTTTTTTTTTTTACGCTGGACAGGCAAACACAGAGAGATAATTCTAATGGTTTTAAATTTTTTTCAGGCAACTTCTGAAGATATGAAAAAATTCTTTAGCGATGTTGGTGGGGTTGGATCTATTCGAATTCAACAAGACAAGTTCACCGAAAAGTCAAGGGTATGACTCTCTTTCTCTCATTCATTATTTGTCAATGTTCTTTGTCCTTTATGCTTCAAATGAAAAAGGGGAAGCTATCCACTGGACCTTCCATGTGCACATCAGTCTTACAGTCAAATCCTTATTTAACATTGCCTGACCTTTAATCTTCAACATATGTATGCATAATGTGGACTGTACCACATAAATTAGCCTTAAGAAACTAATTTTAATGAGACTGGGATATCAGCATGGCCGATGCTTCAGGGAGATAGAAACTGCTAATTATAGTCCATTCTCTTTGATCAAATTTCTCAAGGGTGCTCACTGAAACTTCAATTTGATTTCTTCCTTGCATGCAGTTAATAAATCATTTAGTTCTTACGCTTTTGGTTTTAAGATGGATGTCCTTTCCAGAGACAATTATGCAGTCTCAAATAAACCTGCAGAAACGTTGAATTCCATAATTATGGTATAATTGCTTAATTTTCTAAGTATAAAGAGTCTAACTGTCTAAGAGCATATTTTTTTCATTTTGCTAGCAAGTGATATGCTTAGGAGACTCAACCATAGTCCCATACAGATTTACCCATATTCCAGCTTGCCTTCAAACTGTAGAGCATTTGTATGGGACCGTTGCATACTAATTTATAATATCCTCTAGTCGATTTTTGAAGGGCCTCACATATGTGGATTTTGCCTGTGATGCACACCTTGTTATAGCTATAGGAAAGAACAAAAAAAATATTCTTGGGAAGAGGATAAGCATTGCAAGATCAAATACAAAGCAAAAGAGAAAGGATTCTGCTGGTCATGGGGCCTCTAGAGAACATGGTAGGCTAAATGGAATTATGTTTTATCTTTGCTATTATTTGTGTGTGTTTGTTTGTGTGTAATGCGGTCTATAGACATTTGCATGTTTGTGTTTCCCACTTCTACCTTTTATTTTCTTACTCCTTTGGGTTAAATGGCGGCACAAAGTAGTAATCAGACTTTCAGGGATTCTAGAGCGCCACACTCTACTGCTAATAAACGTAGTGATAGCATTCAGCTAAAGGGGAGGAACACATTTGCAATGCCAAGGAACGTCAGACCACTTGGTGTCCCCTCGACAAATCCCAAAGCCGAGGAAGTGAAAGATGAGAAGCCGAAATCAAATAATGAGTTCAGAGAAATGTTCCTTAAGAAGTGAGGTTTGTTCCTGGGGTTACATGTTACATGTTAAATAGAATAGCACAGTAATTGATAAACTTCTCTTTCTTATAAAAAATGTAAGGTTTTGCCTTAATATGTTTTTGTAAACACAGTTATGACAAAAGATACCTGTTTGAGGACAAAAAATATATGTGCTATTAAGATCAATCTATATTAGTACCCTTCTTGTAAATTTTCTTCCAGATATGTCAAAGTTTATACCCATTTTATTCAAAAGGGTAAAGTTCTAATATGTTTCCTGTGGAACATATATTTCATCCAATTTGTGATGAGGATAGCCTTCATACCTTAACCCAAGATTTAGAGAAATTTTAGCCAATTAGATGGCGATCATGTTCCTTTTTATTCAACAAGATCATGAAAACTATTATGGGTTGGTGGTCTATTCTTGGTCTAAAATAATATTGAATACTCATAGTGCAACTGTTTGCCTTTTTGTACCTATTGATTCTATTCTAGCGGAGAATCCATTTTACTATTTGTCATAGACGAAAATCCTAATGTAGAAAGATGGACCACTAGAGCACTATTGAGTTTGTGTATTGAAACAGCAATGGCCTTGCATCTCATGCTTGTAGAAAATGTGAAAAAATGTCTTTGGTCTAGAAATTGTCTGAGGAAGAATATGAAGAATATCATCTGTATGCTTGCTTGACTAAAATTTCCGCACACATATATTCATGTTTGTTGTCTGTTTTGAATGAATATCCATATCTCATATGATCATGTTTGTTTAACTTAGACTCTTCATGATTCTATTGGATGCTTTCATAAAATTTCTCATAGAATCAAGAATGAGGTTTTCACTTTGTACATGTTAGATCATGAATTAGTACCAATCTTCAAAAAAGATCTAATTGTTTCACTTTCTATTTTTGAATGGAATATTTACATAATCCCCATGAATAGGATTAAACGCTATTCCATGGCATTTGTATGATATTCCTTTTTAATTTTAAGCAAGTACTTGAGAGGGTTTAAGTGATCTATGAATTATGTTTCATTTTTCATTTCTTTTATGTACTAAGTCACTAAGTACGAGATTCCCCCTGGCAACCATTATGAACTTGTTCTCCCATGGGCTCTTTCCCATGTCACCTCCTGGAATTAGCTTGTCTTCTAACTTCACGCCCATGAGTTTCATATTTGGAATTTACTAACCCCTTTCTCATATTTGGAAGGGGTATTTATACAAGTTTACACCAAAGGAAGTAGAGAGGAATTCGAGATTGCCATCAGACTTGGTAAGCGATTTCGTGATTTTAGGGGTTGCGTGCTAAGATCGCGCATATATTGATTCATTCTTATCCCTCCCGAGTTGTTCGAGGTAAGGCTTATCCCTTAGTCTGTCAAACAGTTGTATTGGATGCTCATGACGAGGTTATGTTGAGTTGGACTTCTAGATTCCATGACCTTGAGATCACGTCGATCTACTGATTTTTAGGCTACTGAGACTTTTGAGCTTACGACAAAAATCACACAACAGGTATTAAAGTAGAGGTCATGATTTGAATCTCTCATCTATTACATCCTGCTATATTTGGGTTGGTCTTTCTGTCTGAATTTGGGCTTGGTTTATGTAACACGTGAAAATGCCTCTTTTTCAGCTTAAGCTTTTAGGTCAAGTTGTTTTTCAACAAAATTGTTGTTGAAATTTCGTTATAATTTCAATTTCTTGTGGTCAAGTAATCAGTTTATGCATGCTTAAAGTTAAATGTTTTGCGCTTAAAGTTAAATGTTTTGCCCTTAAATAATATTTTTTATAAAGGAGATTAAATTAATAGTAATTTTTTTTATTAAGCATTATTGAAGTTATAAAAGTAGTTGTGTTCTCGATTGACGTAAGAAAATTTTAATCAACAAGCAAACACTAATTATAAATGTTTAACATTAAAATTCATGGATTCCCTTGAAATTAACTGGGCTTCTATGAGCATCGTAACTAAACATGATTAAAATTATCTCATAAAATTTGTGGTTTATAGGATTAACATAAAGCAAAGAGGAGAAGATGGAAAATTTAATCAATAAACAACAAACGAATGTTAAATAAATACATAATGATCCATCCACTACCATTGAATAAGAGAAATTAATTGAAAGAACTAGATGTTAAAACATTGAGAGAAAAGTTCAAAATTCTGTCTCATAGTTCATTAATTTTGTCACAGAATATGATGTGTTGAAAAATTAGAATAGAAAAGTCTTATAGCTATAAAATTTTTCTCTCTTCTAATTGATTCCATCTATTATTAGAAATATAGTCTCTAATGAACTTCAAATCCAACTTCGCTGCCTCGTGGCGCACCTCTAATAATAGTCTCTAATAAACAACATAAAAATTGATCTTATAAATGAAGAAGTTTTAACTCGAAAGGGATATTTACCTAATGTTGTTTGCTACAATACTTTAATCAGATGGTATTGCAAGAATAAAGAAGTCAATGAAGTTCTTAGTCTTTATGAAGAGAAGATTTTAGAAGGAATTAGGCCTAATGATTATAAATAACAATTTGTTAACTTGCCTTTTTCTTAAAGCTAATGTAAAAGATGCACAAAAATTAGTTGGTGAGATGCAACTTAATGGTTTTACGTTATTCTTGGACACATAGCATTTTTATTGATGGACTTTGCAAGAATGGATGTGTTTCGAAAGAAGTGGAAATGTTTCATACTTTAGTAAATAATAAGTTTGCAATTGACCTTGAAAGCTTGAATTCCCTCTTTGATGGATTATGTAAAACATGGATATCCGAAACTGCTCTGTAGCTATTTTAGAAATTTCTCTCATTGAAAGCCTGGTGCCAAACATTGTTGTCAGAAATTTTGTAACTGTTTTTAGAATTCAATTTTGATGGATACCATTGTTTCCAAATTTTACAAGCAATTGGGGTCATAATAGAGATTACAATGTTATAAGCCTAGTTAGTAAATACGGGTACGGCAAAAAAATGGTACGAGGATTTTATGGGTATAATATAGCAAATGGTAAAAAATACATTTATAAAAATTCGGCCATAAAATTCGGATATGGGAAAAATACGGTACGGGTATATACGGGTTTAATACGGTGCATTGTTAATAATACGTTTTAAAAAATACGGCAATATCAATCTTAGTTTTAACACTTTTATGGACTACCTGATTAAAATCAATATAACATTTCAAATGCAAAGTATTCAATTAACTAACGTTAATCTTTTCTTTGCCTTAACAAATTCCCAGGCCCATGTCTTGTTCTAAGTTCTAACCCGCCAGTAGAAAAGATATTTATTTATTTTTTTGTTCGTGCAATAGAAACGTAATCTGCAATGTTGAGTGTTGAGATTGACACGTACATTGAAATCCACCACAAACACAAAACACCCATGACCCATCTTAAAAACCCCCTTCCCTCTCTTTTCTTCAATTAAATCATCTCTCAGTGTCTCAACCACAAGGCCAACTGCTTCTTTTAGAGCTCTAACAATGACATCTGTTTTACAGGCTATTCTTTCTACCAATACTTTCCCTTCCTCAAACTTATTCTTCTCCCCCAAACACAAACACAAACCCGTTAAAAATCTCAACCAGTTCGCCGTTCGAGCTTCCTCTTATGACTTTGATTGTAATGAAGAAGAATGTGCTCCTGATAAGGAGTTTATTTATCTTTCTTTTATATATTTACAATTTGCTGCTCTGCTACTTAGTGAATTATAATATATATGCTTTGTGCTGGTTACTAAGATAAAGACCCAAGAGATGAAGAAAAGCTGAAAACGTCAAAGAACTGAGGAAGAAAAGCTAAAAATGTCGTCCGTCGAAGAACTGAGGAAGAAGAAGAACCGAAAAAGGAAAGAGAATTTGTTTAATTTTGAATTAAACCCCACTAAAACGACGTCGTTTTGGGGTGAGCAATGGTTTTTTTTTTTGCAATAATTCGCGAATAATACGCGGTATTCATATTATACGCATATAATTCGGCAGTTTTTATAACATACGTCAAAATGCATATAAAACGCGTATTTACTAACTTGGGTTATAAGAAGCACATTCATAAAAGAAGCTCTTTATTGAGATAGGTGTATGTGCGATTGTCTAATCACTTGATATGTACTGATCATATATGTTAATGTATAGTGCACGTTGTGGATAAGCTAATGTAGAACATTACAATAGTATCATAAAGTGTTAAGGATATCAAGTCAACTCCTTTGAGCTTCACTATAATTACAGAAATTCACTTACGATTTTTGAAATAATAAAATTTCTCTTATTATTAATAAACTATTAGTCAGCTAGAACATATATCTATAAAATTAACAAATATTTATTAAATTGTCCTAATTCTATTATTTTAACCCTTATAATTTAACAGTAAAGATTTTTATTATTTTATAAATTTGATTATTTTTATTATATTAAACCTCAACGCTGTCAATATAACTCTATTGTATAATACAAAACTAGTAATTATATTAAACTACACAAACTATTATTTTAGTAATACAGATATTTCAGCAATATAATTAGCGTGATAATCTTATTAATATCCCTTGAATTTTAAAATTATCACATTCGATTATGTGAAATATCGATTTTGTTATATTTAAAAGTTTAAAGAATAAATAGAAAAAAAAAATTATATATCATTGTAAATTAAATATGAAATTCAATAGCATGATTTATTTAAATCTTATAATTTTATTAAAAAAAAGGTAAAAAAAATTACAATTGAATACTTATATAATTTTCGAAATCATAAAGGTGGTTTGAATAGTCAAGATCGATACTTGACATAAGTTTGCAATTTTGAAAACCTTAAGGTTGTTTGTGAAATTTGTCAAAACATTTCTCTTTAATGCATTTGCCTTTCGCAATGACCTCACTTCGGAAACAACGGCCCACAAAAACACTCTTCATACATGGCTTTGAGATTCAGATCCCTATTTTGTTCATCTTCAATCTCTCAAAGCCCATCTTCGAAAGTTAATGTTTTATTTTTGTTAGCTCACTTACACAACCTCACATCTTCAAGCTCCAAAAATGAAGTTTCGTATTCTTTCAAAAAACCCCTTGAACGATCCTCACTTGCTAAATTCCTCGAAGAAAATTGTCGATCAGGTAGCTTTACTCTGAATGAAGCATTGTACTTTTTTTATTACATGATTAATATGAAACCCCTTTCTCCAATTTCATCATTCACTACTTTGTTTAGTGCACTAGCTAAGAAGAAGCATCATTATGAAGTGATTTCGCTATATAAGCTGTTGAATTCAATGGGTTGTCTCCTGATTTAAGATCTTTGAATGTTTTGATGAATTGCTTGTGTAATATTGAAAGGGTTTTGGATAGTTTTGCGGTTTTTGGGGGGATTTTGAAGAAGGGTTTTAGCCTAAATGTCGTGACTTTTAATTGTTTGATTAAAGGTCTGTGTGTAGAGAGAAAGATTATGGAATCAATGGAATTGTTTAAGCAAATGATTGTTGTTGGTTGTAGGGCTAATGTGATCACTTGCAATACTTTGATTGGTGGATTGTGTAAAACAGAGAAAATAAGTGTTGCCATTAAGTTGCTTGAAGAGATGGTTAATGGGAATAAAGAATCTGGTGTTATTTGTAGGCCAGATGTTGTTACTTATAATATTATAATTGATGGTCTTTGTAAGGCTAGATTGCTTGAGAAGGCTAGACAACTATTGTTGGAACATATGATTCAGAGAGGTGTGGTTCCTAACATTTATACCTACAACATTTGATAAACGGTTATTGCTTGGCAAATAGAATTGGTGATGCAAGGGAGTTGTTTGATTCTATAACTAGAAAGGGGTATAGGCCTAATGTTGTTTGCTACAATACTTTAATCAATTGGTATTGCAAGAATAAAGAAGTCAATGAAGCTCTTAGTCTTTATCGAGAGATGATTTTAGAAGGAATTAGGCCTAATGTGATTACATATAACACCTTGTTAACTGGCTTTTTTCTTATAGCAAAGGTGAAAGATGCACGGAATTTAGTTGGTGAGATGCAACTTAATGATGCTTTTCCTGATTCTTGGACATATAACATTTTCATTAATGGACTTTGCAAGAATGGATATGTTTTGGAAGCGGTGGAAATGTTTAATGCTCTAGTAAATAATAAGTTTGCAGTTGGCATTGAAGGTTTGAGTTCCCTCATTGATGGATTATGTAAAACAGGGAGATTCGAAACTGCTTGGGACCTATTTCAGAAGTCTTCTCTTCATGGAAACCTAGTGCCAGATGTTGTAACATATAGCATTTTGATCAATGGGCTGTGTAAAAATGGACAACTAGAAATGGCAAATGAGTTGTTGTCATATATGGAGGAAAAAGACTGTGCTCTAAATGTAGTCACATTTACTACGCTTATGTTTGGTTTCCTCAAGAATAATGAGATACCAAAAGTTGTTGAACTCCTTCATAAGATGGTGGAGAGAAATGTGAAGCCGACTGAATGTACAATGTCCTTAGTCATGCAGTTACTAATGAAGGCCGAAAATTATAGTGAATGTTTGAACGAGCTTCCTCAATTTCAGGTCCAAAAGCGAAATTGATGTTTACGTGATAAAACTTTAGCAAGTTTTTTTGGGAGCAGAATCCTACAAAAGTTCATCCAGCTGCCCAAATGCTCTATATTGGTTATGGTAAGCAGAAAGTTCAGTAAACACTTTTATCTGTTCGAATTTGAGAGGGATGTTGATGGGGATGATTGAGAATGATAGCTTTCCTGATCAGACATACGATACGTAATCTGTCTCTGTTGTAAGTCATATATTGGAGGTGGCAGCATTGCAGGTTGGGTTTGGATTTGCACATGTAGTAGATCTTAAGGGTTTGACTATTATTTTTGGTGTAAATTTCGGTAAGCAAAAGTTGTATATGAGGAATTGTGGAATGGTTCTTACTTCAACTACGACAATAATGGTAGCCGCTCAAGTTCATCTATTCAAGCTAAGCAGTTTATTGGACAATGGTATGTTGCAATGATTGACTTCATTCATTGATATTCTCAATTATCCGGGCCTGATAAATCTGGATTTATTTATAGTGTTTCACATGTTTCTGTTTCTCAATATTTATTCTTTTTTAGTTCAGATCTGAAAAGACTAGAACTTACCAAGTGTGTCTTTAATGTAGTTATGCACGAGCATGTGCTCTTTCAGCAAAAGTTGATGAAGATAAAGCAAAAAGAGCATTAGCGAAGGTTTTTCACTTGAATATCTTAAAGAATATGGATGCACAACAGGGGCCGGTCAATGGGATCTACCTGTTGGAACAGTTAAAATGACAACATTGCACAAGAAAAAATATGGTCTTGTGTTACATGTGCGATTCTTTGTAACGATGATCATGGAGATTTGGTCGATATGGGATTTCAAATTGCCATTGAAATCTATGAAGCAGCATGGTCTGAAAATGCACTCGTGTAAGAACCCCATAGCTTAGTTAATAGGCTGTTAACTAAGGTATGAGTTTGTGTTTTTTAGATCTAAATCTATCTCAAATCTGTATAGATTTCATTTCATCATCTGTTTTGTCAGTTCATTTATTTTTTTTGGTGGATGTATTGTTTAACCATTTTCTAGTAGATTTTTGATGTTGTGAAATGTTGGACAAAACTCGGGTAGTTATAATGTCTAGTAGATAATATTTTTGCTCCTTAGGTGATGGAGGGGGAGAAGAATATCATAGATAGATAATATAGGATTCTATATAGGGTGATAGAGAGAAATTAATAGGTTAAGAGGAGAAATCAAGAAAGGGATACCAAGGACTCAAATACTCGATCCTAAAATGTAGAAGATAAAGGACTAAATACCCATTTGCATCCTTCCTTTATTTCCTGCATAGTCAGGTGACCGCCTTTAGGATAAATTTCTACTGACTACAATTGGAAACTTTAATTCTGCATAATTTACGCTGAAAAATATCTACTCCAGAACTATTTGTTCCTGATAATTGAGTGACTCGTTGCTGTTTTCTGCGTAGTTATTCTTTCTAAACTCCTGAAGCTTGGACCACAATTGATTGTTTTACTGCGCTAAAATACATGCATTCGTTGGCTATATGGGCAATGGACTCTTAAAAGGCCAAAACCTTTTAGGAATGGGATGAAACCAACAATAAATGAAGAATGTCTGTATAGATATCATGCAGGATTCTGCAAAGTTGCTCACCTTCTAAAGGTACCAGATGAGAAAACACTTGAAGGTTTTTTACAGTCACTCTTGTATTATAGTTGCAAGAAGATGTTTCCATAATTGATTGGTTCTTGTGACTTATTACTGTCATTCATTTTATGTACAGTTAATTAGTTGTATTTTAAAAGAAAACATTTGAAATGCTTATGTAAATTATATTGTTCAACTATTAGTCATCCGATTCTTGTAACTATTTTCAGAATTTAGTTTTGATGGGTAGCATTGTTTCCAAATTTTGCAAGAAATAAAGGTCATAACAGAGACTACAATGTTATAGGAACTAGGAAGCACATTCATAAAAAAAGTTCTTTATTAAGATGGGTGTATGTTTGATTGTTTAATCACTTGATATGTGTTGATCATATCTATTAATGTATCAGTTAACATTTATGATCGATTCGATGTGATTATTAGTTTTATAGTATCAGATCAATTTTCTGTTTTGCAATATTAGAACAATTATTAGTTCATGGTATCAGTTCATTTATCAGTTATTAGTTTTAATGTATCAGAAATGAACTAATAAAGTAAACAGTTAATAATAATAATTTCAGTACTAGATACTCGACATTAAAAAATCTTCCGTATTAGAATTAGAATATATATATGGGGGTGAAGTGTGATTTTAAAAAATTGGGGAAATTTCACGCCAAATCTCTAGGTACCGTTGCAATAAACCCAACCCTTTAGTACACTTGAGAGAAACACAGAGCAAACGAAGCAGAAGAATGGAACCAGAAGATCAAACCCTAGCGCCAAAAACTCAAGAAGAAGAAGACACAGACACGGCTATGGCGGATACTAATGAAAACCCAGAAGCAATAGAGCCCAAGTCTCCAGACTCAAGTGACTTGAACTCAGACTTAGAATATGAAGCACAGCAAAAATTTGAGCTTCAAGACATCGAGTCCTTGCTCGCCAATGAACCCTCCAACTATGAAGTTCATGTTCAAGTACGTTTTTATATCAATTTGAATATAAATTTCAATACCCAGTTCTTGGATTTTTGTTTTTGGTAATATTATTGTTTTGCTTTTTTATTGTTTTTGTTGGTGGTTTTAGTATATAAGGGTTTTGAGGAAGATGGGTGAGATTGAGAAGCTGAGACAAGCAAGAGAAGCTATGAATGAGATTTTTCCATTGACTCTTGTTGTGTGGCAAGAGTGGGCTTGAGATGAAGCTTCTATTTCAACGGGGTATGTTTTAGTTTTTTTCGTTTTGTGTTCTTGTTATTGGTTTCATGATTGAATTTTAATCGCTTACGGTTTATGGTTAATGAGAGAAAGTATAAAGAGAAAAATTAAATGGATTCGTTTGAAAGGAGGAAGTGTTTATCTTTTGGGGTATAAATGGTCAAAACAATGTTGAATTAAAGTTTATGTGACTTCTATCTACTGAGCCTTAGCTCAAATGTCGGCTTAATTGAGTAAAAGAAATGAAGTTTTGAGCTTTCTTCCTTTCTATTTTTTTTTTCGTACATTGAAACTAGGAAGCATTGATGGTTGACTTGGGAGGTTAGTTTTCGATAATTTGCAGTTGTCTGATATTTTGTTTGTCTATAGATTTTGAGTTCCTTCTTGTCATTGCTTTTATGAACAGCTTGCTTGCCCGCATAAGAAAAGTGTTAATGGAAGGAGATAAACAGATTCAAACATGAGTGACGAACAGTCTCCAGCTAAGCAGCAGAAAAATACTGTCTAAAACCCAAACAAAGTGCATGGGAAAGAAAAGGGACGAGTACAGAACTTAGCTGAAGAAAACAAAGTAGAAGAAGCAAAACCCAAGTTTGAAGAGCATCCAAATGACCAACACATCAAAGACTTCACCACTGGAAGAGCCAAAGTATACACTGATAAGTGTACTGCATTTTTATCAAACCTTAACTTTAGGCCAAGTAGAGATTCTCTCACACTTCAGAGAGAGATTGCATTTTATTCTTTTTTAACGCTGGATAGGCAAATACAGAGATAATTCTGATGGTTTTAAATTTTTTTCAGGCAACTTTTGAAGATCTAAAAAAATTCTTTAGCCATGTTGGTGGGTTGAATCTGTTCGAATTCTGCAAGACAAGTTCACCAGAAAGTCAAGGGTATGACTTTGTTTCTCTTATTCATTATTTGTTAATGTTCTTTGTGCATTATGCTTCAAATGAAAAAAGGGAAGCTATCCACTGGACCTTCCATGTGCACATCAGTCTTGCAGTCAAATCTTTATTTAACATTGCCTGACCTTTAAACAAGGGGATGAAAAAAAAAACCCAGAATCCGAACCGGACCGAAAATCTGGTTTTTTCAGTTTCGGTTTGATTATTAAAAAAACCGAAAATCCGGTTCGGTTTCGGTTTTTGGCAAAATAAATTCCGGTTACCCAGAGCTGGTTTTCTGAATCAAATATTAAAAAAAATTGTATGGTATTGTCAATTGTGGTTTACAACTTTACGTTTTAAAACTAACAGTCTAACAAGCTAAGACTCCCTAACACTACTCACTACTCACTCAGTATAATACTCATTCTTAGACTTCTCACTATCGCACGCCGCAGCCGCACGGTACTCAGTCTACTGAAGTCACTACTCACTTACTCAGATCAAACCTCATGGCTCACTCACCTCAGACCTCAGTAAGTCTCGCATTCTCTCTCTGTCTCTCACTCTCACGCTCAGTCTCATTCTCGTTCTCTGTCTCTCACTCTCTGTCGGACTCTCACTGTCTCTCTGTTTTTAGATCTGTGTTCTCACGTCGTGTCCGCCTCATTGCGCTTGCCGTCGCTCATTGCCGATCGCTGTCGTCATGATCACCATCGTCGTCTATTTCCAGTGGGTTTTAGATATGGCTTTTCAGATCTTTGTTGTCACGTCGTCTGTTTTCAGATTTGGGTTTTGACATTGAAGCATTTTTGTTTTAATTTGTATATGTACTGATGGCTGGGTTTTGACATTGAAGCATCAACACATTTTGTATATCAAATTTTGTGCAGCAAACACAACACCACTAATCTTATCTACCATGACCAGACATAAATGATGCATGGAAAATATCTGTATTGGGACCATCGGTCTTTCTCTGCTTCAAGTTCCATTCTCTTCTGCTCTGCTTTTAAGCTTTCGTTTCTTCATCTGCAAATGCAAAACCTCCCAATAGAATATGTAGATCTAGAAATTCTCAGTGCTAATATCAAATTTGTGTAGCAAACAAAACAAAAAGGAAGTTGCAAAACAAGATTAAACGATAGAAAAATTACTTAATTAGTACAATATTTAGCGAAAAGAAATAGCTATTCTTGTTGTTTTTAGGTAGAACAAGGCCGTTTAGTTTGCTTGATTAGCAGTTAAAAAGAGAAAACAAATAAAAAGAGAAAACCGAATTGGGCTGAAAAATGCAACCCATAATTCATAATTGGGCCAAAAAATGCAGCCCAATATTAATCCTAATTAACCGGTTTAGAACCGATCAAGCGGACTGGTTTCGGTTCAATTAATTTTTTGAACCAAAAACTGGTTCGGTTCAAGCTTCCGATTAACCGGTTTTTTCCACCCCTACTTTAAACTTCAACATGTGTACGCATAATGTGGATTGTACCACAGGAATTACCCTTAAGAAACTAATTTTAATGAGACTAGAAGATCAGCATGGTTGATGCTTCAAGGAGATAGAAACCGCTAAATGCAGTCCATTCTCTTTGATCAAATTTCTCAAGGGTGCTCACTGAAATTTCAATTTGATTTTTCCTTTCATGCTATCAATAAATCATTTAGTTCTTACGCTTTTGGTTTAAGATGAATGTCCTTGCCAGAGACGATTACGCAGTCTCAAATAAACCTACTGAAGGGTTGAATTCCATAATTATGGTATAATTGCTTAATTTTCTAAGTATAAAGAGTCTAACTGTCTAAGAGCATATTTTTTTCATTTTGATAGCAAGTGATATGCTTAGGAGACTCAACCATAGTCCCATACAGATTTACCCATATTCCAGCTTGCCCTATGTCTGGAACCGTTGCACACTAATTTATAATATCCTTTGGTCGATTTTTGAAGGGCCTGGCATATGTGGATTTTGCTGATGATGCACACCTTACTACAGATGTAGGAAAGAACAAACAAATGTTTGTTGGGAAGAAGATAAGCATTGTAAGATCAAATCCGAAGCAAAGGAGAAAGGATTCTGCTGGTCATGGGGCCTTTAGAGAACATGGTAGGCTAAGTGGAATTACGTTTTATCTTTGTTATTATGTGTGTGTGTGTGTTTGTGTACAATGCAGTCTATAGACGTTTGCATGTTTGTGTTTCCCACTTCTACATTTTATTTTCTTACTCCTTTGGGTTAAATGGCAGCGCAAAGTAGTAATCAGACTTTCAGGGAGTCTAGAGCGCCACACTATGCTGCTAATAAACGTAGTGATAACATTCAGTTGAAGGGGGGGAACACATTTGCAATGCCAAGGAATGTCAGACCACTTGGTGTGCCCTCGACAAATCCAAAATCTGGGGAAGTGGAAGATGAGAAGCTGAAGTCAAATAATGAGTTTAGAGAAATGTTCCTTAAGAAGTGAGGTTTGTTCCTAGGGTTACATGTTAACTAGAATAGCACAGTAATTGACAAACTTCTCTTTCTTATAAAAAAAACATAAAGTTTTGCCTTAATATGTTTCTGTAAACACAATTATGACCAACAATACCTGTTTGAGGACGAAAAAGCAATGTCCTTGCATCTCATGCTTGTGGAAAATGTGAAAAAATGTCTTTGGTCTGGAAAATATATGAGGAAGAATATGAAGAATATCATCTGTATGCTTAGTCGATAAAAATTTCTGCACATGTATATTCATTTTGATTGAATATCCATATCTCATATGATTGTGTTTGTTTCACTTAAAACTCTTCATGATTTTGTTGGATGCTTTCCTAAAAATTCTCACATAATCGAGAATGAGGTTTTCACTTTGTACATATTAGATCTTGAATTAGTACCGATCTTCAAAAAAGACCTAATTGTTTCACTTTATATTTTCAGAATGGAATATTTACATAATCCCCATGATTTAGATTAAACGTTATTCCATGGTATTTGTATGAGATTCCTCCTTTTTTTTAAGCAAGTGCTTGAGAGGGTTTAATTGAATTGATCTATGAATTATGTTTCATTTTCCGTTTCCTTTATGTACTAAGGCACTTGTTTTTTGTTGATATTGAATAAGTGCACATATGATGTGGTTTTTATGATACTGTTAAACAAGTGTATGAATAATATGATACAATCATTTTACGAAAGAGCATATCACTTCATTTGTATGCCCATCTAAGAGAATAAACGAACAAATTTGGGCAGCAAGAGCTGCACTTGATTTGGGCAATCCACCAAGATTGGCTTTGATGGGGGCAAAAGGGCACTCGGATTTATGTTGCACGGTGAAACTTCAACCTTTAAACAAACAAATCTTGTATTGAAGTAATGGCTCTTGCTTGGAATGAACAAACTTGATCAATGTCAACCCCATTCCAGCGAAAAACAAACAAACATCACAACACCAATACGCACTGAAAAAAGCAATTTCTCCAGTACAAAAAATGTACCATTGGTTACAACTTTGGTGAATCCAGAATCATAAACCGGACTTTAAAATTAATGTTGTCTCTGCTCAAGTGACTAAACAATGGGAAAAAGCACTTATCTATAATAATCAGTTTATGTAAACTTTAGATCTTCTTCTTCTTCTTTTTCTTTTCCTGAGGGTGGGGGGTTGCATAGGAACTTGCAATGTGGCAATAGGTTACTTTTTTTTCCTTCTTTAAAGTGCTAATATTAATTTCTAGCTAGAATAATCTTCCTATTTTACTTATTTTGTCAATGTGGATGCTCGAATTCTGCACATTCATGCAACCTTCTTATCCAGTTGGCATGAGTTTTGCACAAATTCTATGAGGCTGCTTTACCATCCTGGTTTTGTCTCTATAGCTTCAAATGTAGATAAAACAAAAGAAGGGTTGGAAAATAATAAAGTTCAACCAACCTAAATTTTAGTATCAGAGTAAAACATCAGAAGAGGAAAAACATATGCAGACATGTGATAAAAGTCAAATGAGGAAAAAGAAAAGGGAGAAATAATGCTATATTACACAATAATCAATATTAGCAAGTCTTGATTCCAACCAAAAATAAAGCTCTTATTTGTAGTTGTTGAAACCTAAACTAAATAAACAATGGAAATCTACCCTAGGAAACAAATCCCAATTAAAATAGGAAAAGAAAATTTCTTAAATAGATAAAGAAGGTATTTTCAACCTTTTCTCTTTGAAACTGAGAGATCCTACGACTTGTTATCTGTTTTATGTTTATATTGATCATCAATCCAATACCCTTAATACTACAATTTAACATATTTCATTAGAGTCATATCAAGAAATTTTCTTGTTTGGTTTCTTAAAATGACTTAGTAACTGCAGTAATACGTACGGAATTTGCAAACAATTACATCTTTCCGGAATTTCCTATCTACTTTGATACTTATCAAATGCTTAGAATGGGAAACATGACTACCTTTACAGGCTATAAATTTTACTACTTCTACAGATTATTAAGCATCCACCACCTAATAATAGGAGAAGATCCAGAGTCACCACCGCCTTAAATTTTGTGGCAGTAACCAGCCATGAGTCAAATTCATTTGTGGGAACTGAAGAGTACATTGCTCCTGTAAGAGATTCAATTTTTCCTAGAGCTTATGCATTTCATGCTATTTGTGATATTCGGTTAGCTTGTTAATGTCCATTTGCTTCATCTGAAATGGAAGGTTTAGATAATATTTGTTGCATGAAAACTTTTTGTCTAATTTGGTTTTTGAAATTCTAGCTAATAGATATTAACTGTTCTTTTCCCTCTCTTGTTTGTTTTTGTAATCTGTATTATCATGTATTTAATATTTGTTATTTGATTTCAGGAAATTATTACAGTCTTGCCACAGTTGCTATTGATTGGTGGGCTCTTGGTAAGCACCCGCTGACGCTGAATATATGATATCATGATCGTTTTGTGTTTCCTCTTCTTGTTATTTCTTTTAAATGATATGCTTTAAAAATACTAGTTTTAGATTCATCTTACCTTCTAGATGTGGGAATTTACATATTACTAGCTTATATTGTGCTTTGAATTCATTTTATGTCTAGTATTTAGGTATTTTTTTGTATGAGATGCTCTACGGCCATACACCTTTTAGAGGTAAAAATAGACAGAAGGCATTTGCCAACATTTTGCACAAAGACCTCACTTTCCCAAGTAGCATTCCGGTAAAAGTATGCCGTCTTTTAAGTCGGTTAAAATTATTCTCCTGTTATTTTGGTGAGTCAATGGATATTGTATACATGCTCAGGATCTTGAGGTTTGGTCAAAATATGGATAATCTCTTGAACTTAAATTGATGATAGGTAACAATGGAGAACATTTAACAAGTGAGTATTAACCAAAAACTTCTTTTGGAAAGGTAGCGGATACCTTCCTGAGAACATCATGGCTACAAAGTATATTCGGTCTAAATTTTCACTGCCTTTGATGGAAATGTGTACTAGCTATAAGTTTTAACTGGCTAGGAAAACCATAATCGAAGATGTCAACATGAATTTAGAAGTGATTGATGATGATGAACGGGGCTTCTTTTCATTGAACTTGCAAAATTAGTATTCCATTCGGGTAGAACATTTCGGTTTCATTAGATGTGCAGGCAAATTTAATGGCAGCAGGCAACTGATGTTAATTTGCTTGATGTTTTATTCCAGTCAGTCTTGCAGGTAGGCAGCTGCTTAATTTGTTGTTAAACAGAGATCCTACAGATCGTTTCGGATCAAATAATGGTGCCAATGAAATTAAACAACATCCTTTCTTTCGCGGAATCAATTGGCCTCTGATTCGCACCATGGTAGGAGAGGACTACTTGCATTTTACCATATTGAATTCTCAAACAGCAAATGATTTAATATTGAATGTTTCTCTATGCCTATGCAGAGCCCGCCTCCACTAGATGCACCTCCTGAGCTAATTGAAAAAGATCTGAAAGCCAAAGATGTCAAGTGGGAAGATGATGGAGTGCTTGTTAATCCTATAGATTTGGAACTTTTCTAAAGGTTTGGATTAACAACCATTTCTAATGTTAAACATAGACTTCAGATTGACTCTGCTTTGCACTCCTTTTATTGCTGATTCATGTTTTCTCTTATCATATGACCAGAAATGGGATACAGACAATGACGGTGAGATGGAGGAGGTTCCGTCATCGTGTCATGTCATCCTAAACCTAAAGTAAAGCATGTAGGTTGTTTTATTTGATTTCTGTGGAGAATTAAGACTTTGCCCTGTATTTAACCATGTAAAATATAACTCAACACTTCCCATCTCTCCCATTCTTTTTGAGACTCTGCTATGGCGTAGTTGTAGATATCCAGCTTTTGTTTCATTTTGTGATTCTGCTATGGCGTAGTTGTAGACATCAAACTTCTGCCTAACCAGTGAACAAAGTGTTATAAATAAAGCACAATTCGCTATTCTCTCTATCAGCTCACAGATGCACAATCTAATCTTGAACCATGCATAACAGGTCAAGCATTTCAGTTCCTATAAAAACATAAATTTTCCATTACTCAAATTGTGAGAATGTGATAACTTACAAATTCTCACCCTCTACATTGCCATTAACTTACAACACCATTGCTGTCAATATCTGCTCTTAATCAAAGTGGTATCTTTTGGTAATTTAAAGTATATAAGAGACAATCATTCAAAAAGAACATGTAATATATATCCAGAATATAGCAAAATCAACGACTCACTAACAAAACATACTGTTGCTTTGCAAATTACAGCAAGAAATACAGGCAAATGTTGCAGTCGTATAGTGTCTTTACATGAAAAGGCTTGGATCAGCTGTATAGACGCATCAGCCAAATTTATCACACTGTTAATACGCAAATCTGATGAGCAACCAAGTATACAATTCTTGCGAGATCCTTACCGTGCAATTCAACTCTTGACAAGGAAATTTGAGATGAAATTGAATACAGATAGCACCTCAAAGTAGACCAAAACATGCACAACCACAATTATGTTACCCTGCTTGGTGGCCTGTGCGATTATATTACTTATTGAACCGGCCTGTTCTTTTGCAGTCTCTACCAATGACTCTTGAAGTTCACCGGCAATCAAGAGTTCATCCAAAATATAATAGGCCTATAACATAAACGACTGTCAGCAATTAGCAAAGACACAGATTTTGGCATCCATGCAATATAAACTGATCTACGCTAGATAAGCAAGAGGGCATTAAATTAATAAGGTATTTTGGGTAGTCACTTATTGCATCAATCACCATTTATGATATAAAAAAAAAAAAAAAAACCCTTTCAGAAAGGAAAATCCCAATTGCAAAACAAGCCCATTGCAGCATACCTTGTGAAAGTTGAAGATCAAGTCCAGCTCACAGACCTGGAAGCAAAATTAGATTACCACAAACGTCAGTTTCTATACCAATCAAATGGAATATACACTTTAATGCACTTAGTGATCTTATAAAAAGTAAGTCAACTTCACTCACACTTCCAAAGTATCTGTCAAGAATCTCAACATAATGATGAATTATTTCAAGGACCTCTAATTCATTGTCATCCTGATCAATGCACATGCAGAAGTATAGACTAGCATATCTGCAAAACATATTCATTGGAACCAACTCAGTTGATCATCTTTATGATGGTGAAACACATTCATTAAGTCACAAATACTGTCATATTTGCATATACCTTTTATAAACAACTTTGTATCCTCTCCATTCGACAAAATTACAGAGCTTGGGTCCTCGTGAAAGAATGACTCCACTGAGCTCACGAATAACCTTCTCAGACAAAGCAGCAGTTCAAACAAATCATCAATGTAACCACAGCTATTACAATAAGTTGAGAAAATGATACCACAACGATCATTTATCCAACAGAAGGCAGGTCCTTTGAAAATAAAATTAATAATTAAGATCTAAAGAGAGAATATCTAAGCGACATGGATTTAAAACCATACCTTAGTTCGTTCTTTTTGTGAATAAGAAGAATACCATTTAGTCAATCGGACTTTTCCTTGTCGGCTAATAAGAAGCACAAATTGAATCTGAAACATATTGAAGATAAAAAATTATAGAACAGCAAAGTAAAACCATTAATCTTCATTTGGCATTGGCAACATAAAATGAACAAGATTTAATAAATCAGAGTTGTCGGACATAGCACAACCCAAATGATTGTGGCATATTCAATCAATAACTTGTAAATGAATACACATCATTTCAATCATTATTTTGAAAGCTTTTATTGGCAATGGTTCAGGCCGTCAACCAAGCTCAACAGCCTTAATCTCAACATCCAAGGTTGCTCTTCAACACGTCAACTTTTTAACACTACAAAATTCTTAGCAATCAAAATATGTTCCTTCAATCCATGATTTATTTCCCTCAACATCCACTGTCATTTCCAGAAAATTTAGATATGGTTTTTTGTTTGTAGTCAACTTAAGCCATACTGAGAGAAAATGACATAAAACATGGGTCATTTTCCAAGATAAGCCAAATGCTTAGTATTGATAAGCTAGTTCCAGCTGAAAGTTTACCATTCTGACATACAAAGCGTCCATGCTAACTAGTTTTCTATCATGCATCCCTATCCCTCTTATACAATTATTCAAAAAGTCTCTCTCTCTCTCTTCATCTTAGGCTAGCTCACTATAATTAAACAATGACCGACCACCATATGGAATGCACATGATTTCACAAATTAGTTTGATGGAATCCTTGTCTAATAATTTCACCTCAGAACCTTAAATTGCGCAGCAATTACCACAAAAAAAAAAAAAAAAAGTTAGATTCATGTTCTAGATATCGGGAATTACCAAAGTGAGGGCATGTATTCTACATCAAAAAAATTAACCAAATAAAGTGATGTGTATAGCTTTGGAGTGGTTCTTTTGGCGATAATCACATACAAACCTGTTATTGATAAAAAGTAGTCCTGAATGGACTCATATAAGTAAATGGGTGTCATGTTTAAAAAGGAGGATATTAGAAATATTGTTGATCCAAGATTACAGGGGGACTTCGACATGGACTCTGACAGGAAAGCTATAGAATTAGCTATGACTTGTGTTTCTTCAACTTACAACCATGAATCAGGTATTAATTGAATTGAATCAGTGTTTAACAATTGAGATAGCTCGTAAGGCCCTGCCCAATGACACGGCATTGAATCCACCAATTCAAATCTTCAGATTGAACTATCTTCCCTAACTAGTGCTTTCTCGATATATGTCCTGCTTTAGTTTGTATACCAGGTTGATCTTCTACTTAGTTGTTGTGTTCTTCAGGAGAGAGAATAAAAACAAAAGCAGACAACCTTTCTATACATTGCAGTAAATTTAATGTATGTTTTCTGTGTCGTGAATGATATATATTTGTCAAAGGCATTATTTTCCTGATCATCAATTGTGAGATTACTTGGAGAGAACAGCTGAAAAGAAAGCATTGACATGGCCTTAAATTGAAGAGATTAGAATAAAAGACGTGCACTAGAAGAAAATAAAACTCTCTCTTAATAGGGCTTTTATATGAAGTAAGACATAAGTCCCATATAGTTTAAAATAAGGCATCTCGGAACCAGTATAGCATCAGGTAATAAATATTTCAATTTATCAATCCTGTTGAATATGGACTAAAATGAAAATGCAAGTAGAAAAAGTATAGGCAGAAGATACATTTGACATAATCTTATCAGTTCAGTCTGCACATCACATTCTAAAATTGTCATATACGATAATGGTCTCCTTTAGCTCTTCTGCCTTCAAAATACGCTCAACTGCAGTAACAACTTTGTCACTAATACTAGCATGACATGAATCCTTGCTCCAAAGTGGAAGAGCTACAATAAATACTAGTGCTGTTACATTTCTAGGGTGAAATATTCAACCTCAATCTAATAAACTTATCAAAACTATGAATTACAGTAATATGATGATGTCCTAATTGATCATGCTTATTGTTAGAAGCGAGAACTGAGAGGATATAATTCTAATTGTTATTATACATACATACTTTGGCAGCATAAATTGAATGATAGTCTGATTTTTGAAAAAGAAGGGACAGCTCAACAGTGCAAAACAGAGAGGACAGCAGAAGATGAGTCTGCAATCTGGTTTTTTATTCATTTTTCACACCAAAATTAATTTATTATACAGTTTATTACAGAAAACAATATTTTTACTTCTCCATTTCAAGTCCATATAAGCTATCTAACTTTGCATGACAGAAATAGAACAATGCAGAACAGAGTGCTCTGTAGTTACAGCACTATTTCTGTATTACTACACTAACATTTCCTGACTGTACCGACTGTGATCACTTACCAGAAACACATGACCGACACATTTATTTAAACAAGAGAATGAAGCAAAAGTATTATGGCAAACACTAGTTAAAATGAGAACTTCCATTGATGAAATTAAATATTCTTTTCACATCTTCTCATATTATAAAACAATAAGGCCACATAATCAATGAAAGGGCATCATTGAATAACTTACAAAAAAGAAAAAGAAAGAAATTAAAATGGTTTCTCAGAGGATTTCTTCCCAAAGATTACTTCCCAAACTGATGATGAAAAAGGAGCTTTTTTGTCCAAGTATTCTCTAACAGCTTTATCATTAACAAGAAATCCCTTCTGTCTCAATGTTTCAATAGCACTCTGAGCTTCTTCAACACCTTTCTTCCTACACAACCCGTCAACTAATCCAACAAAAGTTGTAACATTCGGAGAATGACCAGCTTCTAACATTTCAATACAATAGTCAATAGCATCTTCTCTTATTTTATTCTCAATGAGGACACCACCTGTTCCTAATTAACCCAATTCTTGTTGTTTATTCCTCACACTACCTCCTTCAGCATGCCTTTCCATATATTATAAATAGTCATTTATTATTATTAAAAAGAACATTAACACAAACTATGATTGATTGAATATGAGATCATCATCAACAGACCTCTTGGAGTCAACGAGTTTTTCCCATCCAAATAATGGTTAAATCATAAATGATACTTTTCCACCCTCATACTTTTAAAATATTATTTTACTATCTAAATTTATATTCGGTTCCTGATTCCGACATATTGCAATCCGTTACCACCACAATTTTCTTCTCCAATCATCACTCACTAAAACCCTGCAAACCATATTCTCGTCGATCTCGCCAATCACTGGCAGTTGAAGTTAAACAGATAAGTGACAGAACAGAATCCATCCCCATGCATGATACTTAACAGTCAGATATTGAAGGAGATATTGAAGGACAAGTCTGCTGTAACAATAATAGTTTGAAATGCTTATCTGATAAGTCTGTTACGTAGATCTCTATGTAATCTTTCTGTTTGTTATTTTGAACTTCTCTCTATCATGTAACTACTATAAATATTAATGACATTCTTATATCTGGTATTCCATTGAAACCAGATAATTCATCTATTTCACTTGGCGTCAGAGCCTTTACTTGGCTAACCCCCCTTTTTTCTTTGATCCTATGGCTTCCAAAGACTCCGCTGCAACATTCTCTTTACCCAACATCACTCCCTTGGTATCTGTCAAATTGGATGGCACCAATTACCTCAATTGGACCACTCAATTCATCCCTCTTCCAACTTGGCATTCACGATTAGGCCATCCATCCGAATCTGTCCTCCAGCAGCTCACTACTAGCTCCTTAATTTTGGTTTCTAGCACTCACAAGCTCAAGCATGTTTGTGAATTTTGTCAAATGGCTAAAAGCCATAAAATTCCCTTCTCCATCTCTACTCATCAATCCAACCACCCCCTAGAACTTATTCATTCTGATGTGTGGACTTCTCCTGTCATGTCAATTAGTGGTTGTAAATACTATGTTATTTTTATAGATGATTATTCTCGGTTTTCTTGGTTATTTCCTCTTAAGCAAAAATCTGATGTTTCCTTATCCTTCCTTAAATTTAAATGCTTGGTTGAGAATCTTTTCTCATTTAAAATCAAACAATTGCAAACCGACAATGGAGGAGAATATCTCTCTCATTCTTTTCAATCTTTTCTGGCAGCAAGTGGCATTTTACATCGACTAACATGCCCATACACCTTTGAACAGAATGGCATCTCTGAGAGGAAACATAGACATCTCACAGATACGGGTCTAAGTCTCTTAGCTCAGTCTCATTTGCCTCCTACACATTGGGTTGATGCTTTCTTAACCGTAGCATACCTTATTAATCGCATGCCCACACCTGTCATTGCCAATCAATCCCCCTATTATCGTTTATTTCAAAAACACCCAGACTACTCCCTTCTTAAGACATTCGGGGGTGCCTGCTATCCCCTCTTAAGACCTTATTCTCCTCATAAGCTATCATACCGTAGCAAAAAGTGCATCTTTCTTGGCTATGCTACCAACCGAAAAGGCTATAGGTGTTTTGATATCACCTCTGGCAGGATATACATCTCACGACATGTTGTGTTTGATGAACATACATTCCCTGCTGCCTCCATCCATCAAAAGTCTACCTCTACCGCTACCTCACCTGTCCCCTTCCCTCCCGTGATTGACTTCTCTCCTCTTGCTCCTACTCCCACCTTGGACGACACTTTAGTGGACTCTACTACTCCCTGCATCAACAGGTATGTCCCCCCTTCCTTACGATCTATTACTTCTCCATTACATTCTTCTCCTGAGTTTTTTGCAGATCTGGACGTCTCTGCTCCAAATTCCTCTCCTGCCCAGACAGATGTTGCCCCAACCACTCATGACTCATCCATCAACACTGCCTTCCTTACTGCCCATCCCTCCTCTAGTAAAATGGTCACCTGTTCTCAAACCAAATCCCACAAACCCAAACAATTTTCTGACTACCATTTATACTCCTCCATCAATCATCCCCTACAGGCCTTGTCCTCCACACTCCCCTCTGAGCCTCGAACCTACAAACAAGACTCCAAGGATTCTAATTGGACAGTAGCTATGCACCTTGAATTTGATGCCCGCCTTGCAAACAAAACTTGGACTTTGTGTCCTAGACCTCCCAACAAACATATCATTCGAAATAAGTGGGTTTTCAAACTCAAACAGAGGGCCGGTGGAACCATTGAAAGGTACAAAGCCCGGCTAGTAGCCAAAGGCTTTGATCAAGAGCATGGAGTTGATTACTATGAGACATTCAGTCCCGTTATTAAGCCTGCCACCATTCGGTTAATTCTTGCATTGGCAGTTCATCACAATTGGGTGATACAACAACTTGACATATCTAATATGTTATTGCATGGTCACCTTGAGGAAGAAGTTTACATGGAACAACCAACAGGGTTTGAAAACCCTATGTTCCCAACTCATGTGTGCCGCCTACACAAGTCCCTTTTATGGCTTGAAACAAGCTCCAAGGGCTTGGTTTAGGCGCCTCTCCCAAAGCTTACTTGATCTTGGCTTTACCAGTTCTCATGTGGACACTTCTCTATTTTATTTACATCACCCTACTATCACCATATTTATTCTCATCTATGTTGATGATATTTTAGTGGTAAGCAACTCCCCTCCCTGCAGTGACAGAAATTCTTCATCAACTGAGCCGTGACTTTGCAGTGAAAGATTTAGGACCACTATCATACTTTCTGGGCATCCAGGTTCATCGTACCTCATGCCAACTTCATCTTCATCAAAGTAAGTACATTCTTGACTTGCTTGAAGACACCAAAATGGTTGGTGCCAAACCAGTCTCAACACCATGTCTATCGGGTAGCAAGATGTCTAAACATGAAGGTGATCCTCTCCCCGATCCATCCATATACAGGCACATTGTGGGAGCATTACAATATTGTACCTTAACTCGCCCAGACATTGCTTATAGTGTCAATCAATTGTGTCAATTTCTCCATTGTCCTACTACAATCCACCTCACAGCTGCCAAACGCGTACTTAGATACCTCAAAGGTACAATTGAACATGGCCTCCATTACACAAAAGGATCACTAGCACTTCATGCATTCTGTGATTCTGATTGGGCTGGGAGTCCCGATGACCGCAAGTCCACAACAGGTTATTACATCTTCCTAGGTCCATGTCTCATTTCTTGGATGGCAAAGAAACAACCAATTATAGCAAGATCAAGCACAGAGGCCCTCCCATCACCGAGTTATATTGGGTGCGTATGTTATTCAAAGAACTTGGTCTGCCACTCCATTCCCCTCCTTGCCTATGGGTTGACAACCTTGGTGCACTATCCTTATCCTCCAATCCAGTGTTCCATGCCCGTACAAAACATATCGAGGTAGATTATCATTTTATAAGGAAGAAAATCTTCAATAGAGACATCCTTGCTCGATATATCCCTACCCACTCCCAACCTTCAGACATGTTCACTAAGGGACTGACAACATCTAGATTTTCCTTCCTTCGTAGCAAGCTTATGGTTCAACCTCTCACCATTAGCTTGCGGGGGCCAGTTAAACAGATAAGTGACGAACAGAATCCATCCCTATGCATGATACTCAACAGTCAGATATTGAAGGACAAGTCTGCCGTAACAATAATAGTTTGAAATGCTTATTTGATAAGTCTGTTACGTAGATCTCTATGTAATCTTTCTGTTTGTTATTTTGAACTTCTCTCTATCATGTAACTACTATAAATATTAATGACATTCTTATATCTGGTATTCCATTGAAACCAGATCAATTCATCTATTTCACAGTTAAGAGATTAGAGTTTGCACAGCCACCCCTCCCAAGTCAAATTATGATCAATTCTAACTATCAAAAGACTCATTGGTCTCCTCTCTTCAAAAGCTCCAATAACTTGGACCAAGTTTGTTTTATGTTCACTATAAAAATATAAATGTGAGTAATAAAGTGACATTTTAAAAGTTTGTAGGTGGAAAAATGTCATTAAACCATTATTTGGATTGGAAAAAGTCATTAACTAATACCACTTGTATTATATATAGAGTTCATTAACAGGGATGGATTTAGGATTAATATTAGAGTGGACAAATTTAAAATAAATAATATAAAATTTGTCATAAAAATAATATTAGAGAGGGAAAGAAATATTATTTCTAAGTTTTACCTTTTAGTTGACTTCTAAATGATAAAATACATATACAATATATTTAATTAATAATATACTCATCTTCTTATATTATTTCAATTTAGAAAAAAAGAAAAAAAAGACAAATATAGAGGAAATCAATAAATAAAAAATTGAGTAGGGTTGCCAGCCCCCACTCGCCCTTTCTTAGGTTCGTCCATATGGTCTCCACGAGTTCTAATGCCTCATTTACCACTCAAACGACCAAATTAAGTTTTTGCACAAAACTCAGATCAATCTAATTAAACTTTTGCCTCACAAGAAGACATTTTAATCTGAAAATTTTATGTGCGTTTAATGTAAGATCTTACAAACTACCATTGGATGGCTGAATAGTCAACTAGAATTTTTGAGTATATTACTTAAGATGTCCTAAGTTCTATTCACTTCGACCCCTAATAAATGTGACCACTAGAGGTTTATCTGGTCGTTAAAAGTAATCGTCCTAACTTACTGTTTAAAAACAAGGTAGTTCAAGAATGAATAACCCACATGGGCAGGTCTTAGAACTTCATAATAAATTGCCGAACCAATACAGCTTTGTCGGTTGGAGACCAATTGAAATTCATAAAACTGTTATTCTATGCCATATGCTTCAATGATCTCTAATTTAAGATCTTAGCTAAGTTGATACATATATAATTAACGAACTTGACAATACATAACACTGAAATTAGCAAACTTGAACGTTTACAGAGCAACCAATCCATCATAATCCCAAACATTAACTCAAACATTCATCTAATAATGCGATTACGAAGTCAGATCTAACGGTGACAATAGATCACCTACATATAAAAATCAGTTCAAGAACAATGCATCAGCAGAACTAGAACCCCCAAATTGTAACGCCCCACTTGAGGTATGTAGTTAAATTATTGTTGCATTTATTGAATGTTTATTAATTTGTTCTCATTTGAGCTTGCATGTTGTTATTTTTGGTTGGTTGGCCTTTAGTTGAATTTTGTTAAAGTTATTTTGAGAAAAATGTGAAGAAAATCCCTTAAACTTTCATTAGGGGTAAAATGGTCTTTTCACTCAAAATTAGTTGAAATTGCGGGGAGTGAAAAGAGATAGAATTTCATGGAGAATGCAATAAAAATGAGGGCATTACGGTAATTGACTAAGGGACATAGATGGAATTTTAGCGAAAGTGCAAGGGCAAAATGGGAAAGTGTGGTTATAAATTAAAGTATTAAGGGTTTGAAACCCTTATTTTCGTTCATTCCACCCCCCATACTCCTCCTCCTTTTTTCTCTCAAATTTTTATTCACTTCTCTAAGGAATTTGAGGGCTTTTGAGTAGATTTTCATAGGGTTTTGATTCAAGGCATCAAAAGGTAAGGATTCAAGCTCTTTATCTATGATTTATTTGTCTAAAGGTTGAGTTCTTATGAAGTTTATGATTAGGGTTAAGAGAAGATTGGAATCCAACAAGAGTAGAGAGCTTAGGAGAGACTACTCAAGCACAAGGTAAGTAATTCCAACCAAGTTGAGGTTCAAGAAAGTAAATGAGTAGAGATTTATTTTAATTATGTATATATGTTATACTTACTGAAAAATTGAGATGAAATATGTGCTTAGTCATAGTTGTGAGATATACTTAAATTATGAGAAGTGTTTTTGATGTGTGATGAGAGAGTGAAATTGAGTTGAAGTTGGAGGAGTTGTGTATGAATATTTTTGGGAGTGTTTTCCTTGGCAGGAATTATGATTGTATGAGGGAGTTTTCCTCCCATTTTGGATGATTAAAGAGAAGAGTAGAGTTATAGATAAGTAGAGCTTTGGTATGCACATGAGTTGTTTGATGAAAAGCCTAAGTGAAATCTGACCTGTCACAGCCGTAGCTTTCTAAGCAATTTTTGGGCATCTTACGGCTTTAACTGGGCTGAGACCAAAACATAAAAGTTGTAGCCCTGTTTTTAAGCTTTTAAACGAGACCAAAACCGTAGCAATCCATGTGTATAACGCAAGTTATGCCTTTTTTAGTGAAACCTGTGCAGAATGACTGTTTTGATGCAATATTGCATTTTGCATTTCATAAGTGCATTAATGAGCATGAACCATCCATATACATTAATTGTGCATTGAGAAGTAGCTTAAGAAAGAGTAGAGAACTTTGTGAATAGACTACTCTAAGAGTTAAGCTATACTATAAGTACTAGCTTGAGGATGAGATGAGTATTAGCTTGAGCAAGAGTAGAGAATTTTGAGTATAAGCTATACTATGAGTAATAGTTTGAGTGAGAAAGAGTAGAGAATGTTGAGAATAGCAACTCTAAGAGTAAAGAGAATGAGAGCACTCTAATAGTAAAGAGAAAGAGAGATTGAGCACTAGCGAATAAAAGATGGAAAAGTGCTACAGAAGAGAATAGAGTAGGTTGTGCGATGGGGAACCCGTGAGTGATGAGTAAAGTCACGAGAGTGGGTGCTTTGTGATCCCCACCCGTGCCTCCGGTTAGATGGGGCCGTGACCATCACGAAGAGTGGAACATGAGGTTCCAATCGTGCCTCCAGTTAGATGGGGTCGTGACATTCAGAGAGAGAGATAGAATACACTCACGTGGCCAAGGGT
The DNA here is from genome assembly GCA_026225825.1 of Pistacia integerrima. Taxonomy (NCBI): domain Eukaryota; kingdom Viridiplantae; phylum Streptophyta; class Magnoliopsida; order Sapindales; family Anacardiaceae; genus Pistacia; species Pistacia integerrima. The sequence goes on from CM047749.1 coordinate 46,874,656, forward strand.
TCCGAATCCATGCATGACCGAGTCCGATCGACAGAGAATGAGTAGAAGTCACGAAGAGTGGTTGGTGCTTTGTGATCTCCACCCAACCGTGCCTCCGGTAAGATGAGGTCGTGACATGCAAGTGAGGAAGAATGAGCAAACATGAGAAAGAATAAAGAGAGACAATGAGTAGGGTTACGAAGAGTGGGATGAGTACCCAGCCGCGCCTCCGGTAAGATGAGGCCATGACCTACAACAGGAAGTTAACAGAAAAGAGTTATGAGAGAGAGAGACAGAAAGAGAATCAGTAGAAGTCACGTACAGTGGGAGAAGTCCCGGCCGTGCCTCCGGTAAGATGGGGCCGTGACATTCAAAGAGCGAGTTACTAGGAATGAATTATGAGAAAGAATGAGATAATAGAGAGAATGAAAAAGAATGAAAAAGCTTGAGAAATAATGAGATAATAGAGAGAATGAGAAAGAATGAAAAAGCTTGAGAAAGAATGAGATAGAGAGAGAGAGTATGAGAAAGAATGAGACTGTTTGAGTTAGTAAGGATAGAGAATAGAAGAAAGAAACATGCAGTCCTTTTGCGTTAAGTGCATGTACATCTCATACATGCATGCACCATGAGTTCTTCCATGGTTAATGAGAGTATAACGAGAATAAGAGAGAGAGCCGTGATTTTCCTTCATGGTGAGTATGATGAGAATAAGAGAGAACCATGAATTTCCTTCATAGTGAGTAAGAATAAGAGAAGGAGAAAAGATAATAAGAAGAGAGAGAAAGAAAGAATAAAAAGAGCAGAACAGAGTAAAAGGAGAATAAAAGTATTAGCAAGAAAGAGAAAAACAGAGAGAATTAGAAATATAAGAACGGTAGAGTAAGGAAAGAACCCAAGAGTGAGTTGTGGGGACAGGTAGTAGAGGATTTACTTACTGAGTATTGTTGTGCTCACCCCACTGTTCTTCCTTGCTTTGCAGGAAATTAGGAGCAGCGGTCGGATGGACGTCAAGGAGCGGAGAGTACTGGCACTACTGTCTACCAATTATGATATTTTGTATTACGTAGAAAGTTTTTAATACAGAGTATTTTGTATATGTGAAGAATTATATTTTACGAGCAAAGAAAAGTTTGAGCCCACTATCTTCCATACGCTATGTATATCTATAATTTACATAGTATGAAGCAGGTGTTACACAAATCTAATGTAATATTTCAATAAATGAAGAACTCCAAAGAAGTTATTTAATAAAAATGAATAAACACGGTAGATCTAAAGAAACAAAATTCGATGGATCAATCCTCTATTAAGCTAATGAAATCAACAAACAATGACAATACAAATTTCACATACCATGGTTTTCCGACTATATCGACAATACAAATTATTTACCACATTCAAATATGCTTGTTTCTGAGATCTTTACTAATGTTTACAATAAGCTGACTTTACATCCTGCAAAAAGTTCATATGTTCTTGCTTTTACAAATGATTTTTGATAGCTTATAAGTATTTTCATTATTATAGGTCTTTCAACATTAATTAAATCTCTCATAACCATTTCTTCACTATTTATTTATCACAATGATTTGATATATTACTGAAGGCCAATACCAAGCTATTCTTTGAGCAATTTCATTCCAAGCTTGTTACAAATGTATCCGATTCGGGAACCTCTAAGAGACTTAGTAAGAACATCTGCTAGCTAGTTGATAAGTTGCATAATTTGAGTGTTTTAAGGGTTAATTTGAGTGTTTTTAGGGTTGTTTTGATGTTAGTTTAGTTAACTTCTCATTTGTTTCCTTTGTTTTTGCTAAGTTTGAGATATGAATGATTACCTATTGATTTGGATAACTTTTGTGTTTTTTTAGGCTTTGATTGAGTAGATTGGAGTATTGGAATGAAATTGGGACTTAAAGCTTGAAGAAGTTGAGATTACCTAACATTCTTAAGGGCCACGACCATGCCTTGGTAGTTCACCATGGCCATGGTGGTGGAACAAAGAGAAAACAAAGAGACCAGGAATCACCACGGCCTAGGCTGTGGTGACTTAAATTTGGCCACGGCCAAGGTTGTGGCGGAAACTATTAGGGTGTTTTTATCAGTTTTTTTTTTTCCTTTTTCACTTATGACTCTTTTGGGTATTTAAGTATAATTGAGATCAGTTGTCAAGGGATGAATTTTGCATATTTTTTAGAGGAAAAGACGCATTCTTGAGGCTTGAAGACTGAAGATCAGATTCAAGAGTTTGATTTTTATTTCTTTTCAAGTCTAAATATGTTTTCCTTCTTCTCTATTTATTTCTTTGTTCTTAGGATGGAGTAAATCTCTTTTGTTAGGGGAGGATGAACCTAATTATGTTTTCAACAATTTTTATTCTTAATACCAGATTTATGTTTATGAATTTGTGCAAGAGTTTAGGTTTAATGCTTTATGAATGTTGGATTGATTCAATTACCTTAATGATGTTTCGAAAAGAGAAGTTAGGGTTTATTGCTTAATTCATAGTCATAATTGTTTTATTAGAATAACATTGGACAACATATTAAAACTAGAAGTAATCAAATAGAGATTCTAGGATTAATTTGTGGTCCATCTAATTCATAATAGAATAAGGCGAATTAGTCGTAAGGGATTGATGAATTTATCCTTCCTAATTTCAGAGTAACCGAATAGGGATCTGTATTAAGTTGAATATTATGCCTGAATAAGGATAATTGGCCTTAGAAGAATCCTACCAATTCATAGCACAAACGGGTATTAAGAGTAGTTGTCAAGCACAATTAGGGGGAAATATGTACCCTAACTTCATTAATACTGCAAAGTTCTTCACATTGTTTATTTGTTTAATTTAGTTATTTTTAATCCGTTACTTTTGCACTCTAAGATTTCATTTTCTCAAATAACGTGTAGATAGTTTTAAGTAATTACAAATATTCACTTTGATCTTTGTGGGACGATACTCAAACTCATCTCTTTATTATTTGAACATGACTAGTGCACTTGCTAAGGTTGATTTAGTCGCATCACCGGTCATTTGAGTTGACAAAACTGGTTACAATGCATCCGGATTCAATCTTCTATTGGATAAAATGACAATCAACCTCTATATGCTTTGTTCTTTCATGAAAGACCGGATTTGAGGCAATATGTAGAGCAACTTGATTGTCGCATATTAGTTTCATTTGCTTCACTTCACTACACCTAAATTCTTGAAGAAGTTGTTTCAACCAGATGAGCTCACAAGTCGAGAGAGCCATAGCCTGATATTCTACCTCTACACTTGATCTAGCTACTACATCTTGCTTCTTACTCTTCCAAGATATTAGATTACCTCCAATCATGATACGTTATCCAGAAGTAGATCGTCTATCTAATGCAGACCCTACCCAATTAGCATCAGAATACCCAACAATTTGAGAATGACCCCTATTTTCATATAGCAAGCCTTGTCTTAGAGCTCCTTTTATATACTTGAGAAGGCGAACTGTTGTGTCCCAATGACCACTACATGGGGCCTAGAGAAATCAGCTAACCACAATAATTGCAAAAAGAGATATCTGATCTGGTGATCGTGAGATAATTCAACTTACCAACCAATTTTCGATACCTTCTAGGGTCTTCTAATGGCTCCCCCTGTCCAGGAACAAGTTTGACATTGGGATCCATAGGAGAATCTACAAGCTTACAGTCTAACATACCTATCTCCTCAAGAATGTCCAAGGCATACTTCCTTTGTGATATAGCAACACCAGCCTTAGACTATGCTACCTCAATCCCTAGAAAATACTTTAGCTTCCCCAAGTCCTTGGTTTGAAAGTGGCTAAAGAGATGCTGCTTTAGTTGAGAAATCCCATCTTGGTCATTACCTGTTATGACAATGTCATCAACATAGACAACCAAGTATATAAATTTACCATGATCATTACGGCGAAAAAATACTGAATGATCAGCTATACTTCACGACATCCCAAACTGTTGAATCATAGAACTAAATCGTTCAAACCATGTTGTAGGTGACTACTTGAGACCATATAAAGACCGACGTAGACGACACACCAATCCTGACTCCCCTTGAGCGACAAACCCTGGCGGTTGCTCCATATACATTTCCTCGGCAAGTTACCATGCAAGAAGGCATTTTTAATATCCAACTAATGAAGAGGCCATTGATACATGGCCGCTAAAAAGATAAGGAGGTGTACCGAAGTAATCTTAGCAACAGAAGAGAAGGTATCACTATAGTCGAGCCCATAGATCTGAGTGTACCCTTTTGCAACAAGGCGAGCCTTCAGCCGATCAACTTTGCCATTAGGACCAATCTTAACAGTGTAAACCCAATGACACCCAACAACAGTCTTGCCTGGCAGTAAGGAAACCAACTCCCAAGTACCATTATGATCGAGAGAAGTCATCTCCTCAATCATGGTAGCTCTCCACCTTAGATGTGCCATTGCCTCGCTAAGAGTGTTAGGTATAGGGATAGAAGACAAGTTTGAAATAAAGGCAGAATAAAATGGAGATAAATGATCATAACTAAGAAAATTATAAATAGGATGTGGGTTTCAAGAAGATCAAATACCTTTGCGAAGGACAAGTGGAGGAGTTACCTCGTTTACAGGAGACATGACCGGAGCAGGCGACGGAGGAATAAGAGATGGGTCATCGGGATTGACCGAGGTACCTGTATCAAGAAGGGAAGTACCATTGGGATTAGTAGGAGGATGAGGACGACGAGAATAAACTTGGAGAGGAGGACGATCCATCGACGACGAAGGAGGGATGGGGATAGGTAAGGTGGCAGGGTTAAGATTGCTATTGACGGTGTTTTCAAAAAAGTATGGAGATGTCTCAAAGAAAGTTACATCTGCAGAAACAAAATATTTGTTGGTGGCTGGGTCATAGCAATGGTAACCTTTCTGGAGACGAGAATATCCTAAGAAGATACACTTAACAGATTTAGGCTGTAATTTGTCTTTGCCTGGAGTGTGATCATGAACAAAGCAAATGCAACCAAACACCTATAAATGTATTAGGTATGGGTCTTTACCAGGAAACAGAATGGAGTGAGGACTCTTATGTTGCAAGACAGAAGAAGGCATACGGTTAATCAAGTAACAGGCGGTGAGAACTGCATTCCCCCAAAATCGAAGAGGAACATGATGTATAAGTAAGGTATGGGCTGTTTCAATAAGATAAAGATTTTGCGTTCGGTGACCCCATTCTGCTGAGGAGTATAGGCACATGAGGTCTGGTAAATAATACCCTTAGAAGACATATACTTAGTACAAGGAGAAGATAGATATTCCCTAGCATTATCACTATGCAAACTCTTAATAGAAACACCAAATTGATAACGAATCTCAGCACAAAAATTTTAAAAGATAGAAAAAAACTCAAAACGAGCTTTCATTAAAAATACCCAAGTATAACGAGAATAGTCATCTATAAAAGTAATAAAATAATAGAAACCCAAAGTTGAACTGACACGACTAGGACCTCAGATGTCTATGTGAACAATATCAAACATTGAAATGGCCCTATTATTGACTCGCTTGGGAAATGAAGCTCTAGTTCGTTTTCCAGGTTGACATGAATCACAATTAAAAGAAGATAATGTAGATAGACTAGGTACTAATTTCTGAAATTTGGTAAGACTTGGATGACCAAAGTAGCTATGAAGAATGTCGGTAAATGCAGTAGAGGTGAAAGCAATTGGCGGATTTAGATCGAAGAGGTGGTACAGTCCATGTGATTCATGTCTTGTTCCAATCGTCTGACCTGTGTTCCGATCCTGCACCACAATAGAGTCAGCAAAAAAGGTGACAAAATAGTTATGATATTTGGTTAACTTACTAATAGAAATCAGATTATATGGACATTCAAGGGCAAATAAGATTGAGTTTAAAGAAGTGGTAGGAAGTGGTTGAGTTTCTTCTATCCCTTTAACCATAGTCTGTGAACCATTAGCAAGAGTAATTTTTGATAAAGTGGGAGAAGAGGTAATTTGAGATAAAAGATTTTTATTATCAGAAATGTGGTTAGATGCTCCGGAATCCAAAATCCATGGGCCAGTAGAGGAGGTCCAGCTCAGATAGGCAAAGGAATTACCAGTTTGGGAGGTGCCAGATGAGGATGATTGTTGCTTAACAGCTTGATATTGAAGATACTCATTGTAATCAGCCCCAGACAATTTAATGGAGTTAGGTTGTTGGTCTTTAGCATCGAGTAAGGGAATGAGTCCATCTCCAGTTGCTCAAGCCACATGAGCGGTGGATTGTTAAAGTCATGAAAGTGACTCTATTTTGGTGATAAAAATACCCCATGTGTGATTAAATTGAAGTATATTGAGACAATTAAAGAATTTATGAATTTATTCACGAAAATAGCTTCCTAATATTTTTCTTATGAATTTAACGTGTTTGGAATGATTTTGGAAAGTATATGAGTTGATATTAGGTTGTGGTTTATGGATTAAGGGTGATTTTGTCTCATTTATGCTGTTTAGGGGGTAAAATGTCATGATTCAAGGGGCTGATTCTATCATGTTTCAATCATGTAGGGACCAAATGGAAATTTGCCAAATTTTGTATAAAACTCCAGTGCAAGTTCGCAGAAACGTGGCTGCCGCCCACTAACTCTTCACCTTCTCCGATCAAGCTCTGACGACCCTTCATCTTCATTTAACGCGGCGCCCGGCTTCCCGCGCTCGGTCCACCATTATCCCGTCATCACTACCATGAAACACGCCTTCCACCACGACGCTTCACATTCTCGGCCAGTTTTGGCCGTTTTTCGGCGACAGTTGGACTCCCCAGGACTTGATCTCCCTTCCCCACGGCCAGATCTAGCATTTCCAAGTTTCAGCCGCCACTAAAACCGTCGGAATCCACGATTTTGCCGCCGCGCCTCTTCATCTTCCAACCCAAATCCTACTCATTTCTGGCGACTTCTCACCTCCCCAGGACCTTATCTAAAGTCCCCATCACCAGAGCTTTCCATCGGTACCTTCGGATCCCATTTCCACTACCGTTTTCCGGAAGACCCATAGGAAAATTAACGTTTTCTGACGAGTGCGACTGTTCGTATTCCGGGCTGTCCGTGGGTCGTTTTCGCCCCTTCTTCGTATCATATCGCTGTCGGTTACCTCCTCTCCACCATGATCAATTTCGTTTCCATCGTTTCAGCCTCCGTCATCACCACCATGAGCGACTAAGTTCCCGATTGTCCGTTACGGTGTAGGCAAGATCGAGATTGACTCCATTGATTTCCTCATCAGCTCTCGACTAGTTGGATGAGCCCGAATGTTGGATATTTGTTTAAGTTTCTTGTATTCAGATTATATTTGTTTTCGTTTCAGTTTGTTTGGGATGCTTTAATATTATTCTGATGCTCGATGTGTTGAATTGATAATGTCCATTGAGAACGTTTATTGATATATAACTTTTCGCATAATTGAATGTTGGTTTGAGATTATTGAATGTTGATTATGACTTTAAATTGCTTCGGTACTGATTGCAATCAAGTTGTAGTAGCATTTAATATCATTTCTACTAGGAATGCATTTATTGTGTAATTAGTTAATTGGATGATACAGGTTGATAGGTTGTACTTGTTAACGTTGTACCAACTAGTGGTGTTTAAGGGTTTAGCGTTTTTTGGTTAGTCAATGATAGTCTTTAACCAATCGATCTGTAACTAAGACGACGGGGAGACAGGATAGATTATACCTAGATTGCCGAGAGATATTTTTATTGATTTGCCTAGCCTTGTAGGTTTAGGAAATTGAAGAGCGAGGAGAGGAATTGTGAGAGTTGGTCTTGAGTCAAAGGCCAAGAACCCAGTGCGACAAGGCGCTTTTAATATTGTGTTTTAGTTAGCAATTTATTTACTGCTTTTTAATTTCCTGCAAGTAATTAGTTTCCTTAATTTTAATCAATCATTTTGCCAATTTCTCTTTCGTTAACTCAAATATACATTAGGTCATTAGTCTTGCTCTGTGGATTCGACCCTGCTTACCGCTAACTACGGTATTTAGGTTTAATTTTGTGACCATGACGACTGGTCTAACATGGATCGATTAGAAGATTGACGTGGTGGCCTCCCATGCAAAGCTTAACAAGTGTCTTGTTTGTGGCCGTTCTTGTCACAATAGGTGCAATGTGGTCTAGATCCCTTTCCTTTTCCCATTCTAGAACCACTTTGTCCTTGCTGATTTCCTGCTTGAACAGCTAATACAGATGTCTCAACCTCATTAGTATCGCCTAGGTTTAAAGAAAGACGAAATAATCAAGCAAATACATCTTCCAAAGATGGTATGGTAGGGCTAGCTAAAATTTAATCTCGAACAGAACCAAGGTCAGATTGTAGTTTGATTAAGGCTAGGACCATGCAGAATTTGTCACGTTGTCTCTCTTGTTCAATGGTACTATCAGATACTGGCATAAGGGAATCAAATTGATCTTTTAAAGTCTCTATCTAGCCTAAATAGCTCTCCATATCTTGATTATTTTGTTGAAGGTAGACAATATCAGAAACAACTCTATATATTCTTTGCACATCATTCGTATACAAAGTTTTAGCTTTGGTCCAGACCTTACAACAAGTTTTACAAGATTGCAACAAATTAAGCAGTTTAGGGTCTAAAGAGTGCCAAAGGAGACTACATAACTGAGCATCAACTTTAACCCAACTAACCCTCTCAGTAGTAGAAATATTAGTGGATGTTTTACTTAAGTGATCATCATAACCTTGCCCCATAAACCATAACTCTACTGAAGCAGCCCATGACGCATAATTACTACTACCTGAAGCTTGACTGTAGTACTTGTTGGAGAACTAGAAATAGAAGAGAAGAATGGTTTGATATCACCTTATTTTGATGCTTCTGCCATTGTAATCAAGAGAAGTGAGACATAAATCCAAAACAATAGAAACACCTTCTATCAGAGCTGAACCACCAATAAGAAGGAAGAACTAGAGGAAATCGATCGTCTGAGAAGAAATAGAAGATGCCAACAGACCAGGAGAATCGAGAAATAAACTCCCCAAAAGCAAAGAGGAGCGCCTCCTTTAAAGATATGTTTTGGGGTTTTTGAAATAGATGGATTTAGAAGAAGCAGAAGTCCAAGAACTAACCTGGTTGTAATACCATGAAACAACAATGTTTGTGAAATATGTTGCTTGATTATTTCCCCAAGCAAGATTGGAATTGGCAAGGTACAAGTTACATGAATTAGGAAAGAATTGATCCTAAATAATCAAGGATATACACACAATATTAATCTACCATATTTACACAAATCAATATACTATCTCTATTTTCCAAATATATCTAAACAGTCAATCTAGGAAATAATATCTCTATTTTCCTAATATATTTTAACAATAAGTAATCAGTTTATGTAAACTTTAGATCTTCTCTTCTTCTTCTTTTGCTTTTCCTAGAGGTAAGGGGTTGCATAAGAACATGCAATGTGGCAATAGGTTACTTTTTTTTTTTTTTCCTTCTTTAAAGTGTTAATACTATTATTTTAATTTGAAATTTTTGCAGATCTACTTGAAGTTTGATCAGCCCTCTAGAGATCCAGCCCATGTTCAACTTCTCTATGAACGTTCTATTACTGAGTTTCCTGTATCAAGTGATCTGTGGCTTGATTATACTCACTATTTGGATAAAACCTTGAAGGTTTCACTCATATTTTCTCTTTTCAATTCTTTACGTTTCAAGTATTTGTAATTTTAGCAATTAATCATCTCTTTTTCCCTTCAAGTAGGAAATATTGTGCGGGATGTTCATTCCAGGGCTAGGAAAATTGTCCTTGGGTTGGTGATCTTTGGGTTCGATCTTTGCTCACTTTGGAACATTGCCATGCACCTGAGAAAGAGAAATCTATTGTAAGTTTCAGTTGTTACCCTTCATCTATTGCGAATTATGAGAAATTGTTATAAGTAGCTTAAGAGCAATGAAGTTTCACAAACTTTAGTGTTGGAATTTCATTCTACTCCTTTTACAAATCTGGAGGTTTACTCTTGTTGTTTAAAAAAAATTTCATATCATATTCAGGTCTTTGAGAAGTCCCTTCTGGACTTTTTCGACCATTGAGGAGGTAAAGATATTCTTTTCTCTAATTTGCAAGCTTGACTTACTATTCTTTGTAACTTGTTAATGTTTCATCTACATTTTATGCATTAAAGATCTTTGTTAATTGGGCCCTCTTTGTTTCAGTACCTAAACTTATTCCTTACTCGAGTGGATGGTTTGAGACAAAGAATCCTTTTGCCCTGAGCAGAAAAGGATGAACTAAATTTTCCATCGATAAGGGAAACTTTTTAGGTTCACATATGTATACTGTTCATTTTTCCTTGTTAAAATTGTTTTTACTCGATGTCAAGAGCTTGAAGCTTCTCAAGACATTTGTAGATGCTCTATTCATGATGAATTTTGGATGAAGAAAATGTGGACCTTGTAGCTAGTCTACTCTTTCAGGGTCCAGGCATAGATCTCTTACGAATGTGTATCAAGTGCTTCTACCCTTAAGACTCTAAAGAAAAATCTATTCATTTACTTCATTTAGTGTACTGTTATAGTACCATTATGACCGCTTTATGTATAAATTACAGTGCATAAGTCTCGGTACTCCAAGATGACTTTTGCTAATTGCTAGATTGTTACCTTTGTTAATTGTTTTATCATGGAATGGTGTCCTTTGCTAAAAAATTCTCATTCAACATGGGAGTTGCATGCACGGAAGATATCTTTATGGATCTGTGAATTTATAAAAATTGCATGTCATATTCAACTGGTACATCGTTGTTGTATAATTGTTGTCGTTAATATTTTTGTTTATAAACAATTAGCCTGATGTCTCTTTAGTGTACCATCGAAATTGCAGGCTCTATATGATTCGATGTATTATATATACTTGAATACTTAGCTGTGCAATTTCTTCCTTTCAGCATGCATCAAATTACTTAACTTAGCAGATGAAGAATATAGATGGTTTGCTGCATTTGTATGCTTATTAGGCTTGTTTGGAGCTAAATTTGGTTGTAGCTCTAGGTGTTTGGGAGAGCCTAGTTAAGACCTGGTTTGGCACATTCATCATTTTCTCTTTCTTATCCTGTATAGTTCAATATGATTGATTTATGATTCATCTTTGTATTTTTTCCATATAACTTGCTTTTTGTCTGTGCAGCGGGTCAATGTTGGAAGCCTGGCAAGGTTATATAGCTATGGAAATTGATTTGGGACATTTAAACGAAGCTAGGTCTATCTCCAGGAGATGCTACAGTAAAAGATTTAGTGGGACAACTTCAGAGGTATAATTCTTTTACATTACTTGCTTTCAATTATACTAGATTGATTTATGGACATAATTTGAATTTGAATGTTTCTAAACTACTTTTTTCCTAATTTTTTTTTTTTTTTTAAAAAATTGTTGTTTTTAGTAGTATACGATGTAGCTTTATTTAATCAATTGATATTTGTCATTTGCAATGCAAACATTTCTTTCTTTATTCTCTTTTTGCAGCTGATGGAAGTTGAAACCAGACAAATGGCTTAAGTCAAGGTTGTTAAAATGTTGTTTATCGAGTAGGGCAATTTATGGAGATCTTTTGAACTCTTAATATAGAATCATGCTCTTCAGTTGAGAATATATTTGGAGAGTAGCCTTGCTATAGGTCAACCTGTTACTTGGGCACCAGAATCATAATTGTTTAATATGTAATTTTGAATAATTTTTCCAAATCATACATAAATGATATATGACAGTATCATGCTAGTTGAAAATCCATGACGTTTATTTTTTTAACTTTAAACTTTGGAGTTACTGAAACTCTGATGAAATTATGGCATATATGAAGCAGTCACATTTAAACCATAGGTAGTGGAGTACTTTTTGAAACACAATAGGCTGATATAAGAGTAGACTAGGACACCTTAGCTTTCCTTATTTACTAAAAATGTACCTATTGTTATTAAGAAATAAAAGTTTATTTTCTTTTAAGTGTGAAACTTGTCAACTTGCAAAATACACCAAGTCTATCTATCTAGCTCATAAATATAAGAGTTCTAGGCTTTTTTAATAATTCATAGTGATATTTGGGGGCCATCTAAAGTTACAAATATTGTAGGGTCTAAGTGGTTCATTACGTTTATTGATGATCACACTAGGGTATGTTGGGTATACTTGATGAAAAACAAGTTTGAAGCAAGTCAATTGTTCAAAAACTTTCATTCAATGGTTGAAACTCAGTTTCAAGAAAAAATATAATTTTTACGGACTGATAATGGTAAGGAATATTTTCTCTCTATCCTAAGAAACTACCTGTTACATCACGGGATTGTACATCAAAGCTTTTGTGTTAATACCCCTCAACAAAATGGGATAGTTGAAAGAAAGAATAGGCACCTATTAGAGGTAGCTAGAGTCTTAATGTTTACCATGAATGTACCTCAATATTTTTGGAGTCATGCGATTTTAACAGCTGCATATTTGATAAATAGATTACCTACTAGAATTCTTGATTTTCATACGCCTCTTGAGACATTGCTAAAGATCTTTCCTAGTTGTAGGATCCTAAATACTTTACCCTTAAAGGTGTTTGGATGTACTGCTTTTGTACATGTTATGTCTCCTAATAGAGGAAAGCTAGACTCTAGGGCCATTAAATGTATCTTGCTTGGATATTGTCCCACACAGAAAGACTATTAGTGTTATTGTCCTGTAAAGAGAAAATTATATGTCTCTAGTGATGTTACATTTTCTGAGTCACATCCATTCTTTCCCACTTCCCTTTAGGGGAGAATTTGAGAGATTGTGAAGGTCATTCGTGGGAAGTAATGTTACCCTTACAACCACACTTGAGTTAGTCTTAGTAGTCTCCCAGTCCAAGTCAAAGTTCAAAGTCACCTAGTTTCCTATAAGTCATCCTAGTCCTATAAGAATGAGCCAGTCTCCTAGTCAGCCTAATTCAGGTTAGGTTCCTATAGGTCATCCTAATTCAGGTTAGGTTCCTATAGGTCAGCCTAGTCCTATAAGGATGAGTTAGTCTCGTAGTCAACCTACCAATTTAGGTCCTACTCTAACTATATAGCCCACTCTTGGTAAACCAAACTCTCAGGAAAGATTGAAACTAGGGGGAGGTCTGGAAAGATTAAATCAGTCGGGTCTCCAATGTTATTCTCGAAGAACCGACTACCAAAGTGGAAGGAAACCTAATGATCTACATGAGCAATCATCCCAACTAGAAGAAACCCTAGTTAGTAAATACGGGTACGGCAAAAAAACGGTACATGAATTTTACGGGTATAATACAGCAAATGGTGAAAAATATGTCTATAAAAATTCGGCTATAAAATTCGGATACGGGAAAAATACGGTATGGGTATATACAGGTTTAATACGATATATTATCAATAATAAGTTTTGAAAAATACGGCAATATCAATCTTAGTTTTAACACTTTTATGAACTACCTGATTAAAATCAATATAACATTTTAAATGGGAAGTATTCAATTAACTAACATTAATCTTTTCTTTGCCTTAACAAATTCCCAGGCCCATGTCTTGTTCTAAGTTCTAACCCACCAGTAGAAAAGATATTTATTTATTTTTTGGTTTGTGCAATAGAAACATAATCTTTAGTGTTGAGTCATGAGTGTTGAGATTGACACGTAAATTGAAATCCACCACAAACACAAAACACCCATGACCCATCTTAAAAACCCCCCTCCCTCTCTCTTCTTCAATCAAATCATCTCTCATTGTCTCACCCACAAGGCCAACTGTTTCTTTCAGAGCTCCAACAATGACGTCTACTTTACAGGCTATTCTTTCTGCCAATACTTTCCCTTCCTCAAACTTATTCTTCTCCCCCAAACACAAACACAAACCCGTTAAAAATCTCAACCCTACAGCTCGCTGTCTGAGCTTCCTCTGATGACTCTGCTAGTTCCTGAGATGAAGACCCAAGAGATGAAGAAAAGCTGAAAACGTGGAAGAATTGAGGAAGAAAAGTTGAAAATGTTGTCCGTCGAAGAACTGAGGAAGAAGAAGAACCGAAGAAGAGAAGAGATTTTGTTTAATTTTGAATTAAACGACACTAAAACGACGTCGTTTTAGGGTGAACAATGGGTTTTTTTTTTTTTTTGGCAATAATTCACGAATTATATGGGTATTCATATTATACGCGTATAATTTGGCAGTTTTTATAACATATGTTTGCACTAAGAAAGGGTGTTAGATCCTATATGTTGCATCCTATTGCTAAGTATGTGGCATACGATAAGTTGGCAGATGATTTTTTAGCATTCACCACTAATCTCTCAGCTGTGAAGGTTCCAACACCAGTACATGAGGCATTAGGGGATGAAAACTGGAGGAAGACTGTGATAAAGGAGATAGAGGCTCTTGAGAAAAAACAAGACTTGGAAGCTAGTGAGTTTACCTAGACGGAAAACAACTGTGAGCTGCAAGTAGGTGTTTACTATTAAGTATAAGGAAGATGGAACAGTTGAAGGGCATAGGCAAGGCTGGCGGCAAGGGGATTTACGCAAACTATTGATAATCCATAAATTATACAGTTTTTATTAGATCTTTTTGTCAGATTTCAGGTACTTTCTGGTGCATTTTGACCTGAATTGGTTCTTAATTCGTTACTTTTCGTATTTCAGTTAAAATGGACATTTTGAGCAAATAAGCACAAAATTGGATATTTTTGACTCAGAAATTAGCGGATTTCAGAAGATAGGGGAGTACCGGAGTAGGATTAAGCACGATGAAGCTTGTTCCCAAGGAAGAGAGCCGAGAATCGAAGAATCGAACGAAGAAGGAAGTGAAGTGGCAGTTCTGCAATTTCAGAACTCAGGAAGAAGCTTCACCCCGGCGAAGGAAATGTCTTCGCCATGGCGAAGTAGGCCAGGGACGAACTTATCTGTTTCATTCTTCGCCGCAGCGAAGAAGAACAGCCAACTTATTCAGTTTTGTAAACGCATAGTTTCGTGTTGTGCGTGTTTTGGCTGGGTTTTTGGACTAAGTATAAAAGAAAAACTTAACCTTTTGCCAAGGGAGCTTGAGCTGTTTAGGTTTAGCCGTTTTTACACTTTTCTTAGAGTAAAGCTTTGAGTTTTTCAGATTGTTTAAGGGAGAAGGTTCAGATTTTGACTAGAAGATTCATCTTTTGGGGAGATTTCTTATCTTTCATCTCAGTTTCATTATGTTTAACTTGTTTATTTCTATTTTTCGTTTTTGTAGTATTAATTTAGCTATGAACTAATCTTTTATGGGTTAGGGTTTTGATTGTAGTTTGGATTTTAAATGGGTTAAGTGTTTGATTGTGTTATTTCCATGTGAATAAGCTTTGGGTGTGTGTTACTCTGAAATTAAATGCTGTATGTGATGAACATGATGAGATTGAGAAATAATTCATGTTAGGCTTCTTGGGTAATCACCATTATAGTATTGGATGCTAGAGATAGATTCAAGAATTAATGAAATCAGTTTAGGATTCTTGTGCATAATGAATTCAGAATTATTAACCTTCAATTTGTTGGGTGTGGAATGTTAATAAGGATGAATAGGAAAACATAGCCCGAGAGGGTATGTTTAACATATTAGTGAATTCGATTTACAACCATTGCGCATGAATGTGAAAATAGTGTAATTTTTAGGTTTAACCCATAAAAGTCCAAACGAAGTCAAAACCCTACCCGTTTTGCTTGAATTGATATTCCGTGGTTCATTTTGCTTTCTTAATTAAGATTTAATTCTTTGTTTAATTTCATTGTTGTTTTTTTTCATTACAATTTGCTCCCACCAATCCAAAGAATTCGATTACTTCAACTTGATAACGTTAGGAAACTTAGTGCTTGGCTAACAGTCCTCGTGGGAACGATATCCTACCCATCATCTTATTACTTGAGCGACTAGTGCACTTGCTAGTTTTGCATGTTGTAAGAAACACGCACCAAGTTTTTGGCGCCGTTGTCGGGGACTGTTTTTAAGTTAACATTAAGTTTTTCGTTAAGTTTAGCTAGATTGAAGTTTTAATTTTTGTTTTTAATTTTCATTAGAGTTGTGATCTCACTTTTCTTTCACTTGTGTTCGTTCAGTTTATACGAAGAGCAAGACGTCAACCAATGGTTCCTGTTGACCTTGAGCTTGAGAGGACTGTAAGAAGACTTAACAGAGAAAGAAGAGAAAGAGATAATCTTCTTCTTGAATCAAGAAGTTGTTGTTGAAATGGCTGAACAAGAAAATAGGACACTGAGGGAATTTTCAGTTCCCATAGTGAATGGAAGTGGGTCAAGTATTACTAGACCTACAGTACAAGCAAACAACTTCGAGATCAAGCTGGCAATCATCCAGATGATCCAGCAATCGGTTAGATTCAACGGTGATTTGAAGGAGGATCCGAATTAGCACATTGCAAATTTCCTGGAAATTTGCGACACCTTCAAGTCAAATGGAGTGTCGGATGATGCTATTAGGCTGCATTTATTCCCATTCTCATTGGGAGATAAAGCAAAGGGGTGGTTAATGGAATTACCACCGGGAACAATAACAACGTGGAATGATCTAGCACAGAAATTCCTGACCAAGTTCTTTCCTCCAGTGAAGTCAGCGAAATTGAGAAATGATATCACATCATTTCTCCAAGATGATGCCGAGTCGTTGTACGAGGCTTGGGAGAGATACAAGGAATTAATGAGGAAGTGCCCACATCATGGTTTGCCAGTTTGGCTTCAAGTCCAAACATTCTATAATGGTTTGATGGGTAACGTGCAAACCATGGTTGATGCAGCGTCAGGAGGGGCCTTGCAGAATAAGACACTTGAGGAGGCGTATGAGTTGCTTGAGGTTTTGGCAAGCAACAACTATCAAAGACCGAACGAGAGAGTTACAACGAGGAAATCTTCGGGTCTTCATGAAGTTGATGCTTTCTGACCGCCATCTCATTGATCTGCACTTTAAAAACAGTTGGGAACTATGCAGGTAAATTCTATATAAGCACCTCAACCAACATGTGAATTTTGTGCAGGAAACCATGTGAGCAGCGAGTGTCAAGTTGGAAACACATTTGCTCCGTCATCTTCATCAACGGAGCAAGTAAATTACTTGGCAGGAAATCAAAGACAACCGAACAACCTGTTCTCCAACACATACAACCCAGGGTGGAGAAATCATCCGAATCTGGCTTGGGGAAATCAGAATCAACAAAATAACCAATGGAACCAGAGGCAAGTTCCAAATAACCCGCCAGGGGTGACCAATCAACCGGGAGATCAAAGAGTGACGAAGTTGGAGGATATGTTCGGTAAATTCATGCAAGAGACTACAGGGTTCATGAATGAGACGAGGACAAACTTTAGAAACCAAGGGGCGTCCATTCAGAATCTTGAGGTACATATGGGCCAATTGGCCGAGAAGCTGAATGATAGACCACAGGGTTCTCTACCAAGCAATACCGTAACCAACCCACGTGAACAAGCAAATACCATAATTTTGAGAAGTGGGACAGTTTTGGAAGAGGTAGGCCACACTACCAAAGAGGTGGAGCAACCCGGAAAGGAAGATTCTGAAGAGAGAATTGATGAAGAAAAAATTAATGAAGAGATCATTTGTGGAGAGAAACCAGGTTACTTGGGGGAAGAGAAAAAGAAAGAGGATGAAAGGCAAAAGAAGAAGGAGAAATTCCCATTCCCCGAGATACCACCAGAATCAGCACATCACACCCCACCCGTGCCTTTTCCTCAGAGATTAAAGAAGAAGAATCAGGATAAGCAATTTTCAAAGTTCATTGAAATTTTCAAAAAATTGCATATTAACATTCCTTTTGCAGATGCATTACAGCAAATGCCAAGTTATGCGAAGTTCCTGAAGGACATCCTTTCGAACAAAAGGAAATTAGAAGATGAGGAAACAGTGATGCTCACGGAAGAGTGCAGTGCAATCCTCCAGAAGAAATTACCCCCGAAGCTCAAAGATCCAGGGAGTTTTACTATTCCTTGTGTTATAGGGGATATTACTTTTGATCGTGTTCTATGTGATCTAGGAGCTAGTATAAATTTGATGCCCTTTTCTGTTTTCAGGAGATTAGGGATTGGTGAAGTGAAGCCAACAACAATGTCGTTGCAACTAGCGGATAGGTCGATAAAGCACCCGAGAGGGATAGTTGAAGATGTATTAGTGAAGGTGGGGAAGATAATTTTTCCAGCGGACTTTGTGGTGCTGGACATGGAAGAGGATAAGGAGATTCCTCTCATTTTGGGCCGACCATTCTTGGCCACGGGAGAGCGATTGATGTGCGGGGAAGGAAAGTTCTTTCATTAAGGGTTCAAGATGAAACAGTAACTTTCAATGTTTTTGATGCAATGAAGTTTCCGTCTGAATTGGATTCATGCTTTAGTGTCGATGTGGTGGATGAACTTGTTGTGGAGTCCATGGAAGAAAACAACCCTGAATTACCTCTAGAAGCTTGTATAGCCAAATCAAAAACAGTAGAGGTGGAAGAATCGGCAAGTAATGATTGTGCTAGGATGTTAGAAGCACTTCAACCGATTGAGGAGAGTCAAGATGTAGAATTTGAGGAGTTTGATTTTGACAAAGAGAGGGCAAAGGAAAATAATGAAGAAGCTCCAAGGCTTGAACTAAAACCTTTACCGCCTCACCTCAAATATGTCTATCTTAGAGACTCAGAAACTTTTCCTGTGATTATTAGTGCAGCTTTGAATGCCTTAGAGGAAGAGAGGTTGATTAGAGTGTTGAGGGAACATAGACTAGCAATTGGAGGGACCATTTCGGACATCAGAGGTATCTCGCCCTCATTTTGCATGCATAAGATTCTCATGGAGGATGACATTAAGCCTAGGGTACAACCACAACAGAGATTGAATCCTTCAATGAAGGAAGTGGTGAGAAAGGAGGTGGTGAAACTCTTAGATGCGGGGATTATTTATCCGATTTTCGATAGTCCATGGGTGAGCCCGGTACAAGTAGTTCCGAAGAAAGGAGAGATTACTGTTGTGAAGAATGAGAGTAATGAGTTGATTCCAACAAGGAATGATACGGGTTGGAGAGTGTGTATTGATTAGTAAAGCTGAATGAGGCGACAAGGAAGGATCATTTTCCATTGCCCTTCATCGATCAGATGTTGGAGAGGTTGGCAGGACATGCCTATTATTGTTTTCTGGATGGCTATTCAAGATATAACCAAATTGCCATCGCTCCAGAGGATCAAGAGAAAACGACCTTCACTTGCCCCTACGGCACCTTTGCTTACCGAAGGATGCCATTTGGGTTATGCAATGCACCAGCAACATTCCAAAGATGCATGATGTCAATCTTTGGAGACATGGTGGAACGGTTTATAGAAGTCTTCATAGATGACTTCTCAGTTTTTGGATCATCATTTGATAACTGTCTAACAAATCTGTCTCTTGTTTTGCAGCGGTGTAAGGAAACAAATTTGGTGCTGAATTGGGAGAAATGTCACTTCATGGTCCAAGAGGGAATAGTGCTAGGGCATAGGATTTCCAAGGATGGGATTGAAGTTGATCGGGCAAAGACAGAAGTGATTGAGAAGCTACCACCACCATCAAATGTCAAAGCAGTCCGAAGTTTCTTGGGGCATGCGGGGTTTTACAGACGCTTCATCAAGGATTTTTCTAAGATCTCTAAACCCCTTTGCAATCTATTGAATAAAGATGTTGTTTTTTATTTTAATGATGATTGCATGCATGCTTTCCTAACTCTGAAAAAATTACTAGTATCTGCACCTATTATTGCAGTTCCCGATTGGGGACTGCCCTTTGAACTAATGTGTGATGCTAGTGACTTTGCTTTAGGGGTAGTATTAGGTCAGAGAAAAAATAAAGTGTTGCATGTAATTCAGTATGCTAGCAAGACACTCGTTGATGCACAACTGAATTACACCACCACTGAAAAAGAATTATTGGCTGTGGTGTTTGCTTTTGACAAGTTTCGTTCTTACTTATTAGGTGCGAAGGTGATCGTTTACACGGACCATTCAGCACTCAGACACCTACTGGCGAAGCAAGAAGCAAAACCTCGGTTGATAAGATGGATTCTACTACTTCAAGAGTTTGAGTTGGAAATTCGAGACAAGAAAGGGTCAGAAAATGTGGTAGCTGATCATTTGTCGAGAATTGAGAGACCAATCAAGGGAAATTAGGTGGAAATGCCAATTACAGAAACATTTCCGGATGAGAAGCTGATGAGAGTGGAAGAAGCACCATGGTATGCGGATTTTGCAAATTATCTATCATCAAGGGTGCTCCCAAGCGGTATGACATTTCAACAGAAGAGGAAATTTTTCTCAGATTTAAAGTACTACTTTTGGGAAGAACTGCCTTCTGTCTGAGACAACATCTTGATCAAATGATACGGAGATGTGTCCCGGAGGAAGAAATGGAGAGCATTTTAAGGCATTGTCATGAGAAGGAAGTAGGTGGCCATTTTGGGGGAGCTAGAACAGCAGCGAAGGTGCTACAATCTGGGTTTTATTGGCCAACCCTCTTTAAGGATTCCTTCCGGATGATTCAGGAGTGTGACCAATGTCAACAAATGGGGAGTATTTCAAAAAGAGATGAGATGCCGTTGAAAAACATCCTGGTGGTTGAAATTTTTGACGTTTGGGGGATTGATTTCATGGGTCCTTTCCCAAGTTCTTTTGGGAACACGTATATCTTGGTAGCGGTGGATTATGTGTCGAAATGGGTTGAGGCAGTTGCATTGCCAACTAATGATGCTAGGGTGGTGATTAATTTTTGTGAGGAAGAATATTTTCTCAAGGTTTGGGGTACCACGAGCAATTATTAGTGATAGAGGATCGCATTTTTGCAATAGGCAAATGGATGCACTGCTGAGTAAGTATGGAGTGACACATAGAGTGGCAACACCCTACCATCCACAAACGAAGTGGGCAAGTGGAACTGCAATAGAGAACTGAAAGGGATTTTAGAAAAAACAGTTAATGCCTCGAGGAAGGATTGGTCACGGAAGTTGGACGGTTGTAACGCCCCACATGAGGTACGTCGTTATTGTTTCCTCTTTCGCTCTTATTTGAGTTGGGTTTTGGTGATATTGTTTGATTGAGTGTTGTGTTGAATGCTTGCCCTGAAATTGGTTGAAAATAGAAGAAGTTCAGTGCCAAGTCACGGGCGGAGGAGAATCTTCGCCGGCGGAAGATGTGTTGAAACCACGGGAAACTCTCGACAGGGCGCCGCGGTGACGAGGTTTCGCGCAATGACAGCCGATTAAAATGTTTGTCAAGTTTTAGATATTTTCTTCCCTAAGGGCAATTTGACCATTCTACCCCTAATTAGCAGGAAAAATGGAGAGTAAATTGTAAGGATTTTTCATGGAGAATATGTTGATATGGGGGTGAGTTTGTAATGAATCAAAGGATATAGATGGAATGCCCAAAGAAGAGTAAGGGCAAAATGGGAATGATTGTGTATAAATTTCATTAAAAGGAATTAAGAGTTAGCAAACCCCTCATTCTTCTTCTCAAAAATGCAACTCTCCATTCTTGTTCCTCTCAACTTCTCTTTCTTTTTGATCAAGGAGTTCCAAGGGGTTTTTGAAGTGATTTGGGGTAGAAAATCAACCTAAGGCTTCCTAAGGTAAGAATTCCTACTTAAGTTGTGAGATTTGTGAGTTTTAGTTTATATTGAAGTTTGAGGGTTTTTGTTCTTTTGGTTAAGAGTAGAGGAAAAGTCAAGCAAACCAAGTGCAAGGAAGAGTTGGTGAAGTCTCTCCATAACAAGGTAAGTAAACCCCAACCCAAGTTGAGATTTAAGAATTTTCTTGATTAGGGTTTTGATAGAAATGATGTATGTATGTGATATACATGTGATATGCCATGTATGAAGGCTTAAATAGAGATTTCTATGCCTTGTGATTGTTTATTCTTTGCAAATATGAGAAATGAGTTGTTGGGTTGGAAAGGTAGTTTGAGATGGAATTGAAGGGGTATTGTGGATCCCTTTTTGGAAGTGCTTTATTTGACAGGTTTTGTGGTTATGTGAAGGGGTTTCTCCCCATTTTGGATGGTTAGAAAAAGTTTTAGAATCATTGCTATAGTAGAGTTTTATAGTGCATGAGTTGTTTGATGAAATGCCTAATAGAGGTTTGAGTATGAGTAGTGAACCTTAATTCTTGCAACATTGCATGTTGGCATTTCATAAGTGCATTGGTGGAGATGAACCATCCATAGGCACTAATTGTGCATTGAAAAGTGACCTAAGAAAGTGTAGGAAACTTGTGTATGCAATTACCCTATGAGTAGAGAGCTTGGTGGATGCAACTACTCTAAGGGTAGAGAGAATGAAAAATGCTAGAATAGAGTGAATTAGAAGAGTAGAATAGATGGGTTGATGCTTTGTGATCATCACCCGACAGTTATGGGAATCGGGTTGATGCTTTGTGATCACCACCCGAATAGCCCTTAGAGATGGGTCGATGCTTTGTGATCGTCACCCGATGAGTAGTAGAAACGGGTGGATGCTTTGTGACCACCACCCGGTTAGTTGTTAGATAAGTGGGTTGATGCTTTGTGATCATCATCCGACATTTATTTAGAGGTGGGTTGATGCTTTGTGATCATCACCCGACAGTGACTAGAGACGGGTTAATGCTTGGTGATCGTTACCCAAAAGTCATGAGAAACGGGTAGGTGCTAGGTGGTCTCCACCCGATAGTTAGGAAAACCGAGTAGGTGCTTTGTGATCCCCACTCGGTAGTCACTAAGAATGGGTTGGTACTGTGTAAATTCCACCCGATAGTCATGGAGAGTGAGATGGTGCTGTGTGAACGCCATCCGGCCGTACCTCCGGTAAGATGAGGCCATGATGTTTAGTAGAAATAGAAATAGAAACAGAAATAGTATAAGGAAAGAATTAAGAGTTATACATACGGGGACAGACAGATAGAGGGTTTTACTTACTGATCATTATTTTGTGCTCACCCCGTTATTTTTCCTTTGTGGATGCAGGATCTAGGTGTTGATGCAATGGAGGGCGTCGGCAAGCGAGGAGCAATAGCTACACTGTTTCCCCTGCTTTGTCTTTTAAAATGAATTTTTGTAAACAGTACTCTTTGTGTATAAAAGACATATGAATTGTAATGAAAAGAAAACTTTGGGCCCAATTTTCTATTGTTATTATACATGCATTGTACTAGTTTTCAGCAGTTGTTACATTTTTGGTATCAGAGCAAAGATTTTGGGATTGAACAGTGTACTATTCTCACCGCCACGACGTCCTCTAACCGACTGTGTGAGTAATTCTTTCCTTACTGTAATTGTTTCTTGAGTTCATTAGTGTGATTATTTTGTAGATGAGGCGTAGTTATCGAAATCGCTGTAAGGGTGCGGTGAATGAAGGAGAACCTTCTAACCCACCAGAGTCTACGCCCCCTCCCTTGGATGAAGCTAGAATGGGCAGGGAATTATACGACAGTTATGGCAAAACTTCGGGGGAGGACTCGTACTGTACCGCCGATTACACATGTCGAAAGAGGACAACCAGTACCTCCCCTAGTACAGAGCAGAGTGGAACCGATTTACGGTCTTTCTAGTCAGCATCAACCCTCAGAGTTTAAGGGTACTACAGATCCAGTAATAGCAGAAGAGTGGCTTGGGTCAGTAGAACGAACCACCGGTTTATTTCCCATGTCAGACCGGGAGAAGATCCGGTATGCGAGTTTCTTGTTTTGGGGTGATACCCGAATTTGGTGGGAATTAATGGAAGAAACTCATGACGTGACAGTAATGACGTGGGAAGAGTTCAGGCAAGAGTTTGAGGCCGAGTATCGAACAGAGGACCAAGTTCATGAGAAGGTCCAAGAATTTATCAGTTTACAGCAAGGGACTAGCGCTGTGAAAGAGTACTCGGTGAAATTCAACTCTCTTGCAAGGTTTGCACCAGGAATAGTTAGCACTCCGGCCTTGAGAAGGGATAAGTTTGTGCATGGATTGAAGCCGGAGATAGCCCGGGATATAATGACAAGCTCCAACCCTCCTCAAAATTATAGTGAGGCTTTAAGGCGGGCGATGAAGGCGGAGATTTTTGAGAATAAAATCTTCCCCGTAGGATCCTCGACAGGAGGACCGAAGGATCTACCCTCCGCTCCTCAGAGAGAGAAACATGAGGGTGTAAAAGGTAAATACATGAAGAATCAGAAGAAGAAGTTTCAGTATAGATAGAATAGAAAAGAGTGGAAGAATAAGCGACCTCGGACGAAAGGGTTTCCTCTTTGCCCTAAATATGGGAGGAATCACCCGGGAGAATGTCTGAGGGATCAGAGAGTGTGTTATAGGTGCCGACAGCCAGGGCACATGATGAGAGATTGTAAAGCTCCTCTTCCACCAACCACTCAGAGTTCAGGGGAGGTACCGCTAATGCCGAGTTTTTCTTGTGGGCACGTGGGGAAGCAGAGCACCATCACCATTATTCGTCGCTTATTATTTCATTCACCTCCCTTTATATGCTTTAATTGATTCAGGCGCTACTCATTCGTTCATATCTTATGGGATGCTTGAGAGATTAGGTTTGAAACCTACTAGAGCGATTCAACCCATTAAGATAGAACTACCCGATGGGGTTAGTGTCGTGACTCACGAGATTTTGTTAAGAGAGTCCTTAGTGATCCAGGGTGGAGAGTTAACTGTTGATTTAATAGTTTTTGACATGCCCGACTTTGATGTGATTCTGGGCATGGACTTCCTAGGGAGATATGGAGTAGAGATTGACTGTCGGAAAAAGAAGGCGAGGTTTAACCTCGATAGTGGAGATAAGTTTAGTTTTGGAGAAGGCCATCAGTTGAGCATGCTGATTAGTAGTGTGAAAGCCAGGAAGATGTTGAGAAAGGGGTGTTCGAGGTATATTGCCCATGTAGTGCAGAGTGGTGATGTTCCACAGTTAGAGATTCAGAGGGTGCCAGTAGTTCGAGACTTTCTAGATGTGTTTTCGGAAGAGTTACCGGGTTTGCCTCCAGAGAGAGAGGTAGAATTTAGTATCGAACTAGCACCAGGGACAGCACCAATATCTAAAGCCCCTTATCGAATGGCCCCAGCTGAGCTCCAAGAATTAAAGAAGCAACTCCAAGAGCTTTTAGATAAAGGCTTTATCCGACCAAGTCATTCTCCTTGGGGAGCTCCAATCCTGTTTGTGAAAAAGAAGGATGGATCACTAAGGATGTGTATTGATTATAGGGAGTTGAATAAAGTTACAGTGAAGAATAAGTACCCGCTACCCCGGATAGACGACCTTTTTGATCAGTTGAAAGGAGCGGTAGTGTTCTCCAAAATTGATTTGAGGTCCGGGTATCATCAGGTAAGAGTGGCTGAGCAAGATGTGGCTAAAACTGCCTTTCATACCAGATATGGGCATTATGAATTTGTAGTGATGCCTTTTGGCTTGACTAATGCCCCAGCAGTTTTTATGGACTTGATGAACAGGGTATTCCATGAGTACTTAGATCAGTTCATTGTTGTCTTCATCGACGACATTCTGATTTACTCAAAGTCAAGAGAAGAGCATGAGAAACACTTGAGATTAGTATTGCAACGGCTGAGAGAAAAGAAGTTGTGTGCTAAATTTTCTAAGTGTGAGTTTTGGCTGAACCAAGTGTTATTCCTGGGTCATACTGTGTCAAAGGAAGGGATTTCGGTAGATCCGAGTAAAGTGCAGGCAATCCTGGAATGGCAGAAGCCGAGAACAGTGAAAGAAATCAGGAGTTTCTTAGGCTTAGCAGGTTACTATCGACGATTTGTAGCGGGATTCGCCCAGTTGGCTAAACCGTTGACAACTCTTACCAAACAGAAAACTCCTTTTGTCTGGTGTGCACATATGAAGAAAGCTTTCAAGAGTTGAAGAAGAGGTTAACATCAGCTCCTGTACTAGTGTTACCGCAGGAGGGTGTAGATTATGACATTTATACAGACGCCTCTCTGCAGGGACTTGGCGCCGTGCTGATGCAGTTAGGTAGGGTTATAGCTTATGCTTCTCGTCAATTGAAAGAGTACGAGACCAGATACCCTACGCATGACTTAGAATTAGCAGCCGTGGTCTTTGCCTTAAAGATTTGGAGGCATTACCTTTATGGTATGAAGAGTAATATCTACACCGATCATAAGAGTCTAAAGTACTTCTTCACTCAAAAGGAGTTGAATATAAGGCAAAGGAGGTGGTTAGAACTGGTTAAGGATTATGATTGTGAGATCAAGTACCAACCGGGGAAAACCAATGTAGTAGCCGATGCTTTGAGTAGAAAAGCCCATGTTTTCCGGCTTACCAGGCAGAAAGAGTTAATAGAAGAATTGTCTAAGGAGCAGATTGAAGTGGTTTCGGGAAGAATTGCCAGCCTAAAGGTACAGTCTTCCTTACTAGAGGAAATTAGAGAAAAGAAAATGGTTGATGAGTGGTGTCAGAAAACAGTTCAGCAAGTGCGTGAGGGCAAGACAGCAGAGTTCTTTGTGAGAGACGGTGTCCTCTATTTCAGAAATCGGTTGTGCATTCCTCCAAATGAGGAGTTGAAACAAAAAATTTTTATGGAGGCTCATGACACACCGTACTCCGCTCATCCGGGAGCAACCAAGATGTATCAGGATGTAAAGAAAGGCTATTGGTGGTCGGGTATGAAGAAAGACATTGCAGAGTTTGTGGCTAAATGTCTAACTTGTCAGCAGGTGAAAGCAGAACATCAACGGCCGTTAGGGTTGCTTCAACCATTGAGTATTCTAGAGTGGAAATGGGAGAGCGTTTCAATGGATTTTATCACGGGTCTCCCCAGAGCGCAGAAAGGGTGTAATGCTATATGGGTGATTGTGGATAGGTTAACCAAGTCAGCCCATTTTCTTCTAGTAAAGGAAAGTACCACTACAGATCAGTTGGCTCAGATTTACCTCAAGGAGATTGTCAGATTGCATGGTGTGCCTAAGACTATAGTACCAGATAGAGATTCCAGTTTGTTTAACCTTACGGACAAGTTTCTGAGAGGAGTTTGGGTACCCGTTTAGCATTGATCTGCCTATCATCCTGAAGCGGATGGTCGGGAAGCCGAGAAGAAGCGAATCAGGGTGCTCGAGGATATGTTGAGGGCCTGTTGCATGGATTATAGAGTATCCTGGCATGAGATGTTACCATTAGCGGAATTTGCCTATAACAACAGTTACCAGTCTACAATTAGAATGGCGCCTTACGAGGCTTTGTATGGTAGACGGTGTAGGTCCCCGCTTCATTGGGATGAAGTAGGCGAAAGAGATGAGTTGAGTACCGCTCTTGGGCCAGAGATGACTCAGAAACTAGTAGAAGATGTGAAGTTAATCAGAAATAGAATGAAACAAGCCCAAGACCGACAGAAGAGTTATGCCGACTTGAAGAGGAAAGAGGTGGAATTCCAAGTGGGCGACAAAGTGTTTCTGAAATTTTCCCCCTACAAGCGAGTAATGCGCTTCGGAAGCAAAGGGAAGTTAGCACCGAGGTATGTAGGTCCTTTTGAGGTCTTGCAATGAGTAGGAAAGGTGGCCTACAGATTGGCACTACCACCTAGCATGGACAGGGTGCATGATGTCTTCCATGTCTCGATGCTACGGAAATATGTAAGTGATCCCTCCACATCCTGGCGTAGAGGGCGTTGAAGTAGCGAGAGAATCTAGTATATGAAGAACGTCCGGTTGATTTTTAGACCGAAGGGTTAAAGAACTTCGGAACAAGAGTGTTCCGCTAGTGAAGGTCCTTTGGAGGAATCACAAAGTGGAAGAGGCCACTTGGGAAGTAGAGCGGGACATGCAGAATCGTTTCCCAGAGTTATTTGCATGATTTTCGGGGACGAAATTCTTTTAAGGGGGGAAGAATTGTAACGCCCCACATGAGGTACATCGTTATTGTTTCCTCTTTCGCTCTTATTTGAGTTGGGTTTTGGTGATATTGTTTGATTGAGTGTTGTGTTGAATGCTTGCCCTGAAATTGGTTGAAAATAGAAGAAGTTCAGTGTGCCAAGCTTCGCCGGGGCGAAGGAGAATCTTCGCCGCGGCGAAGATGTGTTGAAACCATGGGGAAACTCTCTGGACAATTTCGCCGCGGTGACAGAAGTTTCTTCGTTGCGGCGACAGGCCGATTAAAATGTTTGTTAAATTTTAGATATTTTCTCCCCTAAGGGCAATTTGACCATTCTACCCCTAATTAGCAGGAAAAGTGGAGAGTAAATTGTAAGGATTTTTCATGGAGAATATGTTGATATGGGGGTGAGTTTGTAATGAATCAAAGGATATAGATGGAATTCCCAAAGAAGAGTAAGGGCAAAATGGGAATGATTGTGTATAAATTTCATTAAAAGGAATTAAGGGTTAGCAAACCCCTCATTCTTCTTCTCAAAAATGCAACTCTCCATTCTTGTTCCTCTCAACTTCTCTTTCTTTTTGATCAAGGAGTTCCAAGGGGTTTTTGAAGTGATTTGGGGTAGAAAATCAACCTAAGGCTTCCTAAGGTAAGAATTCCTACTTAAGTTGTGAGATTTGTGAGTTTTAGTTTATATTGAAGTTTGAGGGTTTTTGTTCTTTTGGTTAAGAGTAGAGGAAAAGTCAAGCAAACCAAGTGAAAGGAAGAGTTGGTGAAGTCTCTCCATAACAAGGTAAGTAAACCCCAACCCAAGTTGAGATTTAAGAATTTTCTTGATTAGGGTTTTGATAGAAATGATGTATGTATGTGATATACATGTGATATGCCATGTATGAAGGCTTAAATAGAGATTTCTATGCCTTGTGATTGTTTATTCTTTGCAAATATGAGAAATGAGTTGTTGGGTTGGAAAGGTAGTTTGAGATGGAATTGAAGGGGTATTGTGGATCCCTTTTTGGAAGTGCTTTATTTGACAGGTTTTGTGGTTATGTGAAGGGGTTTCTCCCCATTTTGGATGGTTAGAAAAAGTTTTAGAATCATTGCTATAGTAGAGTTTTATAGTGCACATGAGTTGTTTGATGAAATGCCTAATAGAGGTTTGAGTATGAGTAGTGAACCTTAATTCTTGCAACATTGCATGTTGGCATTTCATAAGTGCATTGGTGGAGATGAACCATCCATAGGCACTAATTGTGCATTGAAAAGTGACCTAAGAAATTGTAGGAAACTTGTGTATGCAATTACCTTATGAGTAGAGAGCTTGGTGGATGCAACTACTCTAAAGGTCGAGAGAATGAAAAATGCTAGAATAGAGTGAATTAGAAGAGTAGAATAGATGGGTTGATGCTTTGTGATCATCACCCGACAGTTATGGGAATCGGGTTGATGCTTTGTGATCACCACCCGAATAGCCCTTCGAGATGGTCGATGCTTTGTGATCGTCACCCGATGAGTAGTAGAAACGAGTGGATGCTTTGTGACCACCACCCAGTTAGTTGTTAGATAAGTGGGTTGATGCTTTGTGATCATCATTCGACATTTATTAGAGGTGGGTTGATGCTTTGTGATCATCATCCGACAGTGACTAGAGACGGGTTAATGCTTGGTGATCGTTACCCAAAAGTCATGAGAAACGGGTAGGTGCTAGGTGGTCTCCACCCGATAGTTAGGAAAACGTGCTTTGTGATCCCCACTCGGTAGTCACTAAGAACGGGTTGGTACTGTGTGAATTCCACCCGATAGTCATGGAGAGTGAGATGGTGCTGTGTGAACACCATCCGGCCGTACCTCCGGTAAGATGAGGCCATGATGTTTAGTAGAAACAGAAATAGTATAAGGAAAGAATTAAGAGTTATACATACGGGGACAGACAGATAGAGGGTTTTACTTACGAGCATTATTTTGTGCTCACCCCGTTATTTTTCCTTTGTGGATGCAGGATCTAGGTGTTGATGCAGTCGGAGGGGCGTCGGCAAGCGAGGAGCAATAGCTACACTGTTTCCCCTGCTTTGTCTTTTAAAATGAATTTTTGTAAACAGTACTCTTTGTGTATAAAAGACATATGAATTGTAATGAAAAGAAAACTTTGGGCCCAATTTTCTATTGTTATTATACATGCATTGTACTAGTTTTCAGCAATTGTTACAACGATGCTTTATGGGCTTATCGCATTGCCTTCAAAACCCCAATTGGTATGTCTCCGTTCAGATTGGTTTATGGGAAAGCGTGCCACTTGCCGGTAGAACTTGAACATAAGGCATCTTGGGCCGTCAGCGGCTTGAACATGGACTTGAAAGCCGCGGGAGAGGAGAATGCCGACTTTGAATGAGCTTGATGAGATTCGTCTCAAGCATATGAAAATGCCCTAATTATAAAGAAGACAAAAAGGTGGCACGACAAGCACATTCGGGTCAAGGCTTTTGAAGTTGGACAGAAGGTATTGTTGTTTAACTCTAGACTTAGGCTTTTCCCCGGAAAACTTAAGCTTAGATGGTCCGGACCATTCATTATTACGAGGATACATGCATCCGGAGCAGTGGAAGTCACACATGAGGAAAAGGGCACTTTCACGGTTAATGGACAGAGGTTGAAGCCATACATAGAGGGGGTGATGAGTTGCAAGTTCATCCCAATCCGGCTGGACATCCTAACCTAAATGATGGAGAGACTCAAGCTTCCGACTATAAACAAGCGCTTCTTGGGAGGCAACCCAAGTGTTTTTAACTTTTTGATATAAATTTTTGTTGTTCGAATTTATTTTATTTCATTATGAGTTTGTATAAAATTTGATGTTTTTATTGTTTTTGGGTGTTTCAAGTGAAGTCTTGAGCCAAAGGAAGGTATAAAAAATTTCCAGACTTCGCCGGGGCGAAGAAAATTTCTTCGTCGTGGCAAAGAGACATGAAGAAAACCATATTTGCTACTAGAGGATTTCGCCGCGGCAAAGTAACTGTTGTCGCCGTGGCGAAGAAAAGGAAGTAAATTCTGAAAAATTGGCTAAGGCATTTTGCCGCGACGAAGAAATTTTCGGCTACTTCACGGGTTAGCCTTGTACTCGGGAGGGCCGTTTTCAGCCCCTACAAGAATTTTTCTTCGCCGCGGCGAAACCTAGGAATTTTTAGGGTTCATGAACGATGAACTTCGCCGCGGCGAAGAAGGATCTTCGCCGCGGCGAGACCTGGAAAAGTTGATTAGGGTTTATGCATGATGAACTTCGCCGCGGCGACGAGTTTTTTTTATAAATACCAACTTTTCTTCTTCATTCTTCACGCCGCCTTGCATTTTGAGTTGAGAGAAAATTTTTCAACT
Organism: Pistacia integerrima; assembly: GCA_026225825.1. Lineage (NCBI taxonomy): Eukaryota > Viridiplantae > Streptophyta > Magnoliopsida > Sapindales > Anacardiaceae > Pistacia > Pistacia integerrima. The sequence goes on from CM047749.1 coordinate 46,905,877, forward strand.
TTCAATCTTTCACTTCTATTTTGCTTTTCCAACCAAAGCTCTTACTCTACAACATTCCTAAACACCAAAACAACTCGTATCAACAACAAATTTCACAAAAATTTCACAAAAAATTTTGGATCGAAAATTTGGGGCTTTCTTATTTGGGTCGTTTCCAGTTCAATTGGTGGTGCAAACTCCTTCATATTGGTAAGATCTCGAAAACCCAAAGCTTTATTTCGGAAAATTTTAAGTCTATAATCATAGATCTAAGAATTTTGTTGAACTTTTGACATGAGAATTTTGGGTTATTTTGAGTTGTGATTTTGATTGATGTTGAGAAGTTTGTGAATCAATTGATTGTTAAAAGTGTGGGTGTTGATTTTTTTTTTGGAGTGTTTGTGTTGAATTGAAAAATTGTAGTTTGGGGGTTGAATTGCAAATTTTTGGAAGTGTGGGTTGTTTTTGCAGGTTTGACGTGGCTGTGTTTTTGTAGGTCTAATTCCTTGGGGTTAATATTTTGGATTGAATTTCAGTTGGATCAATGGCTCCGAAAATTAAGCATAAGAGCAAGGGGAAGAATGTTCACAACCGGTTTGTGAACGAGGCAGCCCGTAAACATTATGAGGAGGTGATCAAACGAAAGGATAAGGGTTTCATCCCTGAGCGTGGATTGACAGCACCACAATCTATGGACTGGAGTAGAGGTAGACGTTGGGACATGTTCATGCATGCTCCTGAAGTTCTGGCTGTAGAACCGTTGGTGAGAGAGTTCTATGCCAACTTTCCGGAATGTCAGGAAGATACTGTGTTTGTACGAGGGGAGGATGTGCCATTTTCAGCAAGGGTATCAACAACTTCTATAACTTGCCCGAAATTTTCACTGATAAGTATGTGGAGTTCAAAAGATCAAACTTTGAGGATGATATTATCCTGCCGGTCATTGCGAAACCTGAGGCAGCATGAGAAGTGTCTAAAAAACAGAAAAAGACACTCAAAGGAATGCAGTTGACACCAGTGGCTCGGTTGTGGCAGTACTTTGTCTATGCTAAATTAATGCCGGAGACGCACTACAGCATAGTGACTCATGAGAAGGCGATATTGCTCTACTCTATTGCCACAGGAAAGAGTATCCAAAAAGGGGCGAGCGAGCTACTGTTTCCCGCATCTCATCACAGCTATGTGCCTAAACGCGGGGGTCAAGGTTCAAGATGATGAGCAGCGTATTCATCCGGCTCCAACTCTAGATCAGACTATTACAAGAAACACCTTGACAAAACGGAAGCTGCCCAACCAAGAGCAGGGGCGAAGAGGCAGAGAACGAGTATGACCACATCATCCAGCTCCACAGGGTCACAAAAAGAGATGATGCAAGAAATGTTGGGCATGATGAAATATATGAAGAAACGACAGGATTGGATGATGGAGCGGACACAGAGCATGCATGAATTGCTGACAAACAGCTTCAAGGAGCTGAAGGTTGACACTTCCGCATACCAATGGGTTGACTGGAACTCGGATGAGTGGACGGAATCAGAGGAAGAAGAAGACCGAACCGGAGCACTTGTTTATGTTTTGTTTTTGTTTAATTGCTTTCATTTAATTTTTTTTTTTTGCCTAGATGAAACTTAAACTCATTTTATTTTGGTTTTGGATTTTGTTTATTTTGTTAGTTGTTTAGTTGATGTTTTTAATTAGTAGTTGTTAAAAGGGCGAGATTAGGTTGTAATATTTTCAATTTAATTGTGAATTCGTTCTAACATGAGGGACACCACAGTTTTATTGTTTTGACTGATTTTGGATGATGAAAAGTCCGAGAACGGGTGATCATTGTGGAGCGACGATTCATGAATTAACCAGGGAGCATTCTCGTACCTTTATTGAATTTTTTTTGTATTATTTTTTTTCTATTCCTGATTTGTGCATAATGGAACATTGGGGACAATGTCATATTTAGTTTGGGGGTAGGGAATAGATTTGGAGTTTAAGCGTATATTGGCTGGAAACCAGTAACTGCATTAAAAACTGCCTAGCAGTATTTGGTGACCTCGGGTTTAACAACGCCGCGTACACCTTAAACTGTAAAATCTATTTTAAGGGTATATTGGTGGAAACCGAATGCTTGCCTTAAAAGCGCCTAGCGATGTTTGGCGACCTCGGGTTTAACAATGCGCGTACACCTTAAAGCGTAAAATCTATTTTAAGGGTATATTGGTGGAAACCGAATGCGCCTTAAAAGCGCCTAGCGATATTTGGCGACCTCGGGTTTAACAATGCCGCGTACACCTTAAACTGAAAAATCTATTTTAAGGGTATATTGGCTAGAAACCAGTAACTGCCTTAAAAACTGCCTAGCAGTATTTGGCGACCTCGGGTTTAACAATGCCGCATACACCTTAAACTGAAAAAAAAAAAAAAGAAAAAAAAAAAATTTCTTTTAGTTTTGGTTTTATTTTTCTTTTGGTGATTTTGTTTTACCGATGATGAGTTGTATAAATCAATGATGAGAATAGAATTGTTGAATTTTTATTGTTGAGAAATGTTAAGCATTGCTTCAAGTTTATGTTGATTGAGTGGATTTTGATTGAGGTTTGTTGAGTGGTTCAACCACAATTTTCATTTTTTCGGCATGCTTAGATTCATTTTATGCGATTAGGTAAAGTCTTGATAATGTTGGTGGACTCTAGAACCTAGTTGAGAAATGCTTGAGGCGAAATTTTAGGATTAGACATGGTTGAGGAGATGATTTAGGCATTTTTGGGAACGTTTGAGCCTTTCTAGCCAACCCATGAATGAAATTATCCCTAGTCACCCATTTGAGCCATTTGAACTTTGCTTTATTTTTCTTGGAAAACAACATAATTGTAAATTCCTTTTTACCCTAAACACTTTATCGTACCTTTAGGAGAATTCGGTCCTAGTGCAAAACAAAGAACGAAACGAGTGTACAAATGAGCAAAAGAATAGTTTGGGGGTTAAGAGAAGAAAAAATGAAGAAGAGACCAAAAAGAATGATGTGGGGGTTGAGAGAAAAGAATAAAAAACAAAGGAGGTAGTCACCTCAATTCAATTCTATTGATTGTGTTAAAAAAAAAAAAACACAATGCTGCCTAGTTTAAGGGTATACCGGCTGGAAACCAGAACCCGCCTTAAAAACTGCCTAGCAGTATTTGGCGACCTCGGGTTTAACAACGCCACGTACACCTTAAACGAGTCTCCCCTGTGTTTATAGTATCCAAAAGTTTTTAAGGATACACGTTTGAAGGCTGTGAACTAGTGGACATGTCGATTGGTGTTGAGAAAGTGTGGGTTTCGATGTGATTTTAGTTTTGCTTTAGGACAACCGAGTTCTCTTACTTTGTTTCCTATCCTTTTATTGAAGCCCATGACCCGAGCCTAACGTTACAAGCTTTTAAAGACCTTTTGATTCTCATTTGTGTTTAGTCCTCATTAGTGGAGAGTAGTTCGATATTTAGGCTTATGGAGTCTGCCACCATTTGATAAACTTTACAATTTTTGCATAAAATAATCCGGGAAGTTGGAATGTGGATTGAAGTGGGGATCACCTACTTGGTGGACCGATTGAGGAGGACAGTCGATGTAGCTTATAACTTCTTGGAGTGTCGAACATTTCCTAATAATAATTTTTCAACAATTTTTGAGACATGTGCAATTTCTAGGCAATTCATTGTGGAATTTGAGTTTGGTTGGTTTTATTTTTTTAGTTTTGTTGTGTGTGTTTTCGTGTTTTTGTTTTTGTTTATTGTCTTTGTTTTCGTTAGTTTTGTACTGTATGCTCGGGGACCAGCATCTCTTTAGTTTGGGGGTAGTTGATAATCCATAAATTATACAATTTTTATTAGATCTTTTTGTCGGATTTCTGGTACTTTCTGGTGCATTTTGACCTGAATTGGTTCTTAATTCGTTACTTTTCGTATTTCAGGTTAAAATGGACATTTTGAGCAAATAAGCACAAAATTGGATATTTTTGACTCAGAAATTAGCGGATTTCAGAAGATAGGGGAGTACCGGAGTAGGATTAAGCACGATGAAGCTTGTTCCCAAGGAAGAGAGCCGAGAATCGAAAAATCGAACGAAGAAGCAAGCGGAGTGGTAGTTCTGCAATTTCAGAACTCAGGAAGAAGCTTCGCCCCGGCGAAGGAAATGTCTTCGCCGCGGTGAAGTAGGCCAAGGACGAACTTATCTGTTTCATTCTTCGCCGCGGCGAAGAAGAATTCTTGGCCGCGGCAACAGTCAACTTATTCAGTTTTGTAAACGCACAGTTTCGTGTTGTGCATGTTTTGGCTAGGTTTTTGGACTAAGTATAAAAGAAAAACTTAACCTTTTGCCAAGGGAGCTTGAGCTGTTTAGGTTTAGCCGTTTTTACACTTTTCTTAGAGTAAAGCTTTGAGTTTTTCGGATTGTTTAAGGGAGAAGGTTCAGATTTTGACTAGAAGATTCATCTTTTGGGGAGATTTCTTATCTTTCATCTCAGTTTCATTATGTTTAACTTGTTTATTTCTATTTTTCGTTTTTGTAGTATTAATTTAGCTATGAACTAATCTTTTATGGGTTAGGGTTTTGATTGTAGTTTGGATTTTAAATGGGTTAAGTGTTTGATTGTGTTATTTCCATGTGAATAAGCTTTGGGTGTGTGTTACTCTGAAATTAAATGATGTATGTGATGAACATGATGAGATTGAGAAATAATTCATGTTAGGCTTCTTGGGTAATCACCATTATAGTATTGGATGCTAGAGATATATTCAAGAATTAATGAAATCAGTTTAGGATTCTTGTGCATAATGAATTCAGAATTATTAACCTTCAATTTGTTGGGTGTGGAATGTTAATAAGGATGAATAGGAAAACATAGCCCGAGAGGGTATGTTTAACATATTAGTGAATTCGATTTACAACCATTGCGCATGAATGTGAAAATAGTGTAATTTTTAGGTTTAACCCATAAAAGTCCAAACGAAGTCAAAACCCTACCCGTTTTGCTTGAATTGATATTCTGTGGTTCATTTTGCTTTCTTAATTAAGATTTAATTCTTTGTTTAATTTCATTGTTGTTTTTTTTCATTACAATTTGCTCCCACCAATCCAAAGAATTCGATTACTTCAACTTGATAACGTTAGGAAACTTAGTGCTTTGCTAACAGTCCTCGTGGGAACGATATCCTACCCATCATCTTATTACTTGAGCGACTAGTGCACTTGCTAGTTTTGCATGTTGTAAGAAACACGCACCAACTATGAAGTAGGCTATGAGGTGACCTTTGCTCCAGTGGCTAAGTTGAATACTATTAGGGTGCTTGTCTCTTGCAACAAATCTAGACTAGCCTCTACAACAACTAGATGTGGAAAAACGCGTTTTTGAATGGTGAACTTGTAAAAGAGGTATACATGGAAATGCCACCAGGGTTTGAAGGAAGTTGAAAGGACAGAAAAGTGTGCAAATTTAAGAATTCATTATATGGCCTAAAACAGTCTCCATGGGCCTGGTTTGAAAAATTCAGAACTGATCATACATTATTCCTTGAAACCTTTGTATGTAAGATTACTATGAGGTTCAAATCTCGGGAGAGCTTGAAATCAAAAGTACCGAGCCTATGAGGTTGTATTATGACAACAAGGTTGCGATTGGGATAGCACACAATCCAGTACATCATGATAGGACCAAGCAAGTTGAAATAGACAGACATTTCATAAAAAAGAAGATAGAAGATAAGCTGTTATGTGTTACCTACTTGCGTACAAGTCAGCAGACAACATATATTCTTACAAAAAGACTGCCTAGACAGTTGTTTGTTAATCTAGTTTCCAAGCTAGGAATGATAAATATCTATTCACCAGCTTGAGGGGGAGTGTAGGATTTCTAGATTAGAATATGATCAATTTAAGAGTTATCTAAGTCTTATCTAGTTTAAGAGATTGAAATAAAAAGATTATCAGGATTTGTTTTCTACTGATTTCATGTTTAAATCTCTATATATGAGATTTGGGCTAGTTTGGTTTGTAATTCAAAAATAATTTTCAAAAACTAAGTTACAATTAAAAATTTTAAAGTTTTATCTCTAAATTTTAAATATATGAAAATATATTTTGTATTTCAAATCTCTTTATGAGATTTGGGCCAGTTTGGTTTGTGATTCAAAAATAATTTTAAAAAACTAAGATACAATTAAAAATTTTAAAAGCTTTATCTCAATATTTTAAATATTTGAAAATATATTTGGTATTAAAAATTGTTTTTGAAGTTAAAAACTATATAAAGACCGAGAAATGATATTTTTCTTGTTTTCTAATTTTACACTAATGTTTAGGATTATATGCAAAAACATTGTTTTGAAAACATTTCAACTTTTTTTAATAAAAACATATTTTCATAAAATTCCTTATATTCCTTGTTTTCGAAAATAAAACACTACTTAAAATTTATAACAAATAGGCTCTTATTTAGATTATAAACTTGTATATGTATTTATGTTATATTTATGGTTGTGATTGTGGGTCATTCGTATCGAGATTGTGTTAAATTTTAAGTATGGTTGTTGAACGCTTAACTATCAATTTAAGCTTTTAAGTCAAGTTGTTACGTAACATTGTTAACGATGTTACTGAATTATGATACATCTGCTTGGCATTTATTGAATGTATGCAATCCTTGCTATTTTAACTCAATGCGTAAAGATGCTTGTCTTTGTTCCCTTTCTCAGGTTACACCCCGCTTGGAAGAGCTGTAATTATTTATGTTACAACAAGAAGCCAAATCTGTTCCTTAACTAATAGATCAGAAAGAGAAGTCACATAAGAAAAGTGTTAATGGAAAGAGAAAAATAGATTCGAACATGACTAACAAACAGTCTCTAGCTAAGTAGTAGAAAAATACTACCCAAAACCCAAACAAAGTGCATGGGAAAGGAAAGGGACGAGCACAGAACTTAGCTAAAGAAAACGAAGTAGAAGAAGCAAAACCCAAGTTTGAAGAGCATCCAAATGACCAGCACATCAAAGACTCCACCACTGGAAGAGCCAAAGTATACACTGACAAGTGTACTGCATTTTTATCAAACCTTAACTTCAAGGCAAGTAGAGATTCAATCGCACATCAGAGAGAGATTGCTTTTTATTCTTCTTTGACGCTTGACAGGCAAATAAAAAGAGATAATTCTAATGGTTTTAATTTTTTTTCAGGCAACTTCTGAAGATCTAAAAATATTCTTTAACGATGTTAGTGGGATTGGCTCTGTTCGAGTTCTGCAGGACAAGTTCACCGGAAAGTCAAGGGTATGACTCTCTTTCTCTCATTCATCATTTGTCAATGTTCTTTGTCCTTTATGCTTCAAATGAAAAAGGGGAAGCTATCCACTAGACCTTCCATGTGCAACTCAGTCTTACAGTCAAATCCTTGTTTAACATTGCCTAACCTTTAAACTTCAACATATGTATGCATAATGTGGACTGTACCACAGAAATTAGCCCTAAGAAACTAATTTTAATGACACTGGGAGATCAGCATGGCCGATGCTTTAGAGAGATAGACACTGCTAATTGCAGTCCATTCTCTTAGATCAAATTTCTCAAGGGTGCTCACTAAAACTTCAATTTGATTTATTCCTTGCATGCAGTCAATAAATCATTTAGTTCTTACGCTTTTGGTTTTAAGATGGATTTCCTTTCCAGAGATGATTATGTAGTCTCAAATAAACCTGCAAAAGCGTTGAATTCCATAATTATGGTATAATTGCTTAATTTTCTGAGTATAAAGAGTCTAACTATCTAAGAGCATATTTTTTCATTTTGCTAGCGAGTGATATGCTTAGGAGACTCAACCATAGTCCCATACAGATTTACCCATATTCCAGCTTGCCTTTAAACTGTAGAGCATCTGTATAGGTCCATTGCATACTAATTTATAATATCCTTTGATCGATTTTTGAAGGGCCTCACATATGTGGATTTTGCCTATGATGCACACCTTGCTGCAGCTGTAGGAAAGAACAAAAAACAAAAATTCTTGGGAAGAGGATAAGCATAGCAAGATCAAATCCGAAGCAAAAGAGAAAGGATTATACTGGTCATGGGGCCTCTAGAGAACATGTAGGCCAAGTGGAATTATGTTTTATCTTTGTTATTACTTGTGTGTGTTTATTTGTGTGCAATGCGGTCTATAGACATTTGCATGTTTGTGTTTCCCACATATACCTTTTATTTTCTTACTCCTTTGGGTTAAATGGCAGTGCAAAGTAGTAATCAGACTTTTAGGGATTCTAGAGCACCACACTCTGCTGCTAATAAACATAGTGATAGCATTCAGCTGAAGGGGAGGAACACATTTACAATGCCAAGGAACGCTAGACCACTTGGTGTCCCCTCGACAAATCCAAAAGCCAAGGAAGTGAAAGATGAGAAGCCGAAGTCAAATAATGAGTTCAGAGAAATCTTCCTTAAGAAGTGAGGTTTGTTCCCTGGGTTACATGTTACATGTTAAGTAGAATAGCATAGTACTTGACAAACTTCTCTTTCTTATAAAAAACGTAAGGTTTTGCCTTAATATGTTTATGTAAACACAGTTATGACAAAAGACACATGTTTGAGGACAAAAAATATATGTGCTATTGAGATCAATCTATATTAGTACCCTTCTTGTAAATTTTCTTCTAAATATGTCAAAGTTTATACCCATTATATTCAAAAGGGTAAAGTTCTAATATGTTTCCTGTGGAACATATATTTCATCCAATTTGTGATGAGGATAGCCTCAATACCTTGACCCAAGATTTAGAGAAATTTTAGCCAATTAGATGGCGATCAAGTTCCTTTTTGTTCAACAAGATCATGAAAACTATTATGGGTTGGTGGTCTATTCTTGGTCTAAAATAACATTGAATACTCATAGTGCAACTATTAGCTTCTTTGCTTTTTTGTACCTATTGATTCTATTCCAGCGGAGAATCCATTTTACTATTTGTCATAGACGAAAATCCTAATGCAGAAAGATGGACCACTAGAGCACTATTGAGTATGTGTACTGAAACAGTAATGGCCTTGCATCTCATGCTTGTGGAAAATGTGAAAAAAATGTCTTTGGTCTGGAAATATTCTGAGGAAGAATATGAAGTATATCATCTGTATGCTCGCCTAATTAAAATTTCCTCACACATATATTCATTTTTGTTGTCTGTTTTGAATGAATATCCATATCTCATATGATTATGTTTGTTTCACTTAGACTCTTCATGATTCTATGGATGCTTTCATAAAATTTCTCATAGAATCGAGAATGAGGTTTTCACTTTTTACATGTTAGATCATGAATTAGTACCAATCTTAAAAAAAGATCTAATTGTTTCACTTTCTATTTTCGGAATGGAATATTTACATAATCCCCATGAATATGATTAAACGTTATTCCATGGTATTTGTATGATATTCCTTCTTAATTTTAAGCGAGTACTTGAGAGGGTTTAAGTGATCTATGAATTATGTTTCATTTTTTGTTTCTTTTATGTACTAAGTCACTAAGTGCGAGATTCCCCTCGGCAACCATTATTAACTTGTTCTCCCATGGGCTCTTTCCTATGTCGCCTCCTGGAATCAACTTGTCTTCTAACTTCGCACCCATGAGTTTCATATTTGGAATTTGCTAACCTCTTTCTCATATTTGGAAGGGGTATTTATACAAGTTTACACCAAAAGAAGTAGAGAGGAATTCGGGATTGCCATTATGATTTCAGTGGTTGTGTGCTAGGATCACGCATATATTGACTCATTCTTATTCCTCCCGAGATGTTCGAGGTAAGGCTTATCCATTAGTCTGTCAAACAGCTGTATTGGATGGTCGTGACAAGGTTATGATGAGTCGGGCTTCAAGATTCCATGACCTTGAGATCACATCGATCTACTGATTTTTGGGCTACTGAGACTTTTGAGCTTATGACAAAAATCACACACAACAGATATTAAAGTAGAGGTCATGATTTGAATCTCTCATCTATTACATCTTGCTGTATTTGGGTTGGTCTTTCTATTTGAATTTGGGCTTGGTTCATGTAACACGTGAAAATGCCTCTTTTTCAACTTAAGCTTTTAGGTCAAGTTGTTTTTCAACAAAATTGTTGTTGAAATTTCGTTATAATTTCAATTCCTTGTGGTCTTTCTTGCTTTTAATGTAAGTAATCAGTTTATGCATGCTTAAAGTTAAATGTTTTGCACTTAAATAATATTTTTATAAAGGAGATTAAATTAATAGTAATATTTTTGATTAAGCATTATTGAAGTTATAAAAGTAGTTGTGTTCTCGATTGACATAAGAAAATTTTAATCAATAAGCAAACACTGATTATAAATGTTTAACATTAAAATTCATAGATTCCCTTGAAATTAATTTGGCTTCTATGAGCATCGTGATTAAACATGATTAAAATTATCTCATAAAATTTGTGGTTCATAGGATTAACATAAAAACAAAGAGGAGAAGATGGAAAATTTAATCAATAAACAACAAACCAATGTTAAATAAATACATAATGATCCATCTACTATCATTGAATAGGAGGAATTAATTGAAAGAATTAGCATGTTAAAACATTGAGAGAAAAGTTCAAGATTCTATCTCATATTTCATTAATTTTGTCACAGAATATGATGCATTAAAAAATTAGAATAGAAAAGTCTTATAGCTATAAAAATTTTCCCTCTTCTAATTGATTCCATCTAGTATTGGAAATAAAGTCTCTAATGAACTTCAAATCCGACTTCGCTGCCTCGTGGCGCACCTCTAATAATAGTCTCTAATAAACAACATAAAAACTTATCTTATAAATAAAGAAGTTTTAACTCGAAAGGGATATGGACCTAATGTTGTTTGCTACAATACTTTAATGAGATGGTATTGCAAGAATAAAGAAGTCAACGAAGTTCTTAGTCTTTATGAAGAGAAGATTTTAGAAGGAATTAGGTCTAATATGATTATAAATAACAATTCGTTAACTTGCCTTTTTCTTAAAGCTAATGTAAAAGATGCACAAAAATTAGTTGGTGAGATGCAACTTAATGGTTTTACCTTATTCTTGGACACATAACATTTTCATTGATGGACTTGGCAAGAATGGATGTGTTTCGGAAGAAGTGGAAATGTTTCATACTTTAGTAAATAATAAGTTTGCAGTTGACCTTGAAAGCTTGAATTTCCTCTTTGATTGATTATGTAAAACATGGATATCCGAAACAACTCGGTAGCTATTTTAGAAATTTCTCTCATTGAAAGCCTGGTGCCAAACATTATTGTCAGCAATTTTGTAACTGTTTTTAGAATTCAGTTTTGATGGATACCATTGTTTCCAAATTTTACAAGCAACTGGGGTCATAATAGAGATTACAATGTTATAAGAAGCACATTCATAACTGAAGCTCTTTATTAAGATAGGTGTATGTGCGACTGTCTAATCACTTGATATGTACTGACCATATATGTTAATGTATAGTGCACGTTTGTGGATAAACTAATATAGAACATTACAATAGTATCATAAAGTGTTAAGAACATCAAGTCAACTCCTTTGAGCTTCACTATAATTACAGAAATTCACTTAAGATTTTTGAAATAATAAAATTTCTCTTATTATTAATAAACTATTAGTTTGCTAGAATATATATCTTTAAAATTAATAAATATTTATTAAATTGCCCTGATTCTATTATTTTAACCCTTATAATTTAACAGTAGAGATTTTTATTATTTTATAAATTTGATTATTTTTATTATATTAAACCTCAAGGCTGTCAATATAACTCTATTGTATAATACAAAACTAGTAATTATATTAAACTATACATACTATTATTTTAGTAATATAGATATTTCAACAATATAATTAGCGTTATAATCTTATTAATATCCCTTGAAAATTTTAAAATATCACATTCGATTATGTGAAATATCGATTTTGTTATATTTAAAAGTTTGAAGAACAAATAGAAAAAAAAAATTATATATCATTATAAATTAAATACGAAATTCAATAGCATGATTTATTTAAATCTTATAATTTTATTAAAAAAAATTACAATTGAATACATATATAAATTGGTTTGTTTGGGTTGCATTTTTGGATTTATATAAATTGGTTTGTCTTTAATGCGTTTGCCTTTTGCAATGACCTTACTTCGGGAAAAACGACCCACAAAAACACTCTTCAATTCATACATGGCTTTGAGATTCAGATCCCCATTTCATTCGTCTTCAATCTCTCAAAACCCATCCTCGAAAGTTAATGTTTTATTTTTGTTAGCTCACTTACACAACCTCACATCTTCAAGCTCCAATAATGAAGTTTCGTATTCTTTCAAAAAACCCCTTGAACGATCCTCACTTGCTAAATTCCTCGAAGAAAATTGTTGATCAGGTAGCTTTACTCTGAATGAAGCATTGTACTTTTTTTATTACATGATTAATTCGAAACCCCTTTCTCCAATTTCATCACTCACTACTTTGTTTAGTGCACTAGCTAAGAAGAAGCATTATTATGAAGTGATTTCGCTATATAAGCTGTTGAATTCAACTGGGTTGTCTTCGGATTTTATGTCTTTGAATATTTTGATGAATTGCCTCTGTAATATTGAAAGGGTTTCTGATGGTTATGCTGTTTTTGGGGCGATTTTGAAGTTGGGTTTTAGCCCAAATGCCGTGACATTTACTTGTTTGATTAAAGGTCTGTGCGTAGAGAGAAAGATTATGGAATCAATGGAATTGTTTAAGAAAATGATTGTTGTTGGTTGTAGACTTGTGGGGCTAATGTGATCACTCGCAACACTTTGATTGGTGGATTGTGTAAAACAGAGAAGATAAGTGTTGCCATTAAGTTGTTTGAAGAGATGGTTAATGGGAATAAAGAATCTATTGTTTTTTGTAGGCCAGATGTTGTTGTTTATACTACTATAATTGATCGTCTTTGTAAGGCTGGATTGGTTGAGAAGGCTAGACAATTATTTTTGGAACATATGATTCAGAGGGGTGTGGCTCCCGACATTTATACCTAAAACATTTTAATGAACGGTTATTGCTTGGCCGATAGAATTGGTGATGCAAAGGAGTTGTTTGATTCTATAGCTAGAAAGGGGTATGGACCTGATGTTGTTTGCTACAATACTTTAATCGATTGGTATTGCAAGAATAAAGAAGTCAATGAAGCTCTTAGTCTTTATCAAGAGATGATTTCAAAAGGAATTAGGCCTGATGTGATTACATATAACACCTTGTTAACTGGCTTTTTTCTTATAGCTAAGGTGAAAGATGCACAGAATTTAGTTGGTGAGATGCGACTTAACGATGCTTTTCCTAATTCTCGGACATATAGCATTTTCATTAATGGACTTTGCAAGAACGGATGTGTTTTGGAAGCATTGGAAATGTTTAATGCTCTAGTAAATAATAAGTTTGCAGTTAGCATTGAAGGTTTGAATTCCCTCATTGATGGATTATGTAAAACAAAGAGGTTGGGAACTGCTTGGGACCTATTTCAGAAATTTTCTCTTCATGAAAACCTGGTGCCAAACGTTGTAACATATAACATATTGATCAATGGGTTGTGTAAAAATGGACAACTAGAAATGGCAAATGAGTTGTTGTCATATATGGAGGAAAATGGTTGTGCTCCAGATGTAGTCACATTTACTACGATTATGTTTGGTTTCCTCAAGAATAATGAGATACCAAAAGTTGTTGAACTCCTTCATAAGATGGTAGAGAGAAATGTGAAGCCGACTGAATGTACAATGTCCTTAGTCATGCAGTTACTGATGAAGGCTGAAAATTATAGTGAATGTTTGAACAAGTTTCCTCAATTTTCGGTCCAAAAGCAAAATTGATGTTTACGTGATAAAACTTTTGCGAGTATTAAACTTTTTTTCCGAGCAAAATCCTACAAAAGTTCATCCAGCTGCCCAAATGCTCTATATTGGTTACGGTAATCAGAAGGTTTAGAAAACACTTTTATCTGTTCAAATTTTATAGGAATGGTGATCGGGATGATTGAGAATGATAGCTTTTCTGATCAGACATACGATACGTAGTCTGTCTCTGTTGTAAGTACATATATTGGACGTGGCAGCATTGCAGGTTGCATTTGGATTTGTACGTGTAGTAGATCTTAAGGGTTTGAGGATTATTTTTGGTGTAAATTTCGGTGAGCAAAAGTTGTATATGAGGAATTATGGAATGGTTCTTACTTCAACTACGACAATAATGGTAGCCGCTCAAGTTCATCTATTCAAGCGAATCAGTTTACTGGACAATGGTATGTTGCAAGGCCCGATTGACTTCATTCCTCGATATTCTCAATTATCCAGGCCTGATAAATCTTGATTTATTTATAGTGTTTCACATGTTTCTGTTTCTCAATATATATTCTTTTTTAGTTCAAATCTGAAAAGACAAGAACTTACCAGGTGTGTCCCTAATGTAGTTATGCACGAGCACGTGCTCTTTCAGCGATAATTGATGAAGACAAAGCAAAAAGAGCATTAGAGAAGGTTTTTCTCTATAATATCTTAAAGAATATGGATGCACCGATCAATGGGATCTACCTGTTGGAACAGTTGACATGACAACATTGCATTCAAGAAAAATATGGTCTGGTGTTACATATACAGTTGGTGTAACGATGATTGTGGAGATTTGGTTGATATGGGATTTCAAATTGCCATTGAAATCTATAAAGCAGCATGGTCTGAAAATGGACTCGGGTAAGAACCCCCTAAGTTTATCAAGCACTGTTATCTTATAGCTTATTTAATAAGCTGTTAACTAAGGTATGAGTTTGTGTTTTTTAGATCTAAATCTATCTCAAATCTGTATAGATTTCATTGCATCATCTGTTTTGTCATTTCATTTATTTTTTTGGTGATGGAGGAGGAGAAGAATAACATAGATAGGTAATATAGGATTCTATATAGGGAGATAGAGAGAAATTAATAGGTTAAGGGGAGAAATCAAGAAAGGGATACCAAGGACTGAAATACTCTATCCTAAAATGTAGAAGATAAGGACTAAATACCCGTTTGCACGCGTCCTTTACGTCTTGAAGCATCAGGTTACTACCTTTAGGACAATTTTCTGCCGATTACAATTGGAAACTTTATATTCTGCATAATTTACACTGAAAATTATCTGCTTCTGAACTATTTGTTCCTGATAATTCACTAACTCATTGTTGTTTTCTCCGTAGTTATTCTTTCTAAACTCCTAAAGCTTGGACCATTGTTGATTGTTTTAGAGCGCTAAGTTACATGCATTCTTTGGCCGTATGGGCAATGGGCTCTTACAAGGCCAAAACCTTGTAAGAACGGAATGAAACCATCAATAAATGAAGAATGTTTGTATATATATCTTGCAGGATTCTGCAAAGTTGCTCGCCTTCTAAAGGTATCGGATGGGAAAACGCTTAAAAGGTCTTTTATAGTCACTCTTGTATTACACTTGCAAGAAGATTTTTCCATAATTGATTGGTTCTTGTGACATATTACCGTCATGCAACTTTATGTATTGTGATGAGTTGTATTTTAAAAGAAAACATTTGAAATGCTTTCTTTATTAGACAATTTGTGGTTTATAACCTTATCACCTCTAATGGAGTTTTGTTCCTATTAATGATGTGTAAAGAATAAGAAAGACATTTTGAATACGTTTCCTGATTAATTTAAGATCTTAATTTAGTTTATTTTCTTATTTTATTTTATTTGTTTTCTCTATTTTTTTTTTCCTTATGTTATGCCAAAGGAAAAAGTTTTCACGCCAAACCTCAGGGTAGCAGTGCAATAAACCCAAGCCTTCAATACACTTGAGAGAAACACAGAGCAAAAGAAGCAGAAGAATGGAACCAGAAGATCCAACCCGAGAAGAAGAAGACACAGACACGGCTATGGCGGATACTAACGAAAACGCAGAAGCAATAGAGCCCAACTCTCTAGACTTGAAGAGTCAAGTGACTCGGACTCAAACACAGACTCAAAAGATGAAGCACAGCAAAAATTATTGAGTCCCAGCTCGCCAATGAGCCCTCCAACTATGAAGTCCTATTAAAGTACGTTTTTATATCAATTTGAATATGAATTTCAATACCCAGTTCTTAGATTTTTGTTTTTAGTAATAACATTGTTTTGCTTTTTTATTGTTTTTGTTGGTGGTTTTAGTACATAAGGGTTTTGAGGAAGATGGGTGAGATTGAGAAGCTGAGACAAGCAAGAGAAGCTATGAATGAGATTTTTCCCATTGATTCTTGTTATGTGGCAAGAGTGGGCTCGAGATGAAGCTTCTATTTCCACTGGGTATGTTTTAGTTTTTGCATTTTGTGTTCTTGTTATTGGTTTCATGATCAAATTTTGATCGCTTAGGGTTTATGGTTAACGAGAGAAAGTATAAAGAGAAAAATTAAATGGATTCGTTTGAAAGGAGGAAGTGATTATCTTTTGGGGTTTAAATGGTGAAAACGATGTTGAATTCAAGTTTATGTGACTTCTATCTACTGAGCCTTAGCTCAAATGTCGGCTTAATTGAGTAAAAGAAATGAAGTTTTGAGCTTTCTTCCTTTTTTTTTTTTTTTTTTTGGTATGATGCAACTAGGAAGCAGTGATGGTTGACTTGGGAGGTTGGTTTTTGATAATTTGCGGTCGTCGATATTTTATTTGTTTATAGATTTTGAGTTCCCTCTTGCTATTGCTTTTATAGACAGCCTGCTTGCCGTCTTGCAAAACTCATTTCTCTTAGT
The DNA here is from genome assembly GCA_026225825.1 of Pistacia integerrima. Lineage (NCBI taxonomy): Eukaryota > Viridiplantae > Streptophyta > Magnoliopsida > Sapindales > Anacardiaceae > Pistacia > Pistacia integerrima. Next base: position 46,922,628 of record CM047749.1, read on the forward strand.
ATAAGTATATTATCTTCTCCAAAACATGAAGCTCAATGTTGAAAATTAGTAAGTGTACTTTCGATGAGATTACCCCAGAAGGAAAAAAAATAAAAGGGCGGTCGGCTAAATTTTTAAGATTTTGATCTTTTCTTGTTCAACATGACTGATACTAAATCTTTGGGAATACTTTTAGATTTTATTGCTCTGTCTATCTGAAGGTAGTTTCTTGCTGATTCTCTACTTCAACTTTGCACTGAGGCATTTACGGGGATTGAGAAGATTTATGAAAGAGGAGTTTGATTATCCGGTAGGTTTTTTGTTATCATTATGGATTTTGAATTTCTTTATGCATTGATTTATGGATTAAAACATTGTGATCTTAGGAATTCTCACTTGTGGCATTTTTAGTTATTTTCCTAAAAATAATTTTCTGATAAAAAAATTCAGCTTGCCAGATCTATGACTTTTGAATGGCTGAATTTTTCCAATAAGTAATTATTAATAACAAAATGGCTCATTAGTTTCATTTGTATGGCAGAGATGATTGTAGGCCTTGCAATTCAGAATGGATATCAATATTCTTACATTTGTGATGGTGTTTAAAGACACATGGTTCCTTTTTTAGGCATCATCAATTTTCTCTACCAAATTGGGCAATAGGATAAAACTTTTTCAAACTTCTCGGGAGTGGAAATTGATAGAGCACCACCAATACCATAATAGAGAAGGGATAAAAGGGGTAATTAGTGGTTAGGCTGTGGAGTTTGTTAGCTTAAGCACGTGGAGATAGTGGTGAGAATATTGTGATTAGTTAGTATAAACTTGGGTAGAATATGTTTTAGTGGGAATTGTTGGGAGGTCTCTAGCTCCTCGATTTGCTACGCTATCATATATTTCTTTTTCGTCATCTCTTTACACTTTTCCATAGAAGTTTGTATTTCCATTTTCAAAGTCAAATCAATATAGAAGATATCAGTATTATTCAGAAATCCTTTGTTCATTGAAGTGTTTATCTGTATTGAGTGATTGAAGTTCTGGGGTTTCTAACATAAATCTATTTTTTTAAGTGGCAATACATTTTGGAAGCATCTTTTTCCCTACTTTTTGTGGAAAATTAAGTTCCTTTATCTAAGTAATTCTGTAAAATTGAATGACTAGAACTTGTTCTGATGCAGGCTGTCTCACTTTGGTGTGACTGCTTGAGATTTATGCAAGAATATGATCCATCTCGTACGTGAATTTTCACCGATGGTATTGCGAAGGCAAGAAATCTCTTCGAGCGTGCTATAACTATGCTTGGTTTGCATGTTGTGAAGGCAGAAAATATAGGAAGCATACAGGGAATTTGAGCAAGCCATTCTCCATACCATAGATGAGATCAGCATTAAGGTGAGAATTTATAATATATATATTAGAAACTTTTTAGAAAATGTGCCTGGAGGGGATGCATTCTGTTAATCAATTTACTTGATTATTTAAAGTCTTATTCCATCCTACTGGTTTGGTACTATGGTTAATAATGCTTTTGTGGTCTTCCTTTATATTTCCTAGAACCACGACTCAAGTTGCATGCCCTGTTTATTTTAGAAACTTTTTTTCTTCTTTTTGTCATCTATGTATAGTTCATAAATTTTGTTCTTTCATTTCCCTATGAAGTGACATGTACCAAGAAAAAGTATCTGTTTTCAAAATTTACATTTGGAAAATTACTGCTCTTTTGCAGGAAAAAGAAAAACAGTTCGGCGATCCAAAGTATATTTCACCGTCGCCTTGTCTGTTCCCCTTGCTAACTTAAGGTCATTCCTTCTTGCCTACAAGTCTTGGGAGGTGGAACTGGGGATTGCTCTAGATATTGAATCAGGTGATTTAGATGGGATTCCTTCTCAAGTTGCCTCGTGTACCAAAAGGCATTGGAGATGTATAATGCTCGAGCCGATTTTGAAGAACAGGTTGCAAGGCAAGATATATCCGACTGAAAAATTTCAACAATTCACGGTATATGGCATTGACTATCAGATATTGTTTTAGACAGCTAAATGATAATGTTGGGTTCTTACGTGATACCTTAAGAATTTAGGTTAAATGGTAACTTGATATGATATTAAAGTGTAGAAGTCATGATTTGAGTCTCCCATCTATTACATCCTGCTATATTTGGGTTGGTCTTTCTGTTTGAATTTGGGCTTGGTTTATGTAACATGTGAAGTTGTCTGTTGCAAAGCTAAATATCATTGTTGTGCCCTTACCTTTTCAAGCTTAAGCTACTTGGTCAAGTTGTTAATCAACAAAGTTGCTGTTGAAATTTCATTATAATTTCAATTTCTTATGGTCTTTCTTGCTTCTAATATAGGTAATCAGTTTATGTAAACTTTAGACCTTCTCTTCTTCTTCTTCTTCTTCTTCTTTTCCTGAGGATGGGGGGTTGTATAAGAACTTGCAATGTGGCAATAGGTTAACTTTTTTTTTTTCCTTCGTTAAAGTGTTAATGTTATTGTTTTAATTTGAAATTTTTGTAGATCTACTTGAAGTCTGAACAGTCTTCTGGAGACCAGCCTTGTGTTCAACTTCTCTATGAACGTGCTATTACCGAGTTTCCTGTATCAAGTGATCTCTGGCTTGGTTATACTCTCTATTTGGATAAAAACTTGAAGGTTTCACTTATATTTTCTCTTTTTCAATTCTTTATGCTCTAGGTATTTGTAATTTTAGCAATTAATCATCTCTTTTTCCTTCAAGTAGGAAATATTGTGTGGGATGTTCATTCCAGGGCTAGGAAAAATTGTTCTTGGGTCGGTGATCTTTGGGTTGGATCTTTACTTGCTTTGGAAAGTTGCCGTGCACCTGAGAAAGAGATATCTACTGTAAGTTTCAGTTGTTACCCTTCATCTGTTGAGAATTATGAGAAATTGTTTTAAGTAGCTTAAGAGCAATGAAGTTTCATAAACTTTAGTGTTGGAATTTCATTCTGCTCCTTTTACAAATATAGAGGTCTACTCTTGTTTAAAAAGATTTTTATATCATATTCAGGTCTTTGTGAAGTTCCTTCTATGCACTTTTTCGACCATTGAGGAGGTAAAGGTATCTTTTCTCTAATTTGCAGGCTTGACTTACTACTCTTTGTAACTTGTTATTGTTCCATCCACGTGTTATGCCTTAAAGATCTTTGTTAATTGGATCCTCTTTGTTTTAGTGCCTAAACTTATTCCTCACTCGAGTGGATGGTTTGCGACACAAAATCCTTTTGCCTGGAGCGAAGAGGATGCACCTGAATTTTTTCATTGATAAGGGAAAGCGTTTAGGTTCGCATATGTATCTGTTCATTTTTCCTTGTTAAAAATTGTTTTTACTCGATGTCAAGAACTTGAAGCTTCTCAAAGACATTTGTAGATGCTCTATTCATGGTGAATTTTAGATGAAGAAAATGTGGACCTTGTAGCTAGTCTACTCTTTCAGGGTCCAGGCATAGATCTCTTACGAATGTGTATCAAGTGCTTCTACCCTTAGAATCTGAATAAAAGTCTTTTAATTTACTTCATTTAGTGTGCTGTTATAGTGCCATTATGACCACTTTATGTAGAAGTTACAGTGCATAACTCTCGATACTCCAAGATGGCTTTTGCTAATTGCTAGATTGTTACCTTTGTTAATTGTTTTGTCATGGAATAGTGTCCTTTGCTAAAAAAATTTCTCATTCAAGATTGGAGTTGCATGCACAGAACATATCTTTATGGATTTGTGAATTTATAAAATTTGCATGTCATATTCAACTGGTACATTGTTGTTGTATAATGGTTGTTTTCAATATTTGTGTTTATAAACAATTAGCTTGATGTCTCTTTAGTGTACCATTGAAATTGCAGGCCCTGTATGATTGGATGTATTATATATACTTGAATACTTAACTGTGAAGTTTCTTCCTTTCAGCGGGCGTGTATTATATATACTTGAATACTTATCTGTGAAGTTTCTTCCTTTCAATGGGCGTCTGATTACTTATCTCAACAGATGAAGAATACAGATGGTTTGCTGCATTTGTACTCTTATTGCGCTCATTTGGAGCTAAATTTGGGAAAAGATCAAGCTGTAGCTCGGGGCTTTTGGGAGAACCTGGTTAAGATCTGGTTTGGCCCATTCATCTTTTTCTCTTTCTTATCTTGTATAGTTCAATATGATTGATTTATGATTCATCTTTGTATTTTTTCCATATAACTTGCTTTTTTGTCCTCAGGCAGAGTCAATGTTGGAAGCTGGCAAGGTTATATAGCTATGGAAATTGAATTGGGACATTTCAATGAAGCTAGGTCCATCTACAAGAGATGCTACAAGAAAAGATTTAGTGGGGACAGTTCGAGGTATAATTCTTTTACATTACTTTCTTTCAATTATTCTACATTGATTTATGGACAGGATTTGAATTTGAAAGTTTTTAAACTGGTTTTTTCCTCCTTCCTTCTCATTTTTTTTTGGAAAATTGTTGCTTTTAGGAGTATACGATGCAGCTTTATTTAATCAATTGATATTTGTCATCTGCAGTGCAAACATTTCTATCTTTATTCTCTTTTTGTTCCTAATGGAAGTTGAAACCAGACAAATGGCTTAAGTCAAGGTTGTTAAAATGCTGTTTATCAAGGAGGGCAATTTATGGAGATCTTTTGAACTCTTAACATAGAATTATGCTCTGCAGCTAAGAATATTTTTAGAAAGTAGCCTTGCAATAGGTCAACCTGTTACTCGGGTACCAGAATCACAATGGTTTAATATGTTATTTTGAATAATTTTTCCAAATCATACATAAATGATATATGACAGTATCTCTGGGGATCATGCTAGTTGAAAATCCATGACGTTTATTTTTTTAACTTCAAACTTTAGAGTTACTGATACTGCAATGAAATTGTGGCATATATGGAGCAATCACATTTAAACCATAGGTAGCAGAGTAGTTTTTGAAACACAATAGGCTGATATCTTTTTCCACTTGGCTTATTTTTTCCAATATGTTGGAAGAAAAGTTTCTTAATTCAAGCTTTATTTTTCGAGTTTCATGTCAAAATATGCTATAGGTTAAATAAAACTTATTGATGTAAATAATTTATATGACCTATCATAAAGTCGTCTAAGTTCTCTCTTTTCTATGATCAATTTAGGGTTTAGTTTGATAAAGTTAACCTTGTTATTTTCATCTTATCTTGATTGGCCTTACTATATTTAATCAGATTGCTTCCTAACTCTCTGCTCTTGCTCCCACTCCCATTCATATTATATGATCTCATTGATGATCTCACCACATCATCTAAAGTTACTGACAATTCTCGCTTCTTGATTTTATGATATTGAAAATATTGTTTTGGGTCCACAACTCCAGGGTGACTTTCTTCAATTGTTATGTACTGCCTTTTGGATTTGTTGATATATTCTTTTCCTAAAAACAGAGTTATTCAGGACATATGCCACAACTGGTTGCGTTTTGAGACGGAATACGGGACACTTGAAGATTTTGACCACTCTGCACAGAAGGTACACATTCCTGCTGCAGTTTTAATTTAAGTGCCAATTAATCACACATTTCTTTTTTCAGGCTAATGTGTATGATGTATTTGCATTGCTATTGAGAATTAGTATGTATAGATTTATTAAAAAACAATTGAAGTGTTTAACTAATGATATTTTAGTTGGTTGTGATGTCCGCCTTATCTAGTAACCATATGTGTTTGACTAAAATGTGCCACGTTAGCAGTTGTCTTTGATGACCTCAAATGATGTGCTTGTAAATGAGTTGTGTTTATGTGCCTCTGTACATATTATGAACTCTTTACTTCTCTCTTGTCAGAGCTTAAATACTACTAGTGGATCATTGCCTATCTGTTTAAATTTTTAGTTTTAAGTGATAACTTAATAGAAAATTGTAGCGAGGTGGTCCACACAGTCTTGTGTTTAAATCCCTCTATGAGATTTGGGCCAGTCTGGTTTGTGATTCAAAAATAATTTTGAAAAACCAAGTTACAATTAAAAATTTTACATTTTATCTCTGTATTTTAAATATTTGAAAATATATTTTTTATTTTAAATCTTTTTATGAGATTTGGGCTAGTTTGGTTTGTGATTCAAAATTAATTTGAAAAACTAAGTTACAATTAAAAATTTTAAAAGTTTTATCTCAATATTTTAAATATTTGAAAATATATTTAGTATTCTAAAATTGTTTTTGAAGTTAAAAACTATATAAAGACTGAGAAATGATATTTTTCTTGTTTTCTAATTTTACACTAATTTTTAGGATTATATGCAAAAACATTGTTTTGAAAACATTTCAACTTATTTTAATAAAAACGTATTTTCATAAAAATTCCTTATATTCCTTGTTTTCGAAAATAAAACACTATTTAAAATTTATATCAAATAGGCTCTTATTTAGATTATAAATTTGTATTTGTATTTATGTTATATTTATGGTTGTGATTGTGGGTGTTCAGCGCACCAGATTGCGTTAAATTTTAAGTATGGTTGTTGGATGCTTAACTATCAATTTAAGCTTTTAAGTCAAGTTGTTATGTAACATTGTTAAAGATGTCACTGAATTATGGTACATCTGCTTAGTATTTATTGAATGTATGCAATCCTTGCTATTTTAACCCGATGCGTAAAGATGCTTTGTTCCCTTTCTCAGGTTACACCCTACTTGGAAGAGCTACAATTATTTATGTTACAGCAGGAAGCCAAATTTGTTCCTGAACTAATAGATCAGAAAGAGAAGTCACATAAGAAAAGTGTTAATGGAAAGAGAAAAACTGATTTCAACATGAGTGACGAACAGTCTCCAACTAAGCGGCAGAAAAATACTGCCCAAAACCCAAACAAAGTTTATGGGAAAGGAAAGGGACGAGCACAAAACTTAGCTGAAGAAAACGAAGTAGAAGAAGCAAAACCCAAGTTTGAAGAGCATCCAAATGACCAGCACAGCAAAGACTCCACCACTGGAAGAGCCAAAGGATGCACTGACGAGTGTATTGCACTTTTATCAAACCTTAACTTCAGGGCAAGTAGAGATTCTCTCGCACTTCAGAGAGAGATTGCTTTTTATTCCTTTTTAACGCTGGACAGGCAAATACAGAGAGACAATTCTGATGGTTTTAATTTTTTAGGCAACTTCTGAAGATTTGAAAAAATTCTTTAGCGATGTTGGTAGGGTTGAATCTGTTCCAATTCTACAGGGCAAGTTCACCAGAAATTCAAGGGTATGACTCTCTTTCTCTCATTCATTATTTGTCAATGTTCTTTGTGCTTTATGCTTCAAATGAAAAAGGGGAAGCTATCCATTGGACCTTCCATGTGTACATTAGTCTTACAGTCAAATCCTTATTTAACATTGCCTGACCTTTAAACTTCAACATATGTATGCATAATGTGGGATCGTACTACGTAAATTAGCCCCTAAGAAACTAATTTTAATGAGATCGGGAGATCAAGATGGCGATGCTTCAGGAGATTGAAACTGCTAAATGCAAGATATTCTCTTTGATCAAATTTCTCAAGGGTGCTCACTGAAACTTCAATTTGATTTCTTCCTTTCATGCAGTCAATAAATCATTTAGTTCTTATGCTTTTGGTTTTAAGATGAATTTCCTTTCTAGAGACGATTATGCAGTCTCAAACAAACCTACAGAAGGGTTGAATTCCATAATTATGGTAAAATTACTGAATTTTCTAAATATAAAGAGTCAAACTGTCTCTGAGCATATTTTTTTCATTTTGATAGCAAGTGATATGCTTAGGAGACTCAACCATAGTCCCATACAGATTTACCCATATTCCAGCTTGCCTTTAACTGTAGAGCATATGTCTGGGACCGTTGCATACTAATTTATAATATCCTCTGATCTATTTTTTAAGGGCTGGCATATGTGGATTTTACCAATGATACACACCTTGCTACAGCTGTAGGAAAGAACAAACAAATGTTTCTTGGGAAGAAGATAAGCATTGCAAGATCAAATCTGAAGCAAAAGAGAAAGGATTCTGCTAGTCGTGAGGCCTCTGGAGAACATGGTAGGCTAAGTGGAATTATGTTTTATCTTTGTTATTACTTGTATGTGTTTGTTTGTGTCTAATGCAGTCTATAGACGTTTGTTATTACTTCTACATTTCATTTTCTTACTCCTTTGGGTTAAATGGCAGCGCAAAGTAGTAATCAGACTTTCAAGGAGTCTAGAGTGCCACACTCTACTGCTAATGAACGTAGTGATAACATTCAGCTGAAGGGGAGGAACACATTTGCAATGTCAAGGAATGTCAAAGGTTTGTTCGGGTTACATGTTACATGTTAACTAGAATAGCACAATAATTGACAAACTTTTCTTTCTTAAAAAAAAAAAAAAAACATAAGGTTTTGCCTTAATATGTTTTTGTAAACACAATTATGACCAATGATACCTGTTTGAGGACAAAAAAGCAATGGCCTTGCATCTCATGCTTGTGGAAAATGTGAAAAAATGTCTTTGGTCTGGAAAATATCTGAGGAAGAATATGAAGAATATCATCTATATGCTTGGCCGATTAAAATTTCCGCACATGTATATTCATTTTGATTGTTTGTTTTGATTGAATATCCATATCTCATATGATTATGTTTGTTTCACTTAAAACTCTTCATGATTTTGTTGGATGCTTTCCTAAAAATTCTCACAGAATCGAGAATGAGGTTTTCACTTTGTACATGTTGGATCTTGAATTAGTACCAATCTTCAAAAAAGACCTAATTGTTTCACTTTATATTTTCGTAATGGAATATTTACATAATCCCCATGATTTAGATTAAACGTTATTCCATGATATTTGTATGAGATTCCTCCTTTTTTTTAAGCAAGTGCTTGAGAGGGTTTAATTGAATTGATCTATGAATTATGTTTCATTTTCCGTTTCCTTTATGTACTAAGGCACTTGTTTTTTGTTGATATTGAATAAGTGCACGTATGATGTGGTCTTTATGATGCTGTTAAACGAGTGTATGAATAATATGATACAATCATTTTACGAAAGAGCATATCACTTCATTTGTATGCCCATCTAAGAGAATAAACAAACAAATTTGGGCAAAGAAGAGCTGCACTTGATTTGGGCAATCCACCAAGATCGGCTTTGATGGGGCAAAAGGGCACTCAGATTTATGTTGCACAGTGAAACTTCAACCTTTCAACAAACAAATCTTGTATTGAAGTAATAGCTCTTGCTTGGAATGAACAAACCTGATCAATGTCAGCCCCATTCCAACGAAAAACAAACAAACATCACAACACCAATACGCACTGAAATAAGCAATTTCTCCAGTACAAAAAATGTACCATTGGTTACAACTTGGTGAATCCAGAATCATAAACCGGGCTTTAAAATTAATGTCTCTCAAGTGACCAAACAAAGGGGAAAAGCACTTATCTATAAATATGGTCTTTCTTGCTTCTAATATAAGTAATCAGTTTATGTAAACTTTAGATCTTCTCTTCTTCTTCTTCTTCTTTTCCTGAGGTTGGGGGTTGTATGAGAACTTGCAATGTAGCAATAGGTTACTTTTTTTTTTTTTTCCTTCTTTAAAGTGTTAATATTAATTTCTAGGTAGAATAATCTTCCTGTTTTACTTATTTTGTCAATATGGATGCTCGAATTCTGCATAGTCATGCAACCTTCTTCTCTAGTTGACATGAGTTTTGTAGAAATTCTATGAGGCTGCTTTACCATCCTGGTTTTGTCTCTATAGCTTCAGTTGTAGATAAAACAAAAGGAGGGTTGGAAAATAATGAAGTTCAACCAACCTAAATTTTAGTATCAGATTAAAACATTAGAAGAGGAAAAACATATGCAGACATGTGATGAAAGTCAAATGAGGAAAAAGAAAAGGGAGAAATAATGCTATATTACACAATAATCAATATTAGCAAGTCTTGATTCCAACCGAAAATAAAGCTCTTATCTGTAGTTGCCGAAACATAAACTAAGTAGACTATGGAAATCTACCCTAGGAAACAAATCCGAAGTAAAATAGGAAAAGAAAATTTCTTGAATAGGTAAAGAAGTTATTTTCAACCTTTTCTCTTTGAAACCGAGAGATCCTGCGACTTGTTATCTGTTTTACGTTTATATTGATCATCAATCCAATACCATTAATACTACAATTTAACATATTTCATTAGAGTCATATCAAGAAATTTTCTTGTTTGGTTTCTTAAAATGGCTTAGTAACTGCAGTAATACGTACTTATGTCTCTTTATCTCCTCGCTACTACACACATATGTTTGATAACGTACTTTTGCTCCGGTGGGGAGTTATTTGCTTTACTTGACGAGCTTTATGAAGTTATTTAAAGAGGAATCTACCGTACTTTCATCCGTTACGCCTCAAGGTATCTGATTATTTCTTGTTCAACAACCTAAAACTCTGGCAATGATATATTTTCAATACAACTTAAAGCAAGTTATTGAAGTATGTTGCTTTCAGATGATTGACCTAGAGAAAATTCAATTACTTTACATTTATTCTTGCTAGAGTTTGCTAGAGTTTGAGACTGGCTGTTTAATATTGTTTTCCTTTTTCCTTTCTTTTATTTTTCTTTATGTCTAAGCTTATTGTCCAGATATCATACCCTTCTTATGTTGTACGATCTTAATAAATATCTAACAATTAGTACTCCTCCAGGTTTTATGCTGCAGAGGTTGTCATTGGCTCGGAATATCTTCATTGTTTGGGTATTTTTGAGTGCTCGAGAACCGTATCTTCTTTTTGTTCAGATAAATTCATTGTGTTATGTTTCCTGTATCATAACTTGGAAAAATATCAAGTTATTTATGTGAGTTCATCACTGAATAGTAATCATCTTTGTTTGAAGTATTAGGAAAATGTCAGAGTCCATATTCTCATTGGATTTGAACAAAAATATTTTGCATCATTGTAAAAAGGAAGTGAGAGAGATGTCCTCCAATGGCTTTTAGAAGAAAATATGTGCATGAGAAGTTTTGTTGTAAAGTTGAGTAGGAGATATCAGCTAATGATGGAAGTGAGAGACATGTTCTCCAATGGCTTTAAGATAAAGAAAATTAGTTGGCTGCAATCCAATAATTTTTTATGACTAATTCATGTCATTAATCTTGTGCTTTTTTCTATTTTTGTTGGTGATGACACTACAGGAATAATTTATCGGGACTTGAAGCCTGAAAATATTTTACTCCAGAAAGATGGGCATATAGTATTAAGTGACTTTGATTTTATCATTCATGACGTCCTACAAACCCTGAGTATGTTACCACGTTCCTGTAATTGTTTATGTTTTCATTAGGATATTCACTTGTCTGTTTCCTGAGTTATGTTCCCTGAGCATGGATAATATGAGTTAGCTCAATTTATCAACTGTTTGTTGGAGGGTGTTCAACTGCTCTTTTCTTGTCACCGGTATGCATGAAAAAGATGATTTTCCTTTTAGGAAGGCTGTTCAATAGCAAGAAGGAGACTTCCTTTTAGTTATACCAATATAAATTGCATGATTTGTAGGGTACTAGCTATATTCTAGCTTTTAAGGTTTCTTATAGATGTACAAAGTCTATGAAATAAATCCTGCCCATGCCAGGGTTGGAAGGTTTATGTTTGCTGGATTAAAGTGTGTAAAAAAGTAACTATAGAATTAAGAAAATTGTGTAATCTTTATGTAGTCAATTCTTTCTCCGGCGTTGCAAGGTTATGCAAAGGATTCCTTGTTATCCGTTGTCACCATAGAATGTGCTTTTGTCATGTCTACACACAGAATTTGCAAACAATCGCATCTTTCCGGAATTTCCTATCTACTTTGATACTTATCAAATGCTTTGAATTCATTTTATGTCTGGTATTCAGGTATTTTTTTTGTATGTGATGCTCTGTGGCTGTACACCTTTCAGAGGTAAAAATAGACAGAAGACGTTTGCCAACATTTTGCACAAAGACCTCACTTTCCCAAGTAGCATTCCGGTAAAAATCTGCCATCTTTTAAGTTGGTTAAAATTATTCTTTGGTTATTCTGGTGATTCAGTGGATATTGTATACATGCTCAAGATCTTGAGGTTTGGTCAAAATATGGATAATCTCTTGAACTTAAATTGATGAGTAGTTAACAATGGAGAACATTTAACAAGTGAGTATTAACCGAAAACTTCTTTTGGAAAGGTAGCGGATACCTTCCTGAGAACATCATGGCTACAATGTATATTAGGTCTAAATTTTCATTGCCTTTGATGGAAATGTGTACCAGCTATAAGTTTTAACTGGCTCGGAGATGTCAACATGAATTTAGAAGTGATTGATGATGATGAACGGGGCTTCTCTTCATTGAACTTGCAAAATTAGTATTCCATTTGGGCAGAACATTTTGGTTTCGTGAGATGAGCAGGCAAATTTAATGGCAAGGACGTTGCAGCAGGCAACTGATGTTAATTTGCTTGATGTTTAATTCCAGGTCAGTCTTGCTGGTAGGCAGCTGCTTAATTTGTTATTAAGCAATGATCCTGCGGATCGTTTAGGATCAAATAGTGGTGCCAATGAAATTAAACAACATCCTTTCTTCCGCGGAATCAATTGGCCTATGATTCACACCATGGTAGGAGAGGACTACTTGCATTTTACCATATTGAATTCTCAAACAGCAAATGATTTAATATTGAATGTTTCTCTATGCATATGCAGAGCCCTCCTCCACTAGATACACCCTTTGAGTTAATCGAAAAAGATCTGAAAGCCAAAGATGTCAAGTGGGAAGATGATGGAGTGCTTCTAAAGGTTTGGTTTAACAACCATTTCTAATGTTAAACATAAGACTTCAGATTGACTCTGCTCTGCACTCCCTTTATTGCTGATTCATGTTTTCTCTTATCATATGACCGGAAATGGGATACAGACCATGAAGGTGAGATGGAGGAGGTTCCGTCATCGCGTCATCCTAAACCTAAAGTAAAGCATGTAGGTTGTTTTTATTTTATTTCTATGGAGAATTAAGACTTTGCCCTGTATTTAACCATGTAATATAACTCAACACTTCCCATCTCTCCCATTCTTTTTGAGACTCTGCTATGGCGTAGTTGTACTGTTGTGGATATCCAGCTTTTGTTTCATTTTCTATTCCTCAAATTGAAAGGGTGTGATAACTTACAAATTCTCACCCTTTGCATTGCCATTAACTTACAACACCATTGCTATCAAAATCTGCTCTTAATCAAAGTGGTATCTTTTGGTAATTTAAAGTATATAAGAGACAATCATTCAAAAAGAACATGTAATAGATATCCAGAATCAATGATTCACTAACAAAATATACTGTTGCTTTGCAAATTACAGTAAGAAATATAGGCAAATGTTCCAGTCGTATAGTGTCTTTACATTAAAAGGCTTGGATCAGCTGATAGATGCATCAGCCAAATTTATCACACTGTTATACGCAAATCTGATGAGCAACCAAGTATACAATTTTTGCGAGATCCCTATCATGTAATTCAGCTCTTGAGTCTTGACACGGAAATTTGAGATGAAATTGAATACATAGAGCACTACAAAGTAGACCAAAACATGCACAAATCTAATGTAATATTTCAATAAATGAAGAACTCCAAAGAAGTTGTTTAATAAAAATGGATAAACGCGATAGATCTAAAGAAACAGAATTCAATGGATCAATCCTCCATTAAGCTAATGAAATCAACAAACAACGATAGTACAAATTTCACATACCATGGTTTTCCGACTATATCAACAATAGAAATTATTTACCACATTTAAATATGCTTGTTTCTGAGATCCTTACTAATGTTTACAATAAGCTGACTTTACATCCTGCAAAAAGTTCATATGTTCTTGCTTTTACAAATGATTTTTGATAGCTTATAAGTATTGTCATTATTATAGGTCTTTCAACATTAATTAAATCTCTCGTAACCATTTCTTCACTATTTATTTATCACAATGATTTGATATATTACTGAAGGCCAAAACCAAGCTATTCTTTGAGCAATTTCATTGCATCTTAGCCCATGCAAGTATGCAACTTGAAATTTATAATACTTTTCAAAGACCAGAAGACTTTTGGGTAATCCACTCTCAGCCTGTTTTCCCACGGCCACACAAAAAGCATAATCCTTCTTGGATAGAAATACAAAAGGTACCAATTTACTCTCTCTCCTCCTTTATTAATATCTCCAATTTTTTTTTTTCTCTTTTGGGGATAAACTATTTGAGCTTCATAGATCACTGGACGTGGAGAAAAAAATTGGTCTACATCATTTTGAGCCGATAAAACCCTTGGGTTGTGGTGGTCTTGTGAGTAATTTTTTCCCCTCATATTCTTAGTATCCCTGAGATTATCAAATTATGTTACCTTGATTTTCTTAAACCAAAAAATGATACACTGTTGAAAATACGTACTCCTCAAAGTCTTAGTATAAATTTTTTACATTAAATTGATAACTTCTAGTGTCATTGTTTCGTGAACTAAAATTTGAAAGTAGATCAGAAAGGTAGAAGGGGTTTGGGGGAGACCCAGTGTTGAAGATTGGTGCTGTGCTGGAAGTAAGATTTGCTATAAGTTGAAGCTATTTTTGCTACTGTGGATGGACGTGCATGGTGCTGTTTTGAAGTTCAGTAGCTTAAGTCCTTCTTTGTATTTTAGTGTTAATTTTGAATTAGTTGACTCAACTTATTTTGTAATGAAGTTTTTTGAAGTTGTTGGAAGTGAGTGGTTTAGCTGACATCAAGTGAAAGTTCTGACAGTAGTTGAAACATTGAACAACAAAGCATGTTATATTCAGTTTTCTATCTAATGGAAAATTGATCCCGGGCTTTTTATTCATTCTCTCTCTTTTCTTTGGACAACCGGCATTTACAAAAACACTAACATGGTATCAGAGCTCCATTAACCAACAATCGTCTAACAAGTTCACTAAAAAAAAAAACTCATCCCAAATCACCATCAAACTACAACCTTACGCAAGAACAAAATTTTTCAAAAAAAAACTACAACTAGTTTTTCGTATGGCTTCTCAATCTGCGTCTCTCTCACCTCCAGTGTTCAATGGGGACCATTATCACATTTGGGCTGTTAGAATGAAAGCCTACCTAAGAGGACAAGGGATGTGGCAATATGTGGAAGAGGAGAAACAGCCACCACAACTTGGTCCAAACCCAACTTTGAATCAAATGAGAATGTATGAAGAGGAAATGTCCAAAGCTCCAAGAGCTCTTTCACATACATTCGCATATGCACCTTTGTATTTACAAGGATAATGGCGTGTGAAACTGCAAAGGAAGCTTGGGATAGACTAAGAGAAGAGTTCATGGGAAGTGATACAACCCGTAACATGCAAGTCATGGACCTGCGCAGGGAGTTTGAAATGCTAAGAATGCAGGAGGTAAAGAAGGTTAAAGAGTATGTAGATAGACTCATGAGTGTAGTGAACAAAATCAGATAATTGGGAGTTGAGATGAGTGACAAGATGATAGTTGAGAAAGTGTTAGTCAGCCTTCCGGAAAGGTTTGAGTCCAAGATATCTTCCTTAGAAGATTCAAAAGATCTCTCCCAAATCAGCCTCACTGAATTGGTCCATGCCCTGCAGGCCCAAGAACAAAGAAGGTTGATAAGGTAGGAGGACTCAAATGAAGGTGCTATGTTGGCTGCTCAAAAGGGAGTGAATACGCAGGGAAGTAATAGAAAATATGCTGGAGATAAGAGAGGAAAAGAGAAGGCTGGTAGTCAGTGGGGAAGGCAGAGTAGAGGAAGAAATTATCCACCATGTTCCCATTGCAAAAAGAAGGGACATCCTGGACAGACAGAAGTCTTGATTCAGGGCCCACGGGATTCAATGCGGGGATACAAGCCGATTCGGCCACATTGAAAAAAGTGTGCGGGGAACAAGGCCAGCTGCAACCACAAATGGGCAAGCACAAAGTGTAGATGACCAGTAGCAGACCAGTGAACTAGAACAACTGTTTGTAGCTTCATGCTACTCAATGCAGACCAACAGAGATGTTTGGCTAATAGACAGCGGATGTACTAACCACATGGCAGCAAATGTGGAGATTTTTGTTAGACTGGACTGTAACGCCCCGCTTGAGGTACGTTGTTACTGTTTTCTCTTTCGCTCTTATTTTGAGTTGGTTTTGGTATTATTGTTTGTTTGAGTGTTATATTGAATGTTGCCCTGAAATTGGTTGAAAATAGAAGAATCTAAGTGAACCAAGCTTCGCCGGGGCGAAGAAGAATCTTCGCCGCGGCGAAGATGGGTTGAACCAAGGGTGAAACTCTCTGGACAGTTTCGCCGCGGCGACAAATGTTTCTTCGCCGCGGCGACGGGCCGAATTTCATGTTGGTTGAGTTTTAGACATTTTCTTCCCTAAGGACAATTTGACCTTTCTACCCCTAATTAGCAGGAAAAGTGGGGAGTTAATTGTAAGGATTTTTCATGGAGAATGTGTTGGAATAGGGGTGAGTTTGTAATGAATTAAAGGATATGGATGGAATTTCCAAAGATGAATAAGGGCAAGTTGGGAATGAGTGTGTTATATTTCATTAAAAGGAATTAGAATCAAAGAAACCCCTCATTTCTCTTCTTCTCAAACGTGACTCTCCATTCTTCTCCTCTCAACTTCTCTTCTCTTTTGATCAAGGTTTTTCCAAGGGATTTTGAAGTGATTTGGGGTATAGAAAGCAACCTAAGGCTTCCTAAGGTAAGGATTTCTCCTTAAGTTGTGTGATTTGTAGGTTTTAGCTCATTTTGGTTTTTGAGGGTTTTCCTTCTTTTGGCTATGAGTAGAGAGAATAGCCAAGAAAGCCAAGTGGAAAGAAGATTTGGTGAAGTCTCTCCATAGCAAGTAAGTAAAACCCAACCCAAGTTGAGATTTATGAATTTTCTTGATTAGGGTTTTGATAGAAATGATGTATGTATGTGATGTGCATGTAATATAGCATGTATGAAGGATTAAATAGAGATTTCTATGCTTTGTGATTGATTATACCTTGCAAATTTGAGAAATGGGTTGTTGGTTTGGCAAGGTAGTTGAGATGGAATTTAAGGGGTATTATGGATCCCCTTTTTGGAAGTGTTTTCTATGACAGGTTTTATGGCTTTGTGAAGGGATTTTTCCCCATTTTGGATGGTTAGGAAAAGTTTTAGAATCATGGCTATGATAGAGTTTTATAGTGCACATGAGTTGTTTGATGAAATCCCTAATAGAGGTTTGAGTGTGAGTAATGAACCTCAATTCTTGCAACATTGCATGTTGGCATCTCATAAGTGCATTGGTGAAGTTGAACCATCCATAGGCACTACTTATATATAGAAAAGTGACCTAAGAAAGAGTAGGAAACTTTGTGTATGTAATTACCCTATGAGTAGAGAGCTTGGTGAGTATAACTACTTTAAGGGTAGAGAACATTGAGAAATACTACAATAGAATGGATTAGAAGAGTAGTATAGTTGGGATGATGCTTTGTGATCATCACCCTGACGTATGGAATCGGATTGATGCTTTGTGATCATCATCCGAATAGCCCTTCCCTTAGAGATGGGTCGATGCTTTGTGATCACACCCAATGAGTAACAGAAACCCTGGGGCAGATGCTTTTGTGATCACTATCCGATTAGTTATTAGATAAGTCCGATGCTTTGTGATCATCATCCAAAGGGCCGGGTTAGTATGGGAAGGCGGGCCGATGCTTTGTGATCATCACCCGATAAAGTGACTAGAGATGGGTAAATGCTTAGTGATCATTACCCAAAAAATTCATGAGGAATGGGTAGGTGCTAGGTGATCTCCACCCGATAATTAGGAGGAACCGAAAGGTTGGTGCTTTTGTGATCCTCACTCGGGTAGTCACTAAGGAGGGGTTGGTGCGTGGTGAATTCCACCCGATAGCCATAGAGAGTGAGATGGTCTGTGTGAACGCCATCCGGCCGTCTCGTAAGAATGAGGAACCATGATGTTATTAGAAAGGCAGAAATAGAAACGAGAATTAGAAAAGGAAAGAATTAAGAGAGTCACACGAGACGAGACAGTAGAGTTTTACTTCGCAGCATTATTTGTACTCACCCCGTTATTTTCCTTTGTGGATGCGAAAGTTCTAGGTGATGATGCGGTTGAGCGGTCGGGCGCGCGAGGAGCAATAGCTACTGGCTGTTTCCCCTATTTTGTCTTTTTTAAAATGCACTTTATAAAGAAAATAACCTTTTGTGTATAAAAGACATGTGAATTGTAATGAAAATAAAGCGTTTTGGGGCCCAATTTTCCATTGTTAATTGCATGCATTGTACTAGTTTTATAGGTGTTACATTTTTTTGTATCGAGCAAAGATTTTGGGATTGAAGCAAAGGTGGTACTTATTCTCATCGCCACGACGTCCCCTTCCTAAGGCAGCGTGGTGGAGTAATTCTTTCCTTACGTAATTGTTTCTTGAGTTCATTAGTGTGATTATTTTGTAGATGAGGCGTAGTTATCGAAATCGCGGTAGGGTGGTGGTGAATGGAAGGGGGAACCTTCTAACCCACCTGAGTCTACGCCCGGCCCTTCCACCCTTGGATGAAGCGGAATCCAAAGGGGAATTATGCTTTGCAAGTTATGGCTGAAACTCGAGGGGAGTTGCACCCCCTGTGAGTACCGCCGATTCGCCCTGTCGAAAAGAAAGAGGGCAACCAGGTACCTCCCGTGCCGAACGAGTTGAACCGATTTACGGTTTCTCTCTGAGTCAGCATCAACCCTCGAGTTTAAGGGTAAAACTACAGATCCGGTTGGATAGCGAGAAGAGTGGCTTGGGTCAGTAGCGAGCCACGGGTTTATTTCCCCATGTCAGACCGGGAGAAGATCCCGTATGCGAGTTTCTTGTTTAGGGTGATGCCCGAATTTGGGTGGGAAGGTTCGAAGAAACTCATGCAGCGCAGTTTGATGACGTGGGGAAGAGTTTAGGCAAGAGTTTGAGGTTGAGTATAGATCGAGGACCAAGTTCATGAGAAGGTCCAAGAATTTATCGGGATCTGAACCCAAGGACTAGGCGCCTGTGAAAGAGTACTCGTGAAGTTCAACGCTCTTGCAAGGTTTGCAAGGAATGGGTAAGCACTCGGCCTTGGAGAGGGATAAGTTTGTGCATGGGATTGAAGCCGAGATAGCCCAGGGATATTATGACAAGCCCCTCCAAGGCCCCCCTCGGAATTACGGGTGAGGCCCTTGAGGGCGGGCAATGAAGGCGGAGATTTTTGAGAATAAAATCTTCCCCCGTAGGATCCTCGCAAGAGGGGCGAGCACCCTCCGCTCCCTCATGAGAGAAACATGAGGATGTAAAGGTAAAGACATGAAGAATCAGAAGAGGAAGTTCCGGGTATAGCGAGGAATAGAAAAGAGTGGAAGAATAAACGACCTCGACCCCGAGGGGTTTCCTCCCTGCCCTAAGTGCGGGAAGAATCACCCGGGAGAGTGTCCGAGGGATCGAGAGTGTGTTATAGGTGCCAACAGCCCGGCACATGATGAGGGATTGTAAAGCTCCTCTTCCACCAAGCTACTCGAGTTCGGGGAGGAATGCTGCGAATGCCGAGTTTTTCTGTGGGCACGAAGGGGGAAGCGAGAGGCAGTCCATTAATATCTTGGATCGATTATTATTTCATGCGTCCACCCTTTATATGCTTTAATTGATTCGAGTGCTACCCATTCGTTTATATCTTATGGGATGCTTGAGAGATTAGGTTTGAAACCTACATGATGAACTCAAGGGCCCATTAAGATAGAGCTACCCGATGGGGTTAGTGTTGTGACTCGAGATTTTGTTAAGAGAGTCCCTTAGTGATCCAGGGTAGAGAGTTAACTGTTGACTTAATAGTGTTTGATATGCCCGATTTTGATGTGATTTTGGGTATGGACTTCCTAGGAAGTTATGGAGTAGAGATTGACTGTCGGAAAAAGAAGGCGAGGTTTAACCTCGCAGTTGGGAGATAAGTTTAGTTTTGGAGAAAAGGCCATCAAGTGAGCATCTGGGTTAGTAATGTGAAAGCCGGGAAGATGTTGAGAAAGGGGTGTTCGGGTTATATTGCCCATGTAAAGTGCAGTGGGTGCGTTCCCACTTAGACGAGGGTGCCGTGTTCGAGATCGATACGTCCCGAAGGGGATTCTGGTTTGCCTCGAGGAGGGAGGGAGGTAGAATTTAGTATCGAACTAGCACCGCAGCACCAATATCTAAAGCCCCTTGCTCGAATGGCCCCAGTTGAAAGCTCCAAGAATTAAAGAAGCAAGCTCCCAAGAGCTTTTAGATAAAGGCTTTATCCGACCAAGTCATTCCCTTTAAAAGGGGGAGGGGCTCCAATCTGTTGTGAAAAAGAAGGATGGATCACTAAGGATGTGTATTGATTATAGGGGAGTTGAATAAAGTTACAAAGGTGAAGAATAAGTACCCGTACCCCGGATAGATGACCCTTCTTTGATCGGGTGAAAAGGTCGCGAGTTGTTCTCCAAAATTGATTTGAGGTCCAAGGGTACCATCAGGGTAAGAGTGGTTGAGCAAGATGTGGCTAAGCGCTCCGTACAAGGTATGGGCATTATGAATTTGTAGTAATGCCGTTTGGTTTGACCAATGCCCCGGCCGTTTTTATGGACTTGATGAAGCAGGTATTTCATGAGTACTTGAATCGAAGTTCATTGTTGTCTTCCCATCCCGCGACATTGATTTACCTCAAAGTCAAGAGAAGAGCATGAAAGGAAACAACTTGAGCTTAGTCTCTTGCTGGGTTGAGAGAAAAGAAGTTGTGTGCTAAATTCCTCCAAGGTGTGAGTTTTGGTGGGACCAAGTATTATTCCCCTTTTGGTCATGCCAGTATGAGGGAAATTTGTAAAGGGATTTTCAGAGTAAGTTTTGCGAAAGCCATCCCCTGGAGTGGCGAGCCCAGAAGCAAGTGGAAAGAAATCGGAGTTTCTTAGGCTTAGCGGGTTACTACCGGCGATTTGTAGCGAGTTAGCCAGGGATTGGCTAAAAAGCGTGCGGACTCTTACCAAGCGGAGAAAACTCCTTTTGTTTTAATTGCAGTCGCATGCGAAAAAGCTTTCAAGAGTTGAAGAAAAGGTTAACCTCGCCTCCTGTGGCTAGTGTTACCGCCGAGAGGGTGTAGATTATGACATCTATACCGATGCCTCTTTGCGAGGACTTAAGGTGCGTGTTAATGCGTGAGGGTAGGGTTATAGCTTATGCTTCTCGTCAATTGGAAAGAGTTGCGAGACCGATAAACCTACGCATGACCTAGAGTTAAGCAATTGTGGGTCTTTGCCTTAAAGATATGGAGGCATTACCTTTATGGTGTGAAGAGTAATATCACACCAGGACCATAAGAGTCGTATTCTTCACTCAAAAGGAGTTGAATATGAGGCGAGAGAAGGTGGTTAGAGTGGTCAAGGATTATGATTGTGAGATCAAGTACCCAAGGCCAGGGGAAAGCCAATGTAAGTAGCCCGATGCTTTAAGTAAAGAAAGACCCATGCCTTGGCCTCGCGAGCCGAGAAAGAGTTAATAAGAAGAATTGTCTAAGGAAGCAGATTGAGGTGGTTCCGGGAAGAAGGAATTACCGACCTTTGTGGAGGTGAAATTTCTTTCCCCTTTCTGAGGAAATTAGAGAAAAGCAAAATGGCCTGATTTGAGTGGTGTCGAAAAGAAAATAGTTAGCAAGTGTATGAGGGCAAGACATCGAGTTCTTTGTGAGAGATGGTGTCCTCTATTTTCCCACCCTCGGGTTGTGCATTCCTCCAAATGAGGAGTTGAAAGCAGAAAATCCTCATAGAGGCTCATGACACAGTACACCGCTTCCATCCAAGGGGAGCAACCAAGATATCGGACATCAAGAAAAAGGCTTATTGGTGGTCGAGTATGAAGAAGACATCGCGAAGTTTGTGGCTAAATGTCTAACAATCGTTCGGTGAAAAAACCGAAGACATCGGCCGTCCAGTGCTTTCAACCATTGAGGTGGTTCCGAGAATGGAAATGGGAGAGCATTTCAATGGATTTTATCACCGTCTCCCAGTGCGAAAAGGATGTAATGCTATATGGTGATTGTGGATAGATTAACCAAGTCAGGGGCCCCATTTTCCCTTTCCCGTAAGAAAGTTACACCTCTGATCGTTGGCTCGATTTACCTTCAAGGAGATAGTCAGTTGCATGGTGTGCCCAAGACTATAGTATGAGATAGAGATTCCAGTTTGTTTTGGGTTTTAAAGGGGCGACAAGTTTCTGAGAGGAGTTGGGTACCCGTTTAGCATTGAAATCTGCCTATCATCCCCTTCCGTCAGCGGAGGCCAAAGCCGAGAAGCGAATCGGGGTTGGCTCGAGGATATGTTGAGAGCCCTGTTGCATGGATTATAGAGTATCCCTTTGGCATGAGATGTTACCCTTAGTGGAATTTGCCTACAACAACGCTTATCGCCACATAGAATGGCGCCTTTATGAGGCTTTGTATGGTAGACGGTGTAGGTCTCCGCCCTTCCCATTGGGATGAAGTAGGCGAAAGAGATGAGTTCCGAGTACCGCTTCGGGCCAGAGATGACCTAAACTAAGCTAGATGATGTGAGGTTAATCAAATAGAATGAAACAAGTTTCCCAAGATCGACAAAAGTAAAAGTTATGCCGACTTGAAGAGGAAAGAGGTAGAATTCCAAGTGGGCGGACAAAGTGTTTCGAAAGTTTCCCCTCCCCACAAGCGAGTAATGCGCTCTAAGCAAAGGAAAGTTAGCAACCGAGGTATGTAGGTCCTTTTTGAGATCTTGCAACGAGGGCGGGGAAAAAGTGGGCCTATAGATTGGCACTAACCACCTAGCATGGGACAGGTGGTGCACGATGTCTTCCATGTCTCGATGCTACGAAAGCATGTAAGGGTGGGATCCCCTCCACATCCCCGAGCATGAAGACGTTGAAGTAGCGAGAATCGTATATGGAAGAACGCCGCTTAAGCCCATTTTAGATCGGGCCGGGTTAAGGTTAAGAACCTCCGAACAAGAGTTGTTCCCGTTAGCTGGCCGGTCCTTGAGGAATCACAAAGGGTGGGAAGAAGCCACTTGGGAAGTAGAACGGGACATGCGTAATCGCTTTCCCGTAGTTATTTCTGATGAATTTCTTTGGGCGGGACCGAAATTCTTTTAAGGGGGTGGGGGAAGAATTGTAACGCCCGGGCTGAGGTACGTTGTTACTGTTTTCTCTTTCGCTTTTATTTTGAGTTGGTTTTGGTATTATTGTTTGTTTGAGTGTTATATTGAATGTTGCCCTGAAATTGGTTGAAAATAGAAGAATCTAAGTGAACAAGTCCAACCGGGCGAAGAAGAATTCCCGGCCGCCCGGCGGGAAGATGGGTTGAACCAAGGGTGAAACTCTCGGACAGGGCCTGCCATGGCGACAAATGTTTTTCTCCATGGCGACGGATTCCGAATTTCATGTTCCTTGAGTTTTAGACATTTTCTTCCCTAAGGACAATTTGACCTTTCTACCCCTAATTAGCGTAAAAGTGGGAGTTAATTGTAAGGATTTTTCATGGAGAATGTTGGTTGGAATAGGGGGTGAGTTTTGTAATGAATTAAAGGATATGGAATGGAATTTCCAAAGATGAATAAGGGCAAGTTGGGAAATGAAAGTGTGTTATATTTCATTAAAAGGAATTAGAATCAAAGAAACCCCTCATTTCTCTTCTTCTCAAACGTGACTCTCCATTCTTCTCCTCTCAACTTCTCTTCTCTTTTGATCAAGGTTTTTCCAAGGGATTTTGAAGTGATTTTGGGGGTAAAATAGAAAGCAACCTAAGGCTTCCTAAGGTAAGGATTTCTCCTTAAGTTGTGTGATTTGTAGGTTTTAGCTCATTTTGGTTTTGAGGGTTTTCCTTCTTTTGGCTATGAGTAGAGAGAATAGCCGAAAGCCAAGTGGAAAGAAGATTTGGTGAAGTCTCTCCATAGCAAGTAAGTAAAACCCAACCCAAGTTGAGATTTATGAATTTTCTTGATTAGGGTTTTGATAGAAATGATGTATGTATGTGATGTGCATGTAATATAGCATGTATGAAGGATTAAATAGAGATTTCTATGCTTTGTGGATTGATTATACCTTTGCAAAATTTGAGAAATGGGTTGTTGGTTTGGCAAGGTAGTTGAGATGGAATTTAAGGGGTATTATGGATCCCCTTTTTGGAAGTGTTTTCTTATTGACAAAAGGTTTTATTTTGGCTTTGTGAAGGGATTTTTCCCATTTTGGATGGTTAGGAAAAGTTTTAGAATCATGGCTATGATAGAGTTTTATAGTCACATGAGTTGTTTGATGAAATCCCTAATAGAGGTGAGTGGTGGAGTAATGAACCTCAATTCTTGCAACATTGCATGTTGGCATCTCATAAGTGCATTGGTGAAGTTGAACCATCCATAGGCACTACTTATATATAGAAAAGTGACCTAAGAAAGAGTAGGAAACTTTGTGTATGTAATTACCCTATGAGTAGAGAGCTTGGAGAGTATAACTACTTTGGGAAGGGTAAGGAGAACATTGAGAAAATACTACAATAGAATGGATTAGAAGAAAGTAAGTATAGCTTGGGGGATGATGCTTTGTGATCATCACCCGTCAGCTATGGGAATCGGATTGATGCTTTGTGATCATCATCCGAATAGCTTCCTTAGGGGAGATGGGTTTCGGATGCTTTGTGATCTCACCCAATGAGTAATAGAAATGGGGAGATGCTTTGGTGATCACATCCAATTAGTTATTAGATGGTTGATGCTTTGTGATCATCATCCAAAGGTTCCAAAGGTTAGTAGAAGCGGGTTGATGCTTTGTGATCATCACCCGATAAGTGACTAGAGATGGGTAAATGCTTAGTGATCATTACCCAAAATTCATGAGGAATGGGTAGGTGCTAGGTGATCTCCACCCGACAATTAGGGAGGAACCGAATGGGTCGGGCTTTGTGATCCTCACTCGCTAGTCACCTAAGGAGGGGTTGGTAACTCCGTGTGAATTCCACCCGATAGCCATAGAGAGGAGATGGTGCTGTGTGAACGCCTATACCGCCGTAATTCCTCCTTGAAGATGAGGCCATGATGTTATTAGAAATTTAAATAGAAACAGAACTTAGAAAAGGAAAGAATTAAGAGTCACACACAGGATGACCATTGGGCTTAGGGAGAGTTTTACTTAATCGAGCATTATTTGTGCTCACCCCTGCTTATTTTCCTTGTGGATGCAGGTTCTAGGTGATGATGCGGTTGGAGGGCCGTCGCGCCACGAGGAGCAATAGCTAACACCTGGCTTCCTCTATTTTGTCTTTTAAAATGCACTTTTGTAAACAAAAGAACCTTTGTGTATAAAAGACATGTGAATTGTAATGAAAATAAACGTTTTGGGCCCAATTTTCCATTGTTAATTGCATGCATTGTACTAGTTTTCAGTAGGTGTTACATTTTTGGTATCAGAGCAAAGATTTTGGGATTGAAGCAAAGTTGTACTATTCTCATCGCCACGCGTCCCTCTAAGGGCCAGATGTGTGAGTAATTCTTTCCATTACAAAATAATTGTTTCTTGAGTTCATTAGTGTGATTATTTTGTAGATGAAAGGCGTAGTTATCGAAATCGCAGTAGGGGTGTGGTGAATGAAGGGGAACCTTCTAACCCACCTGCAGTCTACGCCCCTTCCCTTGGATGAAGTGAACTTGGGAATGGAATTACGGAATGCAATAGTTATGGCTGAAACTCGTGGGAGAGTTGTAGCCTGTCGTACCCCGCCACTTACGCCCGTCGAAAAGAGGGCAACCCGGGTACCCCCTCCCCCTTCCGACAACGAGTTCCGAACCGATTTACTTGCTCTCTAGTCAAGATCAACCCTCGCAGTTTAAGGTACTACAGATCCGTGGATAGGGCGGTGAAGGGGTTTGGGCTCGGGTCAAGAGAGCGAGCCACAGGGTTTATTTCCCCATGTCGACGGGAGAAGATCCTAAGATGCGAAGTTTTTCTTTGTTTCTGGGTGATGCCCGAATTTGGTGGGAATTAACTTAAGAAACTCATGACGCCGACAGATGATGACGAGGGAAGTTTAGCCCAAGAGTTTGAGGCGAGATAGATGACAGAGGACCAAGTTCATGAGAAGGTCCAAGAATTTATCACTTACCAAAGAAGGGGACTAGCGCGTGAAAGAGTACATGAAGTTCAACGCTTCTTTGCAAGGTTTGCACTGGGAATGGTAAGCACTCCGGCCTGAGAAGGGATAAGTTTGTGCATGGATTGAAGCCGAGATAGCCCGGGATATTATGACAAGCTCCAACCCCCTCGGAATTACAAAGAGGCCTTGAGGCGGGCAAGAAGGCTGGAGATTTTTGAGAATAAAAATCTTCCCCAGTAGGATCCTCGCAAGAGGACCAAGGAGAGCCACCCTCCGCCTCCTCATAGAGAGAAACATGAGGATGTAAAGGGTAAAGACATGAAGAATCGAAGAGTGTGTTATAGGTGCCGACGCCGTGGGGGCACATGATGAGGATTGTAAAGCTCCTCTTCCACCAACTACTCGAGTTCGGGGAGGATCTGCGAATGCGAGTTTTTCTTGTGGGCACTGGGGGAGGGGAAGAGAGGCCGAGTCCATCGCCGTCTGGGTCGGGATATTATTTCATGCGGGAAAGGGTTCCCTTTATATGCTTTAATTGATTTTCAGTGCTACCCATCGTTATATCTTATGGGATGCTTGAGAGATTAGGGTTTGAAACCTACTAGAGCGGCTCAACCCATTAAGATAGAGCTACCCGATTTTGGGGTTAGTGTTGTGACTCAAGAGATTTTGTTAAGAGAGTCCTTAGTGATCCATGTAGAGAGTTAATCGTTGACTTAATAGTGTTTGATATGCCCGATTTTGATGTGATTTTGGGGTATGGACTTCCCTTTAGAAGTTATGGAAAGTAGAGATTGTCTCGGGAAAGGAAGCCGAAGGTTTAACCCCTTTCCGCGTTTGAGATAAGTTTAGTTTTGGAGAAGGCCATGACCTGAGACGTCTGTTAGTAATGTGAAAGCCAGAAGATGTTGAGAAAGGGGTGTTCCGGTTATATTGCCCATGTAAAGTGCGAGTGGTGACGTCACGAGTTAGAGATTGAGAGGGTGCCAGTAGTTCGAGACTTTCTGATGCGTTTCCCGGGAAGAAAGTTCTAGGGTTTGCCTCCAGAGAGGGAGGTAGAATTTTAGTATCGAACTAGCACCTTTGGGACAAGACCAATATCTAAAGCCCCTTATCGAATGCCTATTGAGCTCCAAGAATTAAAGAAGCAACTCCAAGAGCTTTTAGATAAAGGGCTTTATCCGACCAAGTCATTCCCCTTGGGGCTCCAATCCCGTTTGTGAAAAAGAAGGATGGATCACTAAGGATGTGTATTGATTATAGGGAGTTGAATAAAGTTACGTTGGGAAGAATAAGTACCCAGCTAAACCGGGATAGATGACCCTCTTTGGGATCGTTGAAAGGTGCGCCGTTGTTCTCCAAAATTGATTTGAGGTAAGGGTACCATCAGTGAGTGGTTGAGCAAGATGTGGCTAAGCGCTTTTCGTACAAGGTAATGGGGCATTATGAATTTGTAGTAATGCCGTTGGTTTGACCAATGCCCCGCCAGTTTTATGGACTTGATGAAGCCCAGGTATTTCATGAGTACTTGATCGAGTTCATTGTTGTCTTCATCAGCGACACCGATTTACTCAAAGTCAAGAGAAGAGCATGAGAAACACTTGAGCTTAGTGCCGCAAAAGAACGGGCCGAGAGAAAAGAAGTTGTGTGCTAAATTCTCCAAGTGTGAGTTTTGGCTACGGACCAAGTATTATTCCCCTGGTCATACCGTGTCGAAAGGAAAGGGGATTTCGTAGATCCAGAAAGTCAAAGTGCCATACCGGGAGTGGCGTATTGCAGAACAGTTGGAAAGAAATCAGAGTTTTCTTTTTAGGCTTAAAGCGTTGCCACACCGGGCGATTTGTAAAGCGTGGATTCGGGCCCAGCTTGGCTTAAACCGGCTATACTTCTTACCAAGCAGAAAAACTCCTTTGTCCGGGTCAAGAAAGATGAAGAAAGCTTTCAAGAGTTGAAGAAAAGGTTAACCTCAGCTCCTGTGCTAGTGTTACCGCAGGAGGGTGTAGATTATGACATCTATACCGATGCCTCAAGGCAGGACTGTGCGGTGTTAATGCAGCTTAGGTAGGGTTATAGCTTATGCTTCACAATTGAAAGAGTGCGAGACCGTATACCCTACGCATGACCTAGAGTTAGCATGGGTGGGTCTTTGCCTTAAAGATATGGAGGCATTACCTTTATGGTGTGAAGAGTAATATCTACACCCCGAACCTTATAAGAGTCTCAAGTACTTCTTCACTCAAAAGGAGTTGAATATGAGGCGAGAAGTGGTTAGAGCCCTGGTCAAGGATTATGATTGTGAGATCAAGTACCAAGCCGGGAAAGCCAATGTAGTAGCCGATGCTTTAAGTAGAAAGACCCATGCCTTGGAGGGCCTCCACCGCGAAAGAAAGAGTTAATAGAAGAATTGTCTAAGGAAGCAGTTGAGGGTGGTTAAGAAGAATTACCTGACCTTTTTGTGGAGGTGGGAGTCCCTTTCTTTCCTGGGAGGAAATTAGAGAAAAGCAAATGGCTGATGGGAGGGTGGTGTCGAAAAAGAAAAATAGTTCGGGCAAGTGTATGAGGGCAAGACATCGAGTTCTTTGTGAGAGATGGTGGTCCTCTATTTGAAATCCCGTGTTACATTCCTCCAAATGAGGAGTTGAAACAGAAAATCCTCATGAGGCTCATGACACACCAAGTACACCGCCTCATCCAAGGGAGCAACCAAGATGTATCGACATCAAGAAAGGCTATTGGTGGTCGGGTATGAAGAAAGACATCGCCGAAGCTTTCAGGCTAAATGTCTAACTTGTCAAATTAGGTGAAAGCGAGTAACATCAACGGCCGTCGAGGTTCCGCTTCAACCATTGAGTGTTCCAGAATGGAAATGGGAGAGCATTTCAATGGATTTTATCAACGGTCTCCCAGAGCAGAAAGGATGTAATGCTATATGGGTGATTGTGGATAGATTAACCAAGTCAGCCCCATTTTCTCCCGGGAAATAAAGGAAAGTACCACTCTGTCGTAAGGCCTCAGTACCCCTTCCGAAGGAGATAGGGGTCGATTGCATGGTGTGCCAAGACTATAGTATCGTAGTATCGTATAGAGATTCCAGTGTTTGACAATTAACGGACAAGTTTCCTTGGAGAGGAGTTTGGGTACCCG
Source organism: Pistacia integerrima (assembly GCA_026225825.1). NCBI lineage: Eukaryota > Viridiplantae > Streptophyta > Magnoliopsida > Sapindales > Anacardiaceae > Pistacia > Pistacia integerrima. Next base: position 46,951,896 of record CM047749.1, read on the forward strand.
TTAGCATTGAATCTGCCTATCATCCCTCCGTCAGCAGGCCAAAGGCCGAGAGAAGGCGAATCGAGTGCTCGAGGATATGTTGAGAGCCCTGTTGCATGGATTATAGAGTATCCTGGCATGAGATGTTACCCAATTAGTGGAATTTGCCTACAACAACGTTATCGGAGTCCTACAATTAGAATGGCGCCCTTATGAGGCTTTGTATGGTAGACGGTGTAGGTCTCCAGCTCATTGGGATGAAGTAAAGGCGAAAGAGATGAGTGAGTCCGCTCTGGGGCCGAGAGATGACCCTTCCGAAAACTAGTAGGATGATGTGAGGTTAATCGAAATAGAATGAAACAAGCCCAAGATCGAGAAAGTTATGCCGACTTGAAGAGGAAAGAGGTAGAATTCCAAGTGGGGCGACAAAGTGTTTCTGAAAGTTTCCCCCTACAAGCGAGTAATGCGCTCGAAGCAAAGGAAAGTTAGCACCGAGGTAATGTAGGTCCTTTTGAGATCTTGCAACGAGTGGGAAAAGTGGCCTATAGATTGGCACTACCACCTAGCATGGACAGTGGTGCACGATGTCTTCCATGTCTCGATGCTACGAAAAGTATGTAAGTGATCCCCTCCACATCCCGACGCATAGAAGCGTTGAAGTAGCGGAGAGAATCAGTATATGAAGAACGTCCCGGGAAGGTCGATTTTAGATCGAAGGTTAAGAACTTGAACAAGAGTGTTCGTTAGTGGAAGGTCCTTTGAGGAATCACAAAGTGGAAGAAGCCACTTGGGAAGTAGAAGGCGGGACATGCGAATCGTTCCCGAGTTATTTGCATGAATTTCGGGACGAAATTCTTTTTAAGGGGGAAGAATTGTAACTGCCCAAAGCTTGAGGTACGTTATTCTGTCTTTTCTTTTCGCTTTTATTTTGAGTTGGTTTTTGGTATTATTGTTTGTTTGAGTGTTATATTGAATGTTGCCCCCGAAAGGGTTGGTTGAAAAATAGAAGAATCTAAGTGAACCAAGCTTGCAGGGCGGGAAGAAGAATCCTCCGCGCGCCAAGATGGGTGAACCAAGGGTGAAACTCTCTGCGATCGCCGCGCGACAATGTTTCTTTCGCCGCGGCGACGGGACCAGCCTTTCATGTTGGTTGAGTTTTAGACATTTTCTTCCCCTAAGGACAATTTGACCTTTCTACCCCTAATTAGCAGAAAAAGTGGGGAGTTAATTGTAAGGATTTTTCATGGAGAATGTGTTGGAATAGGGGTGAGTTTGTAATGAATTAAAGGATATGGATGGAATTTCCAAAGATGAATAAGGGCAAGTTGGGAATGAGTGTGTTATATTTCATTAAAAGGAATTAGAATCAAAGAAACCCCTCATTTCTCTTCTTCTCAAACGTGACTCTCCATTCTTCTCCCTCTCAACTTCTTCTTCTTCTTTGATCAAGGGTTTTTCCAAGGGATTTTGAAGTGATTTGGGTATAGAAAGCAACCTAAGGCTTCCTAAGGTAAGGATTTCTCCTTAAGTTGTGTGATTTGTAGGTTTTAGCTCATTTTGGTTTTTGAGGGTTTTCCTTCTTTTGGCTATGAGTAGAGAGAATAGCCAAGAAAGCCAAGTGGAAAGAAGATTTGGTGAAGTCTCTCCATAGCAAGTAAGTAAAACCCAACCCAAGTTGAGATTTATGAATTTTCTTGATTAGGGTTTTGATAGAAATGATGTATGTATGTGATGTGCATGTAATATAGCATGTATGAAGGATTAAATAGAGATTTCTATGCTTTGTGATTGATTATACCTTGCAAATTTGAGAAATGGGTTGTTGGTTTGGCAAGGTAGTTGAGATGGAATTTAAGGGGTATTATGGATCCCCTTTTTGGAAGTGTTTTCTATGACAGGTTTTATGGCTTTGTGAAGGGATTTTTCCCCATTTTGGATGGTTAGGAAAAGTTTTAGAATCATGGCTATGATAGAGTTTTATAGTGCACATGAGTTGTTTGATGAAATCCCTAATAGAGGTTTGAGTGTGAGTAATGAACCTCAATTCTTGCAACATTGCATGTTGGCATCTCATAAGTGCATTGGTGAAGTTGAACCATCCATAGGCACTACTTATATATAGAAAAGTGACCTAAGAAAGAGTAGGAAACTTTGTGTATGTAATTACCCTATGAGTAGAGAGCTTGGTGAGTATAACTACTTTAAGGGTAGAGAACATTGAGAAATACTACAATAGAATGGATTAGAAGAGTAGTATAGTTGGGATGATGCTTTGTGATCATCACCCGACCGTTATGGGAATCGGATTGATGCTTTGTGATCATCATCCGAATAGCCCTTAGAGATGGGTCGATGCTTTGTGATCGTCACCCAATGAGTAATAGAAATGGGGTAGATGCTTTGTGATCACTATCCGATTAGTTATTAGATAAGTGGGTTGATGCTTTGTGATCATCATCCAAAGGCTAGTAGAAGCGGGTTGATGCTTTGTGATCATCACCCGATAGTGACTAGAGATGGGTAAATGCTTAGTGATCATTACCCAAAATTCATGAGGAACGGGTAGGTGCTAGGTGATCTCCACCCGATAATTAGGAGGAACCGAGTTGGTGCTTTGTGATCCTCACTCGGTAGTCACTAAGGAGGGGTTGGTACTGTGTGAATTCCACCCGATAGCCATAGAGTGAGATGGTGCTGTGTGAACGCCATCCGGCCGTACTCCATAAGATGAGGCCATGATGTTATTAGAAACATAAATAGAAACAGAATTAGAAAAGGAAAGAATTAAGAGTCACACTGAGGACAGATAGCTAGAGAGTTTTACATCGAGCATTATTTGTGCTCACCCCCGTTATTTTCCTTTGTGGATGCAGGGTTCTAGGTGATGATGCGGTTGGGGAGGGCGTGGCGCGAGGAGCAATAGCTACACTGCTTGTTCCCCTATTTTGTCTTTTAAAATGCACTTTTGTAAACAGTAACCTTTGTGTATAAAAGACATGTGAATTGTAATGAAAATAAACGTTTTGGGCCCAATTTTCCATTGTTAATTGCATGCATTGTACTAGTTTTCAGTAGGTGTTACATGGACAGGACTTACAGCTCCAAGGTTAAGGTTGGAAATGGAGACTATATGGAAGCAAGAGGAATTGGAGATGTAGCAGTCCAAACTCAGGCAGGGACTAAGGTTATTTCTAATGTTCTATTTGTACCTGAAATTGCACAAAATTTGCTAAGTGTAGGTCAAATGTTAGAGAAAAATTATACCTTGCATTTCCAAAACCATTCTTGCATTATAAAGGATAGTGAGGGAAATAAGTTGTTGAGTGTAAGGATGCTTGGTAAAAGCTTTCCTCTGGACTGGAAAAAACCAGAAAACTCAAAAGATTAATCACCAAGGTGAAGAGTCTGAGTTATGGCATAGAAGACTTGGACATTTTCATTACCTTGGAATTAAAGAGCTCAAGTCAAGGGACATGGTATTAGACCTGCCTGAGATAGAAGAGAAAAGGACTTTGTGTATGCACCCGCACCTTGGCAAACTCAGAGCCATCATTCCCTTCGGATCAAGCCTGGAGAGCAAGTCACAAGCTGCAATTGATCCACTCAAATGTGTGTGGTCCAATGAAGACAGAATCTTTAAATGGCAGTAGGTACTTTGTACTCTTCATTGATGATTTCTCAAGGGTGGCTTAGGTTTATTTCTTGAAGCGAAAAAAAGAAAATGAAGTGGTTCTTGTGTTCAAACAATTTAAGTTCTGGTGGAGAATGAAGCTGGAACCTTGATCAAAGCGATGGGGAGCAGACAATGGAAGCAGTACACTTCAAGCGAGTTCAAGCGTTGCGCCTAGCCCTGGAATCGTGCGATTCACCGGGCACCATACACCCCTCAACAGAATGGTGTTTGTGAAAGAAGAAACTAAACCATTATGGAAATGGCCAAGTGTATGATGGCTGGAAAAAACCTCCCTAAAGTGTTAAAGGCGAGGCTCATTAATACACGTTTTCCTGTGAATAAGCCTGCCCACCAAGGGCGTCAAACATCAAACACCAACCGAGGCATGGGTGGAGTCAACGGACCAGGGTAGGGAACCCGAAAGAATTTGGAAGCATAGCCTATGTAACGATCCCGGCCAAAGAAAAGGTCCAAATTGGATGACAAGGCGAAATTGGGATATTTATAGGCTACAAGAAGAACTCTAAAGCTTATGGAGTTTATGTTCCCCGAGTCCAAAAGGATTGTAATCACAAGGGACATAAAGGTTGATGAATGTGGAGTCCTGGAATTGGGAAGAAAAAAAGGGTTGATGTGCAGGCTGAATCAAGTCAGAATGAGAGAAGTGAGGGACTGATTCAAGAGGCAGATTCAGATGAGGAAGAAGAACATGATGTTAGAGGAACTAGAACTCTGGCTGATGTGTATAACAGGTGCAATATGGCAGTGGTGGAACCAAGATGCTAATCCCGGATGCCTCTAAAAATCTGAATTGTGGAGGGTCAGCAATGCAGGAAGAACTGAGTATGATTGATAAAAATCAAACCTGGAAATTGGTACCAAGACCTACACAAAGGAAAGTCATTCAGGTGAAATGGATTTTCAAACTGAAAACCAACCCTGATGGCTCAATCTACAAGCACAAAGCAAGGCTGGTGGTAAAGGGTTTTGCACAGTAACTAGGTATTGATTTTTCAGAAACCTTTGCCCTGGTTGCTAGGCAAGACACAATTAAAGGTGCTTGTTGGCACTTGCGCTCGGTTCAATGGAAAATTTTCCATTGGATGTCAAGTCAGCATTCCTAAATGGATGGATTTCAGAGGAGCTGTATGTAGAGAAACCCGAAGGCTACAAGGTTGAGGGAAATGAGGACTATGTGTACCTAGTGAAGAAGGCCTTGTATGGCTTGAAGCAGGCCCCTAGAGCCTGGTACAGCCGAATAAATGACCATTTGTGCAGCCTTGGATACACTAGAAGTCCTAATGAACACACTCTCTACATTAGGAAAACTGAGAAAGGAGTGGCTGTAGTTTCCCTCTATGTTGATGACTTGTTGGTGACAGGGAGTAATCCTGATGAATTGGACCAGTTCAAGTTGGATATGCAAGCTGAATTTGAAATGACAGATTTGGGATTGATGAAGTACTTTCTTGGCATGGAGATAACTCAGGCTGCTGGTGAGATTTTTGTGTGTCAACAAAGGTATGCAACCGAGCTTCTCTTAAGGTTTGGAATGGAGAATTACAAACCAGTGAATACTCCTCTGGTTCCCAACCTGAAATTAAGCAAAACAGATGGTGCAGAGAGGGTTGATGAAGGGAAATATAGAAGCTTAGTGGGAAGTCTGCTGTATTATATAGCCACCAGACCTGACCTTATGTTCATAGCAAGTTATCTCTCAAGGTTTATGAGCAACCCAAGTGAATTGCACCTTAAGGCTGCAAAACGGGTGCTGAGATATGTAAAGGGAACCATCATGTTAGGCATCTGTTTTAGGAAAGCTGAAAGTCTAAAATTGTTGGGGTACATTGCCAGTGATTGGGGTGGATCCCTGGATGATGCAAGAAGCACCTCTAGTTATGTGTTTTATCTGAATAAGGTTGCAATCAGTTGGCTATCAAGGAAGCAAGAGACCATGGCACAGTCTACTACTGAAGCTGAATATGTCTCTACTGCAGCAGCAGTGAACTAGGCTGTGTGGCTGAGGAAAATGTTGGATGACTTGCACCAAGTGCAGGGTGGTCCTACGCTGATCCTATGTGATAACCAGTCAGCTGTGGCAATGGCAAAGAATCCTGTACTCCACGGCAGAACTAAGCATATTAAGATCAAGTATCATGCTGTTAGGGAAGCTGAACAGAGTGGGGAAGTAACCTTAGTGCACTGCAGAGGGGAAGATCAGGTTGCTGACATAATGACAAAGACATTATGCAAATCCAAGTTTGAAGCCTTTAGGCTAAAACTTGGTGTTTCCAGCCAAAGCACCAAGGTGGAGTGTTGAAGATTGGTGTTGTGCTAGAAGTAAGATTTGCTGTAAGTTAAAGTTGTTTTTGCTGCTGTGGATGGATGTGCATGGTGATGTTCTGAAGTTCAGTAGCTTAAGTCCTTCTTTGTATTTTAGTGTTAATTTTGAATTAGTTGACTCAGCTTATTTTGTAATGAAGTTGTTTGAAGTTGTTGGAAGTGAGTGGTTTACCTGAGATTAAGTGAAAGTTCTGACAGTAGTTGAAACATTGAACAACAGCATGTTATATTCAGTTTTCTGTCTAATGAAAAGCAGTCCAGTTTTTATTCATTCTCTCTCTTTTCTTTGGACAACCGACATTTACAAAAACACTAACACCCAGACCCAAAAGAAGTTTCAATGAGCTTCCTTAGCGGGGATTGAAATGGAGTCTTTATGGTGAAGAGTGAAGGACAGGAAAAAAAATGGATTCTGTATGGTTTAAATAATTTGGTTTTCTCAAACTTAAATAAGGAATCAACATTCCAGATTTAAGTTTAAAATCATGGACGGTGTCGATAAGGCATTTATTTATGCCTAAAATAGTAGGGTGAGTTTCTAGGTTCCTGTAATACTTTGTGCATAGAGATTTACTTGCATATCAAAATCTTCTCTCTTATATCTGCCACTATATTACTAAGACTGTTGTTTAATTACTAAGTCAAGGTGGTACATAAATTAGAGGTTTGAATTCTCTGCTTAAAAATTCTATGGTATTTGTTGCAGCGTTTCACCTTGTGGAAGCTATGGAGATGTGAACCTGTATGCTATGAAAGCAATGGAAAAAATCTATAATGATAAATCGTAACAAGGTCTGAATATATAGTATGATCAATCTCAACTTTTAAATAAAAGAACTTTAAAGAGAAATAATTGCTTCATAGTGCCAATTTTGTACAGAGAGTAATATTTAATCTTTGTTCTGGTGTTAGGTTCACCGAGCATGCTATTTGAAAGGGAAATCATGTTGTTACTCGATCATCCTTTTTTTCCGACACTCTATGCTTCCTTTCAGGTATTCTTATGTTATCTGTCTATACCTTCATTTTCATAGCACTATAAAACTTTGCTTACTCCAAATGAAAAAGAGGAAAAATTAAAAGCTTTTGTGCACATTTTTGTTGTCATAGTCTTCTTGTTGATGTTTTAAATGCTTCTATACCAAGTCAACTCAACTAAGCTCAATCTTGAAGTAAATAGGGAAGGAATGCTTCTGTTAGAGCCTAACACCTAGTTTTAGTTTGGTCCATGTTATGCATGAAGGAGGCTGTTAGAGGAGCTTAATCCGAATCTGAAATATGTTGCTTGATTATTTCCCCAAGCAAGTGGGGAATTTATACAATGTACAAGTTACATGAATTAGGAAAGAATTGATCCTAAATAATCAAGGATATACACACAATATTAGTCTACCATATTTACATAAATCAATATACTATCTCTATTTTCTTAATATATCTTAATAGTCAATCTAGGAAATAATATCTCTATTTTCATAATATATTTTAACATTCCCCCTCAAGCTGGAGCATATATGTCATATGTTCCAAGCTTGTTACAAATGTATCCAATTCGGGAACCTCTAAGAGACTTAGTAAGAACATCCGCATGGTTGGTCCATTTGAGTTGACAAAACCGGTGATGCATCCGGGATTCAATCTTATCGAATAAAATGACAATCAACCTATATATGCTTTGTTCTTTCGTGAAAGACTGGATTTGAGGCAATATGCAGAGCAGCTTGATTGTCGCATATTAGTTTCATCTGCTTCACTTCACTACACCCAAATTCTTGAAGAAGTTGTTTCAGTCAGATGAGCTCACAAGTCGCAAGAGCCATAGCCTGATATTCTTCCTCTACACTTGATCTAGCTACTGCATCTTGCATCTTACTCTTCCAAGATATTAGATTACCTCCAGTCATGATACAGTATCCAGAAGTAGATCGTCTATCTATTGGAGACCCTACCCAATCAGCATCAGAATACCCAACAATTTGAGAATGACCCCTATTTTCATATAGCAAGCCTTGTCTTGGAGCTCCTTTAATATACTTGAGAATGCAAACTGCTACATCCCAATGACCACTACATGGGGCCTGAAAAAATTGGCTAACCACACTAACTGCAAAAGAGATATCTGGTCTGGTGGTCGTGAGATAATTTAGCTTACCAACCAATTTTTGATACCTTCCAAGGTCTTCTAATGGCTCCCCCTGTCTAGGAACAAGTTTGACATTGCGATCCATAGGAAAATCTACAAGCTTACAGTTTAACATACCTGTCTCCTCAAGAATGTCCAAGGCATACTTCCTTTGTGATATAGCAACACCAGCCTTAGACTATGCGACCTCAATCCCTAGAAAATACTTTAGCTTCTCCAAGTCCTTGGTTTGAAAGTGGCTAAACAGAATCTTGCCTTGATTGAAAAAATCCCATCTTGGTCATTACCTGTTATGACAATGTCATCAACATAGACAACCAAGTATATAAATTTACCATGATCATTACAGCGAAAAAATACTGAATGATCAGCTATACTTCATGACATCCCAAACTGTTGAATCACAGAACTGAACCATTCAAACCATGTTGTAAGTGACTACTTGAGACCATATAAAGACCGACGTAGACGACACACCAATCCTGACTCCCCTTGAGCGAAAAACCTGGCGGTTGCTCCATATACATTTCCTCGACAAGTTACCATGCAACAAGGCATTTTAATATCTAACTGATGAAGAGGCCATTGATACATGGCCGCTAAAAAGATAAGGAGGTGTACTAAAGTAATCTTAGCAACTGAAGAGAAGGTATCACTATAGTCGACCCCATAGATCTGTGTGTACCCCTTTGTAACAAGGCGAGCCTTCAGCCGATCAACTTTGCCATCAGGACCAATCTTAACAGTGTAAACCCAATGACACCCACAACAGCCTTGCGGGCAAGAAGGAAACCAACTCCCAAGTACCATTATGATCGAGAGCAGTCATCTCCTCAATCATGGTAGCTCTCCACCCTAGATGTGCCATTGCCTCGCTAACAGTGTTAGGTATAGGGATAGAAGACAGGTTTGAAATAAAGTCAGAATAAAATGGAGATAAATGATCATAACTAAGAAAATTATAAATAGGATGTGGGTTTCGAGAAGATCGAATACCTTTGTGAAGGACAAGCAAAGGAGTTACCTCGTTTACAGGAGACATGACCGAAACAGGCGATGGAGGAACAGGAGATGGGTCATCGGGATTGACCGAGGTCCCTGTATCAAGAAAGAAAGTACCGTTGGGATTAGTAGGAGGACGAGGACGACGAGAATAAACTTGGAGAGGAGGACGATCCATCGACGAGGAAGGAGAGATGGGGATAGGAAATGTGGCAGGGATAAGATTGCTATTGACGGTGTTTTCAGAAAAGTATGGAGATGTCTCAATGAAAGTTACATCTGCAGAAACAAAATATTTGTTTGTGGCTGGGTCATAGCAACGGTAACCTTTCTGGAGACAAGAATATCCTAAGAAGATACACTTAACTGATTTAGGCTGTAATTTGTCTTTGCCTGGAGTGTGATCATGAACAAAGCAAAGGCAACCAAACACCCGTAAATGTATTAGGTATGGGTCTTTACCAGGAAACAGAATGGAGTGAGGACTCTTATGTTGCAAGACAGAAGAAGGCATATGGTTAATCAAGCAACAGGCGGTGAGAACTGCATTCCCCAAAATCGAAGAGGAACATGATGATGTATAAGTAAGGTATGGCCTGTTTCAATAAGATGAAGATTTTGCGTTCGACGACCCCATTCTGCTGAGGAGTATAGGTACATGAGGTCTGGTAAATAATACCCTAAGAAGACATATACTTAGTAAAGGGAGAAGATATATATTCCCTAGCATTATCACTACGCAAACTCTTAATAGAAACACCAAATTGATAACGAATCTCAGCACAAAAATTTTGAAAGATAGACAAAAACTCAGAACGAGTTTTCATTAAAAATACCCAAGTATAACGAGAATAGTCATCTATAAAAGTAATAAAATAATAGAAACCCAAAGTTGAACTAACATGACTAGGACCTCGGATGACTATGTGAACAATATCAAACATTGAGATGGCTGTATTATTGACTCGCTTGGGAAATGAAGCTCTAGTTTGTTTTCCAAGTTGACATGAATCACAATTAAAAGAAGATAATGTAGATAGACTAGGTACTAATTTCTAAAATTTGGCAAGACTTGGATGACCAAGGTGGCTATGAAGAATGTTGGTAGATGGAGCCAAGGTGAAGGCAATTGGCGGATTTGGATCGAAAAGGTGGTACAGCCCATGTGATTCATGTCTTGTTCCAATCGTCTGACCTGTGTTCCGATCCTGCACCACAATAGAGTCAGCAAAAAAGGTGACAGAACAGTTATGATATTTGGTTAACATACTAATAGAAATCAGATTATATGGATATTCAAGGGCGAATAAGATTGAGTTTAAAGAAATGGAAGGAAGTGGTTGAGCTTCTTCTATCCCTTTGACCATAGTCTGTGAACCATTAGCAAGAGTAATTTTTGATAAAGCAGGAGAAGTGGTAATTTGAGATAAAAGATTTTTATTACCAGAAATGTGTTTAGATGCTCCGAAATCCAAAATCCATGGGCCAGTAGAGGAGGTCTAGCTCAAATAGGCAAAGGAATTACCAATTTGGGAGGCGCCAGATGAGAATGATTGTTGCTTAATAGCTTGATATATAAGATACTCATTATAATCAGCCCCAGACAATCTAATGGAGTTAGGTTGTTGGTCTTTAGCATCGAGTAAGGGAATGAGTCCATCTACAGTTGCTAGAGCCACATGAGCGGTAGATCGATTAGAAGATTGACGTGGTGGCCTCCCATGCAAAGCCCAACAAGTGTCTCGGTTGTGGCCGTTCTTGTCACAATAGGTGCAATGTGGTCTAGATCCCTTTCCTTTTCCCATTCTAGAACCACTTTGTCCTTGCTGATTTCCCCTGCAGGCAGCCTAATACGTATGTCTCAACCTCATTAGTATCGCCTAGGTTTAAAGAAAGACGCAATAATCAAGCAGATACATCTTCCGAAGATGGTATGGTAGGGCCAGCTAAAATTTGATCTCGAATAGAACCAAGGTCGGATCGTAGTCTAATTGAGGCTAGGACCATAAAGAATTTGTCACGTTGTCTCTCTTGTTCAGTGGTACTATTGGATACTGGCATAAGGGAATCAAATTGATCTTTTAAAGTCTCTATCTACCCTAAGTAGCTCTCTATATCTTGATTATTTTGCTGAAGGTGGACAATATCAGAAATATCTTGATTATTTTGCTGAAGGTGGACAATATCAGAAACAACTCTATATATTCTTTGCACATCATTCATACACAAAGTTTTGGCTTTGGTCTAGACCTTACAACAAGTTTTACAAGATTGCAACAAATTAAGTAGTTTAGGGTCTAAAGAGTGCCAAAGGAGACTACATAACTGAGCATCAACTTTAACCCAACTAGCCCTCTCAGTAGTAGAAATATTAGTGGATGTTTTACTTAAGTGATCATCATAACCCTGCCCCATAAACCATAACTCTACTGAAGCAGCCCATGACGCATAATTACTACTACCTGAAGCTTGATTGTAGTACTTGTTGGAGAACTAGAAATAGAAGAGAGGAATGGTTTCATATCATATTCAAGTCTTTGAGAAATCCCTTCTATGGACTTTTTCGACCATTGAGGAGGTAAAGATATTCTTTTCTCTAATTTGCAAGCTTGACTTACTACTCTTTGTAACTTGTTATTGTTTCATCTACATTTTATGCATTAAAGATCTTTGTTAATTGGGCCCTCTTTGTTTCAGTACCTAAACTTATTCCTTACTCGAGTGGATGGTTTGAGATGAAGAATCCTTTTGCTTGGAGCAAAAGAGGATGAACTAAATTTTCCATTGATAAGGGAAACTTTTTAAGTTCACATATGTATACTGTTCATTTTTCCTTGTTAAAATTGTTTTTACTTAATGTCAAGAACTTTAAGCTTCTCAAGACATTTGTAGATACTCTATTCATGATGAATTTTGGATGAAGAAAATGTGGACCTTGTAGCCAGTCTACTCTTTCAGGGTCCAGGCATAGATCTCTTACGAATGTGTATCAAGTGCTTCTACCCTTAGACTCTGAAGAAAAGTCTATTAATTTACTTCATTTAGTGTACTGTTATAGTACCATTATGACCACTTTATGTATAAATTACAGTGCATAAGTCTCAGTACTCCAAGATGACTTTTGCTAATTGCTAGATTGTTACCTTTGTTAATTGTTTTGTCATGGAATAGTGTCCTTTGCTAAAAAATTTCTCATTCAGCATGGGAGTTGCATGCACAGAAGATATCTTTATGGATCCGTGAATTTATAAAAATTGCATGTCATATTCAACTGGTACATCGTTGTTGTATAATTGTTCTCTTTAATATTTGTGTTTATAAACAATTAGCCTGATGTCTCTTTAGTGTACCATCGAAATTGCAAGCTCTGTATGATTGGATGTATCATATATACTTGAATACTTAACTGTGCAATTTCTTCCTTTCAGCATGCATCGATTACTTAGCTTAGCAGATGAAGAATACATATGGTTTGCTGCATTTGTATGCTTATTGGGCTCGTTTGGAGCTAAATTTGGTTGCAGCTCTAGGTGTTTGGGAGAGCCTGGTTAAGATCTGGTTTGGCCCATTCATCATTTTCTCTTTCTTATCCAGTATAGTTCAATATGATTGATTTATGATTCATCTTTTTATTTTTTTTCTATATAACTTGCTTTTTGTCTGTGCAGCAGGTCAATGTTGGAAGCCTGGCAAGGTTATATAGCTATGGAAATTGATTTGGGACATTTAAACGAAGCTAGGTCCATCTCCAGGAGATGCTACAGTAAAAGATTTAGTGGGACAACTTCAGAGGTATAATTCTTTTACATTACTTGCTTTCAATTATACTAGATTGATTTATGGACATAATTTGAATTTGAATGTTTCTAAACTGGTTTTTTCCTAATTTTTTTTTTTTTTTTTTTGAAAATTGTTGCTTTTAGTAGTATGCGATGCAGCTTTATTTAATCAATTGATATTTGTCATCTACAATGCAAACATTTCTTTCTTTATTCTTTTTTTGCAGATGATGGAAGTTGAAACCAGACAAATGGCTTAAGTCAAGGTTGTTAAAATGTTTTTTATCAAGTAGGGCAATTTATGGAGATCATTTGAACTCTTAATATAGAATCATGCTCTTCAGTTGAGAATATATTTGGAGAGTAGCCTTGCAATAGGTCAACCTGTTACTTGGGCACCAGAATCATAATTGTTTAATATGTAATTTTGAATAATTTTTCCAAATCATACATAAATGATATATGACAGTATCTCTAGGGGTCATGCTAGTTGAAAATCCATGACGTTTATTTTTTAACTTTAAACTTTGGAGTTATGATACTGATGAAATTATGGCATATATGAAGCAGTCACATTTAAACCATAGGTAGTGGAGTAGTTTTTGAAACACAATAGGCTGATATAAGAGTAGACTAGGACACCTTAGCTTTCCTTATTTACTAAAAATGTACCCATTGTTATTCAGAAATAAAAGTTTATTTTCTTTCAAGTGTGAAACTTGTCAACTTGCAAAATACACCAAGTCTATCTATCTAGCTCATAAATATAAGAGTTATAGGCTTTTTTAATAATTCATAGTGATGTTTGGGGGCCATCTAGAGTTACAAATATTGTAGGGTCTAAGTGGTTCATTACGTTTATTGATGATCACAGTAGAGTATGTTGGGTATACTTGATGAAAAACAAGTTTGAAGCAGGTCAATTGTTCAAAAACTTTCATTCAATGGTTGAAACTCAGTTTCAAGAAAAAATATAACTTTTACGGACTGATAATGGTAAGGAATATTTTCACTCTATCCTAAGAAACTACCTGTTACATCACGGGATTGTACATCAAAGTTCTTGTGTTAATACCCCTCAACAAAATGGGATAGTTGAAAGAAAGAATAGGCACCTATTAGAGGTAGCTAGAATCTTAATGTTTACCATGAATGTACCTCAATATTTTTGGAGTCATGCGATTTTAACAGATGCATATTTGATAAATAGATTACCTACTAGAATTCTTGATTTTCATACGCCTCTTGAGACATTGCTAAAGATCTTTCCTAGTTGTAGGATCCTAAATACTTTACCCTTAAAGGTGTTTGGATGTACTGCTTTTGTACATGTTATGTCTCCTAATAGAGGAAAGCTAGACTCTAGGGCCATTAAATGTATCTTGCTTGGATATTCTCCCACATAGAAAGACTATTAGTGTTATTGTCCTGTAAAGAGAAAATTATATGTCTCTAGTGATGTTACATTTTTTGAGTCACATTCATTCTTTCCCACTTCCCTTTAGGGGAGAATTTGAGAGATTGTGAAGGTCATTCGTCGAAAGTAGTGTTACCCTTACAACCACACTTGAGTCAGTCTCAGTAGTCTCCTAGTCCAGGTCAAAGTTCAAAGTCACCTAGTTTCTTATAGGTCATCCTAGTCCTATAAGAATGAGTCAGTCTCCTAATCAGCCTAATTCAGGTTAGGTTCCTATAGGTCAGCCTAGTCCCATAAGGATGAGTTAGTCTCGTGGTCAGCCTACCAATTTAGGTCCTACTCTAACTATATAGCCCACTCTTGGTAAACCAAACTCTCAGGAAAGATTGAAACTAGGGGGAGGTTTGGAGAGATTAAATTTGTCGGGTCTCCAATGTTATTCTCGAAGAACTGACTATCAAAGTGGAAGGAAACCTAATGATCTACATGAGCAATCATCCCAACTAGAAGAAACCCTAGTTAGTAAATACAGGTACAACAAAAAAAGGTACGGGAATTTTATGGGTATAATACGGAAAACGATGAAAAATACGTTTATAAAAATTCGGCTATAAAATTCGGATACTGGAAAAATACGGTACGGGTATATACGGGTTTAATATGATATATTATCAATAATACGTTTTGAAAAATACGGCAATATCAATCTTAATTTTAACACTTTTATGGACTACCTGATTAAAATCAATATAACATTTTAAATGGGAAGTATTCAATTAACTAACATTAATCTTTTCTTTGCCTTAACAAATTCCCAGGCCCATGTCATGTTCTAAGTTCTAACCCGCCAGTAGAAAAGATATTTATTTATTTTTTGGTTTGTGCAATAGAAACATAATCTGCAATGTTGAGTCATGAGTGTTGAGATTGGCACGTAAACTAAAATCCACCACAAACACAAAACACCCATGACCCATCTTAAAAAACCCCCTCCCTCTCTCTTCTTCAATCAAATCATCTCTTAGTGTCTCACCCACAAGGCCAACTGTTTCTTTCAGAGCTCCAACAATGACATTTGCTTTACAGGCTATTCTTTCTGCCAATACTTTCTCTTCCTCAAACTTATTCTTCTCCCCCAAACACAAACACGAACCCGTTAAAAATCTCAACCAGTTCACCATCCGAGCTTCCTCTGATAACTCTGCTAGTTCCTGAGATGAAGACCCAAGAGATGAAGAAAAGCTAAAAACGTGGAAGAACTGAGGAAGAAAAGCTGAAAATGTCATCCGTCGAAGAACTGAGGAAGAAGAAGAACCGAAGAAGAGAAGAGATTTTGTTTAATTTTGAATTAAACCCCACTAAAACGACGTCGTTTTGGGGTGAGCAATGAGTTTTTTTTTTTTTTTTTGCAATAATACGCGAATTATTCGTGAATAATTCGTGCATTATACGGGTATTCATATTATACGAGTATAATTCGGCAGTTTTGATAACATACGTTTACACTAAGAAAGGGTGTTAGATCCTGTATGTTGCATCCTATTGCTAAGTATGTGGCATACGATAAGTTGGCAGATGATTTTTTGGCATTCACCACTAATCTATCAGCTATGAAGGTTCCAACACCGGTACATGAGGCATTAGAGGATGAGAACTGGAGGAAAACTGTGATAAAGGAGATAGAGGCTCTTGAGAAAAAACAAGACTTGGAAGCTAGTGAGTTTACCTAGAGGGAAACAACTGTGAGCTGCAAGTAGGTGTTTACTATTAAGTATAAGGAAGATGGAACAGTTGAAGGTATAGGCAAGGCTGGCGGCAAGGGGATTTACGCAAACTATGAAGTAGGCTATGAGGTGACCTTTGCTCCGGTGGCTAAGTTGAATACTATTAGGGTGCTTGTCTCTTGCAACAAATCTAGACTAGCCTCTACAACTAGATGTGAAAAAATGTGTTTTTGAATTGTGAACTTGTAAAAGAGGTATACATGGAAATGCCACCAGGGTTTGAAGGAAGTGGAAAGGACAGAAAAGTGTGCAAATTTAAGAAATCATTATATAGCCTAAAACAGTCTCCACGGGCCTGGTTTGAAAAATTCAGAACTGATCATACATTATTCCTTGAAACCTTTGTAGGTAAGATTACTATGAGGTTCAAATCTCAGGAGAGCTTGAAATCAAAAGTACGGAGCCTATGAGGTTGTACTATGACAACAAGGTTGCGATTGGGATAGCACACAATCCAGTGCATCATGATAGGACCAAGCACATTGAAATAGACAAACATTTCATCAAAACGAAGATAGAAGATAAGCTGTTATGTGTTACCTACTTGCCTACAAGTCAGCAGACAACATATATTCTTACAAAAGGACTGCCTAGACAGTTGTTTGTTAATCTTGTTTCCAAGCTAGGAATGATAAATATCTATTCAGTAGCTTGAGGTGGAGTGTAGGATTTCTAGATTAGAATATGATCAATTTAAGAGTTATCTAAGTCTTATCTAGTTTAAGAGATTGAAATAAAAAGATTATCAGGATTTGTTTTCTACTGATTTCATGTTTAAATCTCTATATATGAGATTTAGACTAGTTTGGTTTGTAATTCAAAAATAATTTTGAAAAACTAAGTTACAATTAAAAATTTTAAAGTTTTATCTCTAAATTTTAAATATATGAAAATATATTTTGTATTTCAAATCTCTTTATGAGATTTGAGCCAGTTTAGTTTGTGATTCAAAAATAATTTTAAAAAACTAAGTTACAATTAAAAATTTTAAAAGCTTTATCTCAATATTTTAAATATTTGAAAATATATCTAGTATTAAAAATTGTTTTTGAAGTTAAAAACTATATAAAGACTGAGAAATGATATTTTTCTTGTTTTCTAATTTTACTCTAATTTTTAGGATTATATGCAAAAACATTGTTTTGAAAACATTTCAACTTATTTTAATAAAAACGTATTTTCATAAAATTCCTTATATTCCTTGTTTTCGAACATAAAACACTATTTAAAATTTATAAAAAATAGGCTCTTATTTAGATTATAAACTTGTATATGTATTTATGTTATATTTATAGTTGTGATTGTGGCTGTGGCTGTTCAGCGCACGAGACGTGTTAAATTTTAAGTATGGTTGTTGAATGCTTCACTATCAATTTAAGCTTTTAAGTCAAGTTGTTACGTAACATTATTAAAGATGTTACTGAATTATGATACATCTGCTTGGCCTTTATTGAATGTATGCATTCCTTGCTATTTTAACTCAATGCGTAAAGATGCTTGTCTTTGTTCCCTTTCTCAGGTTACAGCCCGCTTGGAAGAGCTACAATTATTTATGTTACAACAGGAAGCCAAATCTGTTCCTGTACTAATAGATCAAAAAGAGAAGTCACATAAGAAAAGTGTTAATGGAAAGAGAAAAACAGATTCGAACATGACTAACAAACAGTCTCCAGCTAAGCAGCAGAAAAATACTGCCCAAAACCCAAACAAAGTGCATGGGAAAGGAAAGGGAGACACGAGAACTTAGCTGAAGAAAACAAAGTAGAAGAAGCAAAACCCAAGTTTGAAGAGCATCCAAATGACCAGCACATCAAAGACTCCACCACTGGAAGAGCCAAAGTATACACTGACAAGTGTACTGCATTTTTATCAAACCTTAACTTCAAGGCAAGTAGAGATTCAATCGCACTTCAGAGAGAGATTGCTTTTTATTCTTCTTTGATGCTGGACAGGCAAATACATGAGATAATTCTAATGGTTTTAAATTTTTTTCAGGAAACTTTTGAAGATCTGAAAAAATTCTTTAACAATGTTGGTGGGGTTGGCTCTGTTCAAATTCTACAAGACAAGTTCACCGGAAAGTCAAGGGTATGACTCTCTTTCTCTCATTCTCATTTGTCAATGTTCTTTGTCCTTTATGCTTCAAATGAAAAAGGGGAAGCTATCCACTAGACCTTCCATGTGCAACTCAGTCTTACAGTCAAATCCTTATTTAACATTGCCTGACCTTTAAACTTCAACATATGTATGCATAATGTGGATTGTACCATAGAAATTAGCCCTAAGAAACTAATTTTAATGAGACTGGGAGATCAGCATGGCCGATGCTTCAGAGAGATAGAAACTGCTAATTACAGCCCATTCTCTTTGATCAAATTTCTCAAGGGTGCTCACTGAAACTTGCTTTTTATTCTTCTTTGATGCTGGACAGGCAAATACAGGAGATAATTCTAATGGTTTTAAATTTTTTTCAGGAAACTTTTGAAGATCTGAAAAAATTCTTTAACAATGTTGGTAGGGTTGGCTCTGTTCAAATTCTACAGGACAAGTTCACCGGAAAGTCAAAGGTTGACTCTCTTTCTCTCATTCATCATTTGTCAATGTTCTTTGTCCTTTATGCTTCAAATGAAAAAGGGGAAGCTATCCACTAGACCTTCCATGTGCAACTCAGTCTTACAGTCAAATCCTTGTTTAACATTGCCTGACCTTTAAACTTCAACATATGTATGCATAATGTGGATTGTACCATAGAAATTAGCCCTAAGAAACTAATTTTAATGAGACTAGGAGATCAGCATGGCCGATGCTTCAGAGAGATAGAAACTGCTAATTGCAGCCCATTCTCTTTGATCAAATTTCTCAAGGGTGCTCACTGAAACTTGCTTTTTATTCTTCTTTGATGCTGGACAGGCAAATACAGGAGATAATTCTAATGGTTTTAAATTTTTTTCAGGAAACTTTTGAAGATCTGAAAAAATTCTTTAACAATGTTGGTAGGGTTGGCTCTATTCAAATTCTACAGGACAAGTTCACCGGAAAGTCAAGGGTATGACTCTCTTTCTCTCATTCATCATTTGTCAATGTTCTTTGTCCTTTATGCTTCAAATGAAAAAGGGGAAGCTATCCACTAGACCTTCCATGTGCAACTCAGTCTTACAGTCAAATCCTTGTTTAACATTGCCTGACCTTTATACTTCAACATATGTATGCATAATGTGGATTGTACCATAGAAATTAGCCCTAAGAAACTAATTTTAATGAGACTGGGAGATCAGCATGGCCGATGCTTCAAAGAGATAGAAACTGCTAATTGCAGCCCATTCTCTTTGATCAAATTTCTCAAGGGTGTTCACTAAAACTTCTATTTGATTTCATCCTTGCATGCAGTCAATAAATCATTTAGTTCTTACGCTTTTGGTTTTAAGATGGATGTCCTTTCCAGAGACGATTATGCAATCTCAAATAAACCTGCAAAAGCGTTGAATTCCATAATTATGGTATAATTGCTTAATTTTCTAATTATAAAGAGTCTAACTGTCTAAGAGCATATTTTTTTCATTTTGCTAGCGAGTGATATGCTTAGGAGACTCAACCATAGTCCCACACAGATGTACCCATATTCCAGCTTGCCTTTAAACTGTAGAGCATCTGTATGGGTCTGTTGCATACTAATTTATAATATCCTCTGATCAATTTTTGAAGGGCCTCACATATGTGGATTTTGCCTATGATGCACACCTTGCTGCAGCTGTAGGAAAGAACAAAATACAAAAATTCTTGGGAAGAGGATAAGTATTGCAAGATCAAATCCGAAACAAAAGAGAAAGGATTATACTGGTCATGAGGCCTCCATAGAACATGTAGGCTAAGTGGAATTATGTTTTATCTTTGTTATTACTTGTGTGTGTTTGTTTGTGTGCAATGCGGTCTGTAGACATTTGCATGTTTGTGTTTCCCACATCTACCTTTTATTTTCTTACTCCTTTAGGTTAAATGGCAGTGCAAAGTAGTAATCAAACTTTTAGGGATTCTAGAGCGCCACACTCTACTACTAATAAACGTAGTGATAGCATTCAGCTGAAGGGCAGGAACACATTTGCAATGCCAAGGAACGTCAGACCACTTGGTGTCCCCTCGACAAATCCAAAAGCTGAGGAAGTGAAAGATGAGAAACCGAAGTCAAATAATGAGTTCAGAGAAATGTTCCCTAAGAAGTGAGGTTTGTTCCTAGGTTTACATGTTACATGTTAAGTAGAATAGCACAGTAATCGATAAACTTCTCTTTCTTATAAAAAAAAGGTAAGGTTTTGCCTTAATATGTTTCTGTAAACACAGTTATGACAAAAGATACATGTTTGAGGACAAAAAATATATGTGCTATTGAGATCAATCTATATTAGTACCCTTCTTGTAAATTTTCTTCTAAATATGTCAAAGTTTATACCCATTTTATTCAAAAGGGTAAAATTCTAATATGTTTCCTGTGGAACATAAATTTCATCCAATTTGTGATGAGGATAGCCTCAATACCTTAACCTAAGATTCAGAGAAATTTTAGCCAATTAGATGGTGATCAAGTTCCTTTTTATTCAACAAGATCATGAAAACTATTATGGGTTGGCGGTCTATTCTTGGTCTAAAATAACATTGAATACTCATAGTGCAACTATTAGCTTCTTTGCTTTTTTGTACCTATTGATTCTATTCTAGCGGAGAATCCATTTTATTATTTGTCATAGACGAAAATCCTAATGCAGAAAGATGGACCACTAGAGCACAATTGAGTATGTGTACTGAAACAGTAATGGCCCTGCATCTCATGCTTGTGGAAAATGTGAAAAAATGTCTTTGGTCTAGAAATATTCTGAGGAAGAATATGAAGAATATCATCTGTATGCTCGCTTAATTAAAATTTCCTCACACATATATTCATTTTTGTTGTCTGATTTGAATGAATATCCATATCTCATATGATTATGTTTGTTTCACTTAGACTCTTCATGATTCTATGGATGCTTTCATAAAATTTCTCATAGAATCGAGAATGAGGTTTTCACTTTGTACATGTTAGATCATGAATTAGTACCAATCTTAAAAAAAGATCTAATTGTTTCACTTTCTATTTTCGGAATGAAATATTTACATAATCCCCATGAATAGGATTAAACGTTATTCCATGGTATTTGTATGATATTCCTTCTTAATTTTAAGCAAGTACTTGAGAGGGTTTAAGTGATCTACGAATTATGTTTCATTTTTTGTTTCTTTTATGTACTAAGTCACTAAGCGCGAGATGTTCGAGGTAAGGCTTATCCCTTAGTCTGTCAAACAGCTATATTGGATGGTCGTGACGAGGTTATGCTGAGTCGGACTTCAAGATTCCATGACCTTGAGATCACGTCGATCTACTGATTTTTGGGCTACTAAGACTTTTGAGCTTACGACAAAAATCACACACAACATATATTAAAGTAGAGGTCATGAT
The DNA here is from genome assembly GCA_026225825.1 of Pistacia integerrima. Lineage (NCBI taxonomy): Eukaryota > Viridiplantae > Streptophyta > Magnoliopsida > Sapindales > Anacardiaceae > Pistacia > Pistacia integerrima. The sequence continues at coordinate 46,973,501 of CM047749.1, forward strand.
TTGAATCTCTCATCTATTACATCCTGCTGTATTTGGGTTGGTCTTTCTGTTTGAATTTGGGCTTGGTTTATGTAACACGTGAAAATGCCTCTTTTTCAGCTTAAGCTTTTAGGTCAAGTTGTTTTTCAACAAAATTGTTGTTGAAATTTCGTTATAATTTCAATTTCTTGTGGTCTTTCTTGCTTTTAATGTAAGTAATCAGTTTATGCATGCTTAAAGTTAAATGTTTTGCACTTAAATAATATTTTTATAAAGGAGATTAAATTAATAGTAATATTTTTTATTAAGCATTATTGAAGTTATAAAAGTAGTTGTGTTCTCGATTGACATAAGAAAATTTTAATCAATAAGCAAACACTGATTATAAATGTTTAACATTAAAATTCATAGATTCCCTTGAAATTAATTTGGCTCCTATGAGCATCGTGATTAAACATGATTAAAATTATCTCATAAAATTTGTGGTTCATAGGATTAACATAAAAACAAAGAGGAGAAGATGAAAAATTTAATCAATAAACAACAAACGAATGTTAAATAAATATATAATGATCCATCCATTGCCATTGAATAGGAGAAATTAATTGAAAGAATTAGCATGTTAAAATATTAAGAGAAAAGTTCAAGATTCTGTCTCATATTTCATTAATTTTGTCACAGAATATGAAGCGTTAAAAAATTAGAATAGAAAAGTCTTATAGCTATAAAATTTTTCTCTCTTCTAATTGATTCCATCTATTATTGGAAATAAAGTCTCTCAGAACTTCAAATCCGACTTCGCTGCCTCGTGGAGCACCTCTAATAATAGTCTATAATAAACAACATAAAAATTGATCTTATAAATAAAGAAGTTTAACTCGAAAGGGATATGGACCTAATGTTGTTTGCTACAATACTTTAATGAGATGGTATTGCAAGAATAAAGTAGTCAACGAAGTTCTTAGTCTTTATGAAGAGAAGATTTTAGAAGGAATTAGGCCTAATGTGATTATAAATAACAATTCGTTAACTTGCCTTTTTCTTAAAGCCAATGTAAAAGATGCACAAAAATTAGTTGGTGAGATGCAACTTAATGGTTTTACCTTATTCTTGGACACATAACATTTTCATTGATGGACTTTGCAAGAATGGATGTGTTTCGGAAGAAGTGGAAATGTTTCATACTTTAGTAAATAATAAGTTTGAAGTTGACATTGAAAGCTTGAATTTCCTCTTTGATGGATTATGTAAAACATGGATATTCGAAACTACTCGGTAGCTATTTTAGAAATTTCTCTCATTGAAAGCCTGGTGCCAAACATTATTGTCAGGAATTTTGTAACTGTTTTTAGAATTCAGTTTTGATGGATACCATTGTTTCCAAATTTTACAAGCAACTGGGGTCATAATAGAGATTACAATGTTATAAGAAACACATTCATATCAGAAGCTCTTTACTAAGATAGGTGTATGTGCGATTGCCTAATCACTTGATATGTACTGACCATATATGTTAATGTATAGTGCATGTTTGTGGATAAACTAATATAGAACATTACAATAGTATCATAAAGTGTTAAGGACATCAAGTCAACTCCTTTGAGCTTCACTATAATTACAGAAATTCACTAAAGATTTTTGAAATAATAAAATTTCACTTATTATTAATAAACTATTGGTCTGCTAAAATATATATCTATAAAATTAATAAATATTTATTAAATTGCCCTGATTCTATTATTTTAACCCTTATAATTTAACAGTAGAGATTTTTATTATTTTATAAATTTGATTATTTTTATTATATTAAACCTCAAGGCTGTCAATATAACTCTATTGTATAATACAAAACTAGTAAAACTAGTAATTTTATTAAACTATACATACTATTATTTTAGTAATATAGATATTTCAACAATATAATTAGCGTTATAATCTTATTAATATCCCTTGAATTTTTAAAATATCACATTCGATTATGTGAAATATCAATTTTGTTATATTTAAAAGTTTGAAGAACAAATAGCAAAAAAAATTATATATCATTATAAATTAAATACGAAGTTATGATTTATTTAAATCTTATAATTTTATTAAAAAAAGGTAAAAATAAAATTACAATTGAATACTTATAAAAATTGGTTTGTTTGGGTTGCATTTTTGGATTTACATTTTTAACCTCCAATTTTCGAAATCATAAAGGTGGTTTGAATAGGAAAGATTGATACTTGACATAAGTTTGCAATTTTGAAAACCTTAAAGGTTGTTTGTGAAATTTGTCAAAACATTTCTCTTTAAGGCGTTTGCCTTTTGCAATGACCTTACTTCAGAAAAAACGACCCACAAAAACACTCTTCAATTCATACATGGCTTTGCGATTCAGATCCCTATTTCGTTCGTCTTCAATCTCTCAAAACCCATCTTCGAAAGTTAATGTTTTATTTTTGTTAGCTCACTTACGCAACCTCACATCTTCAAGCTCCAAAAATGAAGTTCCGTTTTCTTTCAAAAAACCCCTTGAACGATCCTCACTTGCTAAATTCCTCGAAGAAAATTGTCGATCAGGTAGCTTTACTCTGAATGAAGCATTGTAATTTTTTTATTTCATGATTAATATGAAACCCCTTTCTCCAATTTCATCATTCACTACTTTGTTTAGTGCACTAGCCAAGAAGAAGCATCATTATGAAGTGATTTTGCTATATAAGCTGTTGAATTCAACTGGGTTGTCTCTAGATTTAAGATCTTTGAATGTTTTGATGAATTGCTTGTGTGATATTGAAAGGGTTTTGGATAGTTTTGCAGTTTTTGGGGGGATTTTGAAGAAGGGTTTTAGCCCAGATGCCGTGACTTTTAACTGTTTGATTAAAGGTCTCTGTGCAGAGAGAAAGATTATGGAATCAATGGAGTTGTTTAAGCAAATGGTTGCTGTTGGTTGTAGGGCTGATGTGATCACTTGCAACACTTTGATTGTTGGATTGTGTAAAACAGGGATGTTAAGTGTTGCCATTAAGTTGCTTGAAGAGATGGTTAATGGGAATAAAGAATCTGGTGTTATTTGTAGCCCAGATGTTGTTAATTATAATACTATAATTGATGGTCTTTGTAAGGCTGGATTGGTTGAGAAGGCTAGACAATTATTTTTGGAACATATGATTCAGAGGGGTGTGGTTCCTGACATTTATACCTACAGCATTTTAATGAACGGTTATTGCTTGGCCGATAGAATTGGTGATGCAAAGGAGTTGTTTGATTCTATAGCTAGAAAGGGGTATGGACCTGATGTTGTTTGCTACAATACTTTAATCAATTGGTATTGCAAGAATAAAGAAGTCAATGAAGCTCTTAGTCTTTATCGAGAGATGATTTCAAAAGGAATTAGGCCTGATGTGATTACATATAACACCTTGTTAACTGGCTTTTTTCTTATAGCTAAGGTGAAAGATGCACAGAATTTAGTTGGTGGGATGCGACTTAACGATGCTTTTCCTAATTCTCGGACATATAGCATTTTCATTAATGGACTTTGCAAGAACGGATGTGTTTTGGAAGCATTGGAAATGTTTAATGCTCTAGTAAATAATAAGTTTGCAGTTAGCATTGAAGGTTTGAATTCCCTCATTGATGGATTATGTAAAACAAAGAGGTTGGGAACTGCTTGGGACCTATTTCAGAAGTCTTCTCTTCATGGAAACCTAGTGCCAGATGTTGTAACATATAGCATTTTGATCAATGGGCTGTGTAAAAATGGACAACTAGAAATGGCAAATGAGTTGTTGTCATATATGGAGGAAAAAGGCTGTGCTCCAAATGTAGTCACATTTACTACGCTTATGTTTGGTTTCCTCAAGAATAATGAGATACCAAAAGTTGTTGAACTCCTTCATAAGATGGTGGCGAGAAATGTGAAGCCGACTGAATGTACAATGTCCTTAGTCATGCAGTTACTAATGAAGGCCGAAAATTATAGTGAATGTTTGAACGAGCTTCCTCAATTTCAGGTCCAAAAGCGAAATTGATGTTTACGTGATAAAACTTTAGCAAGTTTTTTTGGGAGCAGAATCCTACAAAAGTTCATCCAGTTGCCCAAATGCTCTATATTGGTTATGGTAAGCAGAAAGTTCAGTAAACACTTTTATCTGTTCGAATTTGATAGGGATGGTGATGGGGATGATTGAGAATGATAGCTTTCCCTGATCGGACATACGATCGTGTCTGTCTCTATTGTAAGTACATATATTGGAGGTGGCAGCATTGCAGGTTGCATTTGGATTTGCACATGTAGTAGATCTTAAGGGTTTGAGGATTATTTTTGGTGTAAATTTCGGTAAGCAAAAGTTGTATATGAGGAATTGTGGAATGGTTCTTACTTCAACTACGACAATAATGGTAGCCGCTCAAGTTCATCTATTCAAGCTAATCAGTTCTTGGACAATGGTATGTTGCAAGCGATTGACTTCATTCCTTGATATTCTCAATTATCCGGGGCTGATAAATCTTGATTTATTTATAGTGTTTCACATGTTTGTTTCTCAATATATATTCTTTTTTTAGTTCAAATCTGAAAAGACAAGAACTTACCAGGTGTGTCTCTAATGTAGTTATGCACGAGCACGTGCTCTTTCAGCGATAGTTGATGAGGACAAAGCAAAAAGAGCATTAGAGAAGATTTTTCTTTATAATATCTTAAAGAATATGGATGCACCGATCAATGGGATCTACCTGTTGGAACAGTTACATGACAACATTGCATTCAAGAAAAATATGGTCTGGTGTTACATATGCAATTGCTGTAACGATGATTGTGGAGATTTGGTTGATATGGGATTTCAAATTGCCATTGAAATCTATGAAGCAGCATGGTCTGAAAATGGACTTGGGTAAGAACCCCTAAGTTTATCAAACACTGTTATCTTATAGCTTAGTTAATAGGTCATTAACTAAGGTATGAGTTTGTGCTTTTAGATCTAAATCTATCTCAAATCTGTATAGATTTCATTGCATCATCTGTTTTGTCAGTTCATTTATTTTTTTGGTGGATGTGCCGTTTAACCATTTTCTAGTAGATTCTTGATGTTTGAAATGTTGGACAAAACTCCGGTAGTTATAATGTCTAGTAGATAATATTTTTGCTCGTTAGGTGATGGAGGAGGAAAGAATAACATAGATAGATAATATAGGATTCTATATAGGCAGATAGAGAGAAATTAATAGGTTAAGAGGAGAAATCAAGAAAGGGATACCAAGGACTGAAATATTCTATCCTAAAATGTAGAAGATAAGGACTAAATACCCGTTTGCACCCGTCCTTTACGTCTTGAAGCGTCAGGTTACTGCCTTTAGGACAATTTTCTGCCGATTACAATTGGAAACTTTATATTCTGCATAATTTACACTGAAAATTATCTGCTTCCGAACTATTTGTTCCTGATAATTCACTGACTCATTGTTGTTTTCTGCGTAGTTATTCTTTCTAAACTCATGAAGCTTGGACCACTGTTGATTGTTTTAGAGCGCTAAGTTACATGCATTCTTTGGCCGTATGGGCAATGGGCTCTTACAAGGCCAAAACCTTGTAAGAATGGAACGAAACCATCAATAAATGAAGAATGTTCGTAAATATATCATGCAAGATTCTGCAAAGTTGCTCGCCTTCTAAAGGTATTGGATGGGAAAACGCGTAAAGGTCTTTTATGGTCACTCCTGTATTACCCTTGCAAGAAGATGTTTCCATAATTGATTAGTTCTTGTGACTTATTACCGTCATGCAATTTTATGTAATGTAATGAGTTGTATTTTAAAAGAAAACATTTGAAATGCTTTCTTTATTAGACAATTTGTGGTTTATAACCCTATCACCTCTAATGGAGTTTTGTTCCTATTAATGATGTGTAAAGAATAAGAAAGACATTTTGAATACTTTTCCTGATTAATTTAAGATCTTAATTTAGTTTATTTTCTTATTTTATTTTATTTGTTTTCTCGATTTTTTTTTTCCTTATGTTATGCCAAAGGAAAAAGTTTTCACGCCAAACCTCAGGGTAGTAGTGCAATAAACCCAAGCCTTTAGTAAACTTGAGAGAAACACAGAGCAAAAGAAGCAGAAGAATGGAACCAGAAGATCAAACTCGAGAAGAAGAAGACACAGACACGGCTGTGGCGGATACTAACGAAAACGCAGAAGCAACATAGCCCAACTCTCTAGACTCGAAGAGTCAAGTGACTCGGACTCAAGACACTGACTCGGAAGATGAAGCACATAAAAAATTATCGAGTCCCAGTTCGCCAATGAGCCCTCCAACTATGAAGTCCTGTTAAAGTACGTTTTTATATCAATTTGAATATGAATTTCAATACCCAATTCTTGGATTTTTGTTTTTAGATATAATATTGTTATGCTTTTTTATTGTTTTTGTTGGTGGTTTTAGTACATAAGGGTTTTGAGGAAGATGGGTGAGATTGAGAAGCTGAGACAAGCAAGAGAAGCTATGAATGAGATTTTTTGCATTGATTCCTGTTATGTGGCAAGAGTGGGCTCGAGATGAAGCTTCTATTTCAACTGCGTATGTTTTAGTTTTTGCATTTTGTGTTCTTGTTATTGGTTTCATGATCAAATTTTGATCGCTTAGGGTTTATGGTTAACGAGAGAAAGTATAAAGAGAAAAATTAAATGGATTCGTTTGAAAGGAGGAAGTGATTATCTTTTGGGGTTTAAATGGTGAAAAAGATGTTGAATTCAAGTTTATGTGACTTCTATCTACTGAGCCTTAGCTTAAATGTCGGCTTAATTGAGTAAAAGAAATGAAGTTTTGAGCTTTCTTCCTTTTTTTTTTTTTTTTTTGTATGTTGCAACTAGGAAGCGGTGATGGTTGACTTGGGAGGTTGGTTTTTGATAATTTGCGGTGTCGATATTTTATTTGTTTATAGATTTTGAGTTCCCTCTTGCTATTGCTTTTATGGACAGCTTGCTTGCCCTCTTGCAAAACTCATTTCTCTTAGTATAAGTATATTATCTTCTCCAAAACATGAAGCTCAATGTTGAAAATCGGTAAGTGTACTTTCGATGTGATTACCCCCAAAGGAAAAAAAATAAAAGGGCGGTCACTAAATTTTTAAGATTTTGATCTTTTCTTGTTCAACATAGTGATACTAAAGCTTTGGGTATACTTTTAGATTTTATTGCTCTGTCTATCTGAAGGTAGTTTCTTGCTGATTCTCTGCTTCAACTTTGCAGACTTGAGGCATTTCTAGGGATTGAGAAGATTTATGAAAGAGGAGTTTCTGATTATCTGGTAGGTTTTTGTTATCATTATGGATTTTGAATTACTTTATGCATTGATTTATGGATTAAAACATAGTGATCTTAGGAATTCTCACTTGTGGTATTTTTAGTTATTTTCCTAAAAATAATTTTCTGATAAAAAAATTCAGCTTGCCAGATCTATGACTTTTGAATGGCTGAATTTTTCCAATAAGTAATTATTAATAACAAAATGGTCATTAGTTTCATTTGTATGGCAGAGATGATTGTAGGCCTTGCAATTCAGAATGGATATCAATATTCTTACATTTGTGATGTTGTTTAAAGACACATGGTTCCTTTTTGAGGCATCATCAATTTTTTCTACCAAATTGGGCAATAGGATAAAACTTTTTCAAACTTCTGGGGAGTGGAAATTGATAGAGCACCACCAATACCATAATAGAGAAGGGATAAAAAGGGTAACTAGTGGTTAGGCTGTGGAGTTTGTTAGCTTAAGCACGTGGAGATAGTGGTGAGAATATTGTGATTAGTTAGTATAAACTTGGGCAGAATATGTTTTAGTGGGAATTGTTGGGAGGTCTCTAGCTCCTCGATTTGCTAGGCTATCATATATTTCTTTTTCGTCATCTCTTTACACTTTTCCATGAGATGTTCGTATTTCCATTTTCAAAGTTAAATCAATATAGAAGATATCAGTATTATTCAGAAATCCTTTGTTCATTGAAGTGTTTATACGTATTGAGTGATTGAAGTTAGGGGTTTCTAACATAAATCTATTTTTTTAAGTGGCAATACATTTTGGAAGTTTATATTGCATGTTGTCATCTTGTTCCCTACTTTTTGTGGAAAATTAAGTTCTTGCTACTTTCAGTCAGATTTTGCGTATATGTGGAATCGGGGGATAAAAACGGGGGTTAAAAACATTAATTTTGTTCTTTGGAGTTCCTTTATCTAAGTAATTCTGAAAAAATTGAATGACTAGAACTTGTTCTGATGCAGTCTGTCTCACTTTGGTGTGACTGCTTGAGATTTATGCAAGAATATGATCTATCGTACGTGAATTTTCACCGATGGTATTGCGAAGGCAAGAAATCTCTTGAGCGTGCTATAACCGCTGTTGGTTTGCATGTTCTTGAAGGCATAAAATATGGGAAGCATACGGGGAATTTGAGCAAGCCATTCTCCATACCATAGATGAGATCGGCAATAAGGTGAGAATTTATAATATATATATTAGAAACTTTTTAGAAAATGTGCACGAAGGGGATGCATTCTATTAATCAATTTACTTGATTATTTAAAGTCTTATTCCATCCTCTTGGTTTGGTATTATAGTTAATAATGCTTTTGTGGGTCTTCCTTTATATTTCCTAGAACCATGGTTCAAGTTGCATGCCCTGTTTATTTTAGAAACTTTTTTTCTTCTTTTTGTCATCTATGTATAGTTCATAAATTTTGTTCTTTCATTTCCCTATGAAGTGCTATGTACCAAGAAAAATTATCTGTTTTCAAAATTTACATTTGGAAAATTCTTGCTCTTTTGCGGGAAAAAGAAAAACAGTTCGGCGCATCCAAGTATATTTCACCGTTAGTTATCTGTTCCCCTTGCTAACTTAAGGTCATTCCTTCTTGCCTACAAGTCTTGGGAGGTGGGAACTGGGAGGGCGCTCTAGATATTGAATCAGGGTGATTTAGATGGGATTACTTCTCTTGTTGCCTCGGGCAGTCATCGAAAGGCATTGGAGATGTATAATGCTCGAGCTGATTTTGCGGAGCAGTTGCAAGGCGGGATATATCGACTCAGAAAAATTTCAACAATTCACGGTATATGGCATTGACTATCGGATATTGTTTTAGATAGTTAAATGATAATCTTTGGGTTCTTATGTGATACCTTAAGAATTTAGGTTAAATGGTAACTTGATATGATATTAAAGTGTAGAAGTCATGATTTGAGTCTCCCATCTATTACATCCTGCTATATTTGGGTTGGTCTTTCTGTCTGAATTTGGGCTTGGTTTATGTAACATGTGAAGTTGCTGTTACAAAGCTGAATATCATTGTTGTGCCCTTACCTTTTCAAGCTTAAGCTATTAGGTCAAGTTGTTAATCAACAAAGTTCTTTGTTGAAATTTCATTATAATTTCAATTTCTTATGGTCTTTCTTGCTTCTAATATAGGTAATCAGTTTATGTAAACTTTAGATCTTCTCTTCTTCTTCTTCTTTTCCTGAGGGTGGAGGGTTGTATAAGAACTTGCAATGCGGCAATAGGTTACCTTTTTCTTTTTTTTTTTTCCTTCGTTAAAGTGTTAATGCTATTATTTTAATTTGAAATTTTTGCAGATCTACTTGAAGTTTGAACAGTCTTCTGGAGATCCAGACTGTGTTCAACTTCTCTATGAACGTGTTATTACCGAGTTTCATGTATCAAGTGATCTCTGGCTTGGTTATACTCACTATTTGGATAAAACCTTGAAGGTTTCACTCATATTTTCTCTTTTCAATTCTTTATTTTCCAGGTATTCGTAATTTTAGCAATTAATCATCTCTTTTTCCTTCAAGTAGGAAATATTGTGTGGGATGTTCATTCCAGGCCTAGGAAAAATTGTCCTTGGGTTGGTGATCTTTGGGTTGGATCTTTGCTTGCTTTGGAATGTTGCCGTGCACCTGAGAAAGAGATATCTACTGTAAGTTTCAATTGTTACCCTTCATCCTTTTCTCTTTCTTATCATGTATAGTTCAACATGATTGATTTATGATTCATCTTTGTATTTTTTCCATATAACTTGCTTTTTGTCTGTGCAGCGGGTCAACGTTGGAAGCCTGGCAAGGTTATATAGCTATGGAAATTGAATCGGAACATTTAAATGAAGCTAGGTCCATCTACAGTAGATTCTACAGTAAAAGGTTTAGTGGGATAGGTCCAGAGGTATAATTCTTTTACATTACTTGCTTTCAATTATTCTAGATTGATTTATGGACAGGATTTGAATTTGAAAGTTTTTAAACTGGTTTTTTCCTCCTTCCTTCTCAGTTTTTTTTTTGGAAAATTGTTGCTTTTAGTAGTATACGATGCAGCTTTATTTAATCAATTGATATTTGTCATCTGCAATGCAAACATTTCTATCTTTATTCTCTTTTTGTTGCTGATGAAAGTTGAAACCAGACAAATGGCTTAAGTCAAGGTTGTTAAAATGTTGTTTATCAAGGAGGGCAATTTATGGAGATCTTTTGAGCTCTTAACATAGAATCATGTTCTGCAGCTGAGAATATTTTTAGAAAGTAGCCTTGCAATAGGTCAACCTGTTACTCTGGCACCAAAATCACAATGGTTTAATATTTCATTTTGAATAATTTTTCCAAATCATACGTAAATGATATATGACAGTATCTCTAGGGATCATGCTAGTTGAAAATCCATGACGTTTATTTTTTTAACTTCAAACTTTAGAGTTACTGATACTGTGATGAAATTGTGGCATATATGGAGCAATCACATTTAAACCATAGGTAGCAGAGTAATTTTTGAAACACAATAGGCTGATATCTTTTTCCACTTGGCTTATTTTTTCCAATATGTTGGAAGAAAAGTTTCTTAATTCAAGCTTTACTTTCCGAGTTTCACGTCAAAATATGCTATAGGTTAAATAAAACTTATTGATGTAAATAATTTATATGACCTATCGTAAAGTCATCTAAGTTCTCTCTTTTCTATGATCAATTTAGGGTTTAGTTTGATAAAGTTAAGCTTGTTATTTTCATCTTGTTTAGTTTGATAAAGTTAACCTTGTTATTTTCATCTTATCTTGGTTGGCCTTACTATATTTAATCGGATTGTTTCCCAACTCTCTGCTCTTGCTTCCGCTCCCATTCATATTATATGATCTCATTGATGATCTCACTACATCATCTAAAGTTACCGACAATTCTCGCTTCTTGATTTTTTGATATTGAAAATATTGTTTTGGGTCCACAACTTCAGGGTGACTTTCTTCAATTGTTATGTACTGCCTTTTGGATTTGTTGATATATTCTTTTCCTAAAAACAGGGTTATTCAGGACATATGCCACAACTGGTTGTGTTTTGAGAAGGAATACGGGACACTTGAAGATTTTGACCACGCTGCACAGAAGGTACACATTCTTGCTGCAGTTTTAATTTAAGTGCCAATTAATCGCACATTTCTTTTTTCAGGCTAATGTGTATGATGCATTTGCATTGCTATTGAGAATTAATATGTATAGATTTATTAAAAAACAATTGAAGTGTTTAACTAATGATATTTTAGCTGGTTGCGATGTCCGCCTTATCTAGTAACCATATGTGTTTGACTAAAATGTGCCACGTTAGCAGTTGTCTTTGATGACCTCAAATGATGTGCTTGTAAATGAGTTGTGTTTATGTGCCTCTGTACATATTATGAACTCTTTACTTCTCTCTTGTCAGAGCTTAAATACTACTGGTGGATCATTGCCTATCTGTTTAAGTTTTTAGTTTTAAGTGATAACTTAATACAATATTGTAGCAAGGTGGTCCACACAGTCTTGTGTTTAAATCTCTCTATGAGATTTGGGCTAGTTTGGTTTGTGATTCAAAAATAATTTTGAAAAACTAAGTTACAATTAAAAATTTTAAAATTTTTATCTCAATATTTTAAATATTTGAAAATATATTTGGTATTCTAAAATTGTTTTGAAGTTAAAAACTATATAAAAACTGAGAAATGATAGTTTTCTTGTTTTCTAATTTTACACTAATTTTTAGAATTATATGCAAAAACATTGTTTTGAAAACATTTCAACTTATTTTAATAAAAACGTATTTTCATAAAATTCCTTATATTCCTTGTTTTCAAAAATAAAACACTATTTAAAATTTATATCAAATAAGCTCTTACTTAGATTATAAATTTGTATTTGTATTTATGTTATATTTATGGTTGGGATTGTGGTTGTTCAGCGCACGAGATTGTGTTAAATTTTAAGTATGGTTGTTGGATGCTTAACTATCAATTTAAGCTTTTAAGTTAAGTTGTTACGTAACATTGTTAAAGATGTCATTGAATTATGGTACATCTGCTTGGTATTTATTGAATGTACGCAATCCTTGCTATTTTAACTCAACGCGTAAAGATGCTTGTCTTTGTTCCCTTTCTCAGGTTACACCCCGCCTGGAAGAGCTGCAATTATTTATGTTACAGGAGGAAGCCAAATCTGTTCCTGAACTAATAGATCAGAAAGAGAAGTCACATAAGAAAAGTGTTAATGGAAAGAGAAAAACAGACTCGAACATGACTGACTAACAGTCTCCAGCTAAGCGGGAGAAAAATACTGCCCAAAACCCAAACAAAGTTTATGGGAAAGGAAAGGGACAAGCACAGAACTTAGCTGAAGAAAACGAAGTAGAAGAAGCAAAACCCAAGTTTGAAGAGCATCCAAATGACCAGCACATCAAAAGACTCCACCACTGGAAGATCCAAAGGATACACTGACGAGTGTATTGCATTTTTATCAAACCTTAACTTCAGGGCAAGTAGAGATTCTCTCGCACTTCAGAGGGAGATTGCTTTTTATTCCTTTTTAACGCTGGACATGCAAATATAGAGAGAGAATTCTGATGGTTTTAATTTTTCAGGCAACTTCTGAAGATCGGAAAAAATTCTTTAGAGATGTTGGTGGGGTTGAATCTGTTCGAATTCCGCAAGACAAGTTCACCAGAAAGTCAAGGGTATGACTCTCTTTCTCTCATTCATTATTTGTCAGTGTTCTTTGTGCTTTATGCTTCAAATGAAAAAGGGGAAGCTATCCACTGGACCTTCCATGTATACATCAGTCTTACAGTCAAATCCTTATTTAACATTGCCTAACCTTTAAACTTCAACATATGTATGCATAATGTGAACTGTACCACAAAAATTAGCCCTAAGAAACTAATTTTAATGAGGATCGGGAGATCAGCATGGCTGATGCTTCAGGGAGATTGAAACTGCTAAATGCAGTATATTCTCGTTGATCAAATTTCTCAAGGTGCTCACTGAAACTTCAATTTGATTTCTTCTTTTCATGCAGTCAATAAATCATTTAATTCTTACGCTTTTGGTTGTAAGATGATTTTCCTTTCCAGAGACGATTATGCAGTCTCAAACAAACCTACAGAAGGGTATAATTCCATAATTATGGTAAAATTGCTGAATTTTCTAAGTATAAAGAGTCTAACTATCTAAGAGCATATTTTTTTAATTTTGATAGCAAGTGATATGCTTAGGAGACTCAACCATAGTCCCATACAGATTTACCCATATTCCAGCTTGCCTTTAACTGTAGAGCATATGTCTGGGACCGTTGCATACTAATTTATAATATCCTCTGATCGATTTTTGAAGGGCTTGGCATATGTGGATTTTGCCGATGATGCACACCTTGCTGCAGTTGTAGGAAAGAACAAACAAATGTTTCTTGGGAAGAAGATAAGCATTGCAAGATCAAATCGGAAGCAAAAGAGAAAGGATTCTGCTAGTCACGGGGCCTCTAAAGAACATGGTAGGCTAAGTGCAATTATGTTTTATCTTTGTTATTACTTGTGTGTGTTTGTTTGTGTCCAATGCAGTCTATAGACGTTTGTTATTACTTCTACATTTCATTTTCTTACTCCTTTGGGTTAAATGGCAGCGCAAAGTAGTAATCAGACTTTCAGGGAGTCTAGAGCGCCACACTCTGCTGCTAATAAACGTAGTGATAACATTCAGCTGAAGGGGAGGAACACATTTGCAATGCCAAGGAATGTCAAAGGTTTGTTCGGGTTACATGTTAACTAGAATAGCACAGTAATTGACAAACTTCTCTTTCTTGTAAAAGAAAACATAAGGTTTTGCCTTAATATGTTTATGTAAACACAGTTATGACCAACGATACCTGTGTGAGGACAAAAAAGCAATGGCCTTGCATCTAATGCTTGTGGAAAATGTGAAAAAATGTCTTTGGTCTAGAAAATATCTGAGGAAGAATATGAAGAATATCATCTGTATGCTTGGCTGATTAAAATTTCTGCACATGTATATTCATTTTGATTGTTTGTTTTGATTGAATATCCATATCTCATATGATTATGTTTGTTTCACTTAAAACTCTTTATGATTTTATTGGATGCTTTCCTAAAAATTCTCACAGAATCGAGAATGAGGTTTTCACTTTGTACATGTTGGATCTTGAATTAGTACCAATCTTCAAAAAAGACCTAATTGTTTCACTTTATATTTTCGGAATGGAATATTTATATAATCCCCATGATTTAGATTAAACGTTATTCTATGGTATTTGTATGAGATTCCTCCTTTTTTTTAAGCAAGTGTTTGAGAGGGTTTAATTGAATTGATCTATGAATTATGTTTCATTTTCCGTTTCCTTTATGTACTAAGGCACTTGTTTTTTGTTGATATTGAATAAGTGCACATATGATGTGGTCTTTATGATACTGTTAAACGAGTGTATGAATAATATGATACAATCATTTTATGGAAGAGCATATCACTTCATTTGTATGCCCATCTAAGAGAATAAACGAACAAATTTGGGCAGCAAGAGTTGCACTTGATTTGGGCAATCCACTGAGATCGGCTTTGATGGGGCAAAAGGGCACTCAGATTTATGTTGCATGGTGAAACTTCAACCTTTAAACAAACAAATCTTGTATTGAACTAATGGCTCTTGCTTGGAATGAGCAAACCTGATCAATGTCAGCCCCATTCCAGCGAAAAGCAAACAAACATCACAACACCAATATGCACTGAAATAAGCAATTTCTCCAGTACAAAAAATGTACCATTGGTTACAACTTTGGTGAATCCGAATCATAAACCGGACTTTAAAATTAATGTGTCTGCTCAAGTGACCAAACAGGGGAAAAAGCACTTATCTATAAATATGGTCTTTCTTGCTTCTAATATAAGTAATCAGTTTATGTAAACTTTAGATCTTCTCTTCTTCTTCTTCTTCTTTTCCTGAGGTTGGGGGGTTGTATGAGAACTTGCAATGTAGTAATAGGTTACTTTTTTTTTTTTTCCCCTTCTTTAAAGTGTTAATATTAATTTCTAGCTAGAATAATCTTCCTATTTTACTTATTTGGTAAATGTGGATGCTCAAATTCTGCACATTCATGCAACCTTCTTCTCTAGTTGGCATGAGTTTTGCACAAATTCTACGAGGCCGCTTTACCATCCTGGTTTTGTCTCTATAGCTTCAGTTGTAGATAAAACAAAAGAAGGGTTGGAACATAATAAAGTCAACCAACCTAAATTTTAGTATCAGAGTAAAACATCAGAAGAGGAAAAACATATGCACACATGTGATGAAAGTCAAATGAGGAAAAAGAAAAGGGAGAAATGCTATATTACACAATAATCAATATTAGCAAGTCTTGATTCCAACCTAAAATAAAGCTTTTATCTGTAGTTGCCGAAACCTAAACTAAATAGACAATGGAAATCTACCCTAGGAAACAAATCCCAAGTAAAATAGGAAAAGAAAATTTCTTAAATAGGTAAAGAAGGTATTTTCAACCTTTTCTCTTTGAAACTGAGAGATCCTGCGACTTGTTATCTGTTTTATGTTTATATTGATCATCAATCCAATACCCTTAATACTACAATTTAACATATTTCATTAGAGTCATATCAAGAAATTTTCTTGTTTGGTTTCTTAAAATGACTTAGTAACTGAGTAATATGTACTGATGTCTCTTTATCTCCTCAGACTCCGACACACATATGTTTGATAACGACTTTTGCTCGGTGGAGAGTTATTTGCTTTGCTCGACAGCACCTATGAAGTTATTTAAAGAGGAATCGCAGTACTTTCATCTGTTACCTCTGAAGGTATCTGATTATTTCTTGTTGAACAACCTGAAACTCTGCTAATGATATACTTTTAATACAACTTAAAGCAAGTTATTGAAGTATGTTGCTTTTGGATGATGACCTAGAGAAAATTCAACTACTTTACATTTATTCTTGCTAGAGTTTGCTAGAGTTTGAGACTGGCTGATTAATATTGTTTTCCTTTTTCCTTTCTTTTATTTTTCTTTATGTCTGAGCTTATTGTCCAGATATCATACCCTTCTTATGCTGTACAATCTTAATAAATATCTAACAATTAGTACTTCTCCAGGTTTTATGTTGCAGAGGTTGTCATTGGCTTGGACTATCTTCATTGTTTAGGTATTTTGAGTCACCGAGAACATATCGCTTTTTGTTCAGATAAATTCATTGTGTTATGTTTCTGTATCATAACTTGGAAAAATATCAAGTTATTTATGTGAGTTCATCAGAACAAGAATCATCTTTGTTTGAAGTATTAGGAAAATGTCAGAGTCCATATTTTCATTGGATTTGAACAAAAATATTTTGCATCATTGTAAAAAGGAAGTGAGAGAGATGTTCTCCAATGGCTTTTAGAAGAAAATCTATGCATGAGAAGTTTTGTTGTAAAGTTGAGTAGGAGATACCAGCGAATGATGGAAGTGAGAGACATGTTCTCCAATGGCTTTAAGATAAAGAAAATTAGTTGGCTGCAATCCAATAATTTTTCATAACTAATTCATGTCATTAATCTTGTGCTTTTTCTGTTTTTGTTGGTGATGACCTCAGAATAATTTATCGTGGGACTTGAAGCCCTGAAAATATTTTACTCGTAAAGATGGGCATATAGTATTAAGTGACTTTGATTTATCATTCATGACGTCCTGCAAACCCTAAGCATGTTAGCACGTTCCTGTAATTGTTTATATTTTCATTAGGATATTCACTTGTCTATTTCCCGAGTTATGTTCCCTGAGCATGGATTATATCAGTTAGCTCAATTTATCAACTGTTTGTTGGAGGGTTTTCAGCTGTTCTTTTCTTGTCACTGGTATGCATGAAAAAGATGATTTTCCTTTCAGGAAGGCTGTTCGATAGCAAGAAGGACACTTCCTTTTAGTTATACCGATATAAATTGCATGATTTGTAGGGTAATAGCTATATTCTAGCTTTTGAGGTTTCTCATAGATGTACAAAGTCTGTGAAATAAATCCTGCCCATGCCAGGGTTGGAAGGTTTCTTATAGATGTTGGCCAGATTATTAAGCATCCACCACCTAATAATAGGAGAAGATCCAGAGTCGCCATCGCCAACATTTTTGGCGAAACCGATTCTGATGTCAAATTCATTTGTGGGAAGGCGAAGAGTACATTGCTCCCGTAAGAGATTCAATTTTTCCCAGAGCTTATGCATTTCATGCTATTTGTGATATTCTGTTAGCTTGTTAATGTCCCTTTGCTTCATCTGAAAGGGAAGGTTTGGATAATATTTGCTGCATGAAATATTAACTGTTCTTTTCCTGCTCTTGTTTGTTTCTGCAATCTGTATTATCATGTATTTAATATTTGTTATTCGATTTCAGAAAATTATTCAGTTATTCGCCCACAGATGCTATTGATTGGTGGGCTCCTGGTAAGCACCCGCTGAAGCTGAATACATGATATCATGATCGTTTTGTGTTTCCTCTTCTTGTTATTTCTTTTAAAGGATATGCTTCACAAATATTAGTTTTAGATTCATCTTACCTTCTAGATGTGGGAATTTACATATTACTAGCTTATATTGTGCTTTGAATTCATTTTATGCCTGGTATTCAGGTATTTTTTTTGTATGAGATGCTCTACGGCCGTACACCTTTCAGAGGTAAAAATAGACAGAAGACATTTGCCAACATTTTGCACAAAGACCTCACTTTCCCAAGTAGCATTCTGGTAAAAATCTACCGCCTTTTAAGTCGGTTAAAATTATTCTCTTGTTATTCTGGTGAGTCAGTGGATATTGTATACATGCTCAGGATCTTGAGGTTTGGTCAAAATATGGATAATCTGTTGAACTTAAATTGATGAATAGTTAACAATGGAGAACATTGAACAAGTGAGTATTAACCAAAAACTTCTTTTGGAAAGGTAGGGGATACCTTCTTGAGAGCATCATTGCTACAAAGTATATTGGGTCTAAATTTTCACTGCCTTTGTGGAATGTGTACCAGCTATAAGTTTTAACTGGCTAGGAAAACCATAATCAAAGATGTCAACATAAATTTAGAAGTGATTGATGATGATGAACGGGGCTTCTCTTCATTTAACTTGCAAAATTAGTATTCCATTTGGGTAGAACATTTCGGTTTCATGAGATGAGCAGGCAAATTTAATGGCAGCAGGCAACTGATGTTAATTTGCTTGATGTTTCATTCCAGGTCAGTCTTGTAGGTTGGCAGATGCTTAATTTATTGTTAAACAGAGATCTTGCAAATCGTTTAGGATCAAATAGTGGTGCCAATGAAATTAAACAACATACTTTCTTCCGCGGAATCAATTGGCCTCTGATTTGCACCATGGTAGGAGAGGACTACTTGCATTTTACCATATTGAATTCTCAAATAGCAAATGATTTAATATCGAATGTTTCTCTATGCCTATGCATAGCCCGCCTTCACTAGATGCACCTCCTGAGTTAATTGAAAAAGATCTGAAAGCCAAAGATGTCAAGTGGGAAGATGATGGAGTGCTTGTTAATCCTGTAGATTTGGACCTTTTCTAAAGGTTTGGATTAACAACCATTTCTAATGTTAAACATAGATTTCAGATTGACTCTGCTTTGCACTTCCTTTATTGCTGATTCATGTTTTCTCTTGTCATATGACCAGAAATGGGATACAGACAATGAAGGTGAGATGGAGGAGGTTCCGTCATCGTGTCATGTCATCCTAAACCTAAAGTAAAGCATGTAGGTTGTTTTATTTGATTTATGTGGAGAATTAAGACTTTGCCCTGTATTTAACCATGTAAAATATAACTCAACACTTCCCATCTCTCCCAATCTTTTTGAGACTCTGCTATGGCGTAGTTGTAGATATCCAGCTTTTCTTTCATTTTGTGATTCTACTATGGCGTAGTTGTAGATATCAAACTTCTGCCTAACCAGTGAACAAAGTGTTATAAATAAAGCACAATTCACTATTCTCTCTGTCAGCTCACAGATGCACAATCTAATCTTGAACCATGCATAACAGGTCAAGCATTTCAGTTCCTATAAAAACATAAATTTTCCATTCCTCAAATTGTGAGAATGTGATAACTTGCAAATTCTCACCCTCTACATTGCCATTAACTTACAACACCATTGCTGTCAAAATCTGCTCTTAATCAAAGTGGTATCTTTTGGTAATTTAAAGTATATAAGAGACAATCATTCAAAAAGAACATGTAATATATATCCAGAATATAGCAAAATCAATGACTCACTAACAAAACATACTGTTGCTTTGCAAATTACAGCAAAAAATACAGGCAGATGCTGCAGTCGAATAGTGTCTTTACATGAAAAGGCTTGGATCAGCTGTATAGACGCATCAGCCAAATTTATCACACTGTTAATACGCAAATCTGATGAGCAACCAAGTATACAATTCTTACGAGATCCTTACCATGCAATTCAGCTCTTGACAAGGAAATTTGAAATGAAATTGATTACAGATAGCACTTCAAAGTAGACCAAAACATGCACAACCACAATTATGTTACCCTACTTGGTGGCCTGTGCGATTATATTACTTATTGAACCGGCCTGTTCTTTTGCAGTCTCCACCAATGAGTCCTACAACATAAAAAAGATGATACACTGAAAAATTAAAAAATATATGAAAAACTGACAACCAAAACCCACTGTGACCAAGAAAAGGAAATTATACCTGAGCAGCTATTAGACGTGCAACTGTTTTCTTGCTTGACTCTTGAAGTTCACCGGCAATCAAGAGTTCATCCAAAATATAATAGGCCTATAACATAAACGACTGTCAGCAATTAGCAAAGACACAGATTTTTGGCATCCATGCAATATAAACTGATCTACGCTATATAAGCAAGAGGGCATTAAATTAATAAGGTATTTTGGGCAGTCACTTATTGCATCAATCACCATTTATGATATAAAAAAAAAAAAACCCTTTCAGAAAGGAAAATCCCAATTGCAAAACACGCCCATTGCAACATACCTTGTGGAAGTTGAAGATCAAGTCCAGCTCACAGACCTGGAAGCAAAATTAGATTACTACAAACGTCAGTTTCTATACCAATCAAATGGAAATATACACTTTAATGCACTTAGTGATCTTATACAAAGTAAAGTCAACTTCACTCACACTTCCAAAGTATCTGTCAAGAATCTCAACGTAATGATGAATTATTTCAAGGACCTCTAATTCATTGTCATCCTGATCAATGCACATGCAGAAGTATAGACTAGCATATCTGCAAAACATATTCATTGGAACCAACTCAGTTGATCATCTTTATGATGGTGAAACACATTCATTAAGTCACAAAGACTGTCATATTTGCATATACCTTTTATAAACAACTTTGTATCCTCTACATTCCACAACATTACAGAGCTTGGGCCCTCGTAAAAGAATGACTCCACTGAGCTCACGAATAACCTTCTCAGACAAAGCAGTAGTCCAAACAAATCATCAATGTAACCACAGCTGCTACAATAAGTTGAGAAAATGATACCACAACGATCATTTATCCAACACAAGGCAGGTCCTTTGAAAATAAATCTAATAATTAAGATCTAAAGAGAGAATATCTGAGCGACATGGATTTAAAACCATACCTTAGTTCGTTCCTTTTGTGAATAAGGAGAATACCATTTAGTCAACCGGACTTTTCCTTGTCGGCTAATAAGAAGCACAAATTGAATCTGAAACATATTGAAGATAAAAAATTATAGAACATCAGCAAAGTAAAACCATTAATCTTCATCTGGCATTGGCAACATAAAATCAACAAGATTTAATAAATCAGAGTTGTCGGACATAGCACAACCTAAATGATTGTGGCACATCCAATCAATAACTTGTAAATGAATACACATCATTTCAATCATTATTTTGAAAGCTATTATTGGCAATGGTTCAGGCTGTCAACCAAGCTCAACAGCCTTAATCTCAACATCCAAGGTTGCTCTTCAACACATGTCAACTTTATAACACACTATCAAATTCTTAGCAATCAAAACATGTTCCTTCAATCCATGATTTATTTCCCTCAACATCCATTGCCATTTCCAGAAAATTTTGATATGGTTTTTGTTTGTAGTCAACTTAAGCCAAGCTGTGAGAAAATGACATAAAACATGGGTCATTTTCCAAGATAAGCCAAATGCTTAGGATTGACAAGCTAGTTCGAGCTTAAATTTCACCATTCTGACATACAAAGACTCCATGCTATCAAATGCTTCCATATCCCTCTAATACAATTATTCAAAATTTCGTCTTCCTGACTTTCTGTTTAAAAACAAGGTAGTTCAAGAATGAGTAACCCACATGGGCAGGTCTCAGAACTTCGCAATAAATTGTTAAACTAATATAACTTTGTCGGCTGAAGACCAATTGAAATTCATAAACTGTTATTCTACGCCATACGCTTCAATGATCTCTAATTCAAGATCTTAGCTAGGTTGATACATATATAAGTAATGTACTTGACAATAAATATCACTGAAATTAGCAAACTTGCACGTTCAGAGAGCAACGAATCCATCATAATCCCAAACAGTTACTCAAACATTCATCTAATAATGCGATTACGAAGTCAGATCTAACGGTGACAATATACCACCTAAATATAAAAATCAGTTCAAGAACAATGCATCAGCTGAACCAAAACCCCCAAATCTAATGTAATATTTCAATAAATGAAGAACTCCAAAGAAGTTATTTCATAAAAATGAATAAACGCTGTAGATCTAAAGAAACGGAATTCGATGGATCAATCCTCCATTAAGCTAATGAAATCAACAAACAACGACAGTACAAATTTCACATACCATGGTTTTCCGACTATATTGACGATAGAAATGAAATTGTCGTCGGTCACCAATAAATTCTGTTTGTAATTTTGCTCTCCTCTCGTCTCTTATATTAATCCTCTCAGTCTTCTCTTATTTTATTCTCAATGAGGACACCACCATGAAGATTCTAGAGCGGACTTGAAAGAAAAATGAAAAACAGAAAAACATTCGAGAGAGAAGTAACACTGAGCTAAAAAGTCGAAGAGCAGAAAACTGTTATTAATTGACTAACTTTACAAACAGAAGAACGCTGCACTTATATAGCAGCTACAAGATGAACAAAACGTCACCGTATGACAATCAAGTTCTGATTTTTGACAAAACAGACCCCAAGCTTTGATCTTTTACATAAACACCCTTCTCACTCACTTTTATACTCAATATCCTCCCTTAAACCAAAGTACTTGATATTGATACAGTACTTGGAAACACTATCACCCAATTCTTGTTGTTTATTCCTCACACTACCCCCTTCAGCCAGCCTTTCCATATATTATAAATATAATTAAAAAAAAATTAACAAAAACCATGAGTGATTGAATATGAGATCATCGTCAACGACCTCTTGTAGTCAATGGCTTTTTTCCATCCAAATAATGGTTAAATCATAAATGATACTTTTCCACTCACATACTTTTAAAATATTATTTTACTATCTAAATTTATATTCGATTCCTGATTCCGGCATCGTTGCGACCCGTTACCACCACAATTTTCTTCTCCAATCATCACTCACTAAAACCCTGCAAACCATATTCTCGTTGATCTCGCCAATCACTGGCAATCGAGAGATTAAGGTTTGCACAACCACCCCTCCCAAGTCAAATTATGATCAATTCCAACTATCAAAAGACTCATTGGCCTTCTCTCTTCAAAAGCCCCAATAACCTAGACCAAGTTTGTTTTATGTTCAGTATAAAAATATAAATGTGAGTAATAAAGTAACATTTTAAAAGTTTGTAGGTGGAAAAGTGTCATTAAACTATTATTTGGATTGGAAAAAATGATTAACCAATACCACTTGTATTATATATAGAGTTCATTAACAGGGATGGATTCAGGATTAATATTAGAGTGGACAAATTTAAAATAAATAATATAAAATTTGTCATAAAAATAATATTAGAGAGGGCAAGAAATATTATTATTTCTAAGTTTTACCTTTTAGTTGACTTCTAAATGATAAAATACATATACAATATATTTAATTAATAATATACTCATCTTCTTATATTATATCAATTTAGAAAAAAGAAAAAAAGACAAATATGAAGGAAATCAATAAATAAAAAATTGAGTAGGGTTGTCAGGCCCCACTCGCCCCTTCTTAGGTCTATCCATATGGTCTCCACGAGTTCTAATCATTGTTTTAAAAACCAGACCGGAGGGCAATCCGCTTTGATGGTAGGGTCACGGTTCAACCGGTTGGACCGGTGATGTCATCACACATCATGATGACGTCAAACTTAATAAAGGATATGTTATTGTTATTATAAGGGTGTCTTTGGTGTTAACCTGAGCAGCTATCAGACGTGCAACTGTTTTCTTGCTTGACTCTTGAAGTTCACCGGCAATCAAGAGTTCATCCAAAATATAATAGGCCTATAGCATAAACGATGTCGCAATTAGCAAAGACACGATTTTTGGCATCCATGCAATATAAACTGATCTACGCTAGATAAGCACGAGGGCATTAAATTAATAAGGTATTTTGGGCAGTCACTTATTGCATCAATCACCATTTATGATATAAAAAAAAAAAAAAAAACCCTTTCGAAAGGAAAATCCCAATTGCAAAACACGCCCATTGCAACATACCTTGTGGAAGTTGAAGATCAAGTCCAGCTCACAGACCTGGAAGCAAAATTAGATTACTACAAACGTCGTTTCTATACCAATCAAATGGAAATATACACTTTAATGCACTTAGTGATCTTATACAAAGTAAAGTCAACTTCACTCACACTTCCAAAGTATCTGTCAAGAATCTCAACGTAATGATGAATTATTTCAAGGACCTCTAATTCATTGTCATCCTGATCAATGCACATGCAGAAGTATAGACTAGCATATCTGCAAAACATATTCATTGGAACCAACTCAGTTGATCATCTTTATGATGGTGAAACACATTCATTAAGTCACAAAGACTGTCATATTTGCATATACCTTTTATAAACAACTTTGTATCCTCTACATTCCACAACATTACAGAGCTTGGGCCCTCGTAAAAGAATGACTCCACTGAGCTCACGAATAACCTTCTCAGACAAAGCAGTAGTCCAAACAAATCATCAATGTAACCACAGCTGCTACAATAAGTTGAGAAAATGATACCACAACGATCATTTATCCAACACAAGGCAGGTCCTTTGAAAATAAATCTAATAATTAAGATCTAAAGAGAGAATATCTGGCGACATGGATTTAAAACCATACCTTAGTTCGTTCCTTTTGTGAATAAGGAGAATACCATTTAGTCAACCGGACTTTTCCTTGTCGGCTAATAAGAAGCACAAATTGAATCTGAAACATATTGAAGATAAAAAATTATAGAACATCAGCAAAGTAAAACCATTAATCTTCATCTGGCATTGGCAACATAAAATCAACAAGATTTAATAAATCAGAGTTGTCGGACATAGCACAACCTAAATGATTGTGGCACATCCAATCAATAACTTGTAAATGAATACACATCATTTCAATCATTATTTTGAAAGCTATTATTGGCAATGGTTCAGGCTGTCAACCAAGCTCAACAGCCTTAATCTCAACATCCAAGGTTGCTCTTCAACACATGTCAACTTTATAACACACTATCAAATTCTTAGCAATCAAAACATGTTCCTTCAATCCATGATTTATTTCCCTCAACATCCATTGCCATTTCCAGAAAATTTTGATATGGTTTTTGTTTGTAGTCAACTTAAGCCAAGCTGTGAGAAAATGACATAAAACATGGGTCATTTTCCAAGATAAGCCAAATGCTTAGGATTGACAAGCTAGTTCGAGCTTAAATTTCACCATTCTGACATACAAAGACTCCATGCTATCAAATGCTTCCATATCCCTCTAATACAATTATTCAAAATTTCGTCTTCCTGACTTTCTGTTTAAAAACAAGGTAGTTCAAGAATGAGTAACCCACATGGGCAGGTCTCAGAACTTCGCAATAAATTGTTAAACTAATATAACTTTGTCGGCTGAAGACCAATTGAAATTCATAAACTGTTATTCTACGCCATACGCTTCAATGATCTCTAATTCAAGATCTTAGCTAGGTTGATACATATATAAGTAATGTACTTGACAATAAATATCACTGAAATTAGCAAACTTGCACGTTCAGAGAGCAACGAATCCATCATAATCCCAAACAGTTACTCAAACATTCATCTAATAATGCGATTACGAAGTCAGATCTAACGGTGACAATATACCACCTAAATATAAAAATCAGTTCAAGAACAATGCATCAGCTGAACCAAAACCCCCAAATCTAATGTAATATTTCAATAAATGAAGAACTCCAAAGAAGTTATTTCATAAAAATGAATAAACGCTGTAGATCTAAAGAAACGGAATTCGATGGATCAATCCTCCATTAAGCTAATGAAATCAACAAACAACGACAGTACAAATTTCACATACCATGGTTTTCCGACTATATTGACGATAGAAATGAAATTGTCGTCGGTCACCAATAAATTCTGTTTGTAATTTTGCTCTCCTCTCGTCTCTTATATTAATCCTCTCAGTCTTCTCTTATTTTATTCTCAATGAGGACACCACCATGAAGATTCTAGAGCGGACTTGAAAGAAAAAATGAAAAACAGAAAAACATTCGAGAGAGAAGTAATACTGAGCTAAAAAGTCGAAGAGCAGAAAACTGTTATTAATTGACTAACTTTACAAACAGAAGAACGCTGCACTTATATAGCAGCTACAAGATGAACAAAACGTCACCGTATGACAATCAAGTTCTGATTTTTGACAAAACAGACCCCAAGCTTTGATCTTTTACATAAACACCCTTCTCACTCACTTTTATACTCAATATCCTCCCTTAAACCAAAGTACTTGATATTGATACAGTACTTGGAAACACTATCACCCAATTCTTGTTGTTTATTCCTCACACTACCCCCTTCAGCCAGCCTTTCCATATATTATAAATATAATTAAAAAAAAATTAACAAAAACCATGAGTGATTGAATATGAGATCATCGTCAACAGACCTCTTGTAGTCAATGGCTTTTTTCCATCCAAATAATGGTTAAATCATAAATGATACTTTTCCACTCACATACTTTTAAAATATTATTTTACTATCTAAATTTATATTCGATTCCTGATTCCGGCATCGTTGCGACCCGTTACCACCACAATTTTCTTCTCCAATCATCACTCACTAAAACCCTGCAAACCATATTCTCGTTGATCTCGCCAATCACTGGCAATCGAGAGATTAAGGTTTGCACAACCACCCCTCCCAAGTCAAATTATGATCAATTCCAACTATCAAAAGACTCATTGGCCTTCTCTCTTCAAAAGCCCCAATAACCTAGACCAAGTTTGTTTTATGTTCAGTATAAAAATATAAATGTGAGTAATAAAGTAACATTTTAAAAGTTTGTAGGTGGAAAAGTGTCATTAAACTATTATTTGGATTGGAAAAAATGATTAACCAATACCACTTGTATTATATATAGAGTTCATTAACAGGGATGGATTCAGGATTAATATTAGAGTGGACAAATTTAAAATAAATAATATAAAATTTGTCATAAAAATAATATTAGAGAGGGCAAGAAATATTATTATTTCTAAGTTTTACCTTTTAGTTGACTTCTAAATGATAAAATACATATACAATATATTTAATTAATAATATACTCATCTTCTTATATTATACCAATTTAGAAAAAAGAAAAAAAGACAAATATGAAGGAAATCAATAAATAAAAAATTGAGTAGGGTTGTCAGGCCCCACTCGCCCCTTCTTAGGTCTATCCATATGGTCTCCACGAGTTCTAATCATTGTTTTAAAAACCAGACCGGAGGGCAATCCGCTTTGATGGTAGGGTCACGGTTCAACCGGTTGGACCGGTGATGTCATCACACATCATGATGACGTCAAACTTAATAAAGGATATGTTATTGTTATTATAAGGGTGTCTTTGGTGTTAACCTGAGCAGCTATCAGACGTGCAACTGTTTTCTTGCTTGACTCTTGAAGTTCACCGGCAATCAAGAGTTCATCCAAAATATAATAGGCCTATAGCATAAACGACTGTCAGCAATTAGCAAAGACACAGATTTTGGCATCCATGCAATATAAACTGATCTACGCTAGATAAGCACGAGGGCATTAAATTAATAAGGTATTTTGGGCAGTCACTTATTGCATCAATCACCATTTATGATATAAAAAAAAAAAAAAAAAAACCCTTTCAGAAAGGAAAATCCCAATTGCAAAACACGCCCATTGCAACATACCTTGTGGAAGTTGAAGATCAAGTCCAGCTCACAGACCTGGAAGCAAAATTAGATTACTACAAACGTCAGTTTCTATACCAATCAAATGGAAATATACACTTTAATGCACTTAGTGATCTTATACAAAGTAAAGTCAACTTCACTCACACTTCCAAAGTATCTGTCAAGAATCTCAACGTAATGATGAATTATTTCAAGGACCTCTAATTCATTGTCATCCTGATCAATGCACATGCAGAAGTATAGACTAGCATATCTGCAAAACATATTCATTGGAACCAACTCAGTTGATCATCTTTATGATGGTGAAACACATTCATTAAGTCACAAAGACTGTCATATTTGCATATACCTTTTATAAACAACTTTGTATCCTCTACATTCCACAACATTACAGAGCTTGGGCCCTCGTAAAAGAATGACTCCACTGAGCTCACGAATAACCTTCTCAGACAAAGCAGTAGTCCAAACAAATCATCAATGTAACCACAGATGCTACAATAAATTGAGAAAATGATACCACAACGATCATTTATCCAACACAAGGCAGGTCCTTTGAAAATAAAATTAATAATTAAGATCTAAAGAGAGAATATCTGAGCGACATGGATTTAAAACCATACCTTAGTTCATTCCTTTTGTGAATAAGGAGAATACCATTTAGTCAACCGGACTTTTCCTTGTCGGCTAATAAGAAGCACAAATTGAATCTGAAACATATTGAAGATAAAAAATTATAGAACATCAGCAAAGTAAAACCATTAATCTTCATTTGGCATTGGCAACATAAAATGAACAAGATTTAATAAATCAGAGTTGTCGGACATAGCACAACCTAAATGATTGTGGCATATCCAATCAATAACTTGTAAATGAATACACATCATTTCAATCATCATTTTGAGAGCTATTATTGGCAATGGTTCAAGCCCTCAACCAAGATCAACAGCCTTAATCTCAGCATCCAAGGTTGCTCTTCAACGCATGTCAACTTTATAACACTACAAAATTCTTAGCAATCAAAATATGTTCCTTCAATCCATGATTTATTTCCCTCAACATCCACTGTCATTTCCAGAAAATTTAGATATGGTTTTTTGTTTGCAGTCAACTTAAGCCATACTGTGAGAAAATGACATAAAACATGGGTCATTTTCCATGATAAGCCAAATGTATAGTATTGATAAGCTAGTTCTAGCTGAAAGTTTACCATTCTGACATACAAAGCCTCCATGCTAACTAGTTTTCTATCAAATGCATCCTTATCCGTCTTATACAATTATTCAAAAAGTCGTCTTCCTAACTAAAACAAGGTAGTTCAAGAATGAATAACCCACATGGGCAGGTCTCAGAACTTCGTAATAAGTTGCTAAACTAATACAGCTTTTTCGGTTGAACGCCAATTAAAATTCATAAAACTGTTATTCTACACCATACGCTTCAATGATCTCTAATTCAAGATCTTAGCTAGGTTGATACATATATAATTAACAAACTTGACAATACATATCACTGAAATCAGTAAACTTGCACGTTTAGGGATCTGTATTAAGTTGAATAGTATGCCTGAATAAGGATAATTGGCCTTAGAAGAATCCTACCAATTCATAGCACAAACGGGTATTAAGAGTTGTTGTCAAGCACAATTAGGGGGAAATATGTACCCTAACTTCATTAATACTGCAAAGTTCTTCACATTGTTTATTTGTTTAATTTAGTTATTTTTAATCCGTTACTTTTACACTTTAAGATTTCGTTTTCTCAAATAACGTGTAGGTAGTTTTAAGTAATTACAAATATTCACTTTGATCTCTGTGGGATGATACTCAAACTCATCTCTTTATTATTTGAATATGACTAGTTCACTTGCTAAGGTTGATTTAGTCGCATCAGTGGTCATTTGAGTTGACAAAACCGGTGACAATGCATCCGGATTCAATCTTCTATCGGATAAAATGACAATCAACCTCTATATGCTTTGTTGTAACGCCCCATTTGAGGTACGTGGTTACAAGCCGCTGTATTGCTTAAATGTTTATTGATTCAGCTTTAATTAAGCTTATATGTTGTTATTTTGGTTTGGTTGAGTGTTGCCCTGAAAATTATGAAGACTTGGCGAAATTTTGGGGTTACAGGCTTCGCCGCAGCGAAGAGGTGATGTAGCCCACGGAGTAGCTGCTGAAGTGTTTCGCCGCGGCGACGGGTTGGCTGAAAAGTTGTATTAGGTTTTAGATATTTTTTCCCCTAAGGACACTTTGACCTTTCTACCCCTAATTAGCAGGAAAAGTGGGGAGTAAAATGTAAGGAAATTTCATGGAGAATATGTTAGTATGGGGGTGTGTTTGTAAGGAATCAAAGGATATGGATGGAATTTCTAAGAAAGAGCAAGGGCAAAATGGGGATGTTTGTGTATAAGTTGAGCTAAAAAGGGTTAAGTGTAGAGAACCCTTCATTTCATCCATTTCCATCGCCTCTTCCATTCTCTATTTCCTCTCAAATTTCCTTCAATCTTCCAAGGATTTCTAAGGACTTTTTGGGTAGTTTTTAGTAGAGTTTTAATCTAAAGCATCCTAAGGTAAGGATTCTTGCTTTAGATGAGAGTTTTGTTATGTTTTGGTTAAAGTCTTATGTTGTGGTTGTTATTTGAATTTGTAGAGAGAAATCAAGCTACCAAAGGAAAGGAGAAGTGTTAGAGAAGCTATTTCCTCACAAGGTAAGTAAATCCAACCCAAGTTGAGATTTAAGAACTCCTTTGAGTGGAGATTTATGTATGAATGTGTAATTATTATGCTTGTTGAGATGAGATGGATGTTAATTATACTTGTTGTAGTATATACTTAAATATGAGAAGTGTTGAAATTGTATGATGTTGGGTTGAGTTTGGTTGGAGTTGAAAGAAGTTTTGAGCAAACTTTTGTAACGCCCCGCTTGAGGTACGTTGTTATTGTTTCCTCTTTCGCCCTCATTTGAGTTGTTTTTGGTAATATTGTTTGATTTTCATTAGTATGAGTGTTGTGTGGATTAATTGCCTTGAAATGGGTTAAAAATGGAAGAAGTGTAGTATGCCGAGCTTCGCCGGGGCGAAGAAGAATCTTCGCCGCAGCGAAGATGTGTTGAAACCACCGGAAACTCTCTGGACGGTTTCGCCGCGGCGACATAAGTTTCTTCGCCGCGGCGCAGGGCCGATTTTCATGTTGGTTGAGTTTTAGACATTTTCTTCCCTAAGGGCAATTTGACCTTTCTACCCCTAATTAGCAGGAAAGTGGGGAGTTAATTGTAAGGATTTTTCATGGAGAATGTGTTGATATGAGGGTGAGTTTGTAATGAATCAAAGGATATAGATGGAATTCCCAAAGAAGAGTAAGGGCAAAATGGGAATGATGTGTTTATATTTCATTAAAAGGAGTTAGAATCAAAGAAACCCCTCATTTCTTCTTCTCAAACGCAACTCTCCATCTTCACTCCTCTCAACTTCTCTTTTCTTTTGATCAAGGATTTCCAAGGGATTTTTGAAGTGATTTGAGGTGGAAAAGCAACCTAAGGCTTCCTAAGGTAAGAACCTCTACTTAAGTTGTGTGATTTGGGAGTTTTAACCCATATTGAAGTTTGAGGGTTTTCATTCTTTTGGTTAAGATTAGAGGGAAAGTCAAGCTTAACAAGTGAAAGGAAGAATTTGTGAAGTCTCTCCATAACAAGGTAAGTAAAACCCAACCCAAGTTGAGATTCATGAAATTTCTTGATTAGGGTTTTGATAGAAATGATGTATGTATGTGATGTGCATGTAATATGCCATGTATGGAGTATTAAATGGAGATTTCTATGCTTTGTGAATGTTAATACCTTGCAAATATGAGAAATGGGTTGTTGGGTTGACAAGGTAGTTGAGATGGATTTGAAGGGGTGTTATGAAACCCTTTTTGGAAGTGTCTTGTTTGACAGGTTTTCATGGCCTTGTGAAGGGGTTTTTCCCCATTTTGGATGGTTAAGAAAAGTTTTAGAATCATGGCTATAATAGAGTTTTATAGTGCACATGAGTTGTTTGATGAAATGCCTAATAGAGGTTTGAGTGTGAGTAATGAACCTTAATTCTTGCAACATTGCATGTTGGCATATCATAAGTGCATTGATGAAGTTGAACCATCCATAGGCACTAGTTGTACATGGAGAAGTGACCTAAGAAAGTGTAAGAGAATTGTGTGTGTAATTATCCTATGAGTAGAGAGCTTGGTGAGTATAACTACTTTAAGGGTAGAGAACATTGAGAAATACTACAATAGAATGAATTAGAAGAGTAGTATAGTTGGGATGATGCTTTGTGATCATCACCCGACCGCTATGGGAATCGGATTGATGCTTTGTGATCATCATCCGAATAGCCCTTAGAGATGGGTCGATGCTTTGTGACCGTCACCCAATGAGTAATAGAAATGGGGTAGATGCTTTGTGATCACTATCCGATTAGTTATTAGATAAGTGGGTTGATGCTTTGTGATCATCATCCAACGGCTAGTAGAAGCGGGTTGATGCTTAGTGATCATCACCCTATAGTGACTAGAGACGGGTAAATGCTTGGTGAACGTTACCCAAAATTCATGAGGAATGGGTAGGTGCTAGGTGATCTCCACCCGATAGTTAGGAAGAATCGAGTTGGTGCTTTGTGATCCTCACTCGGTAGTCACTAAGAACGGGTAGGTACTGTGTGAATTCCACCCGATAGCCATAGAGAGTGAGATGGTGCTGTGTGAACGCCATCCGGCCGTACCTCCGGTAAGATGAGGCCATGATGTTATTAGAAACAGAAATAGAATCAGAAATAGTATAAGGAAAGAATTAAGAGTTATATACGGGGACAGACAGTTAGAGGGTTTACTTACTGAGCATTATTTGTGCTCACCCCGTTATTTTCCTTTGTGGATGCAGGTCCTAGGTGATGAAGCAGTCGGAGAGGCGTCGGCAAGCGAAGATGAATAGCTACATTGTTCCCCTAATTCGTCTTTTAAAATGCATTTTTGTAACCAGTACTATTTGTGTATAAAAGACATATGTATTATTAATGAAAAGAAACTTTGGGCCCAATTTTTTATTGCATTTATGCATGCATTGTACTAGTTTTCAGTAGTTGTTACATTTTTGGTATCAGAGCAAAGATTTTGGGATTGAACAGTGTACTATTCTCATTGCCACGACGTCCTCTAACCGACTGTGTGAGTAATTCTTTCCTTACAGTAATTGTTTCTTGAGTTCATTAGTGTGATCATTTTGTAGATGAGGCGTAGTTATCGAAACCGCGGTAAAGGTGTGGTGAATGAAGGAGAACCTTCTAACCCACCGGAGTCTACGCCCCCTCCCTTGGATGAAGCTAGAATCCGGGGAATTGTACAGCAAGTTATGGCGTAAACTTAGGGGGAGAGTTGTACCCCCGCTTCGTGTACCGCCCGATTACGCTTGTCGAAAGAGGGCAACCGGTACCTCCCAGTGCTGGTACCGCCCACCCGTGTCAGACGCAGTTCAACGAGTTGAACCGATTTACGGTCTTTCTAGTCAGCATCAACCTTCAGAGTTTAAGGGTACTACAGTATCCAAGAATAGCAAGATGGCTTGGGTCAGAGAACGAGCCGGGTTTATTTCCCATGTCGACGGGAGAAGATCCGGTATGCGAGTTTCTTGTTTCGGGGTGATGCCCGAATTTGGTAGGAATTAATGGAAGAAACTCATGATGCGACGGTAATGACATGGGAAGAGTTTAGGCAAGAGTTTGAGGTGAGTATAGAACAGAGGACCAAGTTCATGAGAAGGTCCAAGAATTTATCAGTCTTCAGCAAGGGACTAGCGCTGTGAAAGAGTACTCAGTGAAGTTCAACGCTCTTGCACGGTTTGCATCGGGAATAGTTAGCACTCCGGCCTTGAGAAGGGATAAGTTTGTGCATGGATTGAAGCCGGAGATAGCCCGGGATATAATGACAAGCTCCAACCCTCCTCGGAATTACAGTGAGGCCTTGAGGCGGGCAATGAAGGCGGAGATTTTTGAGAATAAAATCTTCCCCGTAGGATCCTCGACGGGAGGACCAAAGGAGCTACCCTCTACTCCCCAGAGAGAAAAACATGAGGGTGTAAGAGGCAAAGAAATGAAGAATCAGAAGAAGAAGTTTCAGTATAAACAGAATAGAAAAGAGTGGAAGAATAAACGACCTCGGACGGAGGGGTTTCCTCCTTGCCCTAAGTGTGGGAAGAATCACCGGGGAGAGTGTCTGAGGGATCAGAGAGTGTGTTATAGGTGCCGACAGCCAGGGCACATGATGAGGGATTGTAAAGCTCCTCTTCCACCAACGACTCAGAGTTCAGGAGGTACTGCGAATGCCAGAGTTTTTACTATGGCACAGGGGGAAGCAGAGGCCGTCCCATCGGCCGTTCTTCGGGTCGCTTATTATTTCATGCAGTCCCTTTATATGCTTTAATTGATTCAGGTGCTACTCATTCGTTCATATCTTATGGGATGCTTGAGAGATTAGGTTTGAAACCTACTAGAGCGGCTCAACCCATTAAGATAGAGCTACCCGATGGGGTTAGTGTTGTGACTCAAGAGATTTTGTTAAGAGAGTCCTTAGTGATCCAGGGTAGGGAGTTAATCGTTGACTTGATAGTCTTTGATATGCCCGACTTTGATGTGATTTTGGGCATGGACTTCCTAGGGAGATATGGAGTAGAGATTGACTGTCGGAAAAAGAAGGCGAGGTTTAACCTCGACAGTGGAGATAAGTTTAGTTTTGGAGAAGGTCATCAGTTGAGTATGTTGATTAGTAATGTGAAAGCCAGGAAGATGTTGAGAAAGGGGTGTTCGGGTTATATTGCCCATGTAGTGCAGAGTGGTGATGTTCCACAGTTAGAGATTTAGAGGGTGCCGATAGTTCAACACTTCCTTGATGTGTTTCCGGAAGAGTTACCGGGTTTGCCTCCAGAGAGAGAGGTAGAATTTAGTATCGAACTAGCACCAGGGACAGCACCAATATCTAAAGCCCCTTATCGAATGGCCCCAGCTAAGCTCCAAGAATTAAAGAAGCAACTCCAAGAGCTTTTAGATAAAGGCTTCATCCGACCAAGTCATTCCCCTTGGGGAGCTCCAATCCTGTTTGTGAAAAAGAAGGATGGATCACTAAGGATGTGTATTGATTATAGGGAGTTGAATAAAGTTACAGTGAAGAATAAGTACCCGCTACCCCGGATAGATGACCTTTTTGATCAGTTGAAAGGAGCGGCAGTGTTCTCCAAAATTGATTTGAGGTCCGGGTACCATCAAGTAAGAGTGGCTGAGCAAGATGTGGCTAAGACTGCCTTTCGTACCAGATATGGGCATTATGAATTTGTAGTGATGCCTTTTGGCTTGACTAATGCCCCAGCAGTTTTTATGGACTTGATGAACAGGGTATTCCATGAGTATTTGGATCAGTTTATTGTTGTCTTCATCGCGACATTCGATTTACTCAAAGTCCAGAGAAGAGCATGAGAAACACTTGAGGTTAGTATTGCAGCGGCTGAGAGAAAAGAAGTTGTGTGCTAAATTCTCCAAGTGTGAGTTTTGGCTTAATCAAGTGATATTCCTGGGTCATACCGTGTCGAAGGAAGGGATTTCGGTAGATCCGAGTAAAGTGCAGGCCATCCTGGAATGGCGGTGGAAGCAGTTGAAGGAAATCGGGAGTTTCTTAGGCTTAGCGAGGTTACTCTGGCGATTTGTAGGAGGATTCGCCCGATTGGCTAAACCATTGACAGCTCTTACCAAGCAGAAAGCTCCTTTTGTCTGGTCAGCAGCATGTGAAGAAAGCTTTCAAGAGTTGAAGAAGAGGTTAACCTCAGCTCCTGTGCTAGTGTTACCGCAGGAGGGTGTAGATTATGACATTTATATCGATGCCTCCTTGCAGGGACTTGGTGCGGTGTTAATGCAGTTAGGTAGGGTTATAGCTTATGCTTCTCGTCAATTGAAAGAGTACGAGACCAGATACCCTACGCATGACCTAGAGTTAGCAGCCGTGGTCTTTGCTTTAAAGATATGGAGGCATTACCTTTATGGTGTGAAGATTAATATCTACACCGATCATAAGAGTTTAAAGTACTTCTTCACTCAAAAAGAGTTAAATATGAGGCAGAGAAGGTGGTTAGAGCTGGTCAAGGATTATGATTGTGAGATCAAGTACCAACCAGGGAAAGCCAATGTAGTAGCCGATGCCTTAAGTAGAAAAGCTCATGTTTTCCGGCTTACCAGACAGAAAGAGTTAATAGAAGAATTGTCTAAGGAACAGATTGAGGTGGTTCCGGGAAGAATTGCCAGCCTAGAGGTACAGTCTTCTTTACTGGAGGAAATTAGAGAAAAGCAAGTGGCAGATGAGTGGTGTCAGAAAACAATTCAGCAAGTGTTTGAGGGCAAGACAGAAGAGTTCTTTGTGAGAGATGGTGTCCTCTATTTCAGAAATCGGTTGTGCATTCCTCCAAATGAGGAGTTGAAACAGAAAATTCTTATGGAGGCTCATGACACACCGTACACCGCTCATCCGGGAGCAACCAAGATGTATCAGGATGTAAAGAAGGGCTACTGGTGGTCAGGTATGAAGAAAGACATCGCCGAGTTTGTGGCTAAATGTCTAACCTGCCAGCAGGTGAAAGCAGAACATCAACGGCCATCAGGATTGCTTCAACCATTGAGTATTCCAAAGTGGAAATGGGAGAGCATTTCAATGGATTTTATCACGGGTCTCCCCAGAGTGCAGAAAGGATGTAATGCTATATGGGTGATTGTGGATAGATTAACCAAGTCAGCCCATTTTCTCCCAGTAAAGGAAAGTACCACTACGATCAGGCTTCGGCTGGTTTACCTCAAGGAGATAGTCGATTGCATGGTGTGCCCAAGACTATAGTATCGATAGAGATTCAGTTTGTTTCACCTTACCTGGACAAGTTTACGAGGAGTTTGGGTACCCGTTTAGCATTGATCTGCCTATCATCCTTAGACAGATGGCCAAACCGAGAGAACGAATCAGGTGCTCGAGGATATGTTGAAGCTTTGTTGCATGGATTATAGAGTATCCTGGCATGAGATGTTACCCTTAGTGGAATTTGCCTACAACAACAGTTATCAGTCTACAATTAGAATGGCGCCTTACGAGGCTTTGTATGGTAGACGGTGTAGGTCTCCGCTTCATTGGGATGAAGTAGGCGAAAGAGATGAGTTGAGTACCGCTCTTGGGCCAGAGATGATTCAGAAACTAGTAGATGATGTGAGGTTAATCAGAAATAGAATGAAACAAGCCCAAGATCGACAGAAGAGTTATGCCGACTTGAAGAGAAAAGAGGTAGAATTCCAAGTGGGTGACAAAGTGTTTCTGAAAGTTTCCCCTTACAAGCGAGTCATGCGCTTCGGAAGCAAAGGGAAGTTAGCGCCGAGGTATGTAGGTCCTTTTGAGATCTTGCAACGAGTAGGAAAAGTGGCCTATAGATTGGCACTACCACCTAGCATGGACAGGGTGCACGATGTCTTCCATGTCTCGATGCTACGAAAGTATGTAAGTGATCCCCTCCACATCCTGAGCGTAGAAGACGTTGAAGTAGCAGAGAATCTAGTATATGAAGAACGTCCAGTTCAGATTTTAGACCGAAGGGTTAAAGAGCTTCGGAACAAGAGTGTTCCGCTAGTGAAGATCCTTTGGAGGAATCACAAAGTGGAAGAGGCCACTTGGGAAGTAGAACGAGACATGCAGAATCGTTTCCCAGAGTTATTTGCATGAATTTCGGGGACGAAATTCTTTTAAGGGGGGAAGAATTGTAACGCCCCGCTTGAGGTACGTTGTTATTGTTTCCTCTTTCGCCCTCATTTGAGTTGTTTTTGGTAATATTGTTTGATTTTCATTAGTATGAGTGTTGTGTGGATTAATTGCCTTGAAATGGGTTAAAAATGGAAAAAGTGTAGTATGCCGAGCTTCGCGGGCGAAGAAGAATCTTCGCCGCGGCGAAGATGTGTTGAAACCACCGGAAACTCTCTGGACGGTTTCGCCGCGGCGACATAAGTTTCTTCGCCGCGGCGACGGGCCGATTTTCATGTTGGTTGAGTTTTAGACATTTTCTTCCCTAAGGGCAATTTGACCTTTCTACCCCTAATTAGCAGGAAAAGTGGGGAGTTAATTGTAAGGATTTTTCATGGAGAATGTGTTGATATGAGGGTGAGTTTGTAATGAATCAAAGGATATAGATGGAATTCCCAAAGAAGAGTAAGGGCAAAATGGGAATGATGTGTTTATATTTCATTAAAAGGAGTTAGAATCAAAGAAACCCCTCATTTCTTCTTCTCAAACGCAACTCTCCATCTTCACTCCTCTCAACTTCTCTTTTCTTTTGATCAAGGATTTCCAAGGGATTTTTGAAGTGATTTGAGGTGGAAAAGCAACCTAAGGCTTCCTAAGGTAAGAACCTCTACTTAAGTTGTGTGATTTGGGAGTTTTAACCCATATTGAAGTTTGAGGGTTTTCATTCTTTTGGTTAAGATTAGAGGGAAAGTCAAGCTTAACAAGTGAAAGGAAGAATTTGTGAAGTCTCTCCATAACAAGGTAAGTAAAACCCAACCCAAGTTGAGATTCATGAAATTTCTTGATTAGGGTTTTGATAGAAATGATGTATGTATGTGATGTGCATGTAATATGCCATGTATGGAGTATTAAATGGAGATTTCTATGCTTTGTGAATGTTAATACCTTGCAAATATAAGAAATGGGTTGTTGGGTTGACAAGGTAGTTGAGATGGATTTGAAGGGGTGTTATGAAACCCTTTTTGGAAGTGTCTTGTTTGACAGGTTTTCATGGCCTTGTGAAGGGGTTTTTCCCCATTTTGGATGGTTAAGAAAAGTTTTAGAATCATGGCTATAATAGAGTTTTATAGTGCACATGAGTTGTTTGATGAAATGCCTAATAGAGGTTTGAGTGTGAGTAATGAACCTTAATTCTTGCAACATTGCATGTTGGCATATCATAAGTGCATTGATGAAGTTGAACCATCCATAGGCACTAGTTGTACATGGAGAAGTGACCTAAGAAAGTGTAAGAGAATTGTGTGTAATTACCCTATGAGTAGAGAGCTTGGTGAGTATAACTACTTTAAGGGTAGAGAACATTGAGAAATACTACAATAGAATGAATTAGAAGAGTAGTATAGTTGGGATGATGCTTTGTGATCATCACCCGAGGCATATGGGAATCGGATTGATGCTTTGTGATCATCATCCGAATAGCCCTTAGAGATGGGTCGATGCTTTGTGACCGTCACCCAATGAGTAATAGAAATGGGGTAGATGCTTTGTGATCACTATCCGATTAGTTATTAGATAAGTGGGTTGATGCTTTGTGATCATCATCCAACGGCTAGTAAAAGCGGGTTGATGCTTAGTGATCATCACCCTATAGTGACTAGAGACGGGTAAATGCTTGGTGAACGTTACCCAAAATTCATGAGGAACGGGTAGGTGCTAGGTGATCTCCACCCGATAGTTAGGAAGAATCGAGTTGGTGCTTTGTGATCCTCACTCGGTAGTCACTAAGAACGGGTAGGTACTGTGTGAATTCCACTCGATAGCCATAGAGAGTGAGATGGTGCTGTGTGAACGCCATCCGGCCGTACCTCCGGTAAGATGAGGCCATGATGTTATTAGAAACAGAAATAGAATCAGAAATAGTATAAGGAAAGAATTAAGAGTTATATACGGGGACAGACAGTTAGAGGGTTTACTTACTGAGCATTATTTGTGCTCACCCCGTTATTTTCCTTTGTGGATGCAGGTCCTAGGTGATGAAGCAGTCGGAGAGGCGTCGGCAAGCGAAGAGGAATAGCTACATTGTTCCCCTAATTCGTCTTTTAAAATGCATTTTTGTAACCAGTACTATTTGTGTATAAAAGACATATGTATTATTAATGAAAAGAAA
This sequence comes from Pistacia integerrima, assembly GCA_026225825.1. Lineage (NCBI taxonomy): Eukaryota > Viridiplantae > Streptophyta > Magnoliopsida > Sapindales > Anacardiaceae > Pistacia > Pistacia integerrima. The sequence continues at coordinate 47,013,127 of CM047749.1, forward strand.
CTTTGGGCCTAATTTTTTATTGCATTTATGCATGCATTGTACTAGTTTTCAGTAGTTGTTACAACTTTATTGAAGTGTTTTCCTTTGACAAGAATGTAGAGAGTATAAGCGAGCCTTTCTCCCATTTTGGATGATTAAAAAGAAGAGAGAAGTTATTGATAAAGTATAGTTTTATATGCACATGAGTTGTATGATGAAATGCTCAAGAGAAACATGAATAAGAGTAGAAAGCCTTAAATTTTGCTACATGGCATAATTGCATCTCATAAGTGCATTAATGAGGATGAGTCATCTATGTGCATTAATTATGCATTAGAAAAAGAGAGTAGAGAAATTGAGTTTAAACTACTCTAAGAGTAGAGAGAAAGAGAGAATGAGCACTAGAGAATAAAGAGAGAGTAGTGCTAGACAATAGAGTGGGTTGTGCGATGGGGAACCTGTGAGTATGGGTAGAGTATTCCCGCATGTACGCCGCATTGAGAGAGCGGCATGAGCATAAGAGAGAGAAGTGGTGTAGCCCGTGAGAGTGCATGCGGATAAAGGCTATACCCGAGTTTACCCAAGAGAGAAATTATACACTCATATGGCTAAGGGTTCCGAATCTATGCATAACCAAGTCCGATCGGCTAGAATGAGTAAAAGTCACGGAGAGTGGGAGTGAGTCCCAGCCGTGCCTCCGGTCAGATGGGACCGTGACTTACTAGAGAGAGTTAGTAGAAAAGAGATTTAAGAAAGAGAAACAGAGAGAGAGAAACCGAAAGAGAAAGCGAAGACCGTCACGAGAATAGTAAGGAAAGAATTGAGGAGGAAGAGTTCGGGGATAGATGAGTAGAGGTTTTACTTACTGAGCATTGTTTTGTGCTTACCCCGTTGTTTCCTATGTTTTTGTAGGAACTAGGTGAGGACACAGTCGGATGGACGTCAGCAAGCGAGGGGAAATGGCTACATTGTCCATCTTATTTTTGACAGTTTTGTACATGACACGAGTTTTGTATAGAGAATGTATATGTTTAATAAAAAAAAAAAAAATTGGGCCCAACGTTTTATGTTATTTTACATGTATTTTTACTATGCATATTTTATGAGTATTTGAGTAGAATGGAGTCATTACATTTGTTCTTTCATGAAAGACTGGATTTGAGGCAATATACAGAGCAGCTTGATTGTCGCATAGTAGTTTCATTTGCTTCACTTCACTACACCCAAATTTTTGAAGAAGTTGTTTCAACCAGATGAGCTCACAAGTCGCAAGAGCCATAGTCTGATATTCTGCCTCTACACTTGATCTAGCTACTACATCTTGCTTCTTACTCTTCCAAGATATTAGATTACCTCCAATCATGATACAGTATCCAAAAGTAGATCGTCTATCTAATAGAGACCCTACCCAATCAGTATCAGAATACCCAACAATTTGAGAATGACCCCTATTTTCATATAGCAAGCCTTGTCTTAGAGCTCCTTTAATATACTTGAGAAGGTGAACTATTGCGTCCCAATGACCACTACATGGGGCTTGGAGAAATTGGCTAACCACACTAATTGCAAAAAGAGATATCTAATTTGGTGATCGTGAATTCAACTTACCAACCAATTTTTGATACCTTCTAGGGTTTTCTAATGGCTCCCCCTGTCCAGGAACAAGTTTGACATTGGGATCCATAGGAGATTCTACAGGCTTACAGTCTAACATACCTATCTCCTCAAGAATGTCTAAGGCATACTTCCTTTGTGATATAGCAACACCAGCCTTAGACTATGCTACCTCAATCCCTAGAAAATACTTTAGCTTCCCCAAGTCCTTGGTTTGAAAGTGGCTAAACAGATGCTGCTTCAGTTGAGAAATCCCATCTTGGTCATTACCTGTTATGACAATGTCATCAACATAGACAACCAAGTATATAAATTTACCATGATCATTATGGCGAAAAAATACTGAATGATCAGCTATACTTCATGACATCCCAAACTGTTGAATCACATAACTGAACCATTCAAACCATGTTGTAGGTGACTACTTGAGACCATATAAAGACCGGCGTAGACGACACACCAATCCTGACTCCCCTTGAGCGACAAACCCTGGCAGTTGCTCCATATACATTTCCTTGACAAGTTACCATGCAAGAAGGCATTTTTAATATCCAACTGATGTAGAGACCATTGATACATGGCCGTTAAAAAGATAAAGAGGTGTACCGAAGTAATCTTAGCAACAGAAGAGAAGGTATCACTATAGTCGAGCCTATAGATCTGAGTGTACCCCTTTGCAATAAGGCGAGTCTTCAGTCGATCAACTTTGCCATCAGGACCAATCTTAACATTGTAAACCCAATGACACCCAACAACAGTCTTGTTTGGCAGTAAGGAAACCAACTCCCAAGTACCATTATGATCGAGAGCAGTCATCTCATCAATCATGATAGCTTTCCACCCTAGATGTGCCATTGCCTCGCTAACAGTGTTAGATATAGGGATAGAAGACAGGTTTGAAATAAAGGCAGAATAAAATGGAGATAAACGATCATAACTAAGAAAACTATAAATAAGATGTGGGTTTCGAGAAGATCGAATACCTTTGCGAAGGACAAGTGGAGGAGTTACCTCGTTTATAGGAGACATGACCGGAGCAAGCGACGGAGGAACAAGAGATGGGTCATCAGGATTGACCGAGGTACCTATATCAAGAAGGGAAGCACCATTGGGTTTAGTAGGAGGACGAGGACGACGAGAATAAACTCGGAGAGGAGGACGATCCATCGACGAGGAAGGAGGGATGGGGATAGGTAAGGTAGCAGGGATAAGATTGCTATTGACGGTGTTTTCAGAAAAGTATGGAGATGTCTCAAAGAAAGTTACATCTGCAGAAACAAAATATTTGTTGGTGGCTGGGTCATAGCAACGGTAACCTTTCTGGAAACGAGAATATCCTAAGAAGATACATATGATTTAGGCTGTAATTTGTCTTTGCCTGGAGTGTGATCATGAACAAAGCAAATGCAACCAAACACCCGTAAATGTATTAGGTATGGGTCTTTACCAAGAAACAGAATGGAGTAAGGACTCTTATATTGCAAGACAGAAGAAGGCATACTATTAATCAAGTACCAGGCGGTGAGAACCGCATTCCCCCAAAATCGAAGAGGAACATGATGATGTATAAGTAAGGTATGGGCTATTTCAATAAGATGAAGATTTTGCGTTCGGCGACCCCATTTTGCTGAGAAGTATAGGCACATGAGGTCTAGTAAATAATACCCTAAGAAGACATATGCTTAGTAAAGGGAGAAAATAGATATTCCATAGCATTATCACTACGCAAACTCTTAATAGAAACACCAAATTGATAACGAATCTCAGCACAAAAATTTTGAAAGATAGAAAAAAACTCAGAACGAGTTTTCATTAAAAATACCCAAGTATAATGAGAATAGTCATCTATAAAAGTAATAAAATAATAGAAACCCAAAGTTGAACAGACACGACTAGGACCTCAGATGTCTATGTGAACAATATCAAACATTGAGATGGCCGTATTATTGACTCGCTTGGGAAATGAAGCTCTAGTTTGTTTTCCAAGTTGACATGAATCACAATTAAAAGAAGATAATGTAGATAGACTAGGTACTAATTTCTAAAATTTGGCAAGACTTGGATGACCAAGGTGGCTATGAAGAATGTTGGTAGATGTAGCAGAGGTGAAGGCAATTGGCGGATTTGGATCGAAGAGGGGGTTCAGTCCATGTGATTCATGTCTTGTTCCAATCGTCTGACATGTGTTCCGATCCTGCACCACAATAGAGTTAGCAAAAAAGGTGATAGAACCGTTATGATATTTGGCTAACTTACTAATAGAAATCAGATTAAATGGACATTCAAAGGCGAATAAGATTGAGTTTAAAGAAATGGAAGGACGTGGTTAAGCTTCTTCTATCCTTTTGACCATAGTCTGTGAACCATTAGCAAGAGCAATTTTTGATAAAGTGGGAGAAGAGGTAATTTGAGATAAAAGATTTTTATTACCAGAAATGTGGTTAGATGCTCCGGAATCCAAAATCCATGGGCCAGTAGAGGAGGTCCAGCTCAGATAGGCAAAGGAATTACCAGTTTGGGAGGCGCCAGATAAGGATGATTGTTGCTTAACAGCTTGATATATAAGATACTCATTGTAATCAGCCCTAGACAATCTAATGGAGTTAGGTTGTTGGTCTTTAGTATCGAGTAAGGGAATGAGTCCATCTCCGGTTGCTTGAGCCACATGAGCAGTGGATCGATTAGAAGATTGATGTAGTGGCCTCCCATGAAAAGCCCAACAAATGTCTCGGTTGTGGCCGTTCTTTTTGTCACAATAAGTGCAATGTGGTCTAGATCCCTTTCCTTTTCCCATTCCAGAAACATTTTGTCCTTGTTGATTTCCTGCTTGAACATCTAATACAGATGTCTCAACCTCATTAGTATCTCTTAGGTTTAAAGAAAGACGCAATAATCAAGCAGATACATCTTCCAAAGATGGTATGGTATGGTAGGGCCAGCTAAAATTTGATCTCGAACATAACCAAGGTTAGATCGTAGTCTGATTAAAGCTAAGACCATAAAGAATTTGTCATGTTGTCTCTCTTGTTCAGTGGTACTATCAGATACTGGCATAAGGGAATCAAATTGATCTTTTAAAGTTTCTATCTACCCTAAATAGCTCTCCATATCTTGATTATTTTGTTGAAGGTGGACAATATCAGAAACAACTCTATATATTCTTTGCACATCATTCGTATACAAAGTTTTGGCTTTGGTCCAGACCTTACAACAAGTTTTACAAGATTGCAAAAAATTAAGCAGTTTAGGGTCTAAAGAGTGCCAAAGGAGACTACATAAATGAGCATCAACTTTAACCCAACTAGCCCTCTCAGTAGTAGAAATATTAGTAGATGTTTTACTTAAGTGATCATCATAACCCCCATAAACCATAACTCTACTGAAGCAACCCATGACGCATAATTACTACTACTTGAAGCTTGAGTGTAGTACTTGTTAGAAACTAGAAATAGAAGAGAAGAATGGTTTGATATCACCTTATTTTGATGCTTCTACCATTGTAATCAAGAGAAGTGAGACATAAATAAAAAACAATAGAAACACCCTCTGCCAGAGCTGAACCACTAATAAGAAGGAAGAACTAGAGGAAACCGATCGCCTGAGAAGAAATAGAAGATGCCGACGGACTAGGAGAATCGAGAAATAAACTCCCCAAAAGCAAAGAGGAGCGCCTCCTTTAAAGATATGTTTTGGGGTTTCTGAAATAGATGGATTTAGAAGAAGCAGAAGTCTAAGAACCAACCTGGCTTTGATACCATGAAACAACAGTGTTTGTGAAATATGTTGCTTGATTATTTCCCCAAGCACGATGGGAATTGGCAATGTACAAGTTACATGAATTAGGAAAGAATTGATCCTAAATAATCAAGGATATACACACAATATTAGTCTACCATATTTACACAAATCAATATACTATCTCTATTTTCCAAATATATCTAAACAGTCAATCTAGGAAATAATATCTCTATTTTCCTAATGTATTTTAACAATAAGTAATCAGTTTATGTAAACTTTAGATCTTCTCTTCTTCTTCTTCTTCTTCTTCTTTTCCTAGAGGTAGGGGGTTGCATAAGAACATGCAATGTGGCAATAGGTTACTTTTTTTTTTCCTTCTTTAAAGTGTTAATACTATTACTTTAATTTGAAATTTTTGCAGATCTACTTGAAGTTTGATCAGTCTTCTGGAGATCTAGCCCATGTTCAACTTCTGTATGAACGTTCTATTACAGAGTTTCCTGTATCAAGTGATATGTGGCTTGATTATACTCACTATTTGGATAAAACCTTGAAGGTTTCACTCATATTTTCTCTTTTCAATTCTTTATGTTTCAAGTATTTGTAATTTTAGCAATTAATCATCTCTTTTTCCCTTCAAGTAGGAAATATTGTGCGGGATGTTCATTCCAGGGCTAGGAAAATTGTCCTTGGGTTGGTGATCTTTGGGTTCAATCTTTGCTCACTTTGGAACGTTGCCATGCACCTAAGAAAGAGATATCTACTGTAAGTTTCAGTTGTTATCCTTCATCTGTTGCGAATTATGAGAAATTGTTATAAGTAGCTTAAAAGCAATGAAGTTTCACAAACTTTAGTGTTGGAATTTCATTCTCCTCAAAAAGGAGGTTTACTCTTGTTGTTTAAAAAAATTTTCATATCATATTCAGGTCTTTGAGAAATCCCTTCTATGGACTTTTTTGACCATTGAGGAGGTAAAGATATTATTTTCTCTAATTTGCAAGCTTGATTTGTAACTTGTTATTGTTTCATCTACATTTTATGCATTAAAGATCTTTGTTAATTGGGCCCTCTTTGTTTCAGTACCTAAACTTATTCCTTACTCGAGTGGATGGTTTGAGACGAAGAATCCTTTTGCCTGGAGCAGAAGAGGATGAACAAAATTTTCCATTGATAAGGGAAACTTTTTAGGTTCACATATGTATACTGTTCATTTTTCCTTGTTAAAATTGTTTTTACTCGATGTCAAGAACTTGAAGCTTCTCAAGACGTTTGTATATGCTCTATTCATGATGAATTTTGGATGAAGAAAATGTGGACCTTGTAGCTAGTCTACTCTTTCAGGGTCCAGGCATAGATCTCTTACGAATGTGTATCAAGTGCTTCTACCCTTAGACTCTAAAGAAAAGTCTATTAATTTACTTCATTTAGTGAACTGTTATAGTACCATTATGACCACTTTATGTATAAATTACAGTACATAAGTTTCGGTACTCCAAGATGACTTTTGCTAATTGCTAGATTGTTACCTTTGTTAATTGTTTTGTCATGGAATAGTGTCCTTTGCTAAAAACTTTCTCATCCAGCATGGGAGTTGCATGCACAGAAGATATCTTTATGGATCTGTGAATTTATAAAAATTGCATGTCATATTCAACTGGTACATCGTTGTTGTATAATTGTTGTCTTTAATATTTGGTTTATAAACAATTAGCCTGATGTCGCTTTAGTGTACCATCGAAATTGCAGGCTCTGTATGATTGGATGGATTATATATACTTGAATACTTAACTGTGCAATTTCTTCCTTTCAACATGCATCAGATTACTTAACTTAGCAGATGAAGAATACAGATGGTTGGCTACATTTGTATGCTTATTGGGCTCGTTTGGAGCTAAATTTGGTTGTAGCTCTAGGTGTTTGGGAGAGCCTGGTTAAGATCTGGTTTGGCCCATTCATCATTTTCTCTTTCTTATCCTGTATAGTTCAATATGATTGATTTATGATTCATCTTTGTATTTTTTTCCATATAACTTGCTTTTTGTCTTTGTAGCTGGTCAATGTTGGAAGCCTGGCAAGGTTATATAGCTATGGAAATTGATTTGGGACATTTAAATGAAGCTAGGTCCATCTCCAGGAGATGCTACAATAAAAGATTTAGTGGGATAGCTTCAGAGGTATAATTCTTTTACATTACTTGCTTTCAATTATACTAGATTGATTTATGGACAGAATTTGAATTTGAATGTTTCTAAACTGGTTTTTTCCTTTTTTTTTTTTTTTTTTTTTTTTGAAAATTGTTGCTTTTAGTAGTATATGATGCAGCTTTATTTAATCAATTGATATTTGTCATCTGCAATGCAAACATTTCTTTCTTTATTCTCTTTTTGCAGCTGATGGAAGTTGAAACCAGACAAATGGCTTCAGTCAAGGTTGTTAAAATGACTGATAAGTCTATAATTGATATGGTTCCTATAATGTCAAAAATTACGGAACATAAGCTAATGGGTCTGATAACTATTTTGATTGGAGTAAGACAATTCGCCTTTATTTGCGAAGCATTGGTAAAGATGATCATCTCACCAAAGATTCATCTGAAGACGATTCAAAACAAACATGGTTGAGAGAGGATGCCCGGTTGTTCTTGCAGATACGGAACTCCATCAACAGTGAGGTACTTGGTTTAATTAATCATTGTGAATATGTGAAGGAATTGATGGACTATCTAGATTTTTTGTATTCTGGGAAAGGGAATGTTTCTCGTATTTTTGATGTATGCAAAGCTTTTTATCGGGCTGAGAAACAAGATAGGTCTCTTACGACCTATTTTATGGATTTTAAAAAGATATATGAAGAACTTAACATTCTTCTACTGGTGAGTGCTGATGTGAAAGTTCAACAAGCTCAACAAGAGAAAATGGCAATTATGAGTTTCCTAGCTAAACTCCCTTCTGAGTTTGAATCTGCTAAATCTTAGGTTCTTGCTAGTTCTGAGATCACCTCCCTCCAAGACATATTTACTAGGGTTCTTCGTACAAAAAGCACTCCATCTGTTCAATCGAGTAGTGCTCTTGTAAGTCAGAATCATGACACTGGGCATTCATATAACAGGAGCAATAATAGAGGAGGGGGTTCGAATTATCATGAGAATCAGAGTCAAGAGTCAGGAGGGATTGTGTGCTACTATTGTCATGAACCCGGTCATACAAAGCGCACATATAGAAAGTTGCAAAATAAGGCCCAAAAACCTTAGTCAGCTCATATTGCCGCTACTGATACTTTTGAGAAGTCAGCTGATGAGTTTGCCAAGTTTTCTTAGTATCAAGAATCGTTGATGTCCTCATCTACTTCCATCATTGCTCTCGCCGAGTCAGGTAAACCAAATACATGTCTTATTTCCTCATCTTCCAAATGGGCAATTGATTCTGGTGCCACAGATCATATGATAGGTAATCCTAGTCTCTTTTCATCATATCAGTCACATAATTCCTCGTCTAATGTTACTTTAGCTGATGGATCAACTTCTCGTGTTCTTGGGTCTGGGTTTGGGTCTGGGTCTGGGTTTGGGTCTTTTAACCCTACTCCGTTAATTTCCCTATCCTCTGTATTGAGTCTACCACAGTTTGATTTTAATTTAATTTCTGTGAGTAAACTCACTCGTGCTCTTAAATGTTGCATCTCATTTTTCCCTGATCATTGCCTGTTTCAGGATCTTACGATGAAGCAAATTATTGGTAAAGGACATGAATCTGGAGGGCTTTACATCCTTGACAAACAGGTGCCCAAAACCATTGCATGTTCCAGTATTTCGACCCCTTTTGAGGCGCACTGTCAGTTAGGACATCCTTCTTTACCATTGTTAAAGAAACTATGTCCTCAGTTTAATAAATTATATTCGTTAGATTGTGAGTCATGTCAATTTGCCAAACACCACCGTCTTTCTTCAAGTCCAAGAGTCAATAAACGGGCTAGTGTCCCTTTTGAATTAGTTCATTCAGATATTTGGGGTCCGTGTTCTATTATGCTAAACCTGGATTTAAATATTTTGTTACCTTTGTTGATGACAACTCTCGTGTTACTTGGCTTTATTTAATACAAAATCGTTATGAGTTGTTTTCTCATTTTTGTGCCTTTTGTGCTGAAGTTAAAACTCAATTTAATACTTCTGTCCAAACATTAAGAAGCGATAATGCCAAAGAATATTTTTCGAGTTCTGTTCAGTCTTATATGAGCCAGCATGGCATTCTTCATCAATCCTCTTGTGTTGACACACCGACCCAAAATGGAGTAGCCGAGAGGAAAAATAGGCACCTTCTTGAAACCGCGAGCCTATTATTTCAAATGCAAGTTCTAAACAGATTTTGGGAGGGCGATCACGGTTTCCACTGTTTTCTAATTAACCTCATGCCTTCCTCTATTCTGAATGGTTCCACTCCTTACAGTGTTCTCTTCCCGTCTAAGCCTTTGTTTCCTATTGCCCTAAAAATATTTGGTAACACTTGTTTTGTTCGTGATGTTCGACCCCAGGTAACCAAGTTAGATCCCAAATCTCTTAAATGTGTTTTTCTAGGTTACTCTTGTCTTCAGAAGGGATATCGATGTTATTGTCCTAGTCTTAATAGATATCTGGTGTCACCTGATGTTACTTTCTTAGAAAACACCCCTTTTTTTCCCACTTCGTATACCTAAACACAGCAGGGGGAGGACGATGACTTACTAATCTATACTGTCACATCCCTACCGACTACTCCCACACCTAAGTCTTCCCCACCTATTGTTCCTCCTCTGGCACCACCACTTGTCTGTCCACTACCTCCATTTCGCATTGTCTATTCTCGTCGACAGGAACCTCCTGTACTAGTCCCTTTGTCATTAGACCTAGTCTCCAATGATCCCGATACCTGTGTTTCTCGTCAAGAAGACACTCAGACTTCATGTCCTACCCAAGACTCTTCGTCATTGGATCCAACCTTGAGTGATCTTGATCTTTCCATTGCTCTTCGGAAAGGTAAACGTCAATGTACTTATCCTATCTCTTCATTTGTTTCTTATGATCACCTATCATCTTCTTCTTGTTCTTTTGTGGCATCACTAGACTCTGTTTCCCTTCCTGCAACTGTCCATGAAGCCTTATCTCATCCTGGTTGGCGTGATGCTATGATAGAAGAGATGAATGCTTTAGATGTTAATGGTACTTGGAGCTTGGTTGACTTACCTACTGGAAAGAAGCCTATTGGATGCAAATTGGTGTTTGCTATTAAAGTCAATCCTGATGGGTCAGTGGCTAGGCTTAAAGCTCGTCTTGTAGCTAAAGGCTATGCTCAAACTTATGGAGTGGATTGTTCTAACACTTTTTCCCCTGTGGCTAAATTGACTTCTATTCGCTTATTTATCTCTATGGCAGCTACTCATTCTTGACCATTACATCAGTTGGACATAAAAAATGCCTTTTTACATGGTGACCTTCAAGAAGAAGTCTATATGGAGCAACCACATGGATTTGTTGCTCAGGGGGAGTATGGGAAAGTTTGTCATCTTTGCAAATCGTTGTATGGTTTGAAACAGAGTCCACGTGCTTGGTTTGGAAGGTTTAGTGAGGTAGTTGCAAAGTTTGGAATGACAAAGAGCAAGTTTGATCACTCAGTCTTTTACAAATAATCGACAGTTGGCATTATTCTTCTTGTTGTATATGTTGATGACATTATCACTGGGAGTGACACTACAGGGATTTCACTACTTAAGTCATTTCTTCACACTTAGTTTCATGCAAAAGATTTATGAGTGTTAAAGTATTTCTTAGGGGTTGAGGTAACAAGGAGCAAGAAAGGCATCTTCCTTTCTCAAAGAAAATATGTACTTGACTTATTAACTGAGGCAGGAAAATTGAGTGCTAAGCCATGTAGTACGCCAATGTTTCCTAATTTGCAACTTACCAAAGATGGTGAACTATTTGAAGATCCTGAGAGGTATAGAAGACTAGTTGGAAAGTTGAACTATCTAATAGTCACTCGTCCTGATATTGCGTACTTTGTCAGTGTAGTAAGTCAATTCATGTCTTCTCCTACTGTTGATCATTGGGCAGCGTTACAACAGATTCTGTGTTATCTGAAAGGAGCTCCAGGACGTGGTATTTTGTATGGAAATCATGGACATAATAATATTGAGTGCTTCTCTAATGCAGATTGGGCGGGTTCCAAGATAGATAGGAGATCAACTATGGGCTACTGTGTTTTTATTGGTGGAAATTTGGTCTCATGGAAAAGTAAGAAGCAAACTGTTGTGTCCTAATCTAGTGCAGAATCGGAATATAGGGCTATGACTCGGATCGTGTGTGAAGTAATATGGATATATCGGCTTTTTGGTGAAGTTGGTCTTATGGCCTCTTTGCCAGCAAAATTGTGGTGTGATAACCAAGACGCTCTTCATTTTGCTTCTAATCCCGTATTTCATGAATGAAATAAGCACATTGAAATTGACTATCATTTCATTCATGAGAAAATACGGCAAGGTTTAATTTCTATAGGATATGTGAAGACTGGAGAGCAACTAGGAGATGTTTTCACTAAAGCTTTGAATGGGGTTCGGATTGATTATATTTGTAACAAGCTGCGGATGATTAACATCTATGCTCCATCTTGAGGGGGAATGTTGTAGATAATCATGCAAAATCTTACAGATATTGCATGATTAAGTGTATAAATCTATAATAGGATATTAGGATTGTAATCAATACATAATAGGAACAAATACGTAAAATAGGAAGTTAGATTTTTTTATTTCCTAGATTAGATTATTTATTTCCTAGATTAGTTCTTTATTTTCCTATATATTGATGTATAATTTGTCAATACAATATAAGAAAATTACAATCAGTTCTCTGTTTGTAACAATATTAAAGTATAGAAGTCATGATTTGAGTCTCCCATCTATTACATCCTGCTATATTTGGGTTGGTCTTTCTATCTGAATTTGGGCTTGGTTTATGTAACATGTGAAGTTGCCTGTTACAAAGCTGAATATCATTGTTGTGCCCTTACCTTTTCAAGTTTAAGCTATTTGGTCAAGTTGTTAATCAACAAAGTTGCTGTTGAAATTTCATTATAATTTCAATTTCTTATGGCCTTTCTTGCTTCTAATATATGTAATCAGTTTATGTAAACTTTAGATCTTCTCTTCCTCTTCTTCTTTTCCTAAGGGTGGGGGGTTGTAAAAGAACTTGCAATGTGGCAATAGGTTACCTTTTTTTTCCTTCGTTAAAGTGTTAATGCTATTATTTTAACTTGAAATTTTTGCATATCTACTTGAAGTTTGAACAGTCGGAGATCCGGCTGTGTTCAACTTCTCTATGAACGCTATTACCGAGTTTCTGTATCAAGTGATCTTTGGCTTGGTTATACTCGCTAATTTGGATAAAACCTTGAAGGTTTCACTCATATTTTCTCTTTTTCAATTCTTTATGTTCCAGGTATTTGTAATTTTAGCAATTAATCATCTCTTTTTCCTTCAAGTAGGAAATACTGTGTGGGATGTTCATTCCAGGGCCAGGAAAAATTGTGCTTGGGTTGGTGATCTTGGGTTGGATCTTTGCTTGCTTTGGAACGTTCCTGTGCACCTGAGAAAGAGATATCTACTGTAAGTTTCAATTGTTACCCTTCATCTGTTGAGAATTATGAGAAATTGTTTTAAGTAGCTTAAGAGCAATGAAGTTTCACAAACTTTAGTGTTAAATTTCATTCTACTCCTTTTACAAATATAGAGGTCTACTCTTGTTTAAAAAGATTTTTATATCATATTCAGGTCTTTGTGAAGTTCCTTCTATGCACTTTTTTCGACCATTGAGGAGGTAAAAGTATCTTTTCTCTAATTTGCAGGATTGACTTACTACTCTTTGTAACTTGTTATTGTTCCATCTACGTGTTATGCCTTAAATATCTTTGTTAATTGGATCCTCTTTGTTTCAGTGCCTAAACTTATTCCTCACTCGAGTGGATGGGTTGAGACATAGAATCCTTTTGCCTGGAGTAGAAGAGGATGCACTGAATTTTTCATTGATAAGGGAAATGTTTCAGGTTTGCATATGTATACTGTTCATTTTTCCTTGTTAAAATTGTTTTTACTCGATGTCAAGAACTTGAAGCTTCTCAAAGACATTTGTAGATGCTCTATTCATGGTGAATTTTAGATGACGAAAATGTGGACCTTGTAGCTAGTCTACTCTTTCAGGGTCCAGGCATAGATCTCTTACGAATGTGTATCAAGTGCTTCTACCCTTAGACTCTTAAGAAAAGTCTTTTAATTTACTTCATTTAGTGTCTTTGTTATAGTACCATTATGACCACTTTATGTAGAAGTTACTTGCATAACTCTCGATACTCCAAGATGGCTTTTGCTAATTGCTAGATTGTTACCTTTGTTAATTGTTTTGTCATGGAATAGTGTCCTTTGCTAAAAAATTTCTCATTCAGCATTGGAGTTGCATGCACAGAACATATCTTTATGGATTTGTGAATTTATAAAATTTGCATGTCATATTCAACTGGTACATTGTTGTTGTATAATGGTTGTTTTCAATATTTGTGTTTATAAACAATTAGCTTGATGTCTCTTTAGTGTACCATTGAAATTGCTGGCCCTGTATGATTGGATGTATTATATATACTTGAATACTTAAGCGTAAAGTTTCTTCCTTTCGTGGGCGTCGATTACTTATCTCAACAGATGAAGAATATAGATGGTTTCTTTGCATTTGTACTCTTATTGCGCTCATTTGGAGCTAAATTTGGGAAAAGATCAAGGCTGAGCTCAGGGCTTTTGGGAGAGCCTGGTTAAGATCTGGTTTGGCCCATTCATCTTTTTCTCTTTCCTATCCTGTATAGTTCAATATGATTGATTTTTGATTCATCTTTGTATTTTTTCCATATAACTTGCTTTTTGTCTATGCAGCGGGTCAATGTTGGAAGCCTGGCAAGGTTATATAGCTATGGAAATTGAATTGGGACATTTCAATGAAGCTAGGTCCATCTACAATAGATGCTACAGTAAAAGATTTAGTGGGACAGGTTCAAAGGTATAATTCTTTTACATTACTTGCTTTCAATTATTCTAGATTGATTTATGGAGTGGATTTGAATTTGAAAGCTTTTAAACTAGTTTTTTCCTCCTTCCTCCTCATTTTTTTTTTGGGAAAATTGTTGGTTTTAGTAGTATACGATGCAACTTTATTTAATCAATTGATATTTGTCATCTGCAATGCAAACATTTCTATCTTTATTCTCTTTTTGTTGCTAATGGAAGTTGAAACTAGTTGAAGCTGTTATGTGTTACCTACTTGCCTACAAGTCAGTAGACAACATATATGCTTACAAAAGGACTGCCCAGACAGTTGTTTGTTAATCTAGTTTCCAAGCTAGGAATGATAAATATCTATTCACCAGCTTGAGGGGGAGTGTAGGATTTTTAGATTAGAATATGATCAATTTAAGAGTTATCTAAGTCTTATCTAGTTTAAGAGATTGAAATAAAAAGATTATCAAGATTTGTTTTCTACTGATTCGTGCTTAAATCTCTCTTTATGAGATTTGGGCCAGTTTGGTTTGTAATTCAAAAATAATTTTGAAAAACTAAGTTACAATTAAAAATTTTAAAGTTTTATCTCTAAATTTTAAATATATGAAAATATATTTTGTATTTTAAATCTCTTCATGAGATTTGGGCCAGTTTGGTTTGTGATTCAAAAATAATTTTAAAAAACTAAGTTACAATTAAAAATTTTAAAAGCTTTATCTCAATATTTTAAATATTTGAAAATATATCTGGTATTAAAAATTGTTATTGAAGTTAAAAACTATATAAAGATTGAGAAATGATATTTTTCTTTTTTTCTAATTTTACACTAATTTTTAGGATTATATGCACAAACATTGTTTTGAAAACATTTCAACTTATTTTAATAAAAATGTATTTTCATAAAATTCCTTACATTCCTTGTTTTCAAAAATAAAACACTATTTAAAGTTATAACAAATAGGCTCTTATTTAGATTATAAACTTGTATATGTATTTATGTTATATTTATGGTTGTGATTGCGGCTGTTCAGAGCACAAAATTGTGTTAAATTTTAAGTATGGTTGTTGAACGCTTAACTATCAATTTAAGCTTTTAAGTCAAGTTTTTACGTAACATTGTTAAAGATGTTACTGAATTATGATACATTTGCTTGGTATTTATTGAATGTATGCAATCCTTGCTATTTTAACTCAATGTGTAAAGATGCTTGTCTTTGTTCCCTTTCTTAGATTACACCTCGCTTGGAAGAGCTGCAACTATTTAGCTTACAGTAGGAAGCCAAATCTGTTCCTGAACTAATAGATCAGAAAGAGAAGTCGCATAAGAAAAGTGTTAATGAAAAGAGTAAAACAGATTCAAACATGAGTGACGAATAGTCTCTAGCTAAGCGGTAGAAAAATACTGCCCAAAACCCAAACGAAGTGCATGGGAAAGGACAGGGACGAGCACAAAACTTAGCTGAAGAAAACAAAGTAGAAGAAGCAAAACCCAAGTTTGAAGAGCATCCAAATGACCAGCACATCAAAGACTCCACCACTGGAAGAGCCAAAGTATACACTGACAAGTGTACTGCATTTTTATCAAACCTTAACTTTAGGGCAAGTAGAGATTCTCTCGCACTTCAGAGAGAGATTGCTTTTTATTCTTTTTTTACGCTAGATAGGCAAATACAGAGAGATAATTCTAATGGTTTTAAATTTTTTTCAGGCAACTTCTGAAGATGTGAAAAAATTCTTTAGTGATGTTGGTGGGGTTGGATCTGTTCGAATTCTGTAGGACAATTTCACCAAAAAGTCAAGGGTACGACTCTCTTTCTCTCATTCATTATTTGTCAATGTTCTTTGTCCTTTATGCTTCAAATGAAAAAGGGGAAGCTATCCACTAGACCTTCCATGTGCACATCAGTCTTACAGTCAAATCCTTATTTAACATTGCCTGACCTTTAATCTTCAACATATGTATGCATAATGTGGACTTTACCATAGAAATTAGCCTTAAGAAACTAATTTTAATGAGACTGGGAGATCAGCATGGCCGATGCTTCAGGGAGAAGGAAACTACTAATTGTAGTCCATTCTCTTTGATCAAATTTCTCAAGGTGCTCACTGAAACTTCAATTTGATTTCTTCCTTGCATGCAGTCAATAAATCATTTAGTTCTTACGCTTTTAGTTTTAAGATGATTGTCCTTTCCAAAGACGATTATGCAGTCTCAAATAAACCTGCAGAAGCGTTGAATTCCATAATTATGGTATAATTGCTTAATTTTCTAAGTATAAAGAGTCTAACTGTCTAAGAGCATATTTTTTCATTTTGCTAGCAAGTGATATGCTTAGGAAACTCAACCATAGTCCCATACAGATTTACCATATTCCAGCTTGCCTTTAACCTATAGAGCATCTGCATGGGACAGTTGCATACTAATTTATAATATCCTCTGGTCGATTTTTGAAGGGCCTCACATATGTGGATTTTGCCTATGATGCACACCTTGTTGTAGCTGTAGGAAAGAACAAAAAAAAAAAAAAAAATTCTTGGGAAGAGGATAAGCATTGCAAGATCAAATCCGAAGCAAAAGAGAAAGGATTCTGCTAGTCATGGGGCCTCTAGAGAACATGGTAGGCTAAGTGGAATTATGTTTTATCTTTGTTATTACTTGTGTGTGTTTGTTTGTGTGCAATGCGGTCTATAGACATTTGCATGTTTGTGTTTCCCACTTCTACCTTTTATTTTCTTACTCCTTTGGGTTAAATGGCAGCGCAAAGTAGTAATCGGACTTTCAAGGATTCTAGAGCACCACACTCTGCTGCTAATAAACGTAGTGATAGCATTCAGCTAAAGGGGAGGAACACATTTGCAATGCCAAGGAACGTCCGACCACTTGGTGTCCCCCCGACAAATCCAAAAGCCGAGGAAGTGAAAGATAAGAAGTCGAAATCAGATAATGAGTTCAGAGAAATGTTCCTTAAGAAGTGAGGTTTGTTCTTGGGGCTACATGTTACATGTTAAGTGGAATAGCACAGTAATTAACAAACTTCTCTTTCTTATAAAAAAACGTAAGGTTTTACCTTAATATGTTTCTGTAAACACAGTTATGACAAAAGGTACCTGTTTGAGGACAAAAAATATATGTGCTATTGAGATGAATCTATATTAGTACCCTTCTTGTAAATTTTCTTCCAGATATGTCAAAGTTTATACCTATTTTATTCAAAAGGGTAAAGTTCTAATATGTTTCCTATGGAACATATATTTCATCCAATTTGTGATGAGGATAGCCTCAATACCTTAACCCATGATTCAGAGAGATTTTAGCCCATTAGATGGCGATCAAGTTCCTTTTTATTCAACAAGATCATGAAAACTATTATGGGTTGGTGGTTTATTCTTGGTCTAAAATAACATTGAATACTTGTAGTGCAACTGTTAGCTTCTTTGCTTTTTTGTACCTATTGATTCTATTCTAGCAGAGAATCCATTTTACTATTTGTCATAGATGAAAATCCTAATGCAGAAAGATGGACCACTAGAGCACTATTGAGTTTGTGTACTGAAACAGCAATGGCCTTGCATCTCATGCTTGTAGAAAATGTGAAAAATTGTCTTTGGTCTGGAAATTGTCTGAGGAAGAATATGAGGAATATCATCTGTATGCTCGCCTGATTAAAATTTCCGCACACATATATTCATTTTTGTTGTCTGTTTTGAATGAATATCCATATCTCATATGATTATGTTTGTTTCACTTAGACTCTTCATGATTCTATTGGATGCTTTCATAAAATTTCTCATAGAATCAAGAATGAGGTTTTCACTTTGTACACATTAGATCATGAATTAGTACCAATCTTCAAAAAAGATCTAATTGTTTCACTTTCTATTTTCGGAATGGAATATTTACATAATCCTTATGAATAGGATTAAACGCTATTCCATGGTATTTGTATGATATTCCTTCTTAATTTTAAGCGAGTACTTGAGAGGGTTTAAGTGATATATGAATTATGTTTCATTTTTCATTTCTTTTATGTACTAAGTCACTAAGTGCGAGATTCCCCCTGACAACCATTATTACCTTGTTCTCCCATGGGCTATTTCCCATGTCGCCTCCTGGAATCAGCTTGTCTTCTAACTCCGCGCCCATGAATTTCATATTTGGAATTTGCTAACCCCTTTCTCATATTTGGAAGGGGTATTTATACAATTTTACACTAAAGGAAGTAGACAGGAATTGGAGATTGCCATCAGACTCGGTAAGCAATTTCGTGATTTTAGTGGTTGCATGATAGGATCGCGCATATATTTCGTACTTATCCATCCCGATATGTTCAAGGTAAGGCTTATCCCTTAGTCTGTCAAACAGCTGTATTGGATGGTCGTGACGAGGTTATGCTAAGTCAGACTTCAAAATTCCATGACCTTGAGATCACGTCGATCTGATTTTTGGGCTACTGAGACTTTTGAGCTTACGACAAAAATCACACACAACAGATATTAAAGTAGAGGTCATGATTTGAATCTCTCATCTATTACATCCTGCTGTATTTGGGTTGGTCTTTCTGTTTGAATTTGGGCTTGATTTATGTAACACGTGAAAATGCCTCTTTTTTAGCTTAAGCTTTTAGGTCAAGTTGTTTTTCAACAAAATTGTTGTTGAAATTTCTTTATAAATTCAATTTCTTGTGGTCTTTCTTGCTTTTAATATAAGTAATCGGTTTATGCATGCTTAAAGTTAAATGTTTTGCACTTAAATAATATTTTTATAAAGGAGATTAAATTAATAGTAATATTTTTGATTAAGCATTATTGAAGTTATAAAAGTAGTTGTGTTCTCGATTGACGTAAGAAAATTTTAATCAATAAGCAAACACTGATTATAAATGTTTAACATTAAAATTGATGGATTCCCTTGAAATTAACTTGGCTTCTATGAGCATCGTGATTAAACATGATTAAAATTATCTCATAAAATTTGTGGTTCATAGGATTAACATAAAAACAAAGAGGAGAAGATGGAAAATTTAATCAATAAACAACAAACGAATGTTAAATAAATACATAATGATCCATCCACTACCATTGAATAAGAGAAATTAATTGAAAGAATTAACATGTTAAAACATTGAGAGAAAAGTTCAAAATTCTGTCTCATATTTCATTAATTTTGTCACAGAATATGATGCGTTGAAAAATTAGAATAGAAAAGTCTTATAGCTATAAAAATTTTCTCTCTTCTAATTGATTCCATCTATTATTGGAAATATAGTCTCTAATGAACTTCAAATCCGACTTCGTTGCCTCGTGGCGCACCTCTAATAATAGTCTCTAATAAACAACATAAAAACTGATTGTAAAACCCCTCCCTAGCCGGGTATTTCCTAAGTATCCCTTGGCCATTGAGAACCTAGAAAACGCACGCCTAGGAAAGAAGTTTATTTTAAAATCCTATTTAAAGAATAAACTTGTAGTTTAAAAAAAACACACACACACACACACACACACACACACACACACACATATATATATTTGTTTAATTTAATTTCTAAACTATAATAAGTTCATTGTATAAGTAAAAAAATATAGTTTCCTTTCTTGGAGTAAATTATGAAATCCATAGTAATACTTACTAGAACATACACACTTTTACAAAATTTACTAGCAATTTGATTTTCTTTATTAATACAACATATTTACTCCATTATAGAACATGTACATATTTACTGCATTATGAAATATGAACATAATTACTATACTAAATACTAGCAAAACCATTCAATAGTCATAATTAAAACATCCCTTCATGCTCATAGCGTCCCTCGGAATCCTTTCCCAGCTTCATGCCTTAATCCTTACCTGCAAAACATTTTAAAACATTTTGGGGGGTGAGCATTAATCGCTCAGTAAGGAATATGGCCATTTATAAAATATTAAGGTTCATTATACAAGTATATTACTTAGGACCTTACCTACCTACAAAACATGACCTTCATTCTTTGACATAATAAGTCCATAAAACATATCATACACTTTGGACTTTTCTCATAAAAATAAGTCATAACATAACCATACATAATATAACATAGAACATATAAGACTTATGAAATATTCATGTACATGGCATGCTTATTTCTTTTGTCTTTATACTTGTGGTTTCACTAGTCTTTGTTATCCGATCGGATTCATTTGAACCTTTACCTTGTTCTTGGTCGTCACCTCAAAGGACTCATGGTTTCCATAAGAATTCCACTCCTCTGATCTTGGTTTATACCTCAAGAGACTCATAGAATTCATTCTTTAACGTTTCATAAATTTTTCATAAGACAACTAAATAAGCTATTTGCATTACCATTATGAATGCAAACATATGGACTAACATCTCCCATGCTCAATCATACTATATTCTCCTACTAAACTTCTTAACTTCATTCATTCAATTTCTCATACAATACAAGGAATTTCAGTAGTAAGATTATTCAGGGGTTTATTAGAATTAGAAACAAATGGGAATTTCCATTAAGAAGGTGGATGCCATATAGTTCATCACTTTTCAAGCAATTTTTCCCTTATCTTCCAATTCGAATTGATTTTTGGCTAAAACATAAAAGTTTTAGGTCTGTTTCTCAAATTTTTAACACTTCAAGAATCAACTCAATCAGACTTCTATAACTTCAGTTATGACTGATTCAGTGAAGCATGTACAGTATAAGTCTCAAAAAGCCAAATCCGAATTCTATTCATTTTAACCATGTCACCTTCATTTGCACATTCATATCATTTGCCATGTCATTATAAGTATAAAAGGCCATAAAAATCTCCCTTTTTACAAAACCAAAAAGTGCCAAAACATCGTCCAACTACAAATCTCTTAATTGGCATAATCATCCTCCATATGCACACATACACCAATCAACACACCCATTTAAACAATCCATAACCAAAACATAGCCTCACACTCATATTAACATAAATAAATGTAAGTTTCATAAACCCTAGGTGTTATCAATTGTAGTCATAAGGGAGATTTTTTCCTTACCTTAGTATTCAAAGCACAAGGACACTCCTCCTTAGCTCCAAAGGTTCACCCTTTCTACCTTACACACATAACCACTTATGAATTTCTCTTTTAACTAAAAGTTCAGAAAAACTAGGGTTTTGAAACTCACCTTAAACCCTGAAATTGAAGTTCTTTAAGTGTGGATGGTGATCTCCTTTGAAAATCAACTTGAAATCCTAAGAAAATTTGAGAATAAAATGCTTGATTAGTGGCTTTTATGGTGGATTTGAGAGATGAAGAAGAAGATGATGCATTTGGGGTGTACAAGGCCGACAACTCTCTCTTAAAACCTTGTAAATATTTATTCCATTGTTACTTTAATGTGATTGGTCAATAAAAGTTAGATATAAGGGTCATTTGGCATAAATTTTTCATATAAGGGTGTTTTGGTCATTTCCCCCATAACATAATGATTAGCACTCATTTAATGCCATTTGAATTCTTTAAAACACTTAACAATTAAGAAATCCCATTAGGTAAATGACTAATTTAGCCTTGGTGCACTTTTATGGATACTTATTTCATATGGATTGTATGAAAAGCCCATTATACCCTTGGTTACCGTTTACGCCATTTAACCATATCAATCAACTTTATGACCATTCTACCCTCATTTCTCTTCAATGACATCACCCCTTACACTTTATAATGGCCACATCTTGAAATACATGTAAATTGACCATTTTACCCTTCCATTCAGAAAAAGAAAATTACTCGAAAAGGTAAATTTCATACCTTAGGGCATCGGAATAATAACGCGGGGTTTACACTGATCTTGTAAATGAAGAAGTTTTAACTCGAAAGGGATATGGACCTAATGTTGTTTGCTACAATACTTTAATTGGATGGTATTGCAAGAATAAAGAAGTCAACGAAGTTCTTAGTCTTTATGAAGAGAAGATTTTAGAAGGAATTAGGCCTAATGTGATTATAAATAACAATTTGTTAACTTGCCTTTTTCTTAAAACTAATGTAAAAGATGCACAAAAATTAGTTGGTGAGATGCAACTTAATGGTTTTATCGTATTCTTGGACACATAGCATTTTCATTGATGGACTTTGCAAGAATGGATGTGTTTCGGAAGAAGTGGAAATGTTTCATACTTTAGTAAATAATAAGTTTGCAGTTGACCTTGAAAGCTTGAATTCCCTCTTTGATGGATTATGTAAAACATGGATATCCGAAACTGCTCTGTAGCTATTTTAGAAATTTCTCTCATTGAAAGCTTGGTGCAAAACATTGTTGTCAGAAATTTTGTAACTGTTTTTAGAATTCAGTTTTGATGGATACCATTGTTTCCAAATTTTACAAGCAATTAGGGTCATAATAGAGATTACAATGTTATAAGAAGCACATTCATAACAAAATCTCTTTATTGAGATAGGTGTATGTGCGACTATCTAATCACTTGATATGTGCTGATCATATATGTTAATGTATAGTGCACGTTGTGGATAAGCTAATGTAGAGCACTACAATAGTATCATAAAGTGTTAAGGACATCAAGTCAACTCCTTTGAGCTTCACTATAATTACAGAAATTCACTTAAGATTTTTGAAATAATAAAATTTCCCTTATTATTAATAAACTATTAGTCCGCTAGAACATATATCTATAAAATTAATAAATATTTATTATATTGTCCTGATTCTATTATTTTAACCCTTATAATTTAACAGTAAAGATTTTTATTATTTTATAAATTTGATTATTTTTATTATATTAAACCTCAACGTTGTCAATATAACTCTATTGTATAATACAAAACTAGTAATTATATTAAACTATACATACTATTATTGTAGTAATATAGATATTTCAGCAATATAATTAGCGTGATAATCTTATTAATACCCCTTGAATTTTTAAAATATCACATTCGATTATGTGAAATATTGATTTTATTATATTTAAAAGTTTGAAGAACAAATAAAAAAAAATTATATATCATTGTAAATTAAATACAAAGTTCAATAGCATGATTTATTTAAATCTTATCATTTTATTAAAAAAAGGTAAAAAATATTACAATTGAATACTTATATAAATTGGTTTGTCTGGTTGCATTTTTGGATTTACATTTTTAACCTTCAATTTTCGAAATCATAAAGGTGGTTTAAATAGGAAAGATCGATACATTTCTCTTTAATTCATTCGCCTTTTGCAATGACCTCACTTCGGAAAAAACGACCCACAAAAACACTCTTCAATTCATACATGGCTTTGAGATTTAGATCCCTATTTCTTTCGTTTTCAATCTCTCAAAACCCATCCTCGAAAGTTAATGTTTTATTTTTGTTAGCTCACTTACACAACCTCACATCTTAAAGCTCCAAAAATGAAGTTTTGTATTCTTTCAAAAAAACCCCTTGAACGATCCTCACTTGCTAAATTCCTCGAAGAAAATTGTTGATCAGGTAGCTTTACTCTGAATGAAGCATTGAACTTTTTTTATTACATGATTAATTCAAAACGCCTTTCCCCAATTTCATCGTTCACTACTTTCTGGATTGTCTCCAGGTTTAATATCTTTGCATATTTTGATGAATTGCTTATGTAATATTGAAAGGGTTTTGGATAGTTTTGCGGTTTTGGAAGGGATTTTGAAGAAGGGTTTTAGCCCAAATGCCATGACTTTTAATTGTTTGATTAAAGGTCTCTGTGCAGAGAGAAAGATTATGGAATCAATGGAATTGTTTAAGCAAATGGTTGTTGTTGGTTGCAGGGCTGATGTGATCACTTGCAACACTTTGATTGGTGGACTATGTAAAACAGGGATGATAAGTGTTGCCATTAATTTGCTTGAAGAGATGGTTAATGGGAATAAAGAATCTAGTGTTATTTGTAAGCCAGATGTTGTTACTTATAATACTATAATTGATGGTCTTTGTATGGCTTGATTGGTTGAGAAGGCTAGACAACTATTGTTGGAACATATGATTCAGAAAGGTGTGGTTCCTGACATTTATACTTACAGCATTTTAATAAATGGTTATTGCTTGGCCGATAGAATTGGTGATGCAAGGGAGTTGTTTGATTTTATAACCAGAAAGGGGTATAGGCCTGATGTTGTTTGCTACAATACTTTAATCAATTGGTATTGCAAGAATAAAGAAGTCAATGAAGCTCTTAGTCTTTATCGAGAGATGATTTCAAAAGGAATTAGGCCTGATGTGATTACATATTGCACCTTGTTAACTGGCTTTTTTCTTATAGCTAAGGTGAAAGATGCATGGAATTTAGTTGGTGAGATGCGACTTAATGATATTTTTCCTGATTCTTGGACATGTAGCATTTTCATTAATGGACATTGCAAGAACGGATGTGTTTTGGAAGCATTGGAAATGTTTAATGCTCTAGTAAATAATAAGTTTGCAGTTAGCATTGAAGGTTTGAGTTCCCTCATTGATGGATTATGTAAAACAGGGAGATTCGAAACTGCTTGGGACCTATTTTAGAAGTTTTCTCTTCATGGAAACCTGGTGCCAGATGTTGTAACATATAACATTTTGATCAATGGGCTGTGTAAAAATGGACAACTAGAAATGGCAAATAAGTTGTTGTCATATATGGAGGAAAAAGGTTGTGCTCCGGATGTACTCACATTTACTACGCTTATGTTTGGTTTCCTCAAGAATAATGAGATACCAAAAGTTGTTGAACTCCTTCATAAGATGGTGGAGAGAAATGTGAAGCCGAATGAATGTACAATGTCCTTAGCCACGCAGTTGCTAATAAAGGCTGAAAATTATAGTGAATGTTTGAACGAGTGATAATCCGTAAATTATACAGTTTTTATTTGATCTTTTTGTAGGATTTCAGGTACTTTCTAGTGCATTTTTACCTGAATTGGTGCTTAATTCTTTACTTTTCGTGTTTCAGGTTAAAATGGACTTTTTGAGCAAATAAAGACAAAATTTGATAGTTTTGACTAAAAAATTAGCGGATCTCGGAAGATAGGAGAGTTCCAGAGCAGGACAAAGCACGATGAAGCTTGTTTCCAAGGAAGAGAGCCAAAAATCGAAGAATCGAACGAAGAAGCAAGCAGAGTGGCAGTTCTGTAAATTTCAGAACTTGTGAAGGAGCTTCCCAGCGAAGAAATTGTCTTCGCCGCGGCGAAGTAAGCGAAGCGATGTGGGATTTCTTCATTCTTCGCGCAAATGATACCAACTTATTCATTTTTGTAAATGCACAGTTTCGTGTTGTGCGTGTTTTTGGCTGGGTTTTTGGACTAAGTATAAAAGAAAAACTTAACCTTTTGCCAAGGGAGCTTGAGCTGTTTAGGTTTAGCCGTTTTTACACTTTTCTTAGAGTAAAGCTAGAGTTTTCAGATTGTTTAAGGGAGAAGGTTCAGATTTTGACTAGAAGATTCATCTTTTGGGGAGATTTCTTATCTTTCATCTCAGTTTCATTATGTTTAACTTGTTTATTTCTATTTTTCGTTTTTGTAGTATTAAATTAGCTATGAACTAATCCTTTATGGGTTAGGGTTTTTATTGTAGTTTGGATTTAATGGGTTAAGTGTTTGATTGTGTTATTTCCATGTGAATAAGCTTTGGGTGTGTGTTACTCTGAAATTAAATGCTGTATGTGATGAACATGATGAGATTGAGAAATAATTCATGTTAGGCTTCTTGGGTAATCACCATTATAGTATTGGATGCTAGAGATAGATTCAAGAATTAATGAAATCAATTTAGGATTCTTGTGCTTAATGAATTTAGAATTATTAACCTTCAATTTGTTAGGTGCGGAATGTTAATAAGGATGAATAGGAAAACATAGCCCGAGAGGGTCTGTTAACATATTAGTGAATCCGATTTACAACCATTGCGCATGAATGTGGAAATAGTGTAATGTTTATGTTTAACCCATAAAAGTCCAAACGAAGTCAAAACCCTACCCGTTTTACTTGAATTGATATTCTGTGTTTCATTTGCTTTCTTAATTAAGATTTAATTCTTTATTTAATTTCATTTTTGTTTTCCTTTTCATTACAATTTGCTCCCACCAATCCAAAGAATTCGATTGCTTCAACTTGATAACGTTAGGAAACTTAGTGCTTTGCTACCAGTCTTCGTGGGAACGATATCCTACCCATCACTTTATTACTTGAGCGACTAGTATACTTGTTATTTTTTCATGTTGTAGTAAACACGCATCAAGTTTTTGACGCCGTTGCTGGGGACTGTTTTTAAGTTAACATTAAGTTTTTCCTTGAGTTTAACTAGATTGAAGTTTTAATTTTTGTTTTTAATTTTCAGTAGAGTTGTGATTTCACTTTTCTTTCACTTGTGTTCGTTCAGTTTATGTGAAGAGCAAGACGTCAACCAGTGGTTCCTGTTGACCTTGAGCTTGAGAGGACTGTAAGAAGACTTAACAGAGAGAGAAGAGAAAGAGATAATCCTACTGCAGAATCGGAAGAAGTTGTTGTTGAAATGGCTGAACAAGAAAATAGGACACTGAGGGAATTTTCATTTCCCATAGTGAACGGAAGTGGGTCAAGTATTACTAGACCTACAGTACAAGCAAACAACTTCGAGATCAAGCCGACAATCATCCAGATGATCCAGCAATCAGTTAGATTCAACGGTGATTTGAAGGAGGATCCGAATCAGCACATTGCAAATTTCCTAGAAATTTGTGACACCTTCAAGTCAAATGGAGTGTCGGATGATGCTATTAGGCTGCGTTTATTCCCATTCTCATTGGGAGATAAAGCAAAAGGGTGGTTAATGGCATTACCACCGGGAACAATAACAACATGGAATGATCTGGCACAAAAATTCCTGACCAAGTTCTTTCCTCCAGCGAAGTTAGCGAAATTGAGAAATGATATCACATCATTTCTCCAAGATGATGCCGAGTCGTTGTACGAGGCTTGGGAGAGATAAAAGGAATCAATGAGGAAGTAACCACATCATGGTTTGCCAGTTTGGCTTCAAGTCCAAACATTCTATAATGGTTTGATGGGTAATGTGCAAACCATGGTTGATGCCGTGTCAGGAGGGGCCTTGCAAAATAAGACACCTGAGGAGGCGCATGAGTTGCTTGAGGTTTTGGCAAGCAACAATTATCAAAGACCGAATGAGAGAGTTACAACGAGGAAATCTTCGGGTCTTCATGAAGTTGATGCTTTCACAGCCATGTTAGACCAACTCACTGCATTTCAAAAACAGTTGGGAACTATGCAGGTAAATTCTATACCAGCACCTCAACTAACATGTGAATTTTGTGCAGGAAACCATGTGAGCAGCGAGTGTCAAGTTGGAAACACATTTGCACCGTCATCTTCATCAACGGAGCAAGTGAACTACTTGGCAGGAAATCAAAGACAACCGAACAACCCATTCTCCAACACATACAACCCAGGGTGGAGAAATCATCCGAATCTGGCTTGGGGAAATCAGAACCAACAAGGTAACCAATGGAACCAGAGGCAAGTTCCAAATAACCCGCCAGGGGTGACCAATCAACCAGGAGATCAAAAAGTGACGAAGTTGGAGGATATGTTCGGTAAATTCATGCAAGAGACTACAGGGTTCATGAATGAGACGAGGACAAACTTTAGAAACCAAGGGGCGTCCATTCGGAATCTTGAGGTTCAGATGGGCCAATTGGCCGAGAAGCTGAATGATAGACCACAGGGTTCTCTACCAAGCAACACAGTGACCAACCCACGTGAACAAGCAAATGCCATAATTTTGAGAAGTGGGACAGTTTTGGAAGAGGTAGGCCACACTACCAAAGAGGTGGAGCAATCCGGAAAGGAAGATTATGAAGAGAGAATTGATGAAGAGAGAATTAATGAAGATATCAATTGTGGAGAGAAACCAGGTTACTTGGGGGAAGAGAAAAAGAAAGAGGATGAAAGGCAAAAGAAGAAGGAGAAATTGCCATTCCCCGAGATACCACCAGAATTAGCACATCACACCCCACCCGTGCCTTTTCCTCAGAGATTGAAGAAGAAGAATTAGGATAAGCAATTTTCAAAGTTCATTGAAATTTTCAAAAAATTGCATATTAACATTCCTTTTGCAGATGCATTACAGGAAATGCCAAGTTATGCGAAGTTCCTGAAGGAAATCCTGTCGAACAAAAGGAAATTAGAAGATAAGGAAACGGTGATGCTAACGGAAGAGTGCAGTGCAATCCTCTAGAAGAAATTACCCCCGAAGCTCAAAGATCCAGGGAGTTTTACTATTCCTTGTGTTATAGGGGATATTACTTTTGATCGTGTGCTATGTGATCTAGGAGCTAGTATAAATTTGATGCCCTTTTCTGTTTTCAGGAGATTGGGGATTGGTGAAGTGAAGCCAACGACAATGTCGTTGCAACTAGCGGATAGGTCGATAAAGCACCCGAGGGGGATCGTTGAAGATGTATTAGTGAAGGTGGGGAAGATAATTTTTCCAGCAGACTTTGTGGTGCTGGACATGGAAGAGGATAAGAAGATTCCTCTCATTTTGGGTCGACCATTCTTGGCCACGGGGAGAGCACTGATAGATGTGCAGGAAGGAAAGTTGCTATTAAGGGTTCAAGATGAAACAATAACTTTCAATGTGTTTGATGCAATGAAGTTTCCGTCAGAAGCGGATTCATGTTTTAGTGTGGATGTGGTGGATGAACTTGTTGTGGAGTCCATGGAAGAAAACATCCCAGAATTACCTCTAGAAGCGTGTATAGCCAAATCGAAAACAGTAGAGGTAGAAGAATCAGCAAGGAACGATTGTGCTAGAATGTTAGAAGCACTTCAACCGATTGAGGAGAGTCAAGATGCAGAATTTAAGGAGTTTGATTTTGACAAAGAGAGGGCAAAGGAAAATAATAAAGAAGCTCCAAGGCTTGAACTGAAACCTTTACCGCCTCACCTCAAATATGTCTATCTTGGAGACTCAGAAACTTTTCCAGTGATTATTAGTGCAGATTTGAATGCCTTAGAGGAAGAGACGTTGATTAGAGTGTTGAGGGAACATAGACTAGCAATTGGATGGACCATTACGGACATTAGAGGTATATCACCCTCATTTTGCATGCATAAGATTCTCATGCAGGATGACATTAAGCCTAGGGTACAACCACAACGGAGATTGAATCCTTCAATGAAGGAAGTGGTGAGAAAGGAGGTGGTGAAACTCTTAGATGCGGGGATTATCTATCCGATTTCCGATAGTCCATGGGTGAGCCCGGTACAAGTTAT
Source organism: Pistacia integerrima (assembly GCA_026225825.1). Lineage (NCBI taxonomy): Eukaryota > Viridiplantae > Streptophyta > Magnoliopsida > Sapindales > Anacardiaceae > Pistacia > Pistacia integerrima. The sequence continues at coordinate 47,042,777 of CM047749.1, forward strand.
TCCAAAGAAAGGAGGGATCACTGTTGTGAAGAATGAGAGTAATGAGTTGATTCCAACAAGGATGGTAACGGGTTGGAGAGTGTGCATTGATTACCATAAACTGAACAAGGCGACAAGGAATGATCATTTTCCATTGCCCTTCATTAATCAGATGTTGGAAAGGTTGGCAGGACATGCATATTATTGTTTCCTAGATGGCTATTCAGGATATAACCAAATTGCCATCGCTCCAGAGGATCAAGAGAAAACGACCTTCACTTGCCCCTACGGCACCTTTGCTTACCGAAGAATGCCATTTGGGTTATGCAATGCCCCAGCAACATTCCAAAGATGCATGATGTCAATCTTTGGAGACATGGTAGAAAGATTCATAGAAGTCTTCATGGTTGACTTCTCAGTTTTTCGGTCATCATTTGATAATTGTCTAACAAATCTATCTCTTGTTTTGCAGCGATGTAAGGAAACAAATTTGGTGCTGAATTGGGAGAAATGTCACTTCATGGTCTAAGAGGGAATAGTGCTCGGGCATAGGATTTCCAAGGATGGGATTGAAGTTGATCGGGCAAAGACAGAAGTGATTGAGAAGCTACCACCATCGTCAAATGTCAAAGCAGTCCGAAGTTTCTTGGGGCATGAGGGTTTTACAGACGCTTCATCAAGGATTTTTCTAAGATCTCTAAACCCCTTTGCAATCTATTGAATAAAGATGTTGTTTTTTATTTTAATGATGATTGCATGCATGCTTTCCTAACTCTGAAAAAATTACTAGTTTCTGCACCTATTATTGCAGTTCCCGATTGGGGACGGCCCTTTGAACTAATGTGTGATGCTAGTGACTTTGCTTTAGGGGTAGTATTAGGTCAGAGAAAAAATAAAGTGTTGCATGTAATTCAGTATGCTAGCAAGACACTCGTTGATGCACAACTGAATTACACCACCACTGAAAAAGAATTATTAGCTGTGGTGTTTGCTTTTGACAAGTTTCGTTCTTACTTATTAGGTGCGAAGGTGATCGTCTACACGGACCATTCAGCACTCAGACACCTACTGGCGAAGCAAGAAGTAAAACCTCGGTTGATAAGATGGATTCTACTACTTCAAGAGTTTGAGTTGGAGATTCAAGACAAGAAGGGGTCGGAAAATGTGGTAGCTAATCATTTGTCGAGAATTGAGAGACCAATCAAGGGAAATGAGGTGGAAATGCCAATTTCAGAAACATTTTCGGATGAGAAGCTGATGAGAGTGGACGAAGCACCATGGTATGCGGACTTTGCAAATTATCTATCATCAAGGGTGCTCCCAAGTGGTATGACATTTCAACAGAAGAGAAAATTTTTCTCAGATTTAAAGTACTACTTTTGGGAAGAGCCGTTCCTGTACAGACACTATACTGATCAAATGATACGGAGATGTGTCCCGGAGGAAGAAATGGAGAGCATTCTAAGGCATTGTCATGAGAAGGAAGTAGGTGGCCATTTTGGGGGAGCTAGAACAGCAGCGAAGGTGCTACAATCTGGGTTTTATTGGCCAACCCTCTTTAAGGATTCCTTCAGGATGATTTAGGAGTGTGACCAATGTCAACGGATGGGAAATATTTCAAAAAGAGATGAGATGCCATTGAACAACATCCTGGTGGTAGAAATTTTTGACGTTTGGGGGATTGATTTCATAGGTCCTTTCCCAAGTTCCTTTAGGAACACGTATATCTTGGTAGCTGTGGATTATGTGTCGAAATGGGTTAAGGCAGTTGCATTGCCAACTAATGATGCTAGGGTGGTGATTAATTTTGTGAGGAAGAATATTTTCTCAAGGTTTGGGGTACCACGAGCAATTATTAGTGATGGAGGATCGCATTTTTGCAATAGGCAAATGGATGCACTGCTGAGTAAGTATGGAGTGACACATAGAGTGGCAACACCCTACCATCCACAAACGAGCGGGCAAGTGGAACTGTCGAATAGAGAACTGAAGGGGATTTTAGAAAAAATAGTTAATACCTCGAGGAAGGATTGGTCACGGAAGTTGGACGATGCTTTATGGGCTTATCGCACTGCCTTCAAAACCCCAATTGGTATGTCTCCGTTCAGATTGGTTTATGGGAAAGCGTGTCACTTGCCGGTAGAACTTGAACATAAGGCATACTGGGCCGTCAAGCAGTTGAACATGGACTTGAATGCCGCGGGAGAGGAGAGAATGCTGACTTTGAACGAGCTTGATGAGTTTCATCTCGAAGCATATGAAAATGCCCGTAATTATAAAGAGAAGACAAAAAGGTGGCACGACAAGCACATCCGGGTCAAGGCTTTTGAAGTTGGGCAGAAGGTATTGTTGTTCAACTCTAGACTTAGGCTTTTCCTCGGAAAACTTAAGTCTAGATGGTCCAGACAATTCACTATAACGAGGAAACATGCATCCGGAGCAGTGGAAGTCACACATGAGGAAAAGGGCACTTTCACGGTTAATGGACAAAGGTTGAAGCCATACATTGAGGGGGTGATGAGTTGCAAGTTCATCCCAATCCGGCTGGACATCCCAACCTAAATGATGGAAAGAGTCAAGCTTCCGACTATAAACAAGCACTTTTTGGGAGGCAACCCAAGTGTTTTTAACTTTCTGATTTTAAATTTTGCTGTTCGAATTTATCTCATTTCATTTTAGTTTGTATAAAATTTGATGTTTTTATTGTTTTTGGGTGTTTCAGGTGAAGTCTAGAGCCAAAGGAAGGTATAAAAAATTTCCAGACTTCGCTGGGGCGAAGAACATTTCTTCGCCGCGGCAAAGAGACATGAAGAAAACCAGGTTTGCTACTGGAGGATTTCGCCGCGGCGAAGTAATTGTTGTCGCTGCGGAGAAGGAAAGGAAGTAATTTGCTGAAAAATTGGCTAAGGCATTTCGCTGCGGCAAAGAAATTTTCTTCGCCGAGGCGAAGTTAGCCTTGAACTCTCGGGAAGTTTTCGCCCCGGCGAAGAATTTTTCTTCGCCGCGGCGAAACCTGGGAATTTTTAGGGTAATGAACGATGAACGTCGCCGGGGCGAAGATCCTTCTTCGCCGCGGCGAAACCTGGAAAAGTTGATTAGGGTTTATGCATGATGAACTTCGCCGCGGCGACCAGCTTTTTTTATATATACCAACTTTTCTTCTTCTCATTTTCACGCCGCCTTGCATTTTGAGTTGAGAAAAAATTTTCCAACTTTCAATCTTTCACTTCTATTTTGCTTTTCCAACCAAAACTATCACTCTACAACATTCCTAAACACCAAAACAACCCATTTCAACAACAAATTTCACGAAAATTTCACAAAAAATTTTGGATCGAAAATTTGGGGCTTTCTTATTTGGGTCGTTTCCGGTTCAATTGGTGGTGCAAACTCCTTAATATCGGTAAGATCTCGCAACCCCAAAGCTTTATTTCAGAAAATTTTAAGTCTATCATCATAGATCTAAGAATTTTGTTGAACTTTTGACTTGAGAATTTTGGGTTTGTTTGAGTTGTGATTTTGATTAATGTTGAGAAGTTTGTGAACCAATTGATTGTTAGAAGTGTGGGTGTTGATTATTTGGAGTGTTTGTGTTGAATTGAAAAATTGTAGTTTGGGGGTTGAATTGCAAATTTTTGGAAGTATGGATTGTTTTTGCAGGTTTGACGTGGCTGTGTTTTTGTAGGTCTAATTCCTTGGGGTTAATAGTTGGATTGAATTTCAGTAATCAATAGCTCCAAAAATTAAGCATAAGAGCAAGGGGAAGAATGTTGACAACCGGTTTGTGAACGAGGCAGCCCGTAAACGTTATGAGGAGGTGATCAAACGAAAGGATAAAAGTTTCATCCCTGAGCGTGGATTGGACAGCACCACAATCTGTGGACTGGAGTAGGGGTAGACGTTGGGACATGTTCATGCGTGCTCCTGATGTGCTGGCTGTAGAACCGTTGGTGAGAGAGTTCTATGCCAACTTCCCAAATGTCAGGAAGAGATTGTGTTTGTACGAGGGGAGGATGTGCCATTTTCAGCAAAGGATATCAACAACTTCTATAACTTGCCGGAAATTCTCACTGATAAGTATGTGGAGTTCAAAACATCAAACTTTGAGGATGCTATTATCTTGTCGGTCATTGCGAAACCTGGGACAGCATGGGAAGTGTCTAAAAAACAGAAAAAGACACTCAAAGGAACACAGTTGACACCAATGGCTCGACTGTGGCAGGACTTTGTTTGTGCTAAATTAATGCCGGAGACGCACTACAGCACAGTGACTCATGAGAAGGCGTTATTGCTCTACTCTATTGCCACAGGAAAGAGTATGGATGTGGGAGACATCATTTATGAGAGTGTCAGGCTAGCATCCAAAAAGGGGCGATCGAGCTACTGTTTCCCGCATCTCATTACAGTCATGTGCCTAAAAGCGGGGGTCAAGGTTCAAGATGATGAGCAGCGTATTCATCCGGCTCCAACTCTAAATGACGATTATTTCAAGAAACACCTTGACCGAACCGAAGCTGCCCAACCCAGAGCAGGGGCGAAGAGGTAGAGAACGAGCATGACCACATCATCCAGCTCCACAGGGTCACAAAAAGAAATGATGCAAGAAATGATGGGCATGATGAAATATATGAAGAAACGACAGGATTGGATGATGGAGCGGACCCAGAGCATTCATGAATTGCTGACAAACAGCTTCAAGGAGCTAAAGGTTGACACTTCCGCATATCAATGGGTTGACTGGAACTCAGATGAGTGGGCGGAATCAGAGGAATCAGAGGAAGATGAGGAAGATGAAGAGGAAGAAGAGGAAGAACAAGACTAAACCGGAGCACCTGTTTATGTTTTGTTTAATTGCTTTCATTTATTTTTTTGTCCAGTTGAAACTTAAACTCATTTTATTTTGGTTTTGGATTTTGGTTATTTTGTTAGTTGTTTAGTAGATGTTTTTAGTTAGTAGTTGTTAAAAGGGCGAGATTAGGGTGTAATATTTTCAATTTAATTGTGAATTCGTTCTAACATGAGGGACATGACAGTTTTATTGTTTTGGACAGATTTTGGATGATGAAAAGTCCGAGAACGGGTGATCATTGTGGAGCGACGATTCATGAATTAACCAGGGAGCTTTCTCGTACCTTTATTGATTTTTTGTATTATTATTTTCTATTCCTGATTTGTTCATAATGGAACATTGGGGACAATGTCATATTTAGTTTGGGGGTAGGGAATAGATTTTGAGTTTAAGGGTATATTGGCTAGAAACCAGTGACTGCCTTAAAAACTGCCTAGCAGTACTTGGCGACCTCGGGTTTAACAACGCCGCGTACACCTTAAAATAGAAAAAAAAAATTTATTTTTGTGTTGTATTTTTCTTTTGGTTGTTTTGTTTTGCCGATGATGAGTTGTATAAATCAATGATGAGAATAAGATTGTTGAATTTTTATTGTTGAGAAATGTTAAGCATTGCATCAAGTTTACGTTTATTGACTGGATTTTGATTGAGGTTGGTTGAGTGGTTCAACCACGATTTTCATTTTCGGCATGCTTAGATTCATTTTATGCGATTAGGAAAAGTCTTGATAATGTTGGTGGACTCTAGAACCTAGTTGAGAAATGCTTGAGGCGAAATTTTAGGATTAGACATGGTTGAGGAGATGATTTAGGCATTTTTCAGAACGTTTGAGCCTTTCTAGCCAACCCATGAATGAAATTATCCCTAGTCACCCATTTGAGCCATTCGAACTTTGCTTTATTTTTCTTGGAAAACAACAGAATTGTAAATTCCTTTTTACCCTAAACACTATATCGTACCCTTAGGAGAATTCGGTCCTAGTGCAAAACAAAGAACGAAACGAGTGTACAAATGAGCAAAAGATTAGTTTGGGGGTTAAGAGAAGAAAAATGAAGAAGAGACCAAAAAGAATGATGTGGGGGTTGAGAGAAAAGAATAAAAACAAAGGAGGTAGTCACCTCAATTCAATTCTATTGATTGTGTTCTTTAAAAAAAAAAAAAAAAAAAAAAAAATTAACACAATGCTGCCTAGTTTAAGGGTATACCGGCTAGAAACCAGAACCCGCCTTAAAAACTACCTAGCAGTATTTGGCGACCTCGGGTTTAACAACGCCATGTACACCTTAAACGAGTCTCCCCTGCATTTATGGTATCCAAAAGTTTTTAAGGATACGCGTTTGAAGGTTGTGAACTAGTGGACATGTCGATTGGTGTTGAGAAAGTGTGGATTTCGATGTGATTTTAGTTTTGCTTTAGGACAACCGAGTTCTCTTACTTTGTTTCCTATCCTTTTATTGGAGCCCATGACCCGAGCCTAACGTTACAAGCTTTTAAAGACCTTTTGATTCTCATCTGTGTTTAGTCCTCATTAGTGGAGAGCAGTTCGATATTTAGGCTTATGGAGTCTGCCACCATTTGATAAACTTTACAATTTTTGCATAAAATAATCCGGGAAGTTGGAATGTGGATTGAAGTGGGGATCACCTACTTGGTGGACCGATTGAGGAAGGAGTTCGATGTAAGCTTATAACTTGGAGTGTCAAACATTTCTGATAATAATTTTTCAACAATTTGTGAGACATGTGCAATTTCTAGGCAATTCATTGTGGAATTTGAGTTTTGTTGATTTTGGTTTTTCAGTTTTGTTTGTGTGTTTTCATGTTTTTGTTTTTTTTTTTTTTTTTTTGTCTTTGTTTTCGTTAGTTTTGTACTGTATGCTCGGGGACGAGCATCTCTTTAGTTTGGGGGTAGTTGATAATCCGTAAATTGTACAGCTTTTATTTGATCTTTTTGTCGGATTTCAGGTACTTTCTAGTGCATTTTTACATGAATTGGTGCTTAATTCTTTACTTTTCGCGTTTCAGGTTAAAATGGACTTTTTGAGCAAATAAAGACAAAATTTGATAGTTTTGACTCAAAAATTAGCGGATCTCGGAAGATAGGAGAGTTCCAAAGCAGGACAAAGCACGATGAAGCTTGTTTCCAGAATCGAACGAAGAAGCAAGCAGAGTGGCAGTTCTGTAAATTTCAGAACTTGTGAAGGAGCTTCGCCCCAGCGAAGAAATTGTCTTCCGCTGGCGAAGTAAGCGAACGATGTGGGATTTCTTCATTCTTGGCCGCGGCGACAGTCAACTTATTCAGTTTTGTAAACGCACAGTTTCGTGTTGTACATGTTTTTGGCTAGGTTTTTGGACTAAGTATAAAAGAAAAACTTAACCTTTTGCCAAGGGAGCTTGAGCTGTTTAGGTTTAGCCGTTTTTACACTTTTCTTAGAGTAAAGCTAGAGTTTTCAGATTGTTTAAGGGAGAAGGTTCAGATTTTGACTAGAAGATTCATCTTTTGGGGAGATTTCTTATCTTTCATCTCAGTTTCATTATGTTTAACTTGTTTATTTCTATTTTTCGTTTTTGTAGTATTAAATTAGCTATGAACTAATCCTTTATGGGTTAGGGTTTTGATTGTAGTTTGGATTTAATGGGTTAAGTGTTTGATTGTGTTATTTCCATGTGAATAAGCTTTGGGTGTGTGTTACTCTGAAATTAAATGCTGTATGTGATGAACATGATGAGATTGAGAAATAATTCATGTTAGGCTTCTTGGGTAATCACCATTATAGTATTGGATGCTAGAGATAGATTCAAGAATTAATGAAATCAGTTTAGGATTCTTGTGCTTAATGAATTTAGAATTATTAACCTTCAATTTGTTGGGTGCGGAATGTTAATAAGGATGAATACGAAAACATAGCCCAAGAGGGTATGTTAACATATTAGTGAATCCGATTTACAACCATTGCGCAGGAATGTGGAAATAGTGTAATGTTCATGTTTAACCCATAAAAGTCCAAACGAAGTCAAAACCCTACCCGTTTTACTTGAATTGATATTCTGTGTTTCATTTGCTTTCTTAATTAAGATTTAATTCTTTGTTTAATTTCATTTTTGTTTTCTTTTTCATTACAATTTGCTCCCACCAATCCAAAGAATTTGATTGCTTCAACTTGATAACGTTAGGAAACTTAGTGCTTTGCTACCAGTCCTCGTGGGAACGATATCCTACCCATCACTTTATTACTTGAGCGACTAGTATACTTGCTATTTTTGCATGTTGTAGTAAACACGCATCAACGAGCTTCCTCAATTTCCAGTCCAAAAGCGAAATTGATGTTTACGTGATAAAACTTTAGCGAGTATTAAACTTTTTTTCGGAGCAGAATCCTGCAAAGTTCATCCAGCTGCCCAAATGCTCTATATTGGTTACGATAAGCTGAAGGTTTAGTAAACACTTTTATCTGTTTGAATTTGATAGGGATGGTGATGGGGATGATTGAGAATGATAGCTTTCCTGATCAGACATACGATACGTAATCTGTCTATGTTGTAAGTACATATATTGGAGGTGGCAGCATTGCAGGTTGGGTTTGGATTTGCACATGTAGTAGATCTTAAGGGTTTGAGGATTATTTTTGGTGTAAATTTCGGTAAGCAAAAGTTGTATATGAGGAATTGTGGAATGGTTCTTACTTCAACCACGATAATAATGGTAGCCGCTCAAGTTCATCCATTCAAGCTAATCAGTTTACTGGACAATGGTATGTTGCAACTGATTAACTTCATTCATTGATATTCTCAATTATCCAGGCCTGATAAATCTTGATTTATTTATATTGTTTCACATGTTTCTATTTCTCAATATAGTTCAAATCTGATAAGACAAGAACTTACCAGGTGTGTCTCTAATGTAGTTATGCACAAGCATGTGCTCTTTCGGTGATAGTTGATGAAGACAAAGCAAAAGAGCATTAGAGAAGGTTTTTCTCTATAATATCTTAAAGAATATGGATGCACTGATCAATGGGATCTACATTGGAGCAGGTTGACATGACAACATTGCATTCAAGAAAAAATATGGTGCAGTGTTACATATGCGATTCTTTATGCGATTATTGTGGAGATTTGGTTGATATGGGATTTCAAGTTGCCATTGAAATCTATGAAGCACCATGGTCTGAAAATGGACTCGGGTAAGAACCCCCTAGCTTTATCAAACACTGTTATCTTATAGCTTAGTTAATTGGCTGTTAACTAAGGTATGAGTTTGTGTTTTTTAGATCTAAATCTATCTTAAATCTGTATAGATTTCATTGCATCATCTGTTTTGTCAGTTCATTTATTTTTTTGGTGGATGTCCCGTTTAACCATTTTCTAGTAGATTCTTGATGTTGTGAAATGTTGGACAAAGCTCGGGTAGTTATAATATCTAGTAGATAATATTTTTGCTCCTTAGGTGATGGAGGAGGAGAAGAACAACATAGATAGATAATATAGGATTCTATATAGGGAGATAGAGAGAAATTAATAGGTTAAGAGGAGAAATCAAGAAAGGGATACCAAGGACTAAAATACTCTATCCTAAAATGTAGAAGATAAGGACCAAATACCCATTTGCACCCGTCCTTTACGTCTTGCAACATCAGGTTACTGCCTTTAGGACAATTTTCTGCCGATTACAATTGGAAACTTTATATTCGCATAATTTACTGAAAATTATCCGCTTCCGAACTATTTGTTCGATAATTCACTGACTCATTGTTGTTTTCTGCGTAGTTATTCTTTCTAAACTCCTGAAGCTTGGACCATTGTTGATTGTTTTAGAGCGCTAAGTTACATGCATTCTTTGGCCGTATGGGCAATGGGCTCGTACAAGGCCAAAACCTTGTAAGAATGGAAAGAAACCATCAATAAATGAAGAATGTTTGTATATATATCATGTAGGATTCTGCAAAGTTGCTCGCCTTGTAAAGGTATCGGATGGGAAAACGCTTAAAGGTCTTTTATGGTCACTCTTGTATTACACTTACAAGAAGATTTTTCCATAATTGATTGGTTCTTGTGAGTTATTACCGTCATGCAATTTTATGTATTGTAATGAGTTGTATTTTAAAAGAAAACATTTGAAATGCTTTCTTTATTAGACAATTTGTGGTTTATAACCCTATTGCCTCTAATGGAGTTTTGTTCCTACTAATGATGTGCAAAGAATAAGAAAGACATTTTGAATACTTTTCCTGATTAATTTAAGATCTTAATTTAGTTTATTTTCTTATTTTTTTTAATTTGTTTTCTCTATTTTTTTTTTCCTTATGTTATGCCAAAGGAAAAAGTTTTCACGCCAAACCTCTGGAACCAGAAACACAGAGCAAGCGAAGCAGAAGAATGGAACCAGAAGATCAAACCCGAGAAGAAGAAGACACAGACACGGCTATGGCGGATACTAACTAAAACGCAGAAGCAACAGAGCCCAACTCTCTAGACTCAAGAGAGTCAAGTGACTCGGACTCAGACACAGACTCGAAAGATGAAGCACAGCAAAAATTATCGAGTCCCAGCTCACCAATGAGCCCTCCAACTATGTTAAAGTACGTTTTATAATCAATTTGAATATGAATTTCAATACCTAGTTCTTGGATTTTTGTTTTTAGTAATAACATTGTTTTGCTTTTTTATCGTTTTTGTTGGTGGTTTTAGTACATAAGGGTTTTGAGGAAGATGGGTGAGATTGAAAGCTGAGACAAGCAAGCGAAGCTATGAATGAGATTTTTTCCATTAATTCCTATTATGTGGCAAGAGTGGGCTCGAGATGAAGCTTCTATTTCAATTGGGTATGTTTTAGTTTTTGCATTTTGTGTTCTTGTTATTGGTTTCATGATCAAATTTTGATCGCTTAGGGTTTATTGTTAACGAGATAAAGTATAAAGAGAAAAATTAAATGGATTCGTTTGAAAGGAGGAAGTGATTATCTTTTGGGGTTTAAATGGTGAAAATGATGTTGAATTCAAGTTTATGTGACTTCTATCTACTGAGCCTTAGCTCAAATGTCGGCTTAATTGAGTAAAAGAAATGAAGTTTTGAGCTTTCTTCCTTTCTATTTTTTTTTCGTATGTTGTAACTAGAAAGCAATGATGGTTGACTTGGGAGGTTGGTTTTTGATAATTTGTAGCTGTCTGATATTTTGTTTGTTTATAGATTTTGAGTTCCCTCTTGTTATTACTTTTATGGACAGCCTGCTTGCCCTCTTGCAAAACTCATTTCTCTTAGTATAAGTATATTAGCTTCTCCAAAACATGAAGCTCAATGTTGAAAAATCAGTAAGTGTACTTTCGATGTGATTACCTCCAAAGCAAAAAAAATAAAAGGGTGGTCGCTAAATTTTTAAGATTTTGATCTTTTCTTGTTCTGCATGAGTGATACTAAAGCTTTGGGTATACTTTAAGATTTTATCGCTCTGTCTAGCTGAAGGTAGTTTCTTACTGATTCTCTGCTTCAACTTTATAGACCTGAGGCATTTTTGGGGATTGAGAAGATTTATGAAAGGAGTTTCGATTATCTCAATCGGTTTTTGTTATCATTATGGATTTTGAATTACTTTATGCATTGATTTATAGATTAAAACATAGTGATCTTAAGAATTCTTACTTGTGGTATTTTTAGTTATTTTCCTAAAAATAATTTTCTGATAAAAAAATTCAGCTTGCCGGATCTATGACTTTTGAATGGCTGAATTTTTCCAATAAGTAATTATTAATAACAAAATGGCTCATTAGTTTCATTCATATGGTAGAGATGATTGTAGGCTTCTTACATTTGTGATGGTGTTTAAAGACACATGGTTCCTTTTGGATGCATCATCAAATTTTTCTACCAAATTGGACAATAGGATAAAACTTTTTCAAACTTCTGGGGAGTGGAAATTGATAGAGCACCACCAATATCATACGGGGAGAAGGGATAAAAGGGGTAATTAGTGGTTAGGTGTGAGAGTTTGTTAGCTTAAGCACGTGGAGATAGTGGTGAGAATATTGTGATTAGTTAGTATAAACTTGGGCAGAATATGTTTTAGTGGGAATTGTTGGGAGGTCTCCAGCTCCTCGATTTGCTAGGCTATCATATATTTCTTTTTCGTCATCTCTTTACACTTTTCCATGAGAAGTTTGTATTTCCATTTTCAAAGTCAAATCATTATAGAAGATATCAGTATTATTCTGAAATCCTTTGTTCATTGAAGTGTTTATCTGTATTGAGTGATTGAAGTTCTAGGTTTCTAACATAAATCTATTTTTTTAAGTGGCAATACATTTTGGAAGTTTTAATTGCATGTTGTCATCTTTTTCCCTACTTTTTGTGGAAAATTAAGTTCTTGCTACTTTCAGTCAGATTTTGCGTATATGTGGAATCAGGGGATAAAAACAGTAACTTCGTTCTTTGGAGTTCCTTTATCTAAGTAATTCTGTAAAATTGAATGACTAGAACTTGTTCTGATGCATGTCTCACTTTGGTGTGCTTGCTTGAGATTTATGCAAGAATCTGATCCATCTGTACGTGAATTTTCACCTGATGGTATTGTGAAGGCAAGAAATCTCTTCGAGCGTGCTATAACTACTGCTGGTTTGCATATTGCTAAAGGCAATAAAATATGGGAAGCATACAGGGAATTTGAGCAAGCCATTCTCGATACCATAGATGAGATCAGCATTAAGGTGAGAATTTATAATATATATTAGAAACTTTTTAGAAAATGTGCCTAAAGGGGATGCATTCTATTAATCAATTTACTCGATTATTTAAAGTCTTATTCCATCCTACTGGTTTGGTATTATGGTTAATAATGCTTTTGTGGGTCTTCCTTTATATTTCCTAGAACCATGGCTCAAGTTGCATGCCCTGTTTATTTTAGAAACTTTTTTTTTTTAATTTTTTTGTCATCTATGTATAGTTCATAAATTTTGTTCTTTCATTTCCCTATGAAGTGCTATGTACCAAGAAAAAGTATCGTTTTCAAAATTTACATTTGGAAAATTATCGCTCTTTTGCAAAGAAAAAGAAAAACAGGTTCAGCATCCAAAGTATATTTCACCGTCGGTTGTCTGCTCCCCTTGCTAACCTAAGGTCAATCCTTCTTGCCTACAAGTCTTGGGAGGTGGGAACTGGGACCGCTCTAGATATTGAATCGTGATTTAGATGGGATTCCTTCTCCTGTTGCCTCACGTACCAAAAGGCATTGGAGATGTATAATGCTCGCTGATTTTGAAGAAGCAGTTGCAAGGCGGGATATATCCGACTGCGAAAAATTTCAACAATTCACGGTATATGGCATTGACTATCGGATATTGTTTTAGACGGCTAAATGATAATCTTTGGGTTCTTACATGATACCTTAAGAATTTAGGTTAAATGGTAACTTGATATGATATTAAAGTGTAGAGGTCATGATTTGAGTCTCCCATCTATTACATCCCTGCTTTGTATTTGGGTTGGTCTTTACATCCGAATTTTGGGCTTGGTTTATGTAACATGTGAAGTTGCACGTTACAAAGCTGAATATCATTGTTGTGCCTTTACCTTTTCAAGCTTAAGCTTTTAGGTCAAGTTATTTATCAACAAAGTTGTTGTTGAAATTTCAGTATAATTTCAATTTCTTATGGTCTTTCTTGCTTCTAATATAGGTAATCAGTTTATGTAAACTTTAGATCTTCTCTTCTTCTTCTTCTTTTCGTGAGGGTGGGGGGTCGTATAAGAACTTGCAATGTGGCAATAGGTTACCTTTTTTTTTTTTTTTTTTTCCCTTTGTTAAAGTGTTAATGCTATTATTTTAATTTGAAATTTTTGCAGATCTACTTGAAGTTTGAAAGGTCTTGGACGGAGATCCAAATTGTGTTCAACTTCTCTATAAACGTGCTATTACCGAGTTTCCTGTATCAAGTGATCTTTGGCTTGGTTATACTCTCTATTTGGATAAAACCTTGAAGGTTTCACTCATATTTTCTCTTTTCAATTCTTTATGTTCCGGGTATTTGTAATTTTAGCAATTAATCATCTCTTTTTCCCTCAGGTAGGAAATATTGTGTGGGATGTTCATTCCAGGGCTAGGAAAAATTGTCCTTGCATTGGTGATCTTTGGGTTCGATCTTTGCTTGCTTTGGAACGTTGCCGTTCACCTGAGAAAGAGATATCTACTGATAAATTTCAGTTGTTACCTGATGCGTGTTTCCTACAACATGCAAATGTAGCAAGTATACTAATCGCACAAGTAATAAAATGATGAGTAGAGTATCGTTCCCACAAGGATTGTTAGCTAAGCACTAAGTTTCCTAATGTTATCAAGTTGAAGCAATCAATTTCTTTGGATTGATGGGAGCGAATTCAATTAAACTTAACAATAAATTTTAAACTAAAACTTAATTAAGAATGCAATATGAAAACACGGATAATCAATTCAAGTAAAACGGGTAGGTTTTTGACTTCATTTGGATTTTATGGGTTAAACCTAAAAATTACACTACATTCACATTCATACGCAATGGTTGTAAATCGAACTCACTAAGGTGTTAAACATACCCTCTCGGGCTATTTTTTCCTATTCATCCTTATTAATCTTCCGCACCCAACAATTTGAAGGTTAACAATTCCAAACTCATTAAGCAAAAGAATCCTACAATGATTTCATTAATTCTTGAATCTATCTCTAGCATCCAATACTATAATGGTGATTACCCAAGAAGCCTAACATGATTCATTTCTCAATCTCATCGTGTTCATTACATATTTCATTAAAACTCAGAGTAAACACACAACCAAAGCATACTCATATGAAAATAAAACAATCAAACACTTAACCCATTAAAAATCCAAACTACAATCAAAACCCTAACCCAAAATAGGTTAGTTCATAGCTAAATCAACAATACAAAAACGAAAAACGAAATTAATCAAGTTAAACATAATGAAGATGAGATAAAAGATAAGAAATCTCCCCAAAAGATGAATCACTTAGTTAGAATCGAATCTTCACCCTTGTTACAATCAAAATCGCTCAAAAACTCATCCAAAGAAAATGTAAAAGCTCCTTGACACAAAAAAAAAAAAAAAAAACGAAGACCCTCAAAATCTCATCCAAAGAAAATGTAAAACCTCTTTCACCTAAAAAACGAAGACTCCTGGGCAAAAAGCTAAGTTTTTCTTTTATACCTCGCCCAAATTACCTAGCCAAAACACGCACAAAGTAAAACTGTGCGTTTAACAAAACTAAAAATAATGACCGTCGCCACGGCGAAGAGAGAAGCAGACATGCTCGTTGTTGGCTTTCTTGGCCGCGGCGAAGACAATTCCTTGGCCGGGGCGGCGAAGCTTCTTGAAAAGTTTTAAAATTACAGAACTGCCACTCTGCTTGCTTCTTCGCTTGATTCTTCGATTCTCGGTGCTCTCTCTTGGGAACAAGCTTCATCGTGCTTTATCCTGTTTCAGAACTCTCCTAACTTCTGAGATCCGCTAACTTCTAGGTAAAAAATTTCCAATGTTGTCCTTATTTGCTCAAAATGTCCATTTTAACCTGAAACACGAAAAGTAAAGAATTAAGGAACAATTCAGGTCAAAATGCACTAGAAAGTACCTGAAATCCGACAAAAAGGTCTAATGAAAACTGTATAATTTACGGATTATCAAATACCCCCAAACTAAAGATATGCTCGTCCCCGAGCATACGGTACGAAACTTAACGAAAACAAAGACATTAAACAAAAAAAACACAAAAACATACACAACAAACTGAAAAATGAACAACCCAACAAGATTCCAATTCCACCAACAAATTGCCTAGAAATTGCGCAAGTCTCAAAAGCTGTTCCAAAATTATTATAAGGAAATGCTCAAGACTCCAGGAAGCTATAAGCATTATCGACTGTCTTCCTCAATCGGTCTACCAAGTAGGTGATCCCCACTTCAATCCACATCTCAACTTCCCAGATTATTTTATGCAAAAAATGTAAAGTTTATCAAATGGTGGCAGACTCCATAAGCCTAAATATCGAACTACTCTCCACTAATGAGGACTAGACAAAGATAAGAATCAAAAGGTCTTTAAAAGCTTGTAACGTTAGGCTCGGGTAGTGGGTTCCAAGAAAAAGATAGGAAAACAAAGTAAGAGAACTCGGTTTTCTTCATGCAAAACTCAAATCAAATCGAACTCCACTTCTTTTCAACCAACAATCAACATGTCCACTTATTTACCACCCTCAAACTCGTATCCTTCTTATTTTTGAAATTACAAATGCGCGGGTTTAATGTGTACATGGCATTGTTAAACCTGAGGTCGCCAAATACTGCTAGGCAATTTTTAAGGCGGTTACTGCTTTCCAGCCGATATACCGTTAAACCCGGTTAACGACAAACTTTTTTTTTTTTTTTTTTTTTTACACATGAAACCGAGGTGACTACCTCTTTTGTTTTTATTTCCTTTCTTTCAACTCCCAAACTATTCTTTTGCTTATTCGTACACTCTTCCCGTTCTTTGTTTTGCACTAGGACCGAATTCTCCTAAGGGTACGATAAAGTGTTTAGGGTAAAAGGATTTTCTAAGAAAAATAAAGCAAAAGTTTCATACAGCTCAAATGGGCGACTAGGGACAATTTCATTCATGGGTTGGCTAGAAAGGCTCAAACGTTCCGAAAAATGCCTAAATCATCTCCTCAACCAAGTCTAATCCTAGAATTTTGCCTCAAGCACTTCTCAACTAAGTTCTAGAGTCCACCAACATTATCAAGACTTTACCTAACCACATAAAATGAATCTAGGCATGAAAAAAAAAATGAACATGGTGGCTGAACCACTCAACAAACCTCAATCACAATCCAGTCAATAAACATAAACTTGAAGCAATGCTTAACATTTCTCAACAATAAAATTGCAACAACCCTATTCTCATCATTGATTTATACAATTCATCATCGGCAAAAACAATCAAACAAAAGAAACAAATAACAAAAATAATTTTTTCTTTTCGGTTTCAGTTTAAGTGGTACGTAGCGTTGTTATACCAGAAGTCACCAAGTGTTGCTAGGTAGTTTTTAAGGCAGGTATGGGTTTCCAGCCAATATACCTTTAAACTAAGTTTTTTAAAAATTCCAATTCCTACCCCCAAACTAAACATGACATTGTCCCCAATGTTCCATTATGCATAAATCAGGAATATAGAATAATAAAACAAAAAAGGTACGAGAATGCTCCCTGGTTAATCCATGACTTATCGCTCCACAATGAACACCCGGCCTCGGCCTTTCATCTCCCAAATCTGTCAAAATAATTGAAACTGTGGTGTCCCTTATATTAGCACAAATTCACGACTAACTTGAAAAAATTACAACCTAATCTCGTCCTTTCAAAAACTACAATTTAAAGACAACAACTAAATAACTAACAAAATAAACAAAATCCGAAACAAAATAAATCTGAGTTCAATGTTTCAAGTGGACACAAAATTAAATGAAAACAATTAAACAAAAACAAAACAAAACAGGTGCTTTGGTTCAATCTTCTTCTTCCTCCTCCTCTTCTTCTTCCTCATCTTCCTCTTCTTCCTCAGAGCCCATCCACTAATCCGAGTTCCAGTCGGCCCATTGGTATGCTGAAGTGTCAACATTGAGCTCCTTGAAGCTATTCGTCAACAGCTCATGCATCATCTGAGTCTGCTCCACCATCCAATCCTGACGTCTCTTCATATATTTCATTAAGCCCATCATTTCCTGCATCATTTCTTTCTGTGAACCTGTGGAGCTGGATGATGTGGCAAGGCTTGTTCTCTGCCTTTTCGCCCCTGCTCTTGGTTCGCGAGACGAGCCCGGTCAAGGTGTTTCTTGTAATATTCTAAGTCTAGAATTGGAGCAGCATGAATGCGATGCTCGTCATCTTGAACCTTGACTCCAGCTTTAAGGCATAGGGTTGTGATGAGATGCGGGAAATTGTAAATTGTTCGCCCCGGTTTTGCTGCTAGATTGATGTTGTTAAAAATCATGTCTCCCACATCAATACTCTTCCCTGTGGCAATCGAGTAGAGCAGAACTGCCTTCTCATGAGTCATAGTGCTGTAGTGCGATTTTGGCATTAGTTTCGCACAGACAAAGTATTGCCACAGACGAGCCATCGGTGTCAATTGCGTTCCCTTAAGAGTCTTTTTCTGTTTCTTTGACACTTCCCACTCTGCACCCGGTTTTGCAATAACTAGAAGGATTAAACTGTCATCAATCCTTGATCTCTTGAACTGCACATACTCATCATTGAGAATCTCCAGTAGGTTATAGAAATCATTAATCTCCTTTCCCATAAATGGCACGTCCTCCCCTCTCACAAAAACCGTATCTTCCTTACACTGCGAGAGATTGGCATAGAACTCCCTTACTAGCGGCTCAACAGCCGCTTGCTCAAGAGCTCTCAAAAACATGTCCCAACGTCTCCCAATACTCCAATCAAAGGCCTGAGTAGCGGTTAAACCACGCTCCGGGATAATCCCCTTATCCTTTCTTTGGATTGCTGCCTCATACGTTTTGCGGGCTTCATCATTCACAAACCGGTTGTCTATATTCTTCCCTTTACTCTTACTCTTGCCCTTGTATGGTTGCTTAACTTTCGGAGCCATTGTTCCAAATGAAATTTCAATCCAAAATTATAACCCCAAAAATTGTGACCTAATTCTACACAGCCACTTCAAACCTGCAAAAACAACCAACACTTCCAAAAATTCGCAATTCACCCCCAAACTACAAATTTTCAATTCAACACAAACACTCCACAAATTCAAAACCCACACTCCTAACAATCAGTAAATGCAGAAACTACTCTTCTTCAAACACAATCAATGCTCAAAATCTTACCCAAATTTCACAATTCAATCGCAACTACAATCTTCAGATCTACGAACTAACACTTGAAATTTTGCAATAAAAAGCTTTGGGTATTCGAGATCTTACCAATATGAAGGAGTAATCGTTACCAATTAAACCGGAAACAACCTAGATCAAAAAGCCCCAAATTTTGGATCCAAAAATTTTTGTGAAATTTTCGGGAAAATTGTTGTTGAAATGGGTTGTTTTGGTGTTTAGGAATGTTATGGAGTAAGAAAATTGGTTGGAAAAGCACTAGGGAAGCAAAAGATGGAAGTTTGAAAAATTCTCTCTCAAATGAAAATGCAAGGCGGCGTGAAAAACGAAAAAGAAAAAGTGAGTATTTATAGAAAAGCGTCGTCGCCGTGGCGAAGAAGAAACTTCGCGCGGCGACGTTCTTCGTTTATGAACCCTAGAAATTTCCCAGCTTTCAAGGCGGCGAAGAAATTTTCTTCGCCGGGGCGAAATCCTCCCGAGGATACAAGGCTTATTTCGCCCGGGCGAAGAAAAATCTTCGCCGCGGCGAAATGCCTTAGAAAAATTTTGCAAATTTTGATTCTTTTTTCTTCGCCGGGGCGAACTCCTACAGGGGCAATACTCTATTTTTCTCATCTTGCTGCGCCTCGATGAAGAAAAATCTTCGCCGCGGCAAAGCTTGGATCATTTGGATTCCTTTCTTTTGCAGAAAACTTCACCTGAAACACCCAAAACAAAACCATAAAAATTCAAAAAGAACTCATAATGAAATTAAACAAAATCAAACAACCAAAATGAAAGAAAAAAGTTAAAAACACTTGGGTTGCCTCCCAAGAAGCGCTTGTTTATAGTCGAAAGCTCGACTTTCTCGATCCTTTAATCAGCCTGGACTATCCAATATAAAACATCCTGGAATTTTCCTTTGTACCGGAGCTTCAATTGCTGATGATCTTTTTCACACCGTGGCCTTGTTGAAAGTTTCACCACCCATTTCCATCCCTTGGTTATAACTTTGGTAGCTCGACTCTTCTCACCTACCACCATCCGTTTTCTTTGCTTAACTTCACCCTTTGTGATCCCAGTCACCCGTTCCTTATGCGAACTCAAACTCAACTGCGGCTTGTCTAGGAATTTTGTGCAACCCCTTCCGTAATGGTCCTCACTTTTGAACTGATTCGGTTTTACAATGCCGCTCTTAATTTCCACTTTAGGGTTATTCAGTTGGAAGGGCTTAATTCTTGAGTGATCCACCACATCGATTTTTAAGCACGACTCTTGTTTAAGTGGAGCTTTCATTGATTCAAGGACATCAAATGTTATTTCCTCATCTTGCATCCTCATGATCAACTTCTCTTCTTGAACGTCGATCAATGCTCTTTCGGTGGCTAGGAATGGTCGTCCCAGGATAAGCAGAATCTCTTTGTCTTCTTCCATATCCAACACAAAGAAATCCGCAGGGAAAATAAACTTGTCCATCTTAATCAACACATCCTCCACAATGCCCCTCGGATGCTTTATTGATTGATCTGCAAGTTGCAAGCATGTGGTTGTCAGCTTAACTTCACCAATTCCTAGTTTCCTGAATACAGAAAAAGGCATAAGGTTAATGCTAGCACCTAGGTCTTTAAAAGAACTCGATCAAAGGTTAAATCTCCTATAGTGCAAGGGATAGTAAAACTCCCTGGATCTTTTGAGTTTCGGGGGTAGCTTCTTCTGGAGAATGGCACTGCACTCTTCCGTAAGCATCACCGTTTCCTCATTTTCTAGCTTCCTCTTGTTCAATAAAATTTCTCTAAGAAATTTCGCTTAGCTCGGCATCTGTTGCAATGCATCTGCAAAAGGAATGTTAATATTCAGTTTTTTAAAAACATCAAGAAATTTAATAAACTGCTTATCCTGATTCTCTTTTCTAAGTCTTTGAGGAAAGGGTACGGGTGGTGTGTGATGCGCCAACTTTGGTGGAATCTCGGGAAATGGCAATTTCTCTTTCCTTTTCTTTTTCCCTTTTTCCTTTTTCTGTTCATCTTTCCTTAGGCTGGGTGGTTTCTCTTCAGCTTCAATTTCTTCATCAATTTCCTCATCAGAATCTTCATTTTTCTTTGATGAAGTTTCCTCTTTCCTTGGATTTCTCACCTTTTCTAAAACTCTCCCACTTCTCAGCGAAATTGCATTTACTTGCTCACGTGGGTTAGTTACTGTATTGCTTGGTAAGGAACCCTGTGGTCTCTCATTAAACTTCTTGGCCAATTGGCCCATCTGTACCTCCAGATTTTGAATGGACGCCCCTTGATTTCTAAAATTTGTCCTCGTCTCATTCATGAAACCTGTGGTCTCCTGCATGAATTTACCAAACATATCCTCCAATTTTGCCACTCTTGGATCTCCAGGTTGATTTGTCACTCCTGGTTGGTTATTTGGAACTGGCCTCTGGTTCCATTGGTTATTTTGCTAGTTTTGATTTCCCCAAGCCAGATTTGGATGATTTCTCCACCCCAGCTTGTATGTGTTGGAATATGGGTTGTTTGGTTGTCTCTGATTTCCTGCCAAGTAGTTGACTTGCTCCGTTGATGAAGATGATGAAGCAAATGTGTTCCCAACTTGACACTCGCTGCTCACATGGTTTCCTGTACAAAAATCACATGTTAATTGAGGTGCTTGTATAGAGTTTACCTGCATAGTTCCCAACTATTTTTGAAGTGCAGTGAGTTGGGCTGAGATGGATGTGAAGGCATCAACTTCATGAAGACTCGAAGATTTCCTTGTTGTTGCTCTCTCATTTGGTCTTTGATAGTTGTTGCTTGCCAAAACCTCAAGCAACTCATACACCTCCTCAGGTGTCTTATTCTACAAGGCCCCTCCTGAAGCTGCATCCACCATGGTTTGCACATTACCCATCAAACCATTGTAAAATGTTTGGACTTGAAGCCAAACTGGCAACCCATGGTGTGGACACTTCCTCATTAACTCCTTGTATCTCTCCCATGCCTCATATAATGACTCGGAATCATCTTGTAGAAATGATGTGATATCATTTATCAATTTTGCTGATTTAGCTGGAGGAAAGAACTTGGTGAGGAATTTCTATGCTAGATCATTCCAAGTTGTTATTGTTCCCAGTGGTAATGCCATTAACCACCCCTTGGCTTTATCTCCCAAAGAAAATGGGAATAATCGCAGCCTAATAGGATCATCCGACACTCCATTTGACTTGAAGGTGTCACAAATTTCTAAGAAATTTGCAATATGTTGATTTGGATCTTTCTTCAAATCGCCATTAAATCTAACCGACTGCTAGATCATCTGGATGATTGCCGGCTTGATCTCGAAGTTGTTTTCTTGCACCGTAGGTCTAGTGATACTCGACCCACTACCATTCACTGCGGGAACTGAAAATTTCCTTAGTGTTCTATTTTCTGGTTCAGCCATTTCAACAACTATGTCTTCCGTTTCTACAACAAGATTCTCTCTTTCTCTTCTCTCTCTGTTACGTCTTCTTACGGTTCTCTCAAGCTTAAGGTCAACAAGAACCACTAGTTGATGTCTCGCTCTTCACATAAACTGTACGAACAAAAGTGAAGGAAAGTGAGATCACACTTAACTAAAAATTAAAATAAAAAATAAAAGCTTCAATCTAGCTAACTATAGAAAAACTAAATGTTAACTTAAAACAGTCCCCGGCAACGGCGCCAAAAACTTGATGCGTGTTTCCTACAACATGCAAATGTAGCAAGTATACTAATCGCACAAGTAATAAAATGATGAGTAGAGTATCGTTCCCACGAGGATTGTTAGCTAAGCACTAAGTTTCCTAATGTTATCAAGTTGAAGCAATCGATTTCTTTGGATTGATGGGAGCTAATTCTAATTAAACTTAACAATAAATTTTAAACTAAAACTTAATTAAGAATGCAATATGAAAACACGGATAATCAATTCAAGTAAAACGAGTAGGGTTTTGACTTCATTTGGATTTTATGGGTTAAACTTAAAAATTACACTACATTTACATTCATACGCAATGGTTGTAAATCAAACTCACTAAGGTGTTAAACATACCCTCTCGGGCTATGTTTTCCTATTCATCCTTATTAACCTTCCGCACCCAACAATTTGAAGGTTGACAATTCCAAACTCATTAAGCAAAAGAATCCTACGATGATTTCATTAATTCTTGAATCTATCTCTAGCATCCAATACTATAATGGTTATTGCCCAAGAAGCCTAACATGATTCGTTTCTCAGTCTCATCATGTTCATCACATATTTCATTAAAACTCAAAGAAAACACACAACCAAAGCATACTCATATGAAAATAAAACAATCAAACACTTAACCCATTAAAAATCCAAACTACAATCAGAACCCTAACCCAAAATAGGTTAGTTCATAGCTAAATCAACAATACAAAAACGAAAAACGAAATTAATCAAGTTCAACATAATGAAAATGAGATAAAAGATAAGAAATCTCCCCAAAAGATGAATCCCTTAGTTAGAATCGAATCTTCACCCTTGTTACAATCAAAATCGCTCAAAAACTCATCCAAATAAAATGTAAAAGCTCCTTAACAAAAAAAGCGAAGACCCTCAAAAACTCATCCAAAGAAAATGTAAAAGCTCCTTCACCTAAAAAACAAAGACTCCTGGGCAAAAAGCTAAGTTTTTCTTTTGTACCTCGCCCAAATTACCCAGCCAAAACACGCACAAAGTAAAACTCTGCGTTTAACAAAACTGAAAATAATGACCGTCGCCGCGGCGAAGAGAGAAGCAGACATGCTCGTTGCTGGCTTTCTTCACCGCGGCGAAGACAATTCCTTCACCAGAGCAAAGCTTCTTGAAAAGTTTTAAAATTACAGAACCGCCACTCTGCTTGCTTCTTCGATTCTCGATGCTCTCCCTTGGGAACAAGCTTCATCATGCTTTATCTTGTTTCAGAACTCTCCTAACTTCTGAGATCCGCTAACTTCCGAGTCAAAAATTTCCAATGTTGTCCTTATTTGTTCAAAATGTCCATTTTAACCTGAAACACGAAAAGTAAAGAATTAAGGAACAATTCAGGTCAAAATGCACTAGAAAGTACCTGAAATCCGACAAAAAGGTCTAATGAAAACTGTATAATCTACGGATTATCATTACCCTTCATCTGTTGAGAATTATGAGAGATTGTTTTAAGTAGCTTAAGAGTAATGAAGTTTCACAAACTTTAGTGTTGGAATTTCATTCTGCTCCTTTTACAAATATAGAGGTTTACTCTTGTTTAAAAAGATTTTTACATCATATTCAGTCTTTGAGAAGTCCCTTTTATGCACTTTTTCGACCATTGAGGAGGTAAAGATATCTTTTCTCTAATATGCAGGCTTGACTTACTACTCTTTGTAACTTGCTATTGTTTCATCTTCGTGTTATGCATAAAAGATCTTTGTTAATTGGATCCTCTTTGTTTCAGTACCTAAACTTATTCCTTACTCGAGTGGATGGTTTGAGACAAAGGATCCATTTGCCTGGAGCAGAAGAGGATGCATTGAATTTTTCATTAATAAGGGAAACGTTTCAGGTTCGCATATGTATACTGCTCATTTTTCCTTGCTAAAATTGTTTTTACTTGATGTCAAGAACTTGAAGCTTCTCAAAGACATTTGTAGATGCTCGATTCATGGTGAATTTTAGATGAAGAAAATGTGGACCTTGTAGCTAGTCTACTCTTTCAGGGTCCAGGCATAGATCTCTTACGAATATGTATCAAGTGCTTCTACCCTTAGACTCTGAAGAAAAGTCTTTTAATTTACTTCATTTGGTGTGCTATTATAGTACCATTATGACCACTTTGTGTAGAAGTTACAGTGCATAATTCTCGATACTCCAAGATGGCTTTTGCTAATTGCTAGATTGTTACCTTTGTTAATTGTTTTGTCATGGAATAGTGTCCTTTGCTAAAAAATTTCTCATTCAACATTGGAGTTGCATGCACGGAAGATATCTGTATGGATCTGTGAATTTATAAAATTTGCATGTCATATTCAACTGGTACATTGTTGTTGTATAATGGCCGTTTTCAATATTTGTGTTTATAAAAAATTAGCCTGATGACTCTTTAGTGTACCATTGAAATTGCAGGCCCTATATGATTGGATGTATTATATATACTTGAATACTTAACTATGAAGTTTCTTCCTTTCAGAGGGTGTCTGATTACTTATCTCAACAGATGAAGAATACAGATGGTTTGTTGCATTTGTACTCTTATTGGGCTCATTTGGAGCTAAATTTGGGAAAAGATCAAGTCAGCTCGGGGCTTTTGGGAGAGCCTGGTTTGGCCCATTCATCTTTTTCTCTTTCTTATCTTGTATAGTTCAATATGAGTGATTTATGATTCATCTTTGTATTTTTTCCGTATAACTTGCTTTTTTTCTGTGCAGCGGGTCAATGTTGGAAGCCTAGCAAGGGTATATAGCTATGGAAATTGAATTAGGACATTTAAATGAAGCTAGGTCCATCTACAGGAGATGCTACAGTAAAAGATTTTGTGGGACAGGTTCGAGGTATAATTCTTTTACATTACTTGCTTTCAATTATTCTAATTGATTTATGGACAGCATTTGAATTTGAAAGTTCTTAAACTGCTTTTTTCCTCCCTCCTTCTCATTTTTTTTTTTTTTTGGAAAATTGTTGTTTTTAGTAGTATATGATGCAGCTTTATTTAATCAATTGATATTTTTCATCTGCAATGCAAACATCTCTATCTTTATTCTCTTTTTGTTGCTGATGGAAGTTGAAACCAGACAAATGGCTTAAGACAAGGTTGTTAAAATGTTGTTTATCAAGGAGGGCAATTTATGGAGATCTTTTGAACTCTTAACATAGAATCATGCTCTACAGATGAGAATATTTTTAGAGAGTAGCTTTGCAATATGTCAACCTGTTCCTCGAGCACCAGAATCACAATGGTTTAATATGTCAATTTGAATAATTTTTCCAAATCATACGTAAATGATATATGACAGTATCTGTGGGGATCATGCTAGTTGAAAATCCATGACGTTTATTTTTTTTAACTTCAAACTTTAGAGTTACTGATACTCTGATGAAATTGTGGCATATATGAAGCAATCACATTTAAACCATAGGTAGCAGAGTAGTTTTTGAAACACAATAGGCTGATATCTTTTTCCATTTGGCTTATTTTTTCCAATATGTTGGAAGAAAAGTTTATTAATTCAAGCTTTACTTTCCGAGTTTCATGTCAAAATATGCTATAGGTTAAATAGAACTTATTGATGTAAATAATTTATATGACCTATCATAAAGTCATCTAAGTTCTCTCTTTTCTATGATCAATTTAGGGTTTAGTTTGATAAAGTTAACCTTGTTATTTTCATCTTATCTTGATTGGCCTTACTATATTTAATCGGATTGTCTCCCAACTCTCTGCTCTTGCTCTCGCTCCCATTCATATTATATGATCTCATTGATGATCTCACTACATCATCTAAAGTTGCTGACAATTCTTGCTTCTTGATTTTATGATATTGAAAATATTGTTTTGGGTCCACAACTCCAAGGTGACTTTCTTCAATTGCTATGTACTGCCTTTTGGATTTGTTGATATATTCTTTCCCTAAAAACAGAGTTATTCAGGACATATGCCACAACTGGTTGCGTTTTGAGATGGAATACGGGACACTTGAAGATTTTGACCACATTGCACAGAAGGTACACATTCCTGCTGTAGTTTAATTTATTTGTTTTAAGTGCCAATTAATCACGTATTTCTTTTTTCAGGCTAATGTGTATGATTCATTTGCATTGCTATTGAGAATTAGTATGTATAGATTTATTAAAAAAACAATTGAAGTGTTTAACTAATGATATTTTAGTTGGTTGCGATGTCCGCCTTATCTAGTAACCATATGTGTTTGACTAAAATGTGCCACGTTAGCAGTTGTCTTTGATGACCTGAAATGATGTGCTTGTAAATGAGTTGTGTTTATGTGCCTCTATACATATTATGAACTTTTTGCTTCTCTCTTGTTAGAGCTTAAATACTACTAGTGGATCATTGCCTATCTGTTTAAATTTTTAGTTTAAGTGATAACTTAATAGAGTATTGTAGCAAGGTGGTCCATACAGTCTTGTGTTTAAATCTCTCTATGAGATTTGGGCCAGTTTGGTTTGTGATTCAAAAATAATTTTGAAAAACCAAGTTACAATTAAAAATTTTAAGTTTTATCTCTTTATTTTAAATATTTGAAAATATATTTTTTATTTTAAATCTCTTTATGAGATTTGGGCCAGTTTTGTTCGTGATTCAAAAATAATTTTGAAAAACTAAGTTACAATTAAAAAATTTAAAAGTTTTATCTCAATATTTTAAATATTTGAAAATATATTTGGCATTCAAAAATTGTTTTTGAAGTTAAAAACTATATAAAGACTGAGAAATGATATTTTTTTTTTTCTAATTTTACATAATTTTTAGGATTATATGCAAAAACATTTTTTTGAAAACATTTTAACTTATTTTAATAAAAACGTATTTTCAAAAATTTCCTTATATTCCTTGTTTTTGAAAATAAAACACTATTTAAAATTTATATCAAATAGGCTCTTATTTAGATTATAAATTTATATTTGTATTTATGTTATATTTATGGTTGTGATTGTGGATGTTCAGTGCAAGAGATTGTGTTAAATTTTAAGTATGGTTGTTGGATGCTTAACTATCAATTTAAGCTTTTAAGTCAAGTTGTTACGTAACACTGTTAAAGATGTCACTGAATTATGATACATCTCCTTAGTATTTATTGAATGTATGCAATCCTTGCTTTAACTCAATGCACAAAGATGCTTGTCTTTGTTCCCTTTCTCAGGTTACACCCCGCTTGGAAGAGCTGCAATTATTTAGGTTACAGTAGGAAGCCAAATATGCTCCTGAAGTAATAGATCAGAAAGAGAAGTCACATAAGAAAAGTGTTAATGGAAAGAGAAAAACAGATTCAAACATGGATCGAGAACAATCTCCAGCTAAGCAGCAGAAAAATACTACCCAAAACCCAAACAAAGTGCATGGGAAAGAAAAGGGACGAGCACAGAACTTAGCTGAAGAAAACGAAGTAGAAGAAGCAAAACCCAAGTTTGAAGAGCATCCAAATGACCAACACATCAAAGACTCCAACACTGGAAGAGCCAAAGGATACACTGGCGAGTGTATTGCATTTTTATCAAACCTTAACTTCAGGGCAAGTAGAGATTCTCTCGCACTTCAGAGAGAGATTGCTTTTTATTCTTTTTTGACGCTGGACAGGCAAATGCAGAGAGATAATTCTAATGGTTTTAAATTTTTTTCAGGCAACTTCTGAAGATGTGAAAAAATTCTTTAGCGATGTTCGTTGGGTTGAATCTGTTCAAATTCTGCAGGACAAGTTCACCAGAAAGTCAAGGGTACGACTCTGTTTCTCTCATTCATTATTTGTCAATGTTCTTTATGCATTGTGCTTCAAATGAAAAAGGGGAAGCTATCCACTGAACCTTCCATGTGCACATCAGTCTTACAGTCAAATCCTTATTTAACGTTGCCTAACCTTTAAACTTAACCATTTGTACCTTAAACTTCAACATGTGTACGCATAATATGGACTGCACCACAAAAATTAGCCCTAAGAAACTAATTTTAATGAGACTGAGAGATCAGCATGGTTGATGTTCAGGGAGATAGAAACTGCTAAATGCAGTCCATTCTCTTTGATCAAATTTCTCAAGGGTGCTCATTGAAACTTCAATTTGATTTTTCCTTTCATGCTATCAATAAATCATTTAGTTCTTATGCTTTTGGTTTTAAGATGAATGTCCTTGCCAGAGACGATTACGCAGTCTCAAATAAACCTGCTGAAGGGTTAAATTCCATAATTATGGTAAAATTGCTTAATTTTCTAAGTATAAAGAGTCTAATTGTCTAAGAGCATATTTTTTCATTTTGACAGCAAGTGATATGCTTAGGAGACTCAACTGTACATATTTACCCATATTCCAGCTTGCCCTGCGTCTGGAACCGTTGCACACTAATTTATAATATCCTCTGGTCGATTTTTGAAGGGCCTAGCATATGTGGATTTTGCCGATGATTCACACCTTATGATAATCCGTGGATTATACAATTTTCATTTGACTCTTTAATCGGATTTCAGGTACTTTCTAGTGCATTTTGACCTAAATTGTTGCTTAATTCTTTACATTTTGTGTTTCAGGTTAAAATGGACATTTTGAGCAAATAAGGACAAAATTAGAAATTTTTGACTCAGAAGTTAGCGGATCTCAGAAGTTAGGAGAGTTCTGAAGCAGGATAAAGCATGATGAGGCTTGTTCCAAAGGGAGAGCACCGAGAATAGAAGGATTAAGCAAAGATGCAAGTAGAGTGGCAGTTCTGTAATTTTAAAACTTTTCAAGAAGCTTCGCCGAGGCGAAGTGAGCCAGTCACGCACCAGATCTGTTTGGTTCTTCGCCGCGGTGAAATTTCTTCTTTGTCGCGGTGACGATCATAAATTCCAGTTTTGTAAAACACACAGTTTTACTTTGTGCGTGTTTTTCTGGAGAATTTGGGCGAGGTATAAAAGAAACACTTAGCCTTTTTGGATGGGGATTGAATAGGGTTTTGAGCAGCTTTTTACATTTCCTTAGATTTACTTTTGAGCGATTTTCAGCTGTAACAAGGGTGAAGATTCGATTTCGAGCCAAGGGATTCATCATTTGGAGAGATTTCTTGTCTTTTCTATCATTTTCATTATGCTAAACTTTAATATTATCATTTTTCTTGTTTGTAGTGTTGATTTAGCTATGAACTAATCCATTTTGGGTTAGGGTTTTGATTGTAATTCGGATTTTAATGGGTTAAGTTATTGATTGTTTCATTTTCATATGATTATGCTTTGATTGTGTGTTTACTCTGATTTTTAATGCTTATATGTGATGAACATGGTGAGATTGAGAAATGAATCATGTTGGGCTTCTTGGGTAATCACCATTGTAGTATTGGATGCAAGAGATAGATTCAAAAATCAATGAAATCATTGTAAGATTCTTATGCTTAATGAGCTTGGAATTATTAACTTTCAATTTGTTGGGTGCGGAAAGTTAATAAGGAAGAGTCGGAAAACATAGCCTGAGAAGGTATGTTTAACACTTTAGAGAGTTCGATTTACAATCAATGCTTATGAATATGAATTTAGTTTAATTCTTAGGGTTTAACCCATAAAATCCGAATGAAGTCAAAACCCTACCCGTTTTGCTTGAATTGATTAATATTCGTGTTCTTTTCATCTTGCATTAATAGTGAGTTTAATTTAAATTTTATTGTTTAGTTTTAATTAGAAATAGCCCCTATCAATCCAAAGAAATCGTTTGCTCCAACTTGAGAATAGTAGGAAGCTTAGTGCTTAGCTAACAATCCTCGTGGGAACGATACTCACTCATCATTATATTACTTGTGCGATTAGTATACTTGCTACATATTGCATGTTGTAGGAAACACGCATCACCTTACTGCAACTGTAGGAAAGAACAAACAAATGTTTGTTGGGAAGAAGATAAGCATTGCAAGATCAAATCCGAAGCAAAGGAGAAAGTATTCTGCTGGTCATGGGGCCTCTAGAGAACATGGTAGGCTAAGTGGAATTAGGTTTTATCTTTGTTATTATGTGTGTGTGTGTGTGTGTTTGTGTACAATGCAATCTATAGACGTTTGCATGTTTGTGTTTCCCACTTCTACATTTTATTTTCTTACTCCTTTGGGTTAAATGGTAGCGCAAAGTAGTAATTAGACTTTCAGGGAGTCTAAAGCGCCACACTATGCTGCTAATAAACTTAGTGATAACATTCAACTGAAGGGGAGGAACACATTTGCAATGCCAAGGAATGTCAGATCACTTGGTATGCCCTCGACAAATCCAAAATCCGGGGAAGTGGAAGATGAGAAGCTGAAGTCAAATAATGAGTTTAGAGAAATGTTCCTTAAGAAGTGAGGTTTGTTCCTGTAACAAACTAGAATAGCACAGTAATTGACAAACTTCTCTTTCTTATAAAAAAAAAAAAAAAAAAAAACATAAGGTTTTGCCTTAATATGTTTCCGTAAACATAATTATGACCAATGATACCTGTTTGAGGATGAAAAAGCAATGGCCTTGCATCTCATGCTTGTAGAAAATGTGAAAAAATGTCTTTGGTCTGAAAAATATCTAAGGAAGAATATGAAGAATATCATCTGTATGCTTGGCCGATTAAAATTTCCGCACATGTATATTCATTTTGATTGTCTGTTTTGATTGAATATCCATATCTCATATGATTATGTTTGTTTCACTTAAAACTCTTCATGATTTTGTTGGATGCTTTCCTAAAAATTTTCATAGAATCGAGAATGAGGTTTTCACTTTGTACATGTTAGATCTTGAATTAGTACCGATCTTCAAAAAAGACCTAATTGTTTCACTTTATATTTTCGGAATGGAATATTTACATAATCCCCATGATTTAGATTAAACGTTATTCCATGGTATTTGTATGAGATTCCTCCTTTTTTTTAAGCAAGTGCTTGAGAGGGTTTAATTGAATTGATCTATGAATTATGTTTCATTTACTAAGGCACTTGTTTTTTGTTGATATTGAATAAGTGCACATATGATGTGGTCTTTATGATACTGTGATGGAACTCCCCTGCACAACAAACAATCACAACAACACACACAACATAATAACCAATAGAGTGCACAATCAAAGATAACAGTAGCTAGTGCTAAGTAATATTTGATAGAAATAAAGGAACAATGGATAGTTTCCCAGCAGTTCGAGGAGCTGGGGGACCTCCCAAATAGCCTATGGAAATATCTCTTTATGCCTCCCCCATTCAACTACCTTCTTTATATACTGATTCAATTCTTATTCTATAACTAATTGCCAACTGCGTGTCCACCTCATAACAATAATCTCTCTGTTCTAACAAACTCATACCCATTGCACACCTCACCATTCTCCTAACCAACTCACACACTCTCCTAACAACTCACACCTCATCACACTAATTTCTATTCCTCTTCTTGCCCTTGGCTTTGTAGACCTTGTGTACAGGTGGTCTAACAATACCCCCCTCGAAGTGTCACCTTGTCGTCAAGGTGGAATTGAGGAAATTGGCTGCGTATTACATCCTGAGATTCCCAGGTAGCATCAAAAGCAGGAAGATCCTGCCAATGGATGAGAACCTTAGTGGATCCATCCAAAAGGGTGCGCACATCCGGCAATTCATCCAAATGAACTCCGTAGTTCCAGGTCATCTGTGAGAAAGGAGGGCGGGGGTTGGGGTTGTCGAGTCTTGAGCTATGGAGGTTGTGCTTTAACCGAGAAACATGGAAAAGCGGGTGAATACGGGTTGTCGTGGGTAGTTCCAGCTTGTAGGCCACCTGACCAATTTTCTCCAAGACTTGGAAGGGTCCATAAAACCTGGGACTAAGTTTCTCATTCAGTTGAGTAACCAAGGATTTAAATTTGTAGGGTTGGAGCCGAAGATACACAAAGTCTCCTGGGGAAAAGTGGACATCCCGTCGGTGGCGGTCTGCTTGTTCTTTCATGTGAACTTGTGCCACTTCCAGGTTGTGTTTGAGTTCTTGAAGGATGGCATTTCATTCAAGAATCTGGTGCTTCATTGCATCGACCTGGGAGGGGTAGTTGGTAAACTTAAGAAGAGTTGAAGGGTCACATCCGTACAAGGCTTTAAAGGGTGTCATCTTGGCGGACCTATGATACGTCGTGTTGTACCAAAATTCTGCCCATGGTAACCAATTCGGCCATTGTCGGGGCTATGAACTATAGAAACAGCGAAGGTATGCCTCTAAGCACCTATTCACTACTTCGGATTGGCCATCCGTTTGCGGGTGATAAGCGGAGCTAAATTTCAAAGCTGTTCCGTCTGTCCTAAAAATCTCCTGCCAAAAGTGACTAATAAAGAGTCTGTCCCTGTCAGAAATGATGGACCTTGGAAACCCATGAAGCTTCACCACCTCTTTTATGAATACCAGTGCCACCTCTTTGGCTATATAAGGGTGTGACAAGAGTAGAAAATGGCCGTATTTAGTCAGTCGATCCACTACCACCAAAATGCTATCAAATCCCTTGGCCCTTGGGAGGCCTCCAATGAAGTCCATTGTCAACTCGTCAAATGCTTGAGTTGGGATAGGCAGTGGCTGGAGTAACCCCGCAGGTTTCAGAGCTGAATGTTTGTTAATTTGACAAATGGAACATGTTTTAACAAAGTCTTGTACAATCTTCTTCATGCCTACCCAGTAAGCCACATTGGCAACCCTTTTATACATTCAAAAGAAGCCTGATGACCCCTTGATGGACTAGAATGAAATTTAGTTAACAATTTTGGGACAAACCGTGAGCTTGGAGGCAGAACCAACCTGTCTTTGTATAGTAAGCAGCCATGTCTTAGTCTATAGTTGGGTCTGCTGTTAGGAGCCAAAACTAAATCTTGAATCAGTTGCCTAAGCTTGGGATCCTGATGGGCTTCATTGGCCAACTCCTCATATTCCGTAAACTGAACCACTGACAAAGAGGAGAATTCCGGTTCCTCATATCTCCAGGATAAAGCATTAGCTACCTTATTAGTGGTTCTCGACCAATAATAGATGTCAAACGAAAACCCCATTAATTTAGACAACCATTTCTACTATTCTAGGGTCTTAATATGCTGGTCCTTGAGGAATTAGAGGCTCCTCTGATCTGATCAGATGATGAACTTTCTCCCCAACAAGTAAGGGCTCCATTTGTGCACTGCGAAAACAACGGCCATTAATTCCCTCTCATAGACTGATTTTTTATTTGCTTGAGGGGAGAAGGTCTTACTCAAATAAGCTATGGCTCGATTTTATTGAACCAGGATAGCCCCCATGTCGTGGCCCGAGGCAACAGTGTGAATCTCGAATGGTAAGTTGAAATCGAGAGTGACCAGGACGGGAACCGTAGTCATAGCAGCTTTTAATGCATTAAAGGCTTGCTGGGCCTCTGAATCCCAATTAAAGGAGTTTTTCTTCAGGAGTCGTGTGAAGGGTTGAGCTATACCTCCGTACCCTTTTACAAATCTACGGTAATATCCTGTTAATCCCAAGAATCCATGAAAGCCCTTCACATTAGTGGGTGTGGGCCATGAAATCATTGCTTCAATTTTTTTAGGATCATCTTCGACTCTTTCAGCTGAGATTAGGTGACCCAAATACTCCAGTTGGGGCTGCCTGAACAAACATTTTTTTTCATTCATCACCAGTTCATTCTCGTCCAGGATCCTAAGAACTTGCCGCAGGTGTGTGATATGGGATTCTAAGTCCGGGCTGTATATCAGAATATCATCAAAAAACACCAGTACAAACTTGGGCAAGACCAGCTTAAAGATGCTGTTCATTAGTGCCTAAAACGTAGAACGTGCATTGGTCAAACCGAACGGCATAACCAAAAACTCATAGTGACCTTCATTTGTCTAACACACAATTTTGGGAATATCTACGTCTTTAATTTGATTTGGTGGTATCCTAACCGGAGATCCAACTTAGAAAAGATGGTTGCCCCTACCAATTGGTCCAACAACTCCTCGATGGTGGGAATCGAAAACTTGTTGGGAATTGTTATTTAGTTGAGGGCCCAGTAGTCAATGCAAAACCTCCAACTACCATCCTTTTTCTTGACTAATAACACTGGGTTGGGAAATGGACTGGCACTAGGCTGGATAATATTGGTTGTCAACATCTCTTCTACTAGTTTTTCAATTTCATTCTTTTGGAAATATGGATACCTATAGGGTCTGATGTTAGGGGTTGGTACACCTTCTTTGAGGGGTATAGTATGGTCGTGGGTGCGATGTGGAGGGAGTTTGGTTGGTTGGTCGAAAAGGTGCCTGTACTGATCCAAAACTATCTGAACATCGGGACTGACATCCTCCCCCTTGGGCAGTAATTCCTTCTCAATAGAAAAACACTCCACCAGGAATCCTTCCCCGGTGTTGTTAATGGACTGCAAAATGGATTTCAGAGAGACCTTCGACTTCACCAGAGATGGATCCCCTTTGTAAACTAACTCTGTTCCCATATACTTCAAACCTCATGGTTAATTTCTTCCAGTTGACGCACACATCCCCTAGGGAACTCAGCCATGTCACACCCAAAACAATGTCAGCTCCTCCCAACTCAAAAGGGAAAAAATCTTGTCTAATCTGAGTCCCCTATACATCCAGAGAAACTTGCTGACACACCCCTTCTCCCTTCACCGTGACTCCATTTCCCACAATTACCCCAAAGAACTTATCCCTTTCCACCACAATACCCAGCCTCTCTACCAACTCTTGCGAAATAAAATTATGTGATGCCCTATTGTCTACCAGCACCACCACATCGGCTTTCCCAATCTACCCCTTTAACTTCAAGGTTTTGTCAAACGTAATACCCACAATGGAATTTAAGGAAAGAGCCAAGTCAGTACCTTCTGTGTTAGGGATTTCGTCATTTCCTAGTGGAAGTTCACTCTCCTTGGCCTCGTCGTCCTCCCAGGCTAACAAAATCTGGAAGGATTTACTTCGGCAGCGATGATTAGGCCCGAACTTCTCGTCACATCGGAAGCAAAGCCCTCTCTCCCATTTGTACTGAATATCCGCTTCAAATAATCGCCGGAAAGTTCCCCCTGAACCTCCTTGGAAACCTATAACTCCATTCTCCGGTGCTCTCTCTCTCCTATCGGGTGCATGTGATGACGCGTTTTGGCTGGATTCTAGTAGTTTTGATGAGTTGAGCCACCACGTGGGTTGGGTCGGGCCAGGCCGGGTAGAGGCTACTAGGTACTCTTGTTGGGTTGGACCACCATGCGGGTCGGGTCAGATCTGGGCTGTTGGATACTCGGGTATAACTCTCTTTGGCTCCCTGGGTTTTGAAAGGCTTGGGCTGACATCTATCCATGACCCAGTTTTTCTCCTCCACACGATGGGCCTGCTCAATCAGATCTTAAAGGGACTTGGCCTTAACAATCTCAGTTCAGCTCTAATTTCTTCCTTGAGCCTGTTAACAAAAACACCCATCAACAACTCTTCCCCCAAATCCTTCAATGGTGCCGTATGGGATTCAAAATCTTCTCTGTACTCAGGCACGTGGAGTTTTGCTTCAGTGCCACCAACATTTCATGTGCAGATCCTTGGAACGACAGTCGGAATCTTGCGATTATGGCTGCCTTGAGCTCTCCCCACGATTTGAAAGGCTCTCGACCCTCCATCCATTGGTATCAGTTCAATGCTTGGCCTTCCATACATACCGCCACGGCCTCCACCATCTCCGATGGCCCATATCTGTTAATTGCAAAATAACGATCTACTCGAAATGTTCATCCAAAGGGGTCTTCTCCATTGAAAATTGGGAGCTCAAGTTTTCGGCCCTTCTTCTCCTCCTTCTCACTTTTCCTGTTTGTTTCTTGGCCTTGTTCCCTATCGTAACCACTGTCTTGATCCCCTGAGGTTGACTGGGACTTCCCTTTCTCACGGTCACGTCTTTCATCCCTCTCATCTCTCATTCTCATTAATTCTCTCACCTCGGTTAGGAACTCCTTGAGACTACCAATGTCAGTCTTGACTGAACTCATGTCCTCCACTACTGACTTCATTTCTTTTTCCATACTCTCCATCCTATTCTCCATCTTTGACTTGACCATTCCCCAGCGTGGGCCTGTTGGTTATCTGGCTTTGATACCAAGCTGATGGAACTCCCCTACACAATAGACAATCACAACAACACACACAACACAATAACCAGTAAAGTGCACAATCAAAGATAACAGTAGCTGGTGCTAAGTAATATTTGATAGAAATAAAGGAACAATGGATAGTTTCCCAGTAATTCGTGGAGCTGGGGGACCTCCCAAATAGCCTATGGAAATATCTCTATATGCCTCCCCCATTCAACTATCTTCTTTATATACTGATTCAATTCTTATTTTGTAACTAATTGCTAGCTGCGTGTCCACCTCATAACAATAATCTCTCTCTGTTCTAGCAAACTCACACCCATTGCACACCTCACCATTCTCCTAACCAACTCACACACTCTCCTAACAACTCACACCTCATCACACTAATTTCTATTCCTCTTCCTGCCCTTGGCTTTGTAGACCTTATGTACAGGTGGTCTAACATACTGTTAAACAAGTGTATAAATAATATGATACAATCATTTTACGAAAGAGCATATCACTTCATTTGTATGCCCATCTAAGAGAATAAATGAACAAATTTGGGTAGCAAGAGCTACACTTGATTTGGGCAATCCACCAAGATCAACTTTGATGGGGCAAAAGGGCACTCAGATTTATGTTGCACTGTGAAACTTCAACCTTTAAACAAACAAATCTTGTAATGAAGTAATGGCTCTTGCTTGGAATGAACAAACCTGATCAATGTTAGCCCCATGCCAGCGAAAAACAAACAAACATCACAACACCAATACGCATTGAAATAAGCAATTTCTCCAGTACAAAAAATGTACCATTGGTTACAACTTTGGTGAATCCAGAATCATAAACTAGACTTTAAAATTAATGCTGTCTCTGCTCAAGTGACTAAACAATGGGAAAAAGCACTTATCTATAAATATGGTCTTTCTTGCTTCTAATATAAGTAATCAGTTTATGTAAACTTTAGATCTTCTCTTCTTCTTCTTCTTTTCCTGAGGGTTAGGGGTTGCATAAGAACTTGCAATATGGCAATAGATTACTATTTTTTTTTTCCTTCTTTAAAGTGTTAATATTAATTTCTAGCTAGAATAATCTTCCTATTTTACTTATTTTGTCAAAGTGGATGCTCGAATTCTGCACATTCATGCAACCTTCTTCTCTAGTTGGCATGAGTTTTGCACAAATTATATGAGGCTGCTTTACCATCCTGGTTTTGTCTCTATAGCTTCAGTTGTAGATAATACAAAAGAAGGGTTGGAAAATAATAAAGTTCAACCAACCTAAATTTTAGTATCAGATTAAAACATTAGAAGAGGAAAAACATATGCAGACATGTGATGAAAGTCAAATGAGGAAAAAGAAAAGGGAGAAATAATGCTATATTACACAATAATCAATATTAGCAAGTCTTGATTCCAACCGACCATAAAGCTCTTATCTGTAGCTGCCAAAACCTAAAATAAATAGACAATGGAAATCTACCCTAGGAAACAAATCCCAAGTAAAATAGGAAAAGAAAATTTCTTGAATAGGTAAAGAAGTTATTTTCAACCTTTTCTCTTTGAAATTGAGAGATTCTGCGTCTTGTTATCTGTTTTATGTTTATATTGATCATCAATCCAATACCCTTAATACTACAATTTAACATATTTCATTAGAGTCATATCAAGAAATTTTCTTGTTTGGTTTCTTAAAATGACTTGGTAACTGCAGTAATATGTATTGATGTCTCTTTATCTCCTCAGACTCCTACACACGTGTTTGATAACTGACGTTTGCTCTGGTGGAGAGTTATTTGCTTTACTTGACAAGCACCTATGAAGTTATTTAAAGAGGAATCACAGGTACTTTCATCTGTTACCTCTGAAGGTATCTGATTATTTATTATTGAACGACCTGAAACTCTAATAATGATATACTTTCAATACAACTTAAAGCAAGTCATTGAAGTATGTTGCTTTCAGATGACTGACCTAGAGAAAATTCAATTACTTTACATTTATTCTTGCTAGAGTATGTTGGATTTTGAAAGCCAATTTCATTTAATATTGTTTTCCTTTTTCTTTTCTTTTATTTTTCTTTATGTCTGAGCTTATTGTCCAGATATCATGCCCTTGTTATGTTGTACAATCTTAATAAATATCTAACAATTAGTACTTCTCTAGGTTTTATGCTACAGAGATTGTCATTGACTTGGAATATCTTCATTGTTTAGGTATTTTAAGCTACTGAGAACTGTATCTATTACCTCTGAAGGTATCTGTATCATAACTTGGAAAAATATCAAGTTATTTATGTGAGTTCATTACTGAACAAGAATCATCTTTGTTTGCGGTATTAGGAAAATGTCGAGTCCATATTTTCATTGGATTTGAATAAAAATATTTTTGCATCATTGTAAAAGGAAGTGAGAGATGTTCTCCAATGGCTTTTAGAAGAAAATCTGTGCATGAGAAGTTTTGTTGTAAAGTTGAGTAGGAGATATCCAGATGATGATGGAAGTGAAAGAACATTCATTGGATTTGAACAAAAATATTTTGCATCATTGTAAAAAGGAAGTGAGAGAGATGTTCTCCAATGGCTTTTAGAAGAAAATTTGTGCATGAGAAGTTTTGTTGTAAAGTTGAGTAGGAGATATCAGCTAATGATGGAAGTGAGAGACATGTTCTCCAATGGCTTTAAGATAAAGAAAATTAGTTGGCTGCAATCCAATAATTTTTTATAACTAATTCATGTCATCAATCTTGTGCTTTTTTCTATTTTTTGTTGGTGATGACCTGAGGGGAATAATTTATCGGGACTTGAAGCCTGAAAATATTTTACTCCAGAAAAATGGGCATATAGTATTAAGTGACTTTGATTTATCATTCATGACGTCCTACAAACCCCGAGTATGTTACCATGTTCCTGTAATTGTTTATATTTTCATTAGGATATGCACTTTGTCTGTTTCCTGAGTTATGTTCCTTGAGCATGGATAATATGAGTTAGCTCAATTTATCAACTGTTTGTTGGAGGGTGCTTAGCTGCTCTTTTCTTGTCACTGGTATGCATGAAAAACATGATTTTCTTTTCAAGAAGGTTGTTCGATAGCAAGATGGACACTTCCTTTTAGTTATACCGATATAAATTGTATGATTTGTAGGGTACTACCTATATTATAGCTTTTGAGGTTTCTTATAGGTGTACAAAGTCTATGAAATAAATCCTGCCTATGCCAGGGTTGGAAGGTTTATGTTTGCTGGAGTAAAGTGTGTAAAAAAATAATTATTTTTATGTAGTCATTCTTTCTCCGACGTTGCAAGGTTATGAAAAGGATTCCTTGTAATCTCTTGTCACCATAGAATGTGCTTTTGTCATGTCTACACATAGAATTTGAAAACAATTACATCTTTCCAGAATTTCCTATCTACTTTGATACTTATCAAATGCTTTGTAACATCTACTGAAAACTAGTCCAATGCATGCATGAATACAATATAAAATTGGGCCCAAAGTTTCTTTTCATTAATAATACATATGTCTTTTATACACAAATAGTACTGTTTACAAAAATGCATTTTAAAAGACGAATTAGGGGAACAGTGTAGCTAATCCTCTTCGCTTGCCGACGCCCCTTCGACTGCTTCATCACCTAGGACCTGCATCCACAAAGGAAAATAACGGGGTGAGCACAAATAATGCTCAGTAAGTAAACCCTCTAACTGTCTGTCCCCGTGTATAACTCTTAATTCTTTCCTTATACTATTTCTGTTTCTAAAACATCAGGGCCTCATCTTACCGGAGGTACGGCCGGATGGCGTTCACACAGCACCATCTCACTCTCTATGGCTATCGGATGGAATTCACACAGTACCAACCCTTTCTTAGTGACTACCGAGTGAGGATCACAAAGCACCAACTCGGTTCCTCCTAACTATCAGGTGGAGATCACCTAGCACCTACCCGTTCCTCATGAATTTTGGGTAATGATCACCAAGCATTTACCCGTCTCTAGTCACTATCGGGTGATGATCACAAAGCATCAACCCGCTTCTACTAGTCATTGGATGATGATCACAAAGCATCAACCCACTTATCTAATAACTAATCGGATAGTGATCACAAAGCATCTACCCCATTTCTATTACTCATTGGGTGACGATCACAAAGCATCGACCCATCTCTAAGGGCTATTCGGATGATGATCACAAAGCATCAATCCGATTCCCATAGTGGTCGGGTGATGATCACAAAGCATCATCCCAACTATACTACTCTTCTAATTCATTCTATTGTAGTATTTCTCAATGCTCTCTACCCTTACAGTAGTTGTACCCACCAAGCTCTCTACTCATAGGGTATTTGCACACACAATTCTCTTACACTTTCTTAGGTCACTTCTCCATGTACAACTAGTGCCTATGGATGGTTCAACTTCATCAATGCACTTATGATATGGCAACATGCAATGTTGCAAGAATTAAGGTTCATTACTCACACTCAAACCTCTATTAGGCATTTCATCAAACAACTCATGTGCACTATAAAACTCTATTATAGCCATGATTCTAAAACTTTTCTTAACCATCCAAAATGGGGAAAAACCCCTTCACAAAGCCATGAAAACCTGTCAAACAAGACACTTCCAAAAAGGGTTTCATAACACCCCTTCAAATCCATCTCAACTACCTTGTCAACCCAACAACCCATTTCTCATATTTGCAAGGTATTAACATTCACAAAGCATAGAAATCTCCATTTAATACTCCATACATGGCATATTACATGCATATCACATACATACATCATTTCTATCAAAACCCTAATCAAGAAATTTTATGAATCTCAACTTGGGTTGGGTTTTA
Organism: Pistacia integerrima; assembly: GCA_026225825.1. Classification (NCBI taxonomy): domain Eukaryota; kingdom Viridiplantae; phylum Streptophyta; class Magnoliopsida; order Sapindales; family Anacardiaceae; genus Pistacia; species Pistacia integerrima. Next base: position 47,084,034 of record CM047749.1, read on the forward strand.
CTTACCTTGTTATGGAGAGACTTCACAAATTCCTCCTTTCACTTGATTAGCTTGACCTTCTTCTCTACTCTTAACTAAAACTCACCAATCACACAACTTAAGAAGGAATCCTTACCTTAGGAAGCCTTAGGTTGCTTTTCTACCTCAAATCACTTCAAAAACCCCTTGGAATTCCTTGATCAAAAGAAAAGAGAAGTTGAGAGGAGTGAAGATGGAGAGTTGCGTTTGAGAAGAAGAAATGAGGGGTTTCTTTGATTCTAATTCCTTTTAATGAAATATAAACACAATCATTCCCATTTTGCCCTTACTTTTCTTTGGAAATTCCATCTATATCCTTTGATTCATTACAACTCACCCCCCAAAACAACATATTCTCCATGAAAAATCCTTACAATTAACTCCCCACTTTTCCTGCTAATTAGGGGTAGAAAGGTCAAATTGCCCTTAGGGAAGAAAATGTCTAAAACTCAACCAACATGAAAATCGGCCCTGCGCCGCGCGAAGAAACTTATGTCAGCGCGGCGCCCAAGATCGAGTTTCCGGTGGTTTCAACACATCTTCGCCGCGGCGAAGCTCGGCATACTACACTTCTTCCATTTTTAACCCATTTCAAGGCAATTAATCCACACAACACTCATACTAATGAAAATCAAACAATATTACCAAAAACAACTCAAATGAGGGCGAAAGAGGAAACAATAACAACGTACCTCAAGCGGGGCGTTACAATTCTTCCCCCCTTAAAAGAATTTCGTCCCCGAAATTCATGCAAATAACTCTGGGAAACGATTCTGCATGTCTCGTTCTACTTCCCAAGTGGCCTCTTCCACTTTGTGATTCCTCCAAAGGATCTTCACTAGCGGAACACTCTTGTTCCGAAGCTCTTTAACCCTTCGGTCTAAAATCTGAACTGGACGTTCTTCATATACTAGATTCCCTGCTACTTCAACGTCTTCTACGCTCAGGATGTGGAGGGGATCACTTACATACTTTCGTAGCATCGAGACATGGAAGACATCGTGTACCCTGTCCATGCTAGGTGGTAGTGCCAATCTATAAGCCACTTTTCCTACTCGTTGCAAGATCTCAAAAGGACCTACATACCTCGGTGCTAACTTCCCTTTGGTTCCAAAGCGCATTACTCGCTTGTAGGGGGAAACTTTCAGAAACACTTTGTCACCCACTTGGAATTCTATCTCTTTCCTCTTCAAGTCGGCATAACTCTTCTGTCGATCTTGGGCTTGTTTCATTCTATTTCAAGAAATGGAAGGTAGTGGTTGAGCTTCTCCTATCCCTTTGACCATAGTCTGTGAACCATTAGCAAGAGTAATTTTTGATAAAGTGGGAGAAGAGGTAATTTGAGATAAAAGATTTTTAATACCAGAAATGTGGTCAGATGCTTCGGAATCCAAAATCCATGGGCCAGTGGAGGAGGTCCACTCTCGGCCATGGTTTTCCAACAATACAAATTTCACACACCATGGTTTTCCGACTATATCGACAATACAAATTACTTACCACATTCAAATATGCTTGTTTCTGAGATCCTTACTAATGTTTACAATAAAATGACTTTACATCCTGCAAAATGTTCATATGTTCTTGCTTTTACAAATGATTTTTGATAGCTTATTAAGTATTTTCATTATTATAAGTCTTTCAACATTAATTAAATCTCTCATAACCATTTCTTCACTATTTATTTATCACAATGATTTGATATATTACTGAAGGCCAAAACCAAGCTATTCTTTGAGCAATTTCATTGCATCTTAGCTCATGCAACTTGAAATTTATAATATTTTTCAAAGACCAGAAGACTTGTGGGCAATCCACTCTTGGCATGTTCTCCCACGACCACACAAAAAGCACAATCCTTCTTGGATAGCAATAAAAAAGGTACCAATTTGTAGAGTTCGGCTCTCATCAAATAAAAATTATATGCTTTGAAAACTTTCATCTCCCATTGTATTAAATTTATATAATTTGATGCTATTTAAGATTTTAAATTTTACAGCTCTCTCCTCCTTTATTAATATCTCCATTTTTTTTTTCCTCTTTTGGGGATAAACTATTTGAGCTTCATAGATCACTGGACGTGGAGAAAAAATTGGTCTACATCATTTTAAGCCGATAAAACCCTTGGGTTGTGGTGATACTGGCAGGTAATTCTTTCCCTTCACATGCTTAGTATCCCTGAGATTATCAAATTATGTTACCTTGATTTTCTTAACCCAATAAATGATACACTGTTGAAAATACGTACTCGACAAAGTCTCAGTATAAATTTTTATATTCAATTGATAACTTCTAGTGTCATTGTTTTGTGAACTAAAATTTGAAAGTAGATCAGAAAGGTAGAAGGGGTTTGGGGGAGGGCCAGGCCTAAAAGAAGTTTCAATGAGCTTCCTTAGCGGGGACTAAAATGGAGTCTTTATGGTGAAGAGGGAAGAAGAGATAAAAAAAAAATGGATTCTGTATGGTTTAAATAATTTGGTTTTCTCAAACTTAAATAAGGAATCAACATTCTAGATTTAAGTTTAAAATCCTGAACGGTGTGGATAAGGTGCTTATTTATGCCTAAAATAGTACGATGAGTTTCTAGGTTCCTGTAATACTTTGTGCATGGAGATTTACTTGCATTTCAAAATCTTGTCTCTTATATCTGCCACTATATTACTAAGACTGTTGTTTAATTACTAAGTCAATGGTACATAAATTAGAGGTTTCTATTCTCTGCTTAAAATTCTATGGTATTTGTTGCGGTGTTCACTGGTGGAACGGCAGAGATCGCGAACGTATACTATAAAAGCAATGGAAAAATCTATAATGATAAATCGTAACAAGGTCTGAATATATAGTATGATCAAACTCAACTTTTAAATAAAAGAACATTAAAGAGAAATAATTGCTTCATAGTGCCAATTTTGTATAGAGAGTAATATTTAATCTTTGTTCTGGTGTTAGGTTCACCGAGCATGCGTTGAAAGGGAAACCATGTCGTTACTCGATCATCCTTTTCTTCTGACACTCTATGCTTCCTTTCAGGTATTCTTATGTTATCTGTCTATGCCTTCATTTTCATAGCACTATAAAACTTTGCTTACTCCAAATGAAAAAGAGGAAAAATTAAAAACTTTTGTGCACATTTTTGTTGTAATAGTTTTCTTGTTGATGTTTTAAATGCTTCTATACCAAGTCAACTTAACTAAGCTTAATCTTGAAGTAAATAGGGAAGGAATGCTTCTGTTAGAGCCTGTTATGCTTGAAAAAATAGGGCTGATGCAAGACCCAGTCAACGTAAAAAGTCAGAGCTTAGGTAGGCCCACAGCCAGTTAGAGGCAGCCATGTCATACAATGACAGGGGACAGCATGCTCCTGTCAGGGCTGTGGGAGCGCGTCAGACCAGCCAAGAGCTATGGCGATTCCCCGTGTCTAATCCCTACACCAAATCGCGTAAATCACTCTAGAAGGTGGGCAATGGGACATAAAGAAGGATTTTCATGGATAATCCCACCAACTCACAGATTTAGTAATCACAACCTTAATCCATCCCACTATAAATTGAGAGCTCCTCTCTCATTTGGGGGATTAGCTAATCTCTCTAAAGAAAAATAGCATTCTCTCTTGTGTAATCATTTGTAAGTCAATTCGCTGAATGCAACTGACCATTATTATTAATACAAAATCAGTGGACATAAGATTCGCTTCTTTGAGCATTCGAACCACTTTAAATGTTGTTCTCTATTGCTTTTACTCTCATTCTCTCATCCACGTGTGTCTTTTGGGCCGACTCAGCATTTCACAAGTACGTTTGGTTGGTGTCAAAATCATGCATCAAAAGAGCCCAACACCTAGTTTTAGTTTGGTCCATGTTATACATGAAGGAGGCTGTTAAAGGAGCTTAATCCTAATGTGAAATATGTTGCTTGATTATTTCCCCAAGCAAGGTGGGAATTTATACAATGTACAAGTTACATGAATTAGGAAAGAATTGATCCTAAATAATCAAGGATATACACACAATATTAGTCTACCATATTTACATAAATCAATATACTATCTCTATTTTCTTAATATATCTTAACAGTCAATCTAGGAAATAATATCTCTATTTTCCTAATATATTTTAACACTCCCCCTCAAGCTGGAGCATATATGTCATATGTTCCAAGCTTGTTACAAATGTATCCGATTCGGGAACCTCTGAGAGACTTAGTAAGAACATCTGCTAGTTGGTCATTTGAGTTGACAAAACAAGTGACAGTGCATCCGAATTCAATCTTCTATCAAATAAAATGACAATCAACCTCTATATGCTTTGTTCTTTCATGAAAGATTGGATTTGAGGTAATATGCAGAGCAGCTTGATTGTCGCATATTAGTTTCATCTGCTTCACTTTACTACACCTAAATTCTTGAAGAAGTTGTTTCAACCAGATGAGCTCACAAGTCAGAAAAGCCATAGCCTGATATTCTGCCTCTGCACTTGATCTAGCTACTACATCTTGCTTCTTACTCTTCCAAGATATTATATGTCATATGTTCCAAGCTTGTTACAAATGTATCCGATTCGGGAACCTCTGAGAGACTTAGTAAGAACATCTGCTAGTTGGTCATTTGAGTTGACAAAACAAGTGACAGTGCATCCGAATTCAATCTTCTATCAAATAAAATGACAATCAACCTCTATATGCTTTGTTCTTTCATGAAAGATTGGATTTGAGGTAATATGCAGAGCAGCTTGATTGTCGCATATTAGTTTCATCTGCTTCACTTCACTACACCTAAATTCTTGAAGAAGTTGTTTCAACCAGATGAGCTCACAAGTCAGAAAAGCCATAGCCTGATATTCTGCCTCTGCACTTGATCTAGCTACTACATCTTGCTTCTTACTCTTCCAAGATATTAGATTACCTCCAATCATGATATAGTATCCAGAAGTAGATCGTCTATCTAATGGAGACCCTACCCAATCAGTATCAGAATGCCCAACAATTTGAGAATGACCCCTATTTTCATATAGCAAGCCTTGTCTTGGAGCTCCTTTAATATACATGAGAATGCGAACTGCTGCGTCCCAATGACCACTACATTGGGCCTGGAGAAATTGGCTAACCACACTAACTGCAAAGGAGATATCTAGTCTGGTAATCATGAGATAATTCAGTCTACCAACCAATTTTTGATACCTTCCAAAGTCTTCTAATGGCTCACCCTGTCTAGGAATAAGTTTGACATTGGGATCCATAAGAGAATCTACAGGCTTACAGTCTAACATTCCTGTCTCCTCAAGAATGTCCAAGGCATACTTCCTTTGTGATATAGTGATACCAGCCTTAGACTGTGCTACCTTAATCCCCAGAAAATACTTTAGCTCCCTAAGTCCTTGGTTTGAAAGTGGCTAAACAGATGCTGCTTCAGTTGAGAAATCCCATCTTGATCATTACCTGTTATGACAATGTCATCAACATAGACAACCAAGTATATAAATTTACTATGATCATTACAACGGAAAAATACTAAATGATCAGATGTACTTTGCGACATCCCAAACTGTTGAATCATATAACTGAACCGTCCAAACCATGCTTTAGGTGACTGCTTGAGACATATAAAGACCGTCGTAGATGACACACCAATCTTGACTCTCGCTGAGCGACAAACCTTGGCGGTTGCTCCAATACACTTCCTGAACAAGTTTACCATGCAAGAAGGCATTATTAATATCCAACTGATGAAGAGGCCATTGATACATGGTCATTAAAGAGATAAGGAGGCATACCAAAGTAATCTTAGCAACAGGAGAGAAGGTATCACTGAAGTTGAGCCCATAGATCTGAGTGTACCCCTTTGTAACAAGGCGAGCCTTCAGCCGTTCAAATTTGCCATGAAGACCAATCTTAATAGTGTAAACCCAATGACACCCAACAACAGTCTTGCCTGGCAGTAAGGAAACCAAGTTCCAAGTACCATTATGATTGAGAGTAGTCATGTCCTCAATCATGGCAGCTCTCCACCCTAGATGTGCCATTGCCTCACTAACATTATTAGGTATAGGGATAGAAGACAGGTTTGAAATAAAGGCAGAATAAAATAGAGATAAACGATCATAACTAATAAAATTATAAATAGGATGTGGGCTTCGAGAAGATTGAATACCTTTGTGAAGGGCAAGTGGAGGAGTTGCCTTGTCTGCAAGAGACATGACCGGAGTAGGCGATGGAGGAACAGGAGATGGGTCATCAGGATTGACCGAGGTACCTGTATCAAGAAGGGAAGTACCATTAGGATTAGTAGAAGGATGAGGAGGACGAGAATAAACTTGGAGAGAAAGACGATCCATCGATGAGGAAGGAGGGTCGGGGATAGGTAAGGTGGTAGGGATAAGATTGCTATTGACGATGTTTTCAGAAAATTATGGAGATGTCTCGAAAAAAGTTACATCTACAAAAACAAAATATTTGTTGGTGGTTGGGTCATAGCAACGGTAACCTTTTTGGAGACGAGAATATCCTAAGAAAATACACTTAGCGGATTTAGGCTGTAATTTGTCTTTACCTGGAGTGTGATCATGAACAAAGCAAATGCAACCAAACACCTGTAAATGTATTAGGTATGGGTCTTTACCAGGAAACAGAATGGAGTGAGGACTCTTATGTTGCAAGACAGAAGAAGGCATATAGTTAATCAAGTAACAGGCGATGAGAACTACATCCCCCCAAAATCGAAGAGGAACATGATGATGTATAAGTAAGGTACGGGTTGTTTCAATAAGATGAAGATTTTTGCGTTCGACGACCCCATTCTGCTGAGGAGTATAGGCACATGAGGTCCGATGAATAATACCCTGAGAAGACATATACTTAGTAAAGGGAGAAGAGAGATATTCCTTAGCATTATCACTATGCAAAATCTTAATAGAAACACCAAATTGATTATGAATCTCAGCACAAAAATTTTGAAAGATAGAAAAAAACTGAGAACAAGTTTTCATTAAAAATACCCAAGTATAACGAGAATAGTCATCTATAAAAGTAATAAAATAATAGAAACCCAAAGTTGAATTGACACGGCTAGGACCTCAGATGTCTGTGTGAACAATATCAAACATTGAGATGGCCCTATTATTAACTCGCTTGGGAAAGGAAGCTCTAGTTTGTTTTCCAAGTTGACATGACTCACAATTAGAAGAAGATAATGTAGACAGACTAGGTACTAATTTATGAAATTTGGCAAGACTTGGATGACCAAGACAGCTATGAAGAATGTCGGTAGATGTAGCAGAGGTGAAGGCAACTGGCAGATTTGGATCGGAGAGGTGGTATGTCCTGTTCCAATCGTCTGACCTATGTTCCGATCCTGCACCACAATAGAGTCAGCAAAAAAGGTGACAGAATAGTTAAGATATTTGGTTAAGTTACTAATAGAAATCAAATTATATGGACATTCAAGGGCGAATAAGATTGAGTTTAAAGAAATGGAAGGAACTGGTTGAGCTTCTCTTATCCCTTTGACCATAGTCTGTGAACCATTAGCAAGAGTAATTTTTGATAAAGTGGGAGAAGAGGTAATTTGAGATAAAAGATTTTTATTACCAGAAATGTGGTCAGATGCTCTGGAATCCAAAATCCATTGGCCAGTGGAGGAGGTCCAGCTCAGATAGGCAAAGGAATTACTAGTTTGGGAGGCGCCAGATGAGGATGATTGTTGCTTGACAACTTGATATTGAAGGTACTCATTGTAATCAGCCCCAGACAATGTAATGGAGTTGGGTTGTTAGTCTTTAGCATCGGGTAAGGGAAGGAGTCCATCTCCAGGTTCTTAAGCCATATGAGTGGTGGATCGATTAGAAGATTGACGTGGTGGCCTCCCATGCAAAGCCCAACAAGTGTCTCTCGTTGTGATCGTTCTTGTCACAGTAGGTGCAATGTGGTCTAGATCCCTTTCCTTTTCCCTTTTGAGAACCATTATGTCCTTGCTGATTTCCTGCCTAAACAGCTAATACAGATGTCTCAACCTCATTAGTATCGCCTAGGTTTAAAGAAAGATGCAGTAGTCGAGCAAATACATCTTCCAAAGATGGTATGGTAGGGCTAGCTAAAATTTGATCTTGAACAGAACCAAGGTCAGATCATAGTCCGATTAAAGCTAGGACCGTAAAGAATTTGTCACGTTGTCTCTCTTGTTCAATGGCACTATCAGATACTGGCATAAGGGAATCTGTAAAACCCCTCCCTAGTTGAGTATTTCCTAAGTATCCCTTGGCCATTGAGAACCTAGAAAACGCACGCCTAGGAAAGAAGTTTATTTTAAAATCTTATTAAAAGAATAAACTTGTAGTTTAAAAATATATCTATTTTTATTTTAAAACATTTTTAATTTCTAAACTATATTAAGTTCATTGTACAAGTAAAAAATATAGTTTCCTTTCTTGGAGTACATTATGAAATCCATAGTAGTACTTACGAGAACATACACACTTTTACAAAATTTACTAGCAATTTGATTTCTTTTATTAACACAAACATATATACTCCATAATAACATGGACATATTTACTGCATTATGAGATATAAACATAATTACTACACTAAATACTAGCAAAACCATTCAAAAGTCATAATTAAAACATCCCTTCATGCTCATAGCGTCCCTCGAATCCTCTCCCGCTTCATGCCTTAATCCTTACCTGCAAAACATTTTAAAACATTTCAGGGGTGGGGAGCGCTAATCGCTCGAAGGAATATGGTCATTTATAAACTATTAAGGTTCATTATACATCATTTTACATGTATATTACTTAGGACCTTACCTACCTACAAAATATGACCTTCATTCTTTAACATAACAAGTTCATAAAACATATCATACACTTTGGACTTTTCTCATAAATATAAGTCATAACATAATCATACATAATATAACATAGAACATATATGACTTATGAAATATTCATGTACATGGCATGCTTATTTCTTTTGTCTTTATACTTGATGGTTTCATTAGTCTTTGTTATCCGATCGGATTCATTTAAACCATTACCTTGTTCTTGGTCGTCACCTCAAAGGACTCATGGTTTCCATAAGAATTCCATTCCTCTGATCTTGGTTTATACCTCAAGAGACTCATGGAATCCATTCTTTAACATTTCATAAATTTTTTCATAAGACAACTAAATAAGCTATATGCATTACCATTATGAATGCAAACATATAGACTAACATATTCTATGCTCGATCATACTATATTCTCCTACTAAACTTCTTAACTTAAGTCATTCAATTTCTCATACAATACAAGGAATTTCAGTAGTAAGATTATTCAGGGGTTTATTAGAATTAGAAACAAATGGGAATTTCCATTAAGAAGGTGGATGCCATACAGTTCGTTACTTTCAAGCAATTTTTCCATTATCTTCTAATTCGAATTTATTTTTGGCTAAAACATAAACGTTTTAGGTCTGTTTCTAAACTTTTTAACACTTCAAGAATCAACTCAATCAGACTTCTATAACTTCAGTTATGACTGATTCAGTGAAGCATGTACAGTATAAGTCTCAAAAAGCCAAATCCGAATTCTATTCATTTTAACCATGTCACCTTCATTTGCACATTCATATCATTTGCCATATCATTCTTAGTATAAAAGGCCATAAAAACCTCCCTTTTTACAGAACCAAAAAGTGCCAAAACATCGTCCAACTACAAATCTCTTAATTGGCATAATCATCCTCCACATGCACACATACACCAATCAACACACCCATTTAAACAATCCATAACCAAAACATAGCATCACACTCATATTAACATAAATAAATGTAAGTTTCATAAACCCTAGGTGTTATCAATTGTAGTCATAAGGGATATTTTTTCCTTACCTTAGTATTCAAAGCACAAAGGTACTCCTCCTTGGCTCCAAAGTTTCACCTTTCTACCTTACACACACAACCACTTATGAATTTCTCTTTTAACTAAAAAAATTCAGAAAAACTAGGGTTTTGAAACTCACCTTTAACCCTGAAATTGAAGTTCTTTGAGGGTGGATGGTGATCTCCTTTGAAAATCAACTTGAAATCCTAAGAAAATTTGAGAATAAAAGCTTGGATTAGTGGCTTTTGTGGTGGATTTGAGAGATGAAGAAGAAGATGATATGTTTGGGGTGTACAAGGCCGACTACTCTCTCTTTAAACCTTGCAAATATTTATTCAATTGTTGCTCTAATGTGATTGGTCAATAAAAGTTAGGTATAAGGGTTATTTGGCATAAATTTTTCATATAAGGGCGTTTTGGTCATTTCCACCACAACATAAAGATAAGCACTCATTTAATGCCATTTGACTTCTTTGAAACACTTATCCATTAAGCAATCCCATTAGGTGAATGACTAATTTACCCTTGGTGCACTTTTATGGACACTTAATCATATGGTTTTGTATGAAAAGACCATTATACCCTTGGTTACTGTTTACGCCATTTAACCATATCAATCAACTTTATGACCATTCTACCCTCATTTCTCTTCAATGACATCACCCCTTACACTTAATAATGGCCACATCTCGAAATACATGTAAATTGACCATTTTACCCTTCCATTCAAAAAAAGAAAATTACTTGAAAAGTAAATTTCATACCTTAAGGCATTGGAATAATAACGCGGGGTTTACAAACATCCACCCTTATAAGAATTTCGTCCTCGAAATTCAGTTGAAGAGGTCTGGATATCTTTCTTTCATATCTTGCTCAACCTCCCATGTCGCTTCTTCTACATTATGATTCCTCCACAGTATTTTAACAAGCGGTACTTTTTTATTTCGGAGCTCTTTTATTCTTCTATCCAGAATCTGAACTGGGCGTTCTTCATAAATTAGTTCATCTTTTAACTCCACTTCATTTGCTTGTAATATATGCAAAGGATCACTAACATACTTTCGCAAAAGGGAAACATGGAAAACATTATGGATCCGGTCTATACTAGCTGGTAAGGCAAGTCTGTAAGCTACTTTGCCCACTTTCTCTAATACCTCATATGGACCGATATATCTAGGGGCGAGCTTCCGTTTTCTTCCAAACCTCATCACCCTTTTATAAGGAGAGATTTTCACAAACACCTTGTCTCCTATTTGGAATTCTATATCCTTTCTTTTTGGGTCTGCATAGCTCTTCTGTCTGTCTTGGGCCTGCTTCATTCTCTCTCGAATTAACTTTACATCTTCTATCATTTTTTGTGTCATTTTTGGACCAAGAGCTTGAGCTAATGCATTCTTTTCTCCTATTTCATCCCAATGCAATGGAGATCTACGTTTCCTTCCATACAAGGCTTCATATGGTGCCATTTTAATGGTTGCTTGATAACTATTGTTATAAGCGAATTCAACGAGAGGGAGAATGTCACACCAATTCAACTTGTGATCAATACAGCATGCCCGTAACATATCCTCCAATATTTGATTTGTTCTTTCTGTCTGTCCATCCATTTGAGGATGATAGGCTGTGCTGAAATTAAGCCTAGTACCCAATGCCTTCTGCATGCTACTCCAGAATACTGACATAAATTTCACATCCCTGTCTAAGACAATACTACTAGGTACGCCATGTAATCTTACTATTTCTTTGACATATAATCGGCCTAGCTGATCAGAGGAGATCTTATCTGTAACTGGAATGAAATGGACAGATTTAGTCAATCTATCTACAACCACCCAAATGGCATTATAACCCTTTTGCACTCTAGGAAGACCTAAAATGAAATCCATAGAAATATCTTCCCATTTCCATGAAGGAATACTAAGGGGCTGCAACAATCCTGAAGGGCGCTGATGTTCTGCTTTAACCTGCTGACACACTAGGCATCTGGTAACATACTCAGTTACATCCTTCTTTAACCCTGGCCACCAATAACTCTTCCTCAAATCCTGATACATCTTTACACTCCCTGGATGAGCAGTGTAAAGAGTAATATGTGCTTCCTCTAAAATCTTCTTTCTTAGCTCAATATCCTGAGGAACATACACTCTATCTCTAAATTTTAGGATTCCATTCACCCATTTGAATTCTAATTCTCTGCCATCTTTCAACTGTTGCTCAATTCCTTTAATAAACCCATCATCTGTTTGTTTTTCTCTAATTTCCTCCAACAACTTAGACTGAACTTCAATTTTGGATAATTTCCCAAACTCCAACTCTATCCCCTCTTTCATTATCTCTTGTTGTAGGTGTTTCTGAAGAGTTAATTGAGCTAAAGAGACTTTCCTGCTGAGGGCATCTGCAACTACATTAGCTTTCCCTAGTTGTTACATAATATCACATTCATAGTCCTTCACCAGCTCAAGCCATCTTCTCTGCCTCATATTCAATTCTTTCTGGGTGAAAAAGTATTTTAGACTTTTGTGATCTGTGAAAATATTGCATTTTACCCCAAAGAGATAATGTCTCCAAATCTTCAAAGCAAAAACGACAGCTGCTAATTCAAGATCATGAGTGGGGTACCTCTTTTCATAGTCTTTCAGCTGACAAGAGGCATAAGCAATCACCTTACCTTTTTGCATCAATACTGCCCCTAAACCATTATAAGAGGCATCAGTATAAATATCATAAGCTATTCCATCCTCTGGAAGGGTTAAAACAGGAGCAGTAGTTAATCTTCTTTTCAATTCTTGGAAACTCTTCTCACAGGCTTCAGTCCATCTAAATGGGGCTTCTTTTTTTGTCAGAGCTGTGAGTGGGGAAGCTAATTTAGCAAAGCCTTCCACAAATTTCCTGTAATATCCTGCTAAACCAAGAAAACTTCTAACTTCTTTTACAGTCTTTGGTCTTGGCCATTCAATCAACTTCAATCTTACTAGGGTCCACCCGAAATACCCTTTTGTGAAACAACATGTCCCAAGAATGTTACTTGATCCAACCAAAACTCACATTTGGAGAACTTAGCATATAACTTTTTCTCCCTTAATCTTTGTAGCACAAATCTCAAATGCTCTTCATGATCTTCCTTTGTTTTGGAATAGACCAGGATATCATCTATAAAAATTACTAGAAATTTATCCAAACAATCATGGAAAATCCTATTCATCAAATCCATGAATACCGCTGGTGCATTAGTCAATCCAAATGGCATCACTATAAATTCATAATGCCCATATCTGGTTCGAAATACAGTCTTGGGAATATCCTTGTCAGCGACCCTCACTTGATGGTAGCCTGACCGAAGATCAATCTTGGAAAACACCGAAGCTCCCTTTAATTGATCAAACAAGTCATCAATTCTTGGCAATGGATACTTGTTTTTCACTGTCACTTTATTGAGCTCCCTGTAATCAATACACATTCTCATCGAACCATCTTTTTTCTTGACAAATAAAATAGGAGCTCCCTATGGAGAATGACTGGGTCGAATGAAACATTTATCTAACAACTCCTGAAGCTGTTTCTTTAACTCTTATAACTCTGCTGGAGCCATTCTATACGGGGCTTTAGATATTGGTGCCGTACCAGGAGCTAATTCTATACAAAATTCCACTTCCCTTTCTGGAGGAAGTCCTGGCAAATCTTCTGGAAAAACATCTTTGAATTCTCGTACTATGGGTACATCCCGAACACTGAAGTCTGGAAACTTTTCTTTATTCACCACATTAGCTATGTACCCTGCACAACCCTTCCTTATCATCTTCATTGCCTTCATTGCACTTATCATCAAGCTGTGTAGATGACCTTCCCCAAAGGTGAAACTGTCTCCAACATCTAAGTTAAACCTGGCCTTCTTCTTCCGACAATCTATCAATACTCCATATTTGCTCAGGAAGTCCATTCCCAAAATCATATCAAAATCAGGCATATCAAAAACAATCAAATCAACATTCAACTCATGCTCATCAATCACTATAGTTTCCCCCATCAACAACTTATCAGCAAAATAATTCTCCCCATTAGGCATCTCAATTTTAACAGCATGTTCCACTTTACAAGGCTCTAAACCTAATCTTTTTATAATACCATATGAGAAAAAAGAATGGGTAGCCCCAAAATCAATCAGTACATATAAAGAGGTAGAGTGGAATTGTAATCGATCAAGAATCGCAGATGGATTGGCTTGCCTTCTTTCGAGCCACCGAGGTAAACTCGCGGTCGAACCTCCAACAGTCTGAAGGGAAGTAGCTTGAGTAACTTTACAGTCCTTTGCCATGTGTCCCGGTTGTTTACATTTGAAACACACATTGGTTCTTAATAGACAATTCCCTTTATGCTGCCTCCCACATTTTTGACAATGGGGAAGATTAGTCCTTCTCTGTTGTTGCTGTGGAGTCCTCTTATTCTTGCTACCCTTCATTTGAAATCCTTGCTGAAACTTTCTTTTACCCTTGTCCTCTGAGGCTTGAGTGGAATTCCCCACTTCAACTTTTTGAACTGCTGTCTGGCCTGAACTAGAACTACCAATCACCAACTTGGGGTTCTCCATCCGCCTCTCCTTATTCACATAAATCTCTGCTCTAAATGCTCGTTCCAGGGCCTCACTATAAGTCTAGGGAGGCTGACCACCTGCTATAACAATCTGGGCAATTTTTGGGTGCAGTCCATTAATAAATCTCTCTACTCGGCACTGTTGAGTACTCACCATAGTAGGAGCAAAACGGGCTAAGGAGTTGAACATTGTAGCATATTCTCTAACAGTCATATTACGTTGTTTCAATTCTGTAAACTCTTGAGTCTTTACGGATAACATGTCTGCCAACCGATATTCTGCTTCAAATAGCCTTTTAAATTCATTCCAAGAAAGAGCACTCATCACATAGGTATGCTCCATTAACTTCCACCGTACCCGGGCATCTCCTCTCAACAAATAGGAAGCATAGCGGACTTTTTCCTGGTCACTCATGGGAAACAAGGCCATTGCCCATTTGATTGTCTCTAACCACTCCTCTGTCACCGTCGGATCATTTGAACCACTGAACTCTGGAGGTTGGTGTTTTTGAGAAAGATTATAGATTGGTTCCACTTGTCCAGAAGGTGTAGCACCCATCGGCATAACTGGTTCGGTTACTGGAGGTGGAATTGGTATTTGGGAGCTGAGGCTGAACTACTGGAGCTGAGGGATTTGTGTTCACTTGGTTACTTATACTCTCGGGATAACCCTCCTAAAGGCCTCGATGTCATTGCTGAATCATCTGATGCTCATCTCGTTGATTGCACCTCATCCAAAACAAGCATTTTGGGCGACGCAGGTGGTCCACTATTAGGGGAGGGGCACTGCGGTAGTCGGTGCTGCGGCTCAGGTAGTGCACTTCATTAATATTCTCCTCGCCCCTCCTATTAACCTTTCGTGGACGCCTCGTAGCCATACCCTTTACTCACACAAATTTCAATCAATATTAGCTAATTCTATTCACTAAACAATTAAAGAAAATACTTACAGCAATCGGCTGGAGAGAGTATCTTGGGGACGCATGAGGAATGGTACTTCCATTACTTACAAACACCATTTTCATCATCAATTAAATAGAAAATAACTATAACAATTCAATCAAAACATCATTTCGAACACCCAAAATCGCGCTCTGATACCAAATGTTAAACCCCTCCCTAGTTGAGTATTTCCTAAGTATCCCTTGGCCATTGAGAACCTAGAAAACGCACGCCTAGGAAAGAAGTTTATTTTAAAATCTTATTAAAAGAATAAACTTGTAGTTTAAAAATATATCTATTTTTATTTTAAAACATTTTTAATTTCTAAACTATATTAAGTTCATTGTACAAGTAAAAAATATAGTTTCCTTTCTTGGAGTACATTATGAAATCCATAGTAGTACTTACGAGAACATACACACTTTTACAAAATTTACTAGCAATTTGATTTCTTTTATTAACACAAACATATATACTCCATAATAACATGGACATATTTACTGCATTATGAGATATAAACATAATTACTACACTAAATACTAGCAAAACCATTCAAAAGTCATAATTAAAACATCCCTTCATGCTCATAGCGTCCCTCGGAATCCTCTCCCAGCTTCATGCCTTAATCCTTACCTGCAAAACATTTTAAAACATTTCATGGGGTGAGCGCTAATCGCTCAGTAAGGAATATGGTCATTTATAAACTATTAAGGTTCATTATACATCATTTTACATGTATATTACTTAGGACCTTACCTACCTACAAAATATGACCTTCATTCTTTAACATAACAAGTTCATAAAACATATCATACACTTTGGACTTTTCTCATAAATATAAGTCATAACATAATCATACATAATATAACATAGAACATATATGACTTATGAAATATTCATGTACATGGCATGCTTATTTCTTTTGTCTTTATACTTGATGGTTTCATTAGTCTTTGTTATCCGATCGGATTCATTTAAACAATTACCTTGTTCTTGGTCGTCACCTCAAAGGACTCATGGTTTCCATAAGAATTCCATTCCTCTGATCTTGGTTTATACCTCAAGAGACTCATGGAATCCATTCTTTAACATTTCATAAATTTTTCATAAGACAACTAAATAAGCTATATGCATTACCATTATGAATGCAAACATATAGACTAACATATTCTATGCTCGATCATACTATATTCTCCTACTAAACTTCTTAACTTAATTCATTCAATTTCTCATACAATACAAGGAATTTCAGTAGTAAGATTATTCAGGGGTTTATTAGAATTAGAAACAAATGGGAATTTCCATTAAGAAGGTGGATGCCATACAGTTCGTTACTTTCAAGCAATTTTTCCATTATCTTCTAATTCGAATTTATTTTTGGCTAAAACATAAACGTTTTAGGTCTGTTTCTAAACTTTTTAACACTTCAAGAATCAACTCAATCAGACTTATATAACTTCAGTTATGACTGATTCAGTGAAGCATGTACAGTATAAGTCTCAAAAAGCCAAATCCGAATTCTATTCATTTTAACCATGTCACCTTCATTTGCACATTCATATCATTTGCCATATCATTCTTAGTATAAAAGGCCATAAAAACCTCCCTTTTTACAGAACCAAAAAGTGCCAAAACATCGTCCAACTACAAATCTCTTAATTGGCATAATCATCCTCCACATGCACACATACACCAATCAACACACCCATTTAAACAATCCATAACCAAAACATAGCATCACACTCATATTAACATAAATAAATGTAAGTTTCATAAACCCTAGGTGTTATCAATTGTAGTCATAAGGGATATTTTTTCCTTACCTTAGTATTCAAAGCACAAAGGTACTCCTCCTTGGCTCCAAAGTTTCACCTTTCTACCTTACACACACAACCACTTATGAATTTCTCTTTTAACTAAAAAATTCAGAAAAACTAGGGTTTTGAAACTCACCTTTAACCCTGAAATTGAAGTTCTTTGAGGGTGGATGGTGATCTCCTTTGAAAATCAACTTGAAATCCTAAGAAAATTTGAGAATAAAAGCTTGGATTAGTGGCTTTTGTGGTGGATTTGAGAGATGAAGAAGAAGATGATATGTTTGGGGTGTACAAGGCCGACTACTCTCTCTTTAAACCTTGCAAATATTTATTCAATTGTTGCTCTAATGTGATTGGTCAATAAAAGTTAGGTATAAGGGTTATTTGGCATAAATTTTTCATATAAGGGCGTTTTGGTCATTTCCACCACAACATAAAGATAAGCACTCATTTAATGCCATTTGACTTCTTTGAAACACTTATCCATTAAGCAATCCCATTAGGTGAATGACTAATTTACCCTTGGTGCACTTTTATGGACACTTAATCATATGGTTTTGTATGAAAAGACCATTATACCCTTGGTTACTGTTTACGCCATTTAACCATATCAATCAACTTTATGACCATTCTACCCTTATTTCTCTTCAATGACATCACCCCTTACACTTAATAATGGCCACATCTCGAAATACATGTAAATTGACCATTTTACCCTTCCATTCAAAAAAAGAAAATTACTTGAAAAGTAAATTTCATACCTTAAGGCATTGGAATAATAACGCGGGGTTTACAGAATCAAACTGATCTTTTAAATGCCCTAAATAGCTCTCTATATCTTGATTATTTTGCTGAAGGTGGGCAATATCAGAAACAACTCTATATATTTTTTGCACATCATTCGTACACAAAGTTTTGGCTTTGGTCCAGACCTTACAACAAGTTTTACAAGATTGAAACAAATAAAGCAGTTTAAGGTCTAAATTGTGCCAAAGGAGACTACATAACTGAGCATCAACTTTAACCCAACTAGCCCTCTCAGTAGTAGAAATATCAGTGGATGTTTTACTTAAGTGATCATCATAACCCTGCCCCATAAACCATAACTCTACTGAAGTAGCCCATGACGCATAATTACTACTACACTGAAGCTTGACTGTAGTACTTGTTGGAGAACTAGAAATAGAAGAGAAGAATGGTTTGATATCACCTGATTTTGATGCTTCTGCCATTGTAATCAAGAGAAGTGAGAGATAAATCCAAAACGATAGAAACACCCTCTGTCCGAGTTAAATCACCAACAAGAAGGAAGAACTGGAGGAAACCGATCACCTGAGAAGAACTAGAAGATGCTGATAAACTAGAAGAATCGAGAAATAAACTCCCCAAAAGCAAAGAGAGGCGCCTCCTTTAAAGATATGTTTTAGGGTTTCTGAAATAGATGGATTTAGAAGAAGAAGAAGGCCAAGAACCATCCTGACTCTAATACCATGAAACAACAGTGTTTGTGAAATATGTTGCTTGATTATTTCCCCAAGCAAGATGGGAATTTGTACAATGTACAAGTTACATGAATTAGGAAAGAATTGATCCTAAATAATCAAGGATATACACACAATATTAGTCTACCATATTTACACAAATCAATATACTACCTGTATTTTCCTAATATATCTTAACAGTTAATCTAGGAAATAATATCTTTATTTTCCTAATATATTTTAACAATAAGTAATCAATTTATGTAAACTTTAGATCTTCTCTTCTTCTTCTTCTTCTTTTCCTAGGGGTGGGGGGTTGCATAAGAACTTGCAATGTGGCAATAAGTTACTTTTTTTATTTTTTTTCCTACTTTAAGTGTTAATACTATTATTTTAATTTGAAATTTTTGCAGATCTACTTGAAGTTTGATTAGTCTTCTGGAGATCCAGTTCGTGTTCAACTTCTCTATGTACGTTCTATTACGGAGTTACCTGTATCAAGTGATTTGTGGCTTGATTATACTCACTATTTGGATAAAACCTTGAAATTTTCACTCATATTTTCTCTTTTTAGTTCTTTATGTTTCAGGTATTTGTAATTTTAGCAATTAATCATCTCTTTTTCCCTTCAGGTAGGAAATATTGTGCAGGATGTTCATTCTAGGGCTAGGAAAAATTGTCCTTGGGTTGGTGATCTTTGGGTTCGATCTTTGCTCGCTTTGGAACATTGCTGTGCGCCTGAGAAAGAGATATCTACTATAAGTTTCAGTTGTTACCCTTCATCTGTTGCGAATTATGAGAGATTGTTATAAGTAGCTTAATAGCAACTTTAGTGTTGGAATTTCATTCTACTCCTTTTACAAATATAGAGGTTTACTCTTGTTGTTTAAAAAAATTTTCATATCACATTCAGGTCTTTGAGAAGTCCCTTCCATGGACTTTTCAACCATTAATGAGGTAAAGATATTCTTTTCTCTAATTTGCAGGCTTGGCTTACTACTCTTTGTAACTTGTTATTGTTTCATCTACATTTTATGCATTAAAGATATTTGTTAATTGGATCCTCTTTGTTTCAGTACCTAAACTTATTCCTCACTCGAGTGGATGGTTTGAGACAAAGAATCCTTTTGCCAGGAGCAGAAGAGGATGCACTGAATTTTTCATTGATAAGGGAAATGTTTCAGGTTTGTATATGTATACTGTTCATTTTTCCTTGTTAAAATTGTTTTTAATCATGTTAAGAACTTGAAGCTTCTTAAGACGTTTGTAGATGCTCTATTCATGATGAATTTTGGATAAAGAAAATGTGGACCTTGTAGCTAGTCTACTCTTTCAGGGTCTAGGCATAGATCTCTTACGAATGTGTATCAAGTGCTTCTACCCTTAGACTCCAAAGAAAAGTCTATTAATTTACTTCATTTAGTGTGCTATTATAGTACCATTATGACCAATTTATGTAGAAATTACAATGCATAAGTCTCGGTACTCCAAGATGACTTTTGCTGATTGCTAGATTGTTACCTTTGTTAATTGATTTGTCATGGAAGTGTCCTTTGCTAAAAAATTTCTCATTCAACATAGGAGTTACATGCACAGAAGATATCTTTATGGATATGTGAATTTATAAAATTTGCATGTCATATTCAACTGGTACATCGTTGTTGTATAATTGTTGTCTTCAATATTTGTGTTTGCAAAGAATTAGCTTGATGTCTCTTTAGTGTACCATCGAAATTGCAGGCTCTGTATGATTGGATGTATTATCTATACTTGAATACTTAACTGTGCAGTTTCTTCCTTTCAGCACGCATCAGATTACTTATCTAAGCAGATGAAGAATACAGATGGTTTGCTGCATTTGTATTCTTATTGGGCTCATTTGGAGCAAAATTTAGCTATAGCTCTAAGTGTTTAGTTGAGCCTGGTTAAGATCTGGTTTGGTCCATTCATCCTTTTCTTTTTCTTATCCTGTATAGTTCAATATGATTGATTTATGATTCGTCTTTTTCCATATAACTTGCTTTTTGTTTGTGCAGTTAGTCAATATTGGAAAGGTTATATAGCTATGGAAATTGATTTGGGACATTTAAACGAAGCTAGGTCCATCTACAGGAGATGCTACAATAAAAGATTTAGTGGGACAACTTTAGAGGTATAATTCTTTTACATTGATTTATGGAGAGAATTTGAATTTGAATGTTTCTAAACCGGTTTTTTCCTCCTTCCTTCTCATTTTTTTTTTTTTGGGAAAATTGTTGCTTTTAGTAGTATACAATGCAACTTTATTTAACCAATTGATATTTGTCATCTGCAATGCAAACATTTCTTTCTTTATTATCTTTTTGCAGATGATGGAAGTTGAAACCAGAAAAATGGCTTAAGTCAAGGTTGTTAAAATGTCGTTTCTCAAGTAGGGCAATTTATAGAGATCTTTTGAACTCTCAATATAGAATCATGCTCTGCAACTGAGAATATTTTTTGAGAGTAGCCTTGCAATAGGTCAACCTGTTACTTGGGCACTAGAATCATAATGGTTTAATATGTCATTTTAAATAATTTTTCCAAATCATACGTAAATGATATATGACAGTATCTCTAGGGGTCATGCTAGTTGAAAATCCATGACGTTTATTTTTTTAACTTTAAACTTTGGAGTTACTAATACTCTGATGAAATTATGGCATATATGAAGCAATCACATTTAAACCATAGGTAGTGGAATAGTTTTTGAAACACAATAGGCTGCTATAAGAGTAGACTAGGACACCCTAGCTTTCCTTATTTACTACCCATTGTTATTCAAAAATAAAAGTTTATTTTCTTTTAAGTGTGAAACTTGTCAACTTGAAAAATAAACCAAGTCTATCTATCTAGCTCATAAATATAAGAGTTATAGGCTTTTTAAATAATTCATAGTGATATTTGGGGGCCATCTAGAGTTACAAATATTGTAGGGTCTAAGTGGTTCATTACGTTTATTGATGATCACACTAGAGTATGTTGGGTATACTTGATGAAAAACAAGTTTGAAGCAAGTCAATTGTTCAAAAACTTCCATTCAATGGTTGAAACTCAGTTTCAAGAAAAAAATCCAGGTTTTATGGATTGATAATGGTAAGGAATATTTTCACCCTATCCTAGGAAACTACCTGTTACATCACAGGATTGTACATCAAAGCTCTTGTGTTAATACCTCTCAACAAAATGGGCTAGCTGAAAGAAAGAATAGGCACCTATTAGAGGTAGCTAGAGTCTTAATGTTTACCATGAATGTACCTCTGTATTTTTGGAGTCATGCGATTTTAACAGTTGCATATTTGATAAATAGATTACCTACTAGAATTCTTGATTTTCATACACCTCTTGAGACTTTGCTAAAGATCTTTCCTAGTTGTAGGATCCTAAATACTTTACCCTTAAAGGTGTTTGGATGTATTGCTTTTGTACATGTTATGTCTCCTAATAGAGGAAAGCTAGACTCTAAGGCCATTAAATGTATCTTTCTTGGATACTCTCCAACATAGAAAGACTATTAGTGCTATTGTCCTGTAAAGAGAAAATTATATGTCTCTAGTGATATTACATTTTTTAAGTCACATCCATTCTTTCCCACTTCCCTTTAGGGGAGAATTTGAGAGATTGTGAAGGTCATTCATGGGTAGTAGTGTTACCCTTACAACCACACTTGAGTCAATCTCAGTAGTCTCCTAGTCCAGATCAAAGTTCAAAGTCACGTAGTTTCCTATAGGTCGGCCTCGTCCTATAAGAATGAGTAAGTCTCCTAGTCAGCCTAATTCAGGTTAGGTTCTTATAGGTCAGCCTAGTCTCATAAGGATGAGTCAGTCTCGTAGTCAGCCTACCAATTTAGGTCCTACTCTAACTATATAGCCCACTCTTGGTAAACCAAACTCTTAGGAAATATTGGAACTAAGGGGCGGTCTGGAGAGATTAAATCAGTCGAGTCTCCAATGTTATTCTCGAAGAACTGACTATCAAAGTGGAAGGAAACCTAATGATCTGCATGAGCAATCATCCCAACTGGAAGAAACTAGTGATTCACAGTCACAAGGTAAGGAAGAACTATCTTTTGATGAGTCTAAATCAGGGCATGATGAGTCTAAATCAGGGCATGATGATTTACATTTACCCATTGCACTAAGGAAGGGTGTTAGATCCTGTATGTTGCATCCTATTGCTAAGTATGTGGCGTACGATAAGTTGGCAGAAGATTTTTTGGCATTCACCACTAATCTCTCAGTTGTGAAGGTTTCAGCACCGGTACATGAGGCATTAAGGGATGAAAACTGGAGGAAGACTGTGATTAAGGAGATGGATGCTCTTGAGAAAAAACAAGACTTGGGAGCTAGTGAGTTTACCTCGAGGGAAAACAATTGTGAGCTGCAAGTGGGTGTTTACTATTAAGTATAAGGCAGATGAAACAGTTGAAGTGTATTGGCAAGGCTGGCGGCAAGGTGATTTACGCAAACCTATAGAGTAGACTATGACATGACCTTTGCTTCAGTGGCTAAGTTGAATACTATCAGGATGCTCGTCTCTTGCAACAAATATAGACTAGCCTCTACAACAACTGGATGTGAAAAAACATGTTTTTGAATGGTGAACTTACAAAGAAGGTATACATGGAAATGCCACCAGAGTTTGAAGGGAGTGGAAAGGACGGAAAAGTGTGCAAATTTAAGAAATCATTATATGGCCTAAAATAGTCTCCACGGGCTTGGTTTGAAAAAATCACAAAGGCTGTTAAGGTATGGTTTCACTCGGGGGCAGACTGATCATACATTGTTCCTTAAAACCTCTGTAGGTAAGTTTACTATTCTAATTGTTTATGTAGATGATATTATTATTACTGGAGATAGTTTTGAAGAAATAGAGGCTATTAAGAAGGTTCTTGCTCGGGATTTTGAATTGAAAGACTTGGGGCAGTTGAGGTATTTTCTTGGTATGGAGATTGCTAGGAGTAAAAAGGGAATTTCAGTTTCACAAAGAAAATATGTGTTGGATTTACTAAAGGAGATAGGTATGCTAGGTTGCAAGCCAGTTGAGACTCCCATTGAACCAAACCTGAAATTTGAGAAAATGAGTTGTGATGCTCTGGTCGATAAAGGTAGGTATCAAAGGCTGGTTGGGAAATTGATATACCTATCTCATACTAGACCTGACATAGCCTTTCCGGTGAGTGTAGTGAGTCAGCATATGCATAACCCACAAGAGAAGCATTTTGGGGTTGTGAGTAAGATTCTAAGGTACCTTAAAATGACCCTTAGGAAGGGGCTGTTTTTTGGTAAAAAGAATGAAAGGAAAGTAGAAGCATTCACGGATGCGGATTGGGCTGGTTCTGTGGATGATAGAAGATTGACCTTAGGTTATTGCACTTTTGTTTGGGGAAATTTAGTAACCTAGAGCAGTAAGAAGCAGAACGTGGTAGCTAGAAGTAGTGTTAAGGTTGAGTTTCGTGCTATGGCTCATGGGATTTGTGAACTAATATGGCTAAGAAGAATCTTAGGAGAGCTTGAAATCAAAAGTGCAGAGCCTATAAGGTTGTACTATGACAACAAGGTTGCGATTGGGATAGCACACAATCTAGTGCATCATGATAGGACCAAGCACGTTGAAATAGATAGACATTTCATCAAAGAGAAGATAGAAGATAAGATGTTATGTGTTACCTACTTGCCTACAAGTCAACAGACAACATATATTCTTACAAAAGGACTGCCTAGACAATTGTTTGTTAATCTAGTTTCCAAGCTAGGAATGATAAATATCTATTCACCAGCTTGAGGGGGAGTGTAGGATTTCTAGATTAGAATATGATAAATTTAAGAGTTATCTAAGTCTTATCTAGTTTAAGAGATTGAAATAAAAAGATTATCAGGATCTGTTTTCTATTGATTTCATGTTTAAATCTCTCTATATGAGATTTGGGCTAGTTTGGTTTGTAATTCAAAAATAATTTTGAAAAACTAAGTTACAATTAAAAATTTTAAAGTTTTATCTCTAAATTTTAAATATATGAAAATATATTTTGTATTTTAAATCTCTTTATGAGATTTGGGCCAGTTTGGTTTGTGATTCAAAAATAATTTTAAAAAACAAAGTTACAATTAAAAATTTTAAAAGCTTTATCTCAATATTTTAAATATTTGAAAATATATCTGGTATTAAAAAATGTTTTTGAAGTTAAAAACTATATAAAGATTGAGAAATGATATTTTTCTTGTTTTCTAATTTTACACTAATTTTTAGGATTATATGCAAAAACATTGTTTTGAAAACATTTCAACTTATTTTAATAAAAATGTATTTTCATAAAATTCCTTATATTCCTTGTTTTCGAAAACAAAACACTATTTAAAGTTTATAACAAATAGGTTTTTATTTAGATTATAAACTTGTATATGTATTTATGTTATATTTATGGTTGTGATTGTGGCTGTTCAGCGCACGAGATTGTGTTAAATTTCAAGTATGGTTGTTGAACGCTTAACTATCAATTTAAGCTTTTAAGTCAAGTTGTTACGTAACATTGTTAAAGATGTTACTGAATTATGATACATCTGCTTGGTATTTATTGAATGTATGTAATCCTTGCTATTTTAACTCAATGCGTAAAGATGCTTGTCTTTGTTCCCTTTCTCATATTACACCCTGCTTGGAAGAGCTGCAACTATTTGGCTTACAGCAGGAAGCCAAATCTGTTCCTGAACTAATAGATCAAAAAGAGAAGTCGCATAAGAAAAGTGTTAATGGAAAGAGTAAAACTGATTCAAACATGAATGACGAACAGTCTCCAGCTAAGCGACAGAAAAATACTGCCCAAAACGCAAACAAAGTGCATGGGAAAGGAAAGGGACGAGCACAAAACTTAGCTGAAGAAAACAAAGTAGAAGAAACAAAACCCAAGTTTGAAGAGCATCCAAATGACCAGCACATCAAAGACTCCACCACTGGAAGAGCTAAAGTATACACTGACAAGTGTACTGCATTTTTATCAAACCTTAACTTTAGGGCAAGTAAAGATTCTCTCGCACTTCAGAGAGAGATTGCTTTTTTTTTTTTTTTTTTTCATCATTGGACAAGCAAATATAGAGAGATAATTCTAATGGTTTTAAATTTTTTTCAGGCAACTTCTAAAGATCTGAAAAAAGTCTTTAGTGATGTTGGTGGGGTGGGATCTATTCGAATTCTGCAAGACAAGTTCGCTGGAAAGTCAAGGGTATGACTCTCTTTCTCTCATTCATTATTTGTCAATGTTCTTTGTCTTTTATGCTTCAAATGAAAAAGGGGAAGCTATCCACTGGACCTTCCATGTGCACATCAGTCTTATAGTCAAATCCTTATTTAACATTGCGTGACCTTTAATCTTCAACATATGTATGCATAATGTGGACTGTACCACAGAAATTAGCCTTAAGAAACTAATTTTTAACTGGGATATCAGCATGGCCGATGCTTCAGGGAGATAGAAACTGCTAATTGTAGTCCATTCTCTTTGATCAAATTTCTCAAGGGTGCTCACTGAAACTTCAATTTGATTTCTTCCTTCATGCAGTCAATAAATCATTTAGTTCTTACGCTTTTGGTTTTAAGATGGATGTCCGTTCCAGATACGATTATGCAGTCTCAAATAGACTGCAGAAGCGTTGAATTCCATAATTATGGTATAATTGCTTAATTTTCTAAGTATAAAGAGTCTAACTGTCTAAGAGCATATTTTTTCATTTTGCTAGCAAGTGATATGCTTAGGAGACTCAACCATAGTCCCATACAGATTTACCCATATTCCAGGTTGCTTTTAAACTGTAGAGCATTTGTATGGGACCGTTGCATACTAATTTATAATATCCTCTGGTCGATTTTTGAAGGGCCTCACATATGTAGATTTTGCCTATGATGCACACCTTGCTGTAGCTGTAGGAAAGAACGAAAAAAAAAATTCTTGGGAAGAGGATAAGCATTGCAAGATCAAATCTGAAGCAAAAGAGAAAGGATTCTACTGGTCATGGGGCCTTTAGTCTAGAGAACATGGTAGGCTAAGTGGAATTATGTTTTATCTTTGTTATTACTTGTGTGTGTTTGTTTGTGTGCAATGCGGTCTATAGACATTTGCATGTTTGTGTTTCCCACTTCTACCTTTTATTTTCTAACTCCTTTGGGTTAAATGGCAGCGCAAAGTAGTAATCAGACTTTCAAGGATTCTAGAGCGCCACACTCTGCTGCCAATAAACGTAGTGATAGCATTCAGCTGAAGGGGAGGAACACATTTGCAATGCCAAGGAACGTCAGACCACTTGGTGTCCCCTCGACAAATCCAAAAGCCAAGGAAGTGAAAGATGAGAAGCCGAAATCAAATAATGAGTTCAGAGAAATGTTCCTTAAGAAGTAAGGTTTGTTCCTGGGGTTACATGTTACATGTTAAGTAGAATAGCACAGTAATTGACAAACTTCTCTTTCTTATAAAAAACGTAAGGTTTTGCCTTAATATGTTTTTGTAAACACAGTTATTACAAAAGATACCTATTTGAGGACAAAAAATATTTGTGCTATTGAGATCAATCTATATTAGTACCCTTCTTGTAAATTTTCTTCCAGATATGTCAAAGTTTATACCCATTTTATTCAAAAGGGTAAAGTTCTAATATGTTTCTTGTGGAACATATATTTCATCCAATTTATGATGAGGATAGCCTCCATACCTTAACCCAAGATTTAGAGAAATTTTAGCCAATTAGATGGCGATCAAGTTCCATTTTATTCAACAAGATCATGAAAACTATTATGGGTTGGTGGTCTATTCTTGGTCAAAAATAACATTGAATACTCATAGTGCAACTGTTAGCTTCTTTGCTTTTTTGTACCTATTGATTCTATTCTAGCAGAGAATCCATTTTACTATTTGTCATAGACAAAAATCCTAATGCAGAAAGATGGACCACCAGAGCACTATTGAGTTTGTGTACTGAAACAGCAATGGTCTTGCATCTCATGCTTGTAGAAAATGTGAAAAAATGTCTTTGGTCTAGAAATTGTCTGAGGAAGAATATGAAGAATATCATCTGTATGCTCACTTGATTAAAATTTTCGCACACATATATTCATTTTTGTTGTCTGTTTTGAATGAATATCCATATATCATATGATTATGTTTGTTTAACTTAGACTCTTCATGATTCTATTGGATGCTTTCATAAAATTTCTCATAGAATCGAGAATGAGGTTTTCACTTTGTACATGTTAGATCATGAATTAGTACCAATCTTCAAAAAAGATCTAATTGTTTCACTTTCTATTTTCAGAATGGAATATTTACATAATCCTCATGAATAGGATTAAACGCTATTCCATGGCATTTGTATGATATTCCTTCTTAATTTTAAGCGAGTACTTGAGAGGGTTTAAGTGATCTATGAATTATGTTTCATTTTTCATTTCTTTTATGTACTAAGTCACTAAGTGCGAGATTCCCCCCGGCAACCATTATTAACTTGTTCTCCCATAGGTTCTTTCCCATGTCACCTCCTAGAATTAGCTTGTCTTCTAACTCCGCGCCCATGAGTTTCATATTTGGAATTTGCTAACCCCTTTCTCATATTTGGAAGGGGTATTTATACAAGTTTACACCAAAGGAAGTAGAGAGGAATTCGGGATTGCCATCAAACTTGGTAAGTGATTTCATGATTTTAGTGGTTGCATGCTAGGATCGCGCATATATTGATTCGTTCTTATCCCTCCCGAGATGTTCGAGGTAAGGCTTATCCCTTAGTCTGTCAAACAGATGTATTGGATGCTCGTGATGAGGTTATGCTGAGTTGGACTTCAAGATTCCTTGACCTTGAGATCACATCAATCTACTGATTTTTGGGCTACTGAGACTTTTGAGCTTACGACAAAAATCACACACAACAGATATTAAAGTAGAGGTCATGATTTGAATCTCTCATCTATTACATCCCTGCTGTATTTGGGTTGGTCTTTCTGTCTGAATTTGGGCTTGGTTTATGTAACACGTGAAAATGCCTCTTTTTCAGCTTAAGCTTTTAGGTCAAGTTGTTTTTCAACAAAAATGTTGTTGAAATTTCGTTATAATTTCAATTTCTTATGGTCTTTCTTGCTTTTAATATAAGTAATCAGTTTATGCATGCTTAAAGTTAAATGTTTTGCACTTAAATAATATTTTTATAAAGGAGATTAAATTAATAGTAATATTTTTTATTAAGCATTATTGAAGTTATAAAAGTAGTTGTGTTCTCGATTGACGTAAGAAAATTTTAATCAATAAGCAAACACTAATTATAAATATTTAACATTAAAATTCATGGATTCCCTTGAAATTAACTTGGCTTCTATGAGCATCGAATTAAACATGATTAAAATTATCTCATAAAATTTGTGGTTCATAGGATTAACATAAAAACAAAGAGGAGAAGATGGAAAATTTAATCAATAAACCACAAACGAATGTTAAATAAATACATAATGACCCATCCACTACCATTGAATAAGAGAAATTAATTGAAAGAACTAGCATGTTAAAACATTGAGAGAAAAGCTCAAAGTTCTGTCTCATATTTCATTAATTTTGTCGCATAATATGATGCATTGAAAAATTAGAATAGAAAAGTCTTATAGCTATAAATTTTTTCTCTCTTCTAATTGATTCCATCTATTATTGGAAATATAGTCTCTAATGAACTTCAAATCCAACTTCGCTGCCTCGTGGCGCACCTCTAATAATAGTCTCTAATAAACAACATAAAAATTGATCTTATAAATGAAGTTGTTTTAACTCGAAAGGGATATGGACCTAATGTTGTTTGCTACAATACTTTAATCAGATGGTATTGCAAGAATGAAGAAGTCAATGAAGTTCTTAGTCTTTATGAAGAGAAGATTTTAGAAGGAATTAGGCCTAATGAGATTTCAAGGAAGGAAACCTTGTTCTACAAAAATTCATGCCTATTACAAAAGACCTAAATGTTAGGCCACTAGGGGAAGGTCCATTCCGAATATCCGAGAAGCTTACACTAGGGTCTTTCTTCTTAGATGGAGCACAACTCGAACAAAAATCGAGGCCGACATATTGAGGAGGGTTCAAAAATCCCTCGATGACAAATATTCAAGGCTAGCTTACTGGTAAAGCTCGATGTTTTCTCAAGACAGAATCCTCACGCCTATTTGAAGAAAGCCTTTGAGAAAACGATCATCATTATAACTCAAGGAACGGACTCCAGGTGCTCATAACCAACTTGTGCATTATAAACAAGCTAGAGAAAAACATCGGATAGCCAATGCTGTATAGCCTTAAAGGCAAGCCAAACAAGACTTAAGACGACATACCATCCCAAGCTCACAGTGGTGCGCATAGACAAACAAGAAACTAAGGGGCAAGAAAAGAGAACAAACTTGACATGGTGAAACTTCTCTTTTATTAACTAAAAGTCCAAAGTACATCTCCAAAAAAAAAAAAGGAAAATACAAAATGGCCATGTCATGCAATCTAGGCTACGGGAGGAATGGACAGATTCTCGAGTGTAAGAGGAGCAACAATAAAAGCAACTTTTCCAACTGATTCGAACGAAGAATGTCAACAATGGTATCCTTAAAAGGTTTCAGATTTTGGGGCAAGCTTATTTGACATCAATTTCTTGACATTAGCTGTACAACCCCAAACTCTCAAATAAGACAACTTGGGCTTTATCCCATTCCATAGTTCATATGGAGTCTTATTCAATAATTTAGATGGCACATGATTTAGTGTGTAAATCGTAGTCCCCAAGGCATAGCCTTTGATAATCCTAGGATTATACTATTTTTCTATACTTTTTCGTAGGATTTTGGACACTTATTAAGTCATTTTGTGCCTAAATTGCAACTTAAAATCATATATTTTACGTTTTAGGCCAAAACATGCAGTTGGAGCAAAACCAAGCGAAATTGAGTTTCTGGACCCGAAATCAAGAGAAATTTAGGAATTGGGGAAATTCTGATGCGGAGTGGAAGCACTATGAAGCTTGTTCCTATCGGGGATCACGAAGATCAAAGATTCAAGCAAAGAAGCAAGCAGAGGGCAGTTTCATAATTTCAAAAAAGATGAACAAGGTTTGCCGCGGCGAAGATAATTCTTTGTCGCAGCAAGCTAGCCTCAGGTCAGATGGTTTGGCGAGATTTCAATTCGATGCCGCGACGAAGTTTATTCTTCTCCCCCAAACACAAACACAAACCCGTTAAAAATCTCAATCAGTTCGTCGTTCGAGCTTCCTCTGATGACTCTAATTGTAATGAAGAAGAATGCGCTCCTGATAATGAGGTTATTTATCTTTCTTTTATATATTTACAATTTACTACTCTGCTACTTAGTGAATTATAATATATATGCTTTGTGTTGGTTCTTGAGATGAAGACCCAAGAGATGAAGAAAAGCTGAAAACATCGAAGAACTGAGGAAGAAAAGCTGAAAATGTCGTTCGTCGAAGAATTGAGGAAGAAGAAGAACCGAAGAAGAGAAGAGATTTTGTTTAATTTTGAATTAAACCCCACTAAAACGACATCGTTTTGGGGTGAGCAATGGGTTTTTTTTTTTTTTTTTTTTTCAATAATTAGCGAATTATAGGGGTATTCATATTATACTGTTAGAGTAGATGCCCTAGAGCCAATCAATTATTGTAGAATTGACTCTTTGTAATAATGTTCATTAATCAATAAAAGGCTTTTTATTCTATATCGCGTAAACCATTATTATTGCAATATGTATTGATATATGTCCTTAGAATGGTAGAGCGTGACGAGGGTATCAAGTGTTTCAAATCTTGATAGTGAGAACCCTATGAGCACATATGGTGGCCATTCTAGAAACGTCCCAGTAGCCCCAAGATTATTCGAACTAAGGGCACGATAATACGGTAAGGCTATCATAGTGTTGAACGACCCTGTCGAAAGGCAGTGGCTGATCTCACTTGTCAAGGTTGTTTGGTGACAACCTGGTGCAACACATGGGTGTTTGTTGTAGGCGATTACACCACAACAAGTTCACTGGACTGACCCACCAGAGGATTCCATATGGATGGTAACCCCAGTGTCTATGGAACAAATCCTCTAACGAATGGTGGTGCATGTGATCCTTAGACTTGAGATCACCGGAGCGCCTTGTGCACCGATTGGTGTAGTTTGACACTAGCCTAACGCAGTTCTTTTCAGAGTCAATACGGTGGTGATTGGCCTGCATCAAGGAGTGTATCAAGACTATGGTGGATTGACAGAGGATTTATCACTCCCGGCACGGGAGAAAGTTATCACGGCGCAATTCAGTATATGGCAATGACACTAAAACTGTGGCCACAGTGGGATTGAGTTGTTGCTCTATCCAATTTATAATACGGGTCATTGGTCCAAAAACTGAATAAATAATATCGAGTAACCGAAGGTTGACACTATTTCTATGCCTTCGTCCTCGCCGAGATAACGTATGATGAAAGGATCGAATTGCACGGTAACCATATCGCTGAGTAGCTACTTTGAATCCGATATCGGGTGGCCATGATGCCTTGCTAGGGGCCAATCTTGGTCTCTGTATTAGTGAGACGATTAATTGGTGTTAATCGCAATACTATACACGCCGATATGATGAGGAGCCCAAGGGTCACACACATAGAAGACAATTTAAGATGCAAGAAGAAAGAAGGGCGTTTTCGTCCTTTTAAGGCGAAAGGGTATTTTGGTAATTTCACAAAGGCAATTAAATTTGTCGAGGTCGTAGCCTTTATTTAATTTGTTAGAAAAAATTAAATAAGTGAAATTACGTTTAAATGTGTGTTCGCACATATTTAAATATATTATCATTATTGTTAAATGTTAATATATATTTAAATATATATATTAATTGATTTTAATTGAGATAATGATGGAAATTAAAATAAATCAAATTGGGAGTGTTTGGCAACATGGGGCGTTTGGGTTGGAGCCCAAGCCTATTCCGTATGGGATTAGGGCAAATTGTTTTTTAAGTATAAAAGGAAAAGTGTGTGATTTTTTTAAAAGTGATTTTTCTTTGAAAAAAATACACACAAGACCTCTCTTTGGGAAAAACACTCCCACGGCAGTAACTTTTGATTGCCTAAAATCAATTCAATTGATTTTGTCTTCTTCTTAATCTTGAAGCCAAAGAGGATCTAGCAAATCCCTCTTTGGTTCTTTTAAGATTGTCTTCGTGTGGACTACGCAGGTTCGATCCTACACTTGGATCGGTAGCAAAACGTTCGACGACAAATTTGGAGGAGCCTTCAACGTGCGTTTGTTTCTCTTAACTCATGTTGTAAATTTATGCAGATTTTATTTAATATAAATTGCTTAAAATCATACCCTTGATCTTGGCTCTTGTAAACGATCCCCGATATATTAATTTTTCGCTCGCGCGTATTCGGGACCGTTTACTAACAGTGGTATCAGAGCCTAGGGTACTGAATTTTACAATTTTTTATGTGTATGGTTGATTACATGTATTTGATGATAATATGTTGCCATATTGAATCTGCGTAAATCTGTCTTAAAATATGTTTTTAAGAAACTGATTAATCGATTAATTTAATTTGTTGATGATCTGCTGGTTTGGTTTAATGCATGATGGATTTTTGTTGAGATCAATGTGTTTGATTGATTGCAAAAATCTGGTTAGAGTGTTTTTGGTTGTCCGTATGAATCGCATCCAGCTACAGATTCGTGGTACGCCGCCGCGGCGATATAATCCATCGCCGCAGCGATCGTCGTCGCCGCGGCGATGTAATCCATCGTCGACGCCGCGGCGATGTAATCCATCGCCGCAGCGATCGTCGTCGCCGCAGCGATATAACTTCATCGCCGCGGGCGATCGCCCTTGGGACGACGCGATGAAACGCTCAGCGGCGATATAACCCATCGCCGCGGCGATCGTCCTTCGGACGTGCGCTGTACCAAAACCAATGCACGCCGTGGCGATCTAACTCATCGCTGCAGCGAGCGCACTTCCAAGTGTGCAGGGGGTAAAATGCAAAGTTTCAAAACTTTTGGACCAAACTGTAAATCTGCAAATTATCAGGGGGTAAATTGTAATTAACCAGCAAATTTCAGAAATTGATTGTTTTTGAAATGTATGCTTTGTACTTGTTTGTATATTGCATGGTGCCCGGTACATGAGCCTTAGACCTAAGGGTGAATGTTTTAATTATTTTTGGGTATGTATGGTTGTATTTTATTAAATAGGGCCTGCGTGTCCTGCCTTTCTCCTCTTCTCGATGTATATTCTCTTCTCATCTAATTCCCCTCGAATGTAAATCGAGGTTTCTAAATTTATTGATGTAAAGAATTTGTATAATTATTTATTGTAAATTTAGAAAGATATTTTTTGTAATGTACTTGAAGTCGGAGCAAAGGACGAGGCAACCATACTTGAAGACTCAAGATTTTTATTACAGACCCTAGGTGACCCACCGATTCCTCTAGGCTCGAGGAAATCGGTTTTAGTTGGGCCATGTACCGGCACGTTTAATTTTGTTTAGAATGCATGCTAAGGTTGAATGTTTGATAACATGCCAAACAATGTCATTCTAACAAAGATAATAATTTGGTGAGACATTAAATAACAAAACCCTCAATTAAAGTATATTAAGTCACGAAAGCCTTCCATCACCATGGTTTTAATCAAACCACCTGTCGCGAAACCTTGTTCGCCAAAGCGAAGGGTACACTTCTACCAGTGGGAGGTTAAAATACATTGGAGTTTTCCTTAATGGTGATGGGTCGACTTAAAATGACGGTTTTGCTTGTTCGCCAAAGCGAAGGTTGATAAACATGCGTCCATAGGCATAGTAGAGCAAGACACATATTGTGTGTACGTGGTGACATGTAGTGTCCACTCTACCGATACTGAGAATCACACTTGAGGACGATGGCATGTACTGTCCATTGGATTGTGTGATTGGCTTGTTGGCTTTCTCACATTTGAGGTTGATAGTGGGAGCTATCAACCGGGTGTGGATTAAGTTTGTTGGCCTACCTAATCAACTCATTTTGGCTTGTTCGCCAAAGCGAAGGTTTGAAATGGGCAGGATGGGATCTCGGTCCACTAGGAAAGTCAACGGGCTTTCCCGAGTTAATGGTGAGGGCTATTGGCTTGAGTAAAATAGTGGGAGCTTCGTTTAATAAAAGACCATATTAAACAATAATAATGAACATGGTAATAACGGTTACTTTTTCGCACTTATAGATTCACTTAAATTTGAGCAAAATGATCCCAACATCATGCGACAAATCATCGAATCGGGAGAGAAATGGAATGGTGAAAATTTCGTTGGATCGGGTATAGAAGTATAAATAATATACTTCGAAGCGATAGATTATACACCATTGAGCAAGCTCTATCACCGAGCCTCACCGATAGTTCTATCCATGAGACTGGGTATGTATATGTGAAGCATACACATGATGCAAAAGCAGAAATGACTAGATACATTGTGCTTGCATCAATGGCACCATTACTGCGAGAGCAGTGCCAGAAAATGGATTTAGCTTCTATTCTTCATTTTCTTCAAGAAATGAGAAACATATGGTGTCTCGGTCATTATTCGATGTAGGATGGAAGAGGGTACCAAAATTGGCGATCATATACTCAAGTGGATCGAGTATATGAACAAGCTTGAGATTTTGGGATGTGGACTTAGAGAAGGTTTAGCAATAAACCTAATATTACAGTCATTACCGGATTCTTATTCTCAATTTGTCTATGACTTTATTGAGGAAGATAAGAAGAATACCCTTTCCGAGCTTCTGGATTTGTTGAAGACTACTGAGTCAGGCATGAAAAAGTCAGAAACATTGACGTTGGTTGAAGCCAACTCAAGTGAAAAGGAAAAGGCTCAGAAGTCGATGGAAAGAACTGTTGCAGAAAGGAAAGGTGTTTGTCCTCACTGTGGGAATCCCAGTCACTGGAGGAAACATTGCAAGGCCTTCCTAGCAAAAGGGAAGAAGAATGTTACTTCTTCGTCAGGTATGTTATTGAGATTAACTTCTCCCATAAACATCTAGTTGACACAAGATGTGGTACTCACATTTGATTGATGTGTAGGAACTACGGTAGAGTAGATTGCTCGCCAAGGGAGAGGTGGACCTACCAGTTGGAAATGAAGCACGTGCTGCTACATTTGCTGTAGGATCTTATCGTTTGATTTAGCCGATGGACTTGTTTCTTGGAACTTGTGGATTATTATGGTTTTTTCTTTAGTTTCTAGAAATTATATATTTCTGTGTCCACATAGGACAAATGAGAATATTAGTTTACTAAGGGATTATTGTCCTTGAGTATAAATAATATTCTTTATGGAACTATTTCATAATAATATGTTCTTAAGAAAGACAACAAGGATAATCTCAAAAATGACTACTATGCCAACTTTGGCAAGTTGAGCTAAACATACCAGAAGGAATGTGGGATAGTATCACAACTCACCCTCCTTATACACCCCAACACAATGGAGTGTCGGAAAGGAGGAACAAGACCTTACTTGATATGGTTAGGTTCATGATGAGTTTTAGTGATTTATCTACATCGTTCTAGGGTTATGCCCTAGAGACTGCGACTCACGTTTTGAACCGTGTGCCTCCAAAGTCTGTAGATAAGACTTCATATTAGCTATGGAGTAGGCGAAAGCCCAACTTGTCTTATCTAAGGATTTGGGGTTGCGAAGCTTATGTTAAGAAATTGACTTTGAACAAGCTGGGCCCAAAATCCTGTAAATGTATATTTGTGGGGTATCCAAAGGAGACCAAAGGATACTATTTCTACCACCCAAGAGCGCAAAATTTTTTGTTGCTCGATCGGTGTCTTCCTAGAAAAGGAATATTTTCTAAGAAGTACTAGTGGGAGAAAAGTAGAACTCGATGAAGTTCTAGAACCACAAGGCATACTAGACGAAGGACGGGATGATGTG
Source organism: Pistacia integerrima (assembly GCA_026225825.1). Lineage (NCBI taxonomy): Eukaryota > Viridiplantae > Streptophyta > Magnoliopsida > Sapindales > Anacardiaceae > Pistacia > Pistacia integerrima. Next base: position 47,120,711 of record CM047749.1, read on the forward strand.
CCACAAGAAGTGGTTGAGCATCATGAGGAGGTTACTCCACAACTTGTGGATCAAAGTGAACTACCTCAAGTAGCACAGGAGCTACGTAGATCTGGGAGAGTACGCCATGAGCCCGAGAGATACGGTTATCTCGTGACTCAACATGGTGACGCATCGTCTACCAAGACGATGAACCCGTAACCTACGAAGACGCTTATATCGGATCCAGATTCCGTTAAATGGCTTGAAGCCATGAAATCGAGATGGACTCCATGTACCGAGAACCAAGTGTGGTCTCGGTGGAACCACCGAAGGGGTAAAACCCATAGGGTGTAAATGGGTCTTCAAGAAGAAGATCGACATGGATGGCAACGTGCATACTTACAAAGCACGCTAGTTGCCAAAGGTTTCAAACAAATTCATGGCATTGACTATGAAGAAACCTTTTCGCGGTTGCCATGATTAAATCCATCCGGATTATGCTTGCAATTGCTGCATATCATGACTATGAGATTTGGCAAATGGATGTCAAAACTGCTTTCCTGAACGGAAACCTTGAGGAGGATGTGTACATGACACAACCTGATGGTTTTGTTCTTGATAGTCAAACCAATAAGGTATGCAAGTTACAGAGATCCATTTATGGACTCAAGCAAGCTTCAAGGAGCTGGAACATTCGTTTTGATGAAGCCATAAAAGAATTTGGTTTTATCAAGAACGAAGATGAACCCTGTGTTTACAAGAAAGTGAGTGGGAGCGCAGTAGCATTCCTAGTGTTGTATGTCAATGACATACAATAGATCGGGAATGATATACCGAACTTGCAATGGTAAAGACTTGGTTATCCAAGTGCTTCTCCATGAAGGACTTAGGGGAAACAGCCTACATCCTCGGAATAAAGATCTATCGTGATAGATCGTGTAGGTTGCTCAAACTAAGTCAAAGTACATAGACAAGGTACTGAACACATTCAGTATAGAAAAATCCAAGAAGGGATTTCTTCTGATGGCATATGGTGTCTATCTCTGTAGAGATATGTGTCTTTAACCACACAATGAGAGAGATAGAATGAAGAGGATCCCACATGCTTTAGCAAGTGGATCCATCTTATATGTTCAGATTGATATCTAATGTGCATTCAGCATTTGTAGTGGATGTCAATCAGGCTCAAGTGAGCAATATGTTATGTACTTAGATTGATGTCTTATGTGCATTCAGCACTAGTAGAAGATATCAACTAAATCCAAGTGAATGACACTGGGTGAGTGTCAATGGACATTCTTAAGTGCTTGAAAAGGGCTTAAGAATATATATTCTTGGATTATGGAAGAAAGATGAGCTCACTGTAAGAGAATACAGGTGACGCTATTTCCAAACAGAAAAGGATTATTATAGTTCGCAATTTGGGATTACACATTTTGTCTCAATATAACCTGCAGTGAGTCGCAAGAGCTCAAATTGGTGTACCGCAAAGGATTCTACAATTGATGCTAAGTTGTATCGCATTTTTAATGCAATTGTGTAAGCTTTGGATCAAGAAGTTCATTACGAACTTGATGTGATTTCAAGCATTGCTAATCCAAGATAGTTGTACCCGCGATAACAATGGAGCCATTGTTATGGTGAGCAATCACGGTCCTCACCGTAAATCCAAACACTTACTTAGTTGATTCAATCGATCCAAGGATCGATATGAAAGGAATGTGCAGATTTGCATAATACCTAACAACCCACTATTAAAGTTTCTATTGAAGCAGAAGCATGATGGGCACTTGGATCATTCAATGTTGAGTGCATGAATGACTGGCTATAGTGCAGGCACTTGTGTCATTCTTGGTTGAGGGCATGAATGATTGGCTATAGTGCAAGTGGGAGATTGTTAGAGTAGATGCCCTAGAGCCAATCAATTATTGTAGAATTGACTCTTTGTAATAATGTTCATTAATCAATAAAAGGCTTTTTATTCTATATCGCGTAAACCATTATTATTGCAATATGTATTGATATATGTCCTTAGAATGGTAGAGCCGTGACGAGGGTATCAAGTGTTTCAAATCTTGATAGTGAGAACCCTATGAGCACATATGGTGGCCATTCTAGAAACGTCCATAGCCCCAAATGATTATTCTGAACTAAGGGCACGAGATAATACGGTAAGGCTATCATAGTGTTGAACGACCTCGCCGAAAGGCGGTGGTGATCTCACTTGTCAAGGTTGTTTGGTGACAACCTCGGTGCAACACATGGGTGTTTGTTGAGGCGATTACACCACAACAAGTTCACGGATCGACCCACCGAGAGGATTCCATATGGATGGTAACCCCGTTGTCTATGGAACAAATCCTCTAACGAATGGTGGTGCATGTGATCCTTAGACTTGAGATCACCGAGCGCCTTGTGCACCGATTGGTGTAGTTTGACACTAGCCTAACGCAGCTTCTTTTCGTAGTGTCAATACGGTGGTGATTGGCTGCATCAAGGAGTGTATCAAGACTATGGTGGATTGACAGAGGATTTATCACTCCCGGGTACGGGAGAAAGTTATCTCACGGCAATTCAAGATATGGCAATGACACTAAAACCGTGGGCCACAAAGTGGGATTGAGTTGTTGCTCTATCCAATTTATAATACGGGTCATTGGTCCAAAATCGAATAAATAATATCGAGAGTAACCGAAGGTTGACACTATTTCTATGCCTTCGCCTCGCCGAGATAACGTATGATGAAAGGATCGAATTGCACGGTAACCATATCGCTGATGGTAGCTACTTTGTCAATCCGAATCTATCGGGTGGCCATGATGCCTGCTAGGGGCCAATCTTGGTCGTGTATTAGTGAGACGATTAATTGGTGTTAATCGCAATACTATACACGCCGATATGATGAGGAGCCCAAGGGTCACACACATAGAAGACAATTTAAGATGCAAGAAGAAAGAAGAAGGGCGTTTTCGTCCTTTTAAGGCGAAAGGGTATTTTGGTAATTTCACGGTGCAATTAAATTTCTTGAGGTCGTAGCCTTTATTTAATTTGTTAGAAAAATTAAATAAGTGAAATTACGTTTAAATGTGTGTTCGCACATATTTAAATATATTATCATTATTGTTAAATGTTAATATATATTTAAATATATATATTAATTGATTTTAATTGAGATAATGATGGAAATTAAAATAAATCAAATTGGGAGTGTTTGGCAACATGGGGCGTTTGGGTTGGAGCCCAAGCCTATTCCGTATGGGATTAGGGCAAATTGTTTTTAAGTATAAAAGGAAAAGTGTGTGATTTTTTAAAAGTGATTTTTCTTTGAAAAAAAATACACACAGCAGCCTCTCTTTGGGAAAAACACTCCCACGGCAGTAACTTTTGATTGCCTAAAATCAATTCAATTGATTTTGTCTTCTTCTTAGTCTTGAAGCCAAAGAGGATCTAGCAAATCCCTCTTTGGTTCTTTTAAGATTGTCTTCGTGTGGACTACGCAGGTTCGATCCTACACTTGGATCGGTAGCAAAACGTTCGTCGACAAATTTGGAGGAGCCTTCAACGTGCGTTTGTTTCTCTTAACTCATGTTGTAAATTTATGCAGATTTTATTTAATATAAATTGCTAAAATCATACCCTTGATCTTGGCTCTTGTAAACGATCCTGATATATTAATTTTTCAAGCTTCGCACGATTCGGGACCGTTTACTAACATATACATGTATAATTCGGCAGTTTTTATAACATACGTCAAAACGCGTTTTATACGCGAATTATACGATTGGCTTTACAATTCGCGTATAAAACGCGTATTTACTAACTAGGGTTATAAGAAGCACATTCATAACTGAAGCTCTTTATTGAGATAGGTGTATGTGCAACTGTCTAATCACTTGATATGTACTGATCATATATGTTAATGTATAGTGCACGTTGTGGATAAGCTAATGTAGAACATTACAATAGTATCATAAAGTGTTAAGGACATCAAGTCAACTCCTTTGAGCTTCACTATAATTACAGAAATTCACTTAAGATTTTTGAAATAATAAAATTTCTCTTATTATTAATAAACTATTAGTCAGCTAGAACATATATCTATAAAATTAATAAATATTTATTAAATTGTCCTGATTCTATTATTTTAACCCTTATAATTTAACAGTAAAGATATTTATTATTTTATAAAATTGATTATTTTTATCATATTAAACCTCAACGCTGTCAATATAACTCTATTAGATAATACAAAACTAGTAATTATATTAAACTACACAAACTATTATTTTAGTAATATAGATATTTCAACAATATAATTAGCGTGATAATCTTATTAATATCCCTTGAATTTTTAAAATATCACATTCGATTATGTGAAATATCTATTTTGTTATATTTAAAAGTTTGAAGAACAAATAGAAAAAAAAAATTATATATCATTTTAAATTAAATACGAAGTTCAATAACATGATTTATTTAAATCTTATAATTTTATTAAAAAAAGGTAAAAAAAAATTACAATTGAATACTTATATAAATTGGTTTGTTTGAAAATCATAAAGGTGGTTTGAATAGTCAAGATCGATACTTGACATAAGTTTGCAATTTTGAAAACCTTAAGGTTGTTTGTGAAATTTGTCAAAACATTTCTCTTTATTGCATTTGCCTTTTGCAATGACCTTACTTCGGAAACAACGACCCACAAAAACACTCTTCATACATGGCTTTGAGACTCAGATCCCTATTTCGTTCGTCTTCAATCTCTCAAAACCCATCTTCGAAACTCAACGTTTTATTTTTGTTAGCTCACTTACACAACCTCACATCTTCAAGCTCCAAAAATGAAGTTTCGTATTCTTTCAAAAAACCCCTTGAACGATCCTCACTTGCAAAATTCCTCGAAGAAAATTGTCGATCAGGTAGCTTTACTCTGAATGAAGCATTGTACTTTTTTTATTACATGATTAATATGAAACCCCTTTCTCCAATTTCATCATTCACTACTTTGTTTAGTGCACTAGCTAAGAAGAAGCATCATTATGAAGTGATTTCACTATATAAGCTGTTGAATTCAACTGGGTTGTCTCCTGATTTAAGATCTTTGAATGTTTTGATGAATTGCTTGTGTAATATTGAAAGGGTTTTGGACAGTTTTGCGGTTTTTGGGGGGATTTTGAAGAAGGGTTTTAGCCCAAATGTCTTGACTTTTAATTGTTTGATTAAAGGTCTGTGTGTAGAGAGAAAGATTATGGAATCAATGGAATTGTTTAAGAAAATGATTGCTGTTGGTTGTAGGGCTAATGTGATCAGTTGCAACACTTTGATTGGTGGATTGTGTAAAACAAAGAAAATAAGTGTTGCCATTAAGTTGCTTGAAGAGATGGTTAATGGGAATAAAGAATCTGGTGTTATTTGTAGGCCAAATGTTGTTACTTATAGTATTATAATTGATGGTCTTTGTAAGGCTGGATTGGTTGAGAAGGCTAGACAACTATTGTTGGAACATATGATTCAAAGAGGTGTGGTTCCTAACATTTATACTTACGCCATTTTAATAAACGGTTGTTGCTTGGCCGATAGAATTGGTGATGCAAAGGAGTTGTTTGATTCTATAACTAGAAAGGGGTATAGGCCTGATGTTGTTTGCTACAATACTTTAATCAATTGGTATTGCAAGAATAAAGAACTCAATGAAGCTCTTAGTCTTTATCGAGAGATTATTTCAAAAGGAATTAGGCCTGATGTGATTACATATAACACCTTGTTAACTGGCTTTTTTCTTATAGCTAAGGTGAAAGATGCACGGAATTTAGTTGGTGAGATGCGACTTAATGATGCTTTTCCTAATTCTTGGACATATAGCATTTTCATTAATGGACTTTGCAAGAATGGATGTGTTTTGGAAGCATTGGAAATGTTTAATGCTCTAGTAAATAATAAGTTTGCAGTTAGCATTAAAGGTTTGAATTCCCTCATTGATGGATTATGTAAAACAAAGAGGTTGGGAACTGCTTGGGACCTATTTCAGAAGTTTTCTCTTCATGAAAACCTGGTGCCAAACGTTGTAACATATAACATATTGATCAATGGGCTGTGTAAAAATGGACAACTAGAAATGGCAAATGAGTTGTTGTCATATATGGAGGAAAATGGTTGTGCTTCAGATGTAGTCACATTTACTACGCTTATGTTTGGTTTCCTCAAGAATAATGAGATACCAAAAGTTGTTGAACTCCTTCATAAGATGGTGGAGAGAAATGTGAAGCCGACTGAATGTACAATGTCCTTAGTCATGCAGTTACTAATGAAGACCGAAAATTATAGTGAATGTTTGAACGAGCTTCCTCAATTTCTGGTCCAAAAGCGAAATTGATGTTTACGTGATAAAACTTTAGCAAGTATTAAACTTTTTTTCGGAGCAGAATCCTGCAAAAGTTCATCCATTGCCCAAATGCTCTATATTGGTTACAGTAGCGTATTGGTTCAAGAAACACTTTTATCCTGCTCGAATTTGATAGGGATGGTGATGGGGATGATTGAGAATGATAGCTTTCCTGATCAGACATACGATACATAATCTGTCTCTGTTGTAAGTACATATATTTGAGGTGGCAGCATTGCAGGTTGGGTTTGGATTTGCACATGTAGTAGATCTTAAGGGTTTGAGGATTATTTTTGGTGTAAATTTCGGTAAGAAAAAGTTGTATATAAGGAATTGTGGAATGGTTCTTACTTCAACTACGACAATAATGGTTGCCGCTCAAGTTCATCTATTCAAGCTAATCAGTTTACTAGACAATGGTATGTTGCAACTGATTGACTTCATTCATTGATATTCTCAATTATCCGGGCACCCGATAAATCTGGATTTATTTATAGTGTTTCACATGTTTCTGTTTCTCAATATTTATTCTTTTTTAGTTCAGATCTGAAAAGACTAGAACTTACCAGGTGTGTCTTTAATGTAGTTATGCACGAGCATGTGCTCTTTCAGCGATAGTTGATGAAGACAAAGCAAAAAGAGCATTAGCGAAGGTTTTTCACTTGAATATCTTAAAGAATATGGATGCACAACAGGGGCCGATCAATGGGATCTACCTGTTGGAACAGTTAAAATGACAACATTGCAGTCAAGAAAAATATGGTCTTGTGTTACATGTGCAGTTGTTGTAACGATGATCATGGAGATTTGGTCGATATGGGATTTCAAATTGCCATTGAAATCTATGAAGCAGCATGGTCTGAAAATGCACTCGTGTAAGAACCCCTAAGTTTATTTAAAGTTGTTATCTTATAGCTTAGTTAATAGGCTGTTAACTAAGGTATGAGTTTGTGTTTTCTAGATCTAAATCTATCTCAAATCTATATAGATTTCATTTCATCATCTATTTTGTCAGTTCATTTATTTTTTTTGGTGGATGTACCGTTTAACCATTTTCTAGTAGATGTTTGATGTTGTGAAATGTTGGACAAAACTCAGGTAGTTATAATGTCTAGTACATAATATTTTTGCTCCTTAGGTGATGGAGGGGGATAAGAATATCATAGATAGATAATATAGGATTCTATATAGGGTGATAGAGAGAAATTAAAGGTTAAGAGGAGAAATCAAGGAAGGGATACCAAGGACTCAAATACGCGATCCTAAAATGTAGAAGATAAGGACTAAATACCCATTTGCATCCTTCCTTTATGTCCTGCATAGTCAGGTGACTGCCTTTAGGATAAATTTCTACTGACTACAATTGGAAACTTTACATTCTGCATAATTTACACTGAAAAATATCTACTCCAGAACTATTTGTTCCTGATAATTGAGTGACTCGTTGCTGTTTTCTGCGTAGTTATTCTTTCTAAACTCCTGAAGCTTGGACCACGATTGATTGTTTTACTACGCTAAAATACATGCATTCGTTGGCCATATGGGCAATGGACTCTTAAAAGGCCAAAACCTTGTAGGAATGGGATGAAACCAACAATAAATGAAGAATGTCTGTATAGATATTATGCAGGATTCTGCAAAGTTGCTCACCTTCTAAAGGTACCGGATGAGAAAACACTAGAAGGTTTTTTACAGTCACTCTTGTATTACAGTTGCAAGAAGATGTTTCCATAATTGATTGGTTCTGGTGACTCATCACAGTCATGCAATTTTATGTACAGTTAATTAGTTGTATTTTAAAAAAAAACATTTGAAATGCTTATGTAAATTATATTGTTCAACTATTAGTCATCCGATTCTTGTAACTATTTTCAGAATTTAGTTTTGATGGGTAGCATTGTTTCCAAATTTTGCAAGAAATAAAGGTCATAACAGAGATTACAATGTTATAGGAGCTAGGAAGCATATTCATAACAAAAGTTCTTTATCAAGATGGGTGTATGTTTGACTGTTTAATCACTTGATATGTGTCGATCATATCTGTTAATGTATCAGTTAACATTTATGATCAGTTCAGTATTAGTTATTAGTTTTATAGTATCAGAACAATTTTCCGTTTTGCAATATTAGAACAATTATTAGTTCATGGTATCAGTTCATTTATCAGTTATTAGTTTTAATGCATCAGAAATGGACTAATAAAGTAAATAGTTAATAATAATAATTTCAGTACTAGATACTCGACATTAAAAAATCTTCCTTATTAGAATTAGAATTGGAATATATATATATATATATATGAAGTATGATTTTAAAAAATTAGGGAAATTTCATGCCAAATCTCAGGGTACCGTTGCAATAAACCCAACCCTTCAGTACACTTGAGAGAAACACAGAGCAAACGAAGCATAAGAATGGAACCAGAAGATCAAACCCTAGCTCCAAAAACCCGAGAAGAAGAAGACACAAACACGGCTATGGCGGATACTAACGAAAACCCAGAAGCAACAGAGCCCAAGTCTCCAGACTCGAGAGACTCAAGTGACTCGGACTCAGACTTAGAATATGAAGCACAGCAAAAATTTGAGCCTCAAGACATCGAGTCCTTGCTCGCCAATGAACCCTCCAACTATGAAGTCCATGTTCAAGTACGTTTTTATGTCAATTTGAATATAAATTTCAATACCTAGTTCTTGGATTTTTGTTTTCGGTAATATTATTGTTTTGCTTTTTTATTGTTTTTGTTGGTGGTTTTAGTATATAAGGGTTTTGAGGAAGATGGGTGAGATTGAGAAGCTAAGACAAGCAAGAGAAGCTATGAATGAGATTTTTCCATTGACTCCTGTTATGTGGCAAGAGTGGGCTCGAGATGAAGCTTCTATTTCAACGGGGTATGTTTTAGTTTTTTCGTTTTGTGTTCTTTTTATTGGTTTCATGATTAAATTTTAATCGCTTAGGGTTTATGGTTAACAAGAGAAAGTATAAAGAGAAAAATTAAATGGATTCGTTTGAAAGGAGGAAGTGTTTATCTTTTAGGGTTTAAATGGTGAAAACGATGTTGAATTAAAGTTTATGTGACTTCTATCTACTAAGCCTTAGCTCAAATGTCGACTTAATTGAGTAAAAGAAATGAAGTTTTGAGCTTTCTTCCTTTCTATTTTTTTTTTTCATATGTTGCAACTAGGAAGCAGTGATGGTTGACTTGGGAGGTTAGTTTTCGATAATTTGCAGTTGTCTGATATTTTGTTTGTCTATAGATTTTGAGTTCCCTCTTGTCATTGCTTTTATGAACAACCTGCTTGCCCGCATAAGAAAAGTGTTAATTGAAGGAGAAAAACAGATTCAAACATGACTGACGAACAGTCTCTAGGTAAGCGACAAAAAAATACTGCCTAAAACCCAAACAAAGTACATGGGAAAGAAAAGGGACGAGTACAGAACTTAGCTGAAGAAATCAAAGTAGAAAAAGCAAAACCCAAGTTTGAAGAGCATCCAAATGACCAGCACATCAAAGACACCACCACTGGAAGAGCCAAAGTATACACTAATAAGTGTACTGCATTTTTATCAAACCTTAACTTCATGCCAAGTAGAGATTCTCTCGCACTTTAGAGAGAGATTGCTTTTTATTCTTTTTAACGATGGATAGGCAAATACAAAGATAATTTTGATGGTTTTAAATTTTTTTTAAGGCAACTTCTGAAGATCTGAAAAAATTCTTTAGCCATGTTAGTGGGTTGAATCTGTTCGAATTCTGCAGGGCAAGTTCACCAGAAAATCAAGGGGATGACTTTGTTTCTCTCATTCATTATTTGTCAATGTTCTTTGTGCATTATGCTTCAAATGAAAAAGGGGAAGCTATCCACTAGACCTTCCATGTGCACATCAGTCTTACAGTCAAATCCTTATTTAACATTGCCTGACCTTTAAACTAGGGGTGGAAAAAAAAAAACCCGGAAACTGAATCGGACTGAAAATCCGGTTTTTTTGGGTTTTGGTTTGATTATTAAAAAAACCAAAAATCCGGTTCGGTTTCGGTTTTTGGCAAAACAAATTTCAGTTACTAGGAACCGGTTTTCTGAACCGAATATTAAAAAAATTTATGTGGTATTGTCAATTGTGGTTTACGACTTTACGTTTTAAAACTAACAGTCTAATAGCTAAGACTCCCTAACACTACTCACTACTCACTCAGTATAATACTCATTCTCAGACTTCTCACTATCGCAGCCGCACGATGCACGCCGCAGCTGCACGGTACTGAGTCTACTGAAGTCACTACTCACTTACTCAGATCAAACCTCACGGCTCACTCACCTCAAACCTCAGTAAGTCTCGCATTCTCTCTCAGCCTCTGTCTCTGTCTCTCACGCTCAGTCTCATTCTCATTCTCTCTCTCTCTATCGGACTCTCACTGTCTCTTCATTTTCAGATTTGTGTTCTCACGTGGTCGTCGCTCAGTTGCAATTGCCGTCGCTCAGCTGCAGTGGTCGTCGTCGTATGTTTTCAATGGGTTTTAGATCTGGCTTTTCAAATCTGTGTTGTCACGTCGCCTGTTTTCATATTTGGGTTTTGACATTGAAGCATCAACACATTTTGTAAATCAAATTTTGTGCAGCAAATACAACACCACTAATCTCATCTACCATGGCCAGACATAAATTATGCATGGAAAATATCTATATTGGGACCATCAGTCTTTCTCTGCTTCAAGTTCCATTCTCTTCTGCTCTGCTTTTAAGTTTTCGTTTCTTTATCTACAAATGCAAAACCTCCTAATAGAATATATAGATATAGAAATTCTCAGTGCTAATATCAAATTTGTGTAGCAAACAGAACAAAAAGGGAATTGCAAAACAAGATTAAATGATAGAAAAATTACTTGATTAGTACAATATTTAGTGAAAAGAAACAGATATTCTTGTTGTTTATGGGCAGAACAAGGCCGTTTAGTTTGCTTGATTAGCAGTTAAAAAGAGAAAGCCAAATTGGGTTGAAAAATGCAGCCCATAATTCATAATTGGGCCAAAAAATGTAGCCCAATATTAATCCTAATTAACCGGTTTAAAACCGGTTAACCGAACCGGTTCAATTAATTTTTTGAACCGAAAACTGGTTCGGTTCAAGCTTCCGGGTAATCGGTTTTTTCCACCCCTACTTTAAACTTCAACATGTGTACGCATAATGTAGACTGTAACGCAGAAATTAGCCCTAAGAAACTAATTTTAATTAGACTGGGAGATCAGCATGGTTGATGGTTCAGGGAGGAGATGGAAACTGCTAAATGCAGTCCATTCTCTTTGATCAAATTTCTCAAGGGTGCTCACTAAAACTTCAATTTGATTTTTCCTTTCATGCTGTCAATAAATCATTTAGTTCTTACGCTTTTGGTTTTAAGATGAATGTCCTTGCTAGAGACGATTACGCAGTCTCAAATAAACCTGTTGAAGGGTTGAATTCCATAATTATGGTAAAATTGCTTAATTTTCTAAGTATAAAGAGTCTAACTGTCTAAGAGCATATTTTTTCATTTTGATAGCAAGTGATATGCTTAGGAGACTCAACCATAGTCCCATACAGATTTACCCATATTCCAGCTTGCCCTATGTCTGGAACCGTTGCACACTAATTTGTAATATCCTCTGGTCGATTTTTGAAGAGCCTGGCATATGTGGATTTTGCCGATGATGCACACCTTACTACAACTGTAGGAAAGAACAAACAAATGTTTGTTAGGAAGAAGATAAGCATTGCAAGATCAAATTCGAAACAAAGGAGACAGGATTCTGCTGGTCATGGGGCCTCTGGAGAACATGGTAGGCTAAGTGGAATTACGTTTTATCTTTATTATTATGTGTGTGTGTGTGTGTGTGTGTGTGTGTGTGTACAATGCAGTCTATAGACGTTTTGCATGTTTGTGTTTCCCACTTCTACTTTTTATTTTCTTACTCCTTTAGGTTAAATGGCAGCGCAAAGTAGTAATCAGACTTTCAGGGAGTCTAGAGCGCCACACTATACTGCTAATAAACGTAGTGATAACATTCAGTTGAAGGGGAGGAACACATTTGCAATGCCAAGGAATGTCCGACCACTTGGTGTGCCCTTGACAAATCCAAAATCCGAGGAAGTGGAAGATGAGAAGCTGAAGTCAAATAATAAGTTTAGAGAAATGTTCCTTAAGAAGTAAGGTTTGTTCCTGGGGTTACATGTTACATATTAACTAGAATAGCATAATAATTGACAAACTTCTCTTTCTTATAAAAAAAACATAAGGTTTTGCCTTAATATGTTTCTGTAAACACAATTATGACCAACAATACTTGTTTGAGAACGAAAAAGCAATGGCCTTGCATCTCATGCTTGTGGAAAATGTGAAAAAATGTCTTTGGTCTAGAAAATATCTGAGGAAGAATATGAAGAATATCATCTATATGCTTGGCCGATTAAAATTTCCGCACATGTATATTCATTTTGATTGTCTATTTTGATTGAATATCCATATCTCATATAATTATGTTTGTTTCACTTAAAACTCTTCATGATTTTGTTGGATGCTTTCCTAAAAATTCTCACAGAATCGAGAATGAGGTTTTCACTTTGTACATATTAGATATTGAATTAGTACCGATCTTCAAAAAAGACCTAATTGTTTCACTTTATATTTTCGGAATGGAATATTTACATAATCCCCATGATTTAGATTAAACGTTATTCCATAGTATTTGTATGAGATTCCTCCTTTTTTTTAAGCAAGTGCTTGAGAGGGTTTAATTGAATTGATCTATGAATTATGTTTCATTTTCCGTTTCCTTTATGTACTAAGGCACTTGTTTTTGTTGATATTGAATAAGTGCACATATATGTGGTCTTTATGATACTGTTAAACGAGTGTATGTATAATATGATACAATCATTTTATGGAAGAGCATATCACTTCATTTGTATGCCCATCTAAGAGAATAAACGAACAAATTTGGGCAGTAAGAGCTGCACTTGATTTGGGCAGTAAGAGCTGCACTTGATTTGGGCAATCCACCAAGATTGGCTTTGATAGGGGCAAAAGGGCACTCGGATTTATGTTGCACGGTGAAACTTCAACCTTTAAACAAACAAATCTTGTATTGAAGTAATGGCTCTTGCTTGGAATGAACAAACCTGATCAATGTCAGCCCCATTCCAGCGAAAAACAAACAAACATCACAACACCAATACGCACTAAAAAAAGCAATTTCTCCAGTACAAAAAATGCACCATTGGTTACAACTTTGGTGAATCCAGAATCATAAACCGGACTTTAAAATTAATGCTGTCTCTGCTCAAGTGACTAAACAATGGGAAAAAGCACTTATCTATAAATATGGTCTTTCTTGCTTCTAATATAAGTAATCAGTTTATGTAAACTTTAGATCTTCTTCTTCTTCTTCTTCTTCTTCTTCTTCTTCTTCTTCTTTTCCTGAGGGTGGGGGGTTGCATAAGAACTTGCAATGTGGCAATAGGTTACTTTTTTTTTTTTTTTTTTTTCCTTCTTTAAAGTGCTAATATTAATTTCTAGCTAGAATAATCTTCCTATTTTACTTATTTTGTCAATGTGGATGCTCGAATTCTGCATATTCATGCAACCTTCTTCTCTAGTTGGCATGAGTTTTGCACAAATTCTATGAGGCTGCTTTACCATCCTGGTTTTGTCTCTATAGCTTCAGTTGTAGATAAAACAAAAGAAGGGTTGGAAAATAATAAAGTTCAACCAACCTAAATTTTAGTATCAGAGTAAAACATCAGAAGAGGAAAAACATATGCAGACATGTGATGAAAGTCAAATGAGGAAAAAAAAGGGAGAAATACAGAGAGAGTTTAAGGGAGAAATAATGCTATATTACACAATAATCAATATTAGCAAGTCTTGAATCCAACCGAAAATAAAGCTCTTATTTGTAGTTGCCGAAACCTAAACTAAATAGACAATGGAAATCTACCCTAGGAAACAAATCCCAATTAAAATAGGAAAAGAAAATTTCTTAAATAGGTAAAGAAGGTATTTTCAACCTTTCTCTTTGAAACTGAGAGATCCTGCGACTTGTTATCTGTTTTATGTTTATATTGATCATCAATCCAATACCCTTAATACTACAATTTAACATATTTCATTGGAGTCATATCAAGAAATTTTCTTGTTTGGTTTCTTAAAATGACTTAGTAATCTGCAGAATATGCATACGATGTCTCTTTATCTCCTCGACTCCTACACACATATGTTTGATAACCGACTTTTGCTCGGGTGGAGAGTTATTTGCTTTGCTTGACAGCACCTATGAAGTTATTTAAAGAAGAATCTGCGGTACTTTCATCGTTACCTCTGAAGGTATCGATTATTTCTTGTTGAACGACCTGAAACTCTGCTAATGATATACTTTCAATACAACTTAAAGCAAGTTATTGAAGTATGTTGCTTTCGGATGACTGACCCAGAGAAAATTCAATTACTTTATATTTTTTCTTGCTAGAGTTTGCTAGAGTTTGAGACTGGTTGTTTAATATTGATTTCCTTTTTCCTTTCTTTTTATTTTTTCTTTATGTCGAGCTTATTGTCCAGGATATCATACCCTTGTTATGTTATACGATCTTAATAAATATCTAACAATTAGTACTCCTCCAGGTTTTATCTTGCAAAGGTTGTCATTGGCTTGGAATATCTTCATTGTTTAGGTATTTTTGAAAGTCGCCGAGAATCGATCGCTTTTTGTTCGATAAATTCATTATGTTATGTTTCTGTATCATAACTTGGAAAAAATATCAAGTTATTTATGTGAGTTCATTATGAAGCGGTAATCATCTTTGTTTGAAGTATTAGGAAAATGTCAGAGTCCATATTTTCATTGGATTGGAACAAAAATATTTTTGCATCATTGTAAAAAGGAAGTGAGAGAGATGTTCTCCAATGGCTTTTAGAAGAAAATCTATGCATGAGAAGTTTTGTTGTAAAGTTGAGTAGGAGATATCAGCTAATGATGGAAGTGAGAGACATGTTCTCCAATGGCTTTAAGATAAAGAAAATTAGTTGGCTCCAATCCAATAATTTTTTATAACTAATTCATGTCATTAATCTTGTGCTTTTTTCTATTTTTGTTGGTGATGACCCTGCGGTAATAATTTATCGGGACTTGAAGTCTGAAAATATTTTACTCCAGAAAGATGGGCATATAGTATTAAGTGACTTTGATTTATCATTCATGACGTCTTGCAAACCCCAAGTATGTTCCTACGTTCTTGTAATTGTTTATATTTTCATTAGGATATTCACTTGTCTGTTTCCTGAGTTATGTTCCCTGAGCATGGTTAATATGAGTTAGCTCAATTTATCAACTGTTTGTTGGACGGTGTTCAGCTGCTCTTTTCTTGTCACTGGTATGCATGAAAAAGATGATTTTCCTTTCAGGAAGGTTGGAAGGTTTATGTTTGTTGGATTAAAGTGTGTAAAAAAATAACTATATGTTATACCTTAATAGCAAGAACCGATCTATCACACAACACAATCAAATCAAAAAACACAAGAACACCACACAGATCAAACACACAGAACAAGCCACGATTTACCATGGTTCACTTATCCTTTTATGGATAAGCTACATCCACGTTGAGCTCAAGAAAGGTATGAGCTCACCCGCACTTCAATTACCAGAAACCAGCCAAGATTACACAGATTCAACACTCACCAGATCTACCCGTTTTACAACAGCACTCAGCCTTACAAGATACCCTATGAATATCCCAAACCCGAGAGAACAACACTCTCACCTGAATGATTAACGCCCCTAATCACTCGATTGATACTCACAATCTGGAATTGAATCTCAACCCTAACACAGAGAAAATAACCGACTCAAAATAACCCTAGCCTCTTTCGTTTTCTCTCTCTTGAAGACTGAATGAATCATGCGCTTATATATGGTTTGACTCTATGAGTGATCCTGACCGTTCAATCTGAAACGAATCCTGCGGTCTGCATTTGCCCAAATTAATACGCCTAAAACGACGCCGTATTAGTGTTACTTAAACGACGCTGTTTTCAGGCTTCCATATTTAACAATCTCCACCTTGGAAGCACTGGAAACAAACTCTTTGTGCAGCTTGCCCTTTCCCATTCTATCATAGCTCTTTATCACTCCTGATTACTTGATATGCAACAAGTTCATGCAGTGCTTGAACTTGAGTGGAGTGATAATTTTGGTGCCCATATCTGCTGGGTTCTCTTCTGTGGGTGCCTTCTTCAGTTCAATGATTCCATTTGCAACTTGGTTCCTCACAAAATGGTAACGTACATCCACGTGTTTTGTTCTTTCGTGATACACTGGATTCTTGCTTAGATGGATTGCACTCTGGCTGTCTGAGTACTGTAACCTTTCCATCAATTAGTTTTACTTCTGTCAGAATTCCTTTCAACCATAATGCTTCTTTAACAAGATCGTGGATCGCAATGTACTGATTCTCAGTTGAAGATAGCATACAATTGCGCAAGTGATTTCCAGCTTATACAATTTCCACCCAATGTGAAGTAGTATGCAGTTGTGGATTTTCTGGAATCCTTATCACCTGCAAAATCAGCATCTACAAAACCAACCAGATCAAGTGCAGTATCTCTTTTACAGTAATCAAGACCTACACTAACAGTACTGTTAATATACTTTAACATCCATTTTAGAGCAGTCCAATGTTCCATTCCAGGATTGGACATATACCTACTTAACATAGAAATAGAAAAGGCTAGGTCTGGCCTAGTGCTAATCATGGCATACATCAATGACCCCACCACATTTGCATAAGGAACAGACTCCATTTTCAACAGTTCTAACTTAGTTTTGGGGCATTGAGACTTGCTAAGGATAAACTGACTGGTAAGGGGCATTGAGACCAGTTTGGCACCAGCCATGCCAAACTTTGTGACTAGTTTAAGCAAGTAAGACTGTTGCTGCAGTCTGAGTTCACATTTCTTTCTATCCCTGTTTATCTCCATGCCCAAAATTTTCTTAGCACTGCCTAGGTTTTTCATGCTGAACTCAGTGTTTAGTCTTTTCTTCAATTCACTGATTAAGGTTTTTGACTTACTAATCAACAACATGTCATTCACATATAAAAGCAAGTAAATAGGCAGATTATCATCCATTTTAAAGTAGAAGCAACTATCATATTGGCTTCTAGTGAATCCTATGCCTATTATAAAGGTGTCAAACCTTTTGTACCATTGCCTAGGGGACTGTTTTAACCCATACAGGGATCTTTTTAACAGGCAGACATGGTTAGGAAAATTTGGGTCAGTAAACCCCATGGGTTGGCTCATATAGATATTTTCCTCTAGCGTTCCATGAAGGAATGCAGTGGTGACATCCAACTGCTCTAGTTCTAAGTCTTGATAAGCTACCACTGACAGCATTAACCTAATTGTTTTGTATTTTACCACAGGGGAGAAGACTTCATTAAAGTCTATCCCCTCTCTTTGAGTAAACCTCTTAGCCACAAGTCTGGCTTTGTACCTAGGTGGATCAGCTATGGATATACCCTCTTTAAGTTTAAACAACCACTTACATTGGGTCAGCTTCTGATTAGCGGGTTTTGGAACCAGTGTCCAGGTTTCATTTACCTTTAAGGATTGCATTTCCTCCTCCATAGATGTTTTCCATTTGTCCCTCTCCTTGGATTCCATGGCCTCTTGATAGGTCTCAGGTTCAGACCTAAGTACTTCTGTAACTGCAAGTAAAGCAGTATATATTAGTTCTGCATATGAGTACCTTGAGGGTGGTCTTACCTCTCTCCTGGTTCTGTCTCTGGCCAATTGGTAGTTAGTCAGGTCATTTTGTTGTGGTTCTAGGAATTCTTCTGCTTCCTCATCTTCAGCCTGGTCAGGTTCCTCAAGTGCCAGCTCAGTCTCAGGTAGTTGGGGAGTTGGGCCTTGTGTTTGAGGTGGGTGAACTTGATGGGTTGTATGCTCCACCTCAATCTGTGTGGTATTGATCTGTTTAGCATTTTCTTCTGTACTTTTGGTTGTTCCTTCATTTGGGTTGGTGCATTTGCATGGGAATACTCCCTTATTAAACACCACATCCCTGCTTATTAAGATCCACGACCCCAGGGTGACTCTCGTCCCATGCCTTTGCACCCTTTCTGTCCCTCGGGGGTATCCAAGGAACACACATCTGGTTGATCTTGGCTCTAGTTTTCCCCCCACTGTGTGTGCATATGCAGCACAGCCAAACACTCTTAGGTGCCCTAGTTCTGGTCTTCTACCTGTCCATCTTTCTTCTGCACTGATAAGGTTTAATGCTGTGGAAGGGCTCCTATTCACTAAGTAGGCAGCTGTGGAGAGGGCTTCTCCCTAGAAGGTTTTTGGTAGGTTGGAAGTGATCAAGAGGCATCTTACTTTGTCTAGCAGTGTTCTGTTCATCCTCTCAGCTACCCCATTTTGTTGAGGTGTACCTCTCACTGTCCTATGTCTCAGGATCCCCTGTTCACTGCAGAACTTATCAAACTCCAGATTACAAAACTCAAACCCATTGTCGATCCCCACAAGGGAACTTTGGGCACCTTTACGAGCCCGATTTTCAACTAGTGCTTTCCAGTCTTTGAACTTTGCTAGAGCTTGGTCTTTTGATCTAAGTAAGAAAACCCAGACCTTCCTACTGAAGTCATCAACTATAGAGAGGAAATAGCTATTTCCTCCATGAGACTTAACCTTTTCTGGACCCCATAAATCAGAATGTAGGTAGTCCAAACAGTTGTTTGCTAGGTGAACTCCCTTAGGGAAACTATTTCTGTGCTGTTTACCAAGTACATAACTTTCACAGAACTCTATGCTTGTAACAGTATCCTTTCCAAATTGTCCTAGTCTGTTCAGTATATCCATTCCCTTCTGACTCATATGGCCTAATCTCAAGTGCCACTTTTCAGTTACTGATAACTTTTGAGACCCAAGTGTAGTGCTGTTGCATTCAAAGTAAAAACTACCACAAAGCACATATAGCCCATTTTTCTTTTCTCCTGTCAACACCAAGTTCTCATTTTTATAAACATTCAACCACCCACTGTTAGCCTTATAGCAGCAGCATGCTTCATCTAGGGTGCCTAGTGATATGAGGTTCCTCTTTAAGTCAGGTATATATCTGACTTTGGTCAACCTTATTAGTTTTCCTCCATTTAGCCTAAGGGTAATGCAGCCTATCCCCTTAACCTTACAGGCTTGGTTGTTCCCCATATACACAGTCTCATGATCAGACTCCTCAAAGTCTTGGAACCAACTTCTATTGGGACTCATATGGAAGGTACAACCAGAGTCTAATACCCATTCCTTTGCAGTGTCAGATATTGACACTGCTAGGACTTCTGGTTCATCCATTTGGTTACTAGTAGAGGCTAGGTTGCTTTCTGTGTTACCTAGTTTCTGCTTTTTCTTCCACTCAAAGCGCTTTTTCTTCAGTGACTGTCTTATTGCAGTGGTAACACTTCCTAGTTTCAGTTTTTGCTTTGTTGTTCCCATTCCACTTCTTCTTGTTCTTAACCCCCTGACTTGATTGGAACCCTTTACTAGACTGGGCAGGTTCTATTCTACCATTCACAAACAGAGTGTTATTATTTCTCTTAAGGGTTTTAAGCTCTAACTCTCTAGCCTTAAGACCTGCAACTATCAGGTCAACACTGGGTACAGTACCGGAGTACTGAAGGGCATTCTTGACTACTTGGTAGTCTTCAGTTAGGGAATTTAATAATATCATGGCAAGGCTAGTTTGTCCTAGTTCTTGGTCTGTACCCTTTAAGATTAAATTCATCTTAAGGAATTCATCTAGGTTTTCCTCTATGGATTTCGAATTATCCATCTTATAAGAGAATAGGGCTCCCTTTAAGAAAGCCAAATTCGGGGCAGATTGTAAAGCATATAGGGATTCTAACTTACCCCATAAACCAAGAGGAGTTTCAAATCCATCTACCTTCCGAAGAACACCTGCGATGCATTCATCACGATCAGGTTATAAGCTTCTTCATCAATCTCTTCCTTCTTTTCCAGTTTCTCCTCTGACCATTTCTTGGGATCCTTTTCCAGTGCAATTGCAACTTTGTTATGTGAGAGAAGAGCCTTCATTTTCTTTTTCCAACTGCCGAAGTCGATCTTCCCATCATATTGGGATATCTCCATTCTGGTGGTGCTCATTTTCCTGTAATGACAAAGAAAGAAAGACAAAGAAAAAAAAAAGGAAAGTCTAAGGCGTACTTGGCGTTGTTACACCAAGTAGTTGCCAATTACTGCCAGGCAGTTTTTAAGGCGGTCACTGGTATTCCAGCCGATATACCCTTACACTTTATCAAGATTTGACTCTCTAGAATCAATTCTAGACTCAAGGTAATAATCGAAAAAAAAAAACCCCAATTTTCGAAACCCTAATTTTTGAAACCCTAATTTCTGTTTCTTTAACAAAAGAATCCCAAATTCACAAAACCCTAATTTCGTCAGAGAAAGATTGACTCTCTAGGACTTAATTTTGAGACTCTTAAGGAAACCCCAATTTTTCAGAAAGTAACCCTAATTTAGGAAACCCTAATTTTTCGTGAAACCCTAAATTTCCCAGAACACGAACTTCACTTTCAAGAAAAATGGCTCTGATACCACTGTTATACCTTAATAGCAAGAACTGATCTATCACACAACACAATCAAATCAAGAAACACAAGAACACCACACAGATCAAACACACAGAACAAGCCACGATTTACCGTGGTTCACTTATCCTTTTATGGATAAGCTACATCCACGTTGAGCTCAAGAAAGGTATGAGCTCGCCGCACGATTACGAAACAGACCAAGATTACGATTCAACACTCACCAGATCTACCCGTTTTACAACAGCACTCAGCCTTACAAGATACCCTATGAATATCCCAAACCCGAGAGAACAACACTCTCACTTGAATGATTAACGCCCCTAATCACTCGACTGATACTCACAATCTGGAATTGAATCTCAACCCTAACACAGAGAAAATAACCGACTCAAAATAACCCTAGCCTCTTTTGTTTTCTCTCTCTTGAAGACTGAATGAATCATGCGCTTATATATGGTTTGACTCTATGAGTGATCCTGACCGTTCAATCTGAAACGAATCCTGCCGTCTGCATTTGCCCAAATTAATACGCCTAAAACGACGCCGTATTAGTGTTACTTAAACGACGCTGTTTTCAGGCTTCCATATTTAACACTATAGAATTAAGAAAATTGTGTAATCTTTATGTAGTCAATTCTTTCTCCAGCGTTGCAAGGTTATGCAAAGGATTCCTTGTAATCTCTTGTCACCACAGAATTTGCAAACAATCACATCTTTCCAGAATTTCCTATCTAGTTTGATACTTATCAAATGCTTTGAATTCATTTTATGTCTGGTATTCAGGTATTTTTTTGTATGAGATGCTCTATGGCCATACACCTTTCAGAGGTAAAAAGAGACAGAAGACATTTGCCAACATTTTGCACAAAGACCTCACTTTCCCAAGTAGCATTCCGGTAAAAATCTGCCGCCTTTTAAGTCGGTTAAAATTATTCTCTGGTTATTCTGGTGAGTCAGTGGATATTGTATACATGCTCAGGATCTTGAGGTTTGGTCAAAATATGGATAATCTCTTGAACTTAAATTGATGAATAGTTAACAATGGAGAACATTTAACAAGTGAGTATTAACCGAAAACTTCTTTTGGAAAGGTAGCGGATACCTTCCTGAGAACATCATGGCTACAAAGTATATTGGGTCTAAATTTTCACTGCCTTTGATGGAAATGTGTACCAGCTATAAGTTTTAACTGGCTAGGAAAACCATAATCGAAGATGTCAACATGAATTTAGAAGTGATTGATGATGATGAACGGGGCTTCTCTTCATTGAACTTGCAAAATTAGTATTCCATTCGGGCAGAACATTTCAGTCTCATGAGATGAGCAAGCAAATTTAATGGCAAGGACGTTGCAGCAGGCAACGATGTTAATTTGCTTGATGTTTCATTCCAGGTTAGTCTTGCAGGTAGGCAGCTGCTTAATTTGTTATTAAACAGAGATCCTGCAGATCGTTTAGGATCAAATAGTGGTGCCAATGAAATTAAACAACATCCTTTCTTCTACGGAATCAATTGGCCTCTGATTCGCACCATGGTAGGAGAGGACTACTTTCATTTTACCATATTGAATTCTCAAATAGCAAATGATTTAATATCGAATGTTTCTCTATGCATATACAGAGCCCGCCTCCACTAGATGCACCCTTTGAGTTAATTGAAAAAGATCTGAAAGCCAAAGATGTCAAGTGGGAAGATGATAGAGTGCTTGTTAATCCTGTAGATTTGGACCTTTTCTAAAGGTTTGGATTAACAACCATTTCTAATGTTAAACATAAGACTTCAGATTGACTCTGCTCTGCACTCCCTTTATTGTTGATTCATGTTTTCTCTTATCATATGATCAGAAATGGGATACAGACCATGAAGGTGAGATGGAGGAGGTTCTGTCATCACGTCATCCTGAACCTAAAGTAAAGCATGTAGGTTGTTTTTATTTGATTTCTGTAGAGAATTAAGACTTTGCCCTATATTTAACCATGTAATATAACTCAACACTTCCCATCTCTCCCATTCTTTTTGAGACTCTGCTATGGCGTAGTTGTATCGTTGTGGATATCCAGCTTTTGTTTCACTTTCCATTCCTCAAATTGAAAGGGTGTGATAACTTACAAATTCTCACCCTCTGCATTTCCATTAACTTACAACACCATTGCTGTCAAAATCTGCTCTTAATCAAAGTAATATATATCCAGAATATAGCAAAATCAACGATTCACTAACAAAAAATACTCTTGATTTGCAAATTACAAAGAAGAAATACAGCAATCTGTTCGGGTCGTATAGTGTCTTTACATTAAAAGGCTTGGATTAGCTGTATAGATGCATCAGCCAAATTTATCACACTATTATAAGCAAATCTGATGAGCAACCAAGTGTACAATTCTTGTGAGATCCTTACCGTGCAATTCAGCTCTTGACACAGAAATTTGAGATGAAATTGAATACAGATAGCACTTCAAAGTAGACCAAAACATGCCCAACCACAATTATGTTACCCTACTTGGTGGCCTGTGCGATTATATTACTTATTGAACCGCCTGTTCTTTTGCGCTCCACCAATGAGTCCTACAACATAAAAAAAAAAAAAAAAAAAATATTGAAAAACTGACAACCAAAACCCACTGTGACCAAGAGAAAGAAATTATACTTGAGCAGCTATTAGACATGCAACTGTTTTCTTGCTTGACTCTTGAAGTTCATCGGTAATCGAGAGTTCATCCAAAATATGATAGGCCTATAACATAAACGACTGTCAGCAATTAGCAAAGACACAGATTTTGGTATCCATGCAATATAAACTGATCTACGCTAGATAAGCAAGAGGGCATTAAATTAATAAGGTATTTTGGGCAGTCACTTATTGCATCAATCACCATTTTTGATATTAAAAAAAAAAAAAACCCTTTCAGAAAGGAAAATCCCAATTACAAAACAAGACCATTGCAGCATACCTTGTGAAAGTTGAAGATCAAGTCCAGCTCACAGACCTGGAAGCAAAATTAGATTACCACAAACATCAGTTTCTATACCAATCAAATGGAAATATACACTTTAATGCACTTAGTGATCTTATACAAAGTAAAGTCAACTTCACTCACACTTCCAAAGTATCTGTCAAGAATCTCAACATAATGATGAATTATTTCAAGGACCTCTAATTCATTGTCATCCTGATCAATGCACATGCACAAGTATAGACTAGCATATCTGCAAAACATATTCATTGGAACCAACTCAGTTGATCATCTCTATGATGGTGAAACACATTCATTAAGTCACAAATACTGTCATATTTGCATATACCTTTTATAAACAACTTTGTATCCTCTCCATTCCACAAAATTACAGAGCTTGGGTCCTCGTGAAAGAATGACTCCACTGAGCTCACGAATAACCTTCTCAGACAAAGCAGCAGTTCAAACAAATCATCAATGTAACCACAGCTGTTACAATAAGTTGAGAAAATGATACCACAATGATCATTTATCCAACACAAGGCAGGTCCTTTGAAAATAAAATTAATAATTAAGATCTAAAGAGAGAATATCTGAGCGACATGGATTTAAAACCATACCTTAGTTTGGTCCTTCTGTGAATAAGGAGAATACCATTTAGTCAACCGGACTTTTCCTTGTCTGCTAATAAGAAGCACAAATTGAATCTGAAACATATTGAATATAAAAAATTATAGAACATCAGCAAAGTAAAACCATTAATCTTCATTTGGCATAGGCAACATAAAATGAACAAGATTTAACAAATCAGAGTTGTCGGACATAGCACAACCTAAATGATTGTGGCATATCCAATCAATAACTTGTAAATGAATACACATCATTTGAATCATTATTTTGAAAGCTATTATTGGCAATGGTTCAGGCTCTCAACCAGGCTCAACAGCCTTAATCTCAACATCCAAGGTTGCTCTTCAACACATGTCAACTTTATAACACACTATCAAATTCTTAGCAATCAAAACATGTTCCTTCAATCCATGATTTATTTCCCTCAACATCCATTGCCATTTCCAGAAAATTTTGATATGGTTTTTGTTTGTAGTCAACTTAAGCCAAGCTGTGAGAAAAGGACATAAAACATGGGTAATTTTCCAAGATAAGCCAAATGCTAAGTATTGATAAGCCAGTTCGAGCTTAAATTTCACCATTCTGACATACAAAGACTCCATGCTAACTAGTTTTATTTCAAATGCTTCCATATCCCTCTAATACAATTATTCAAAATTTCGTCTTCCTAACTTTCTGTTTAAAAACAAGGTAGTTCAAGAATGAATAACCCACATGGGCAGGTCTCAGAACTTCGCAATAAATTGTTAAATTAAAATAACTTTGTCGGCTGAAGACCAATTGAAATTCATAAAACTGTTATTCTACGCCATATGCTTCAATGATCTCTAATTCAAGATCTTAGCTAGGTTGATACATATATAAGTAATGTACTTGACAATAATATCACTGAAATTAGCAAACTTGCACGTTCAGAGAGCAACGAATCCATCATAATCCCAAACAGTTACTCAAACATTCATCTAATAATGCGATTACGAAGTCAGATCTAACGGTGACAATATATCACCTAAATATAAAAATCAGTTCGAGAAGAATGCATCAGCTGAACCAAAACCCCCAAATCTAATGTAATATTTCAATAAATGAAGAACTCCAAAGAAGTTATTTAATAAAAATGAATAAACGCGGTAGATCTAAAGAAACGGAATTCGATGGATCAATCCTCCATTAAGCTAATGAAATCAACAAACAACGACAGTACAAATTTCACATACCATGGTTTTCCGACTATCTTGACGATAGAAATGAAATTGTCGTCGGTCACCGATAAATTTTGTTTGTAATTTTGCTCTCCTCTCGTCTCTTATATTAATCCTCACAGTCTTCGCTTATTTTATTCTCAATGAGGACACCACCATGAAGATTCTAGAGCGGACTTGATAGAAAAATGAAAAACAGAAAAACATTCGACAGAGAAGTAATACAATTAATTGACTAACTTTACAAACAGAAGAACGCTGCACTTCCATAGAAGCTACAAGATGAACAAAACGTCACCGTATGACAATGAAGTTCTGATCTTTGACAAAACAGACCCCAAGCTTTGATCTTGTACATAAACACCCTTCTCACTCACTTTTATACTCAATATCCTCCGTTAAACCAAAGTACTTGATATTGATACAGTACTTGGAAACACTATCTTATACTCAATATCTTGTTTTTTATTCCTCACACTACCCCCTTCAGCAAGCCTTTCCATATATTATAAATATAATTAAAAAAAAAAATTAACAAAAACCATGAGTGATAGAATATGAGATCATCATCAACAGATATACCTGGCAAAACGGGTTAGGACCCGTGGGTCGACCCCATACTCGGGTAAATTATATAAGGTACGGGTCTGTATTATTAAACCCGTTTTTTAAGACCCGTACCCAACCCTACCCGTTTTGTAAATGGGTAGACTGGGTACACCCGCGGGTGCCCATTTTTAATTTAAAGAAAAAAAGTTTTTCTCTTTCATAGCATGTGAGCAGACGCCTACAGTTACAAGCTACAACACCTTTTGTTTGCCTTCTCTCTCTCTCTGTCCAAACTTAACTTCTCTTCTATCCCATCAAACTTTTTGGCAGGTAGAGTTGGCTAAATCTATTCACAAACTTCTCTTCTCTTGTTCATTCGTAGTCCGCCTCTTTCCTATCAAAATCATTCACAATCTCCATTCACCCAGCCCTTCTCACTTCTGGTTCATCAAGATAGGTTGTAGAGCAGCACATTTCCATTTCTTCAAATTGTTTTCTTTTCGTGTTTCTCAAGATTTCGGAGCTTTTATGAATTTTTCTTTTTTGGGTTTGTTTTGTGTGGTTGAGTTATGGGAAAGAATGAAAAACATTGTGTAATTTTGGAAACAAGTTTTCTTTTCTTTTTCTTTTTTTAAGGATTTGAAGATTTTGAGGTTGTTCTTTTTTGGGTATTTGCTTTTGGGTTTGGGTTTGGTTTGAAGAATGGTGATAAAGATGATGAGGTGGTAGCAATGGCCGTCTCTTGTGAGTTGTGACGAAGAAGTACGAGGTGAAAATGGTGGTATAGAGGATGGAGGGGTGGGATCTGGCGCATGAGATTGCAGAGAAGAAGGAAGAAAAAAGAACAAAGATTTACTGTTGAGATTCGTTGGAAGGGTCCTAAAGTACTTTGAGAAGAATGGTCAAGAGAAACTTCACCAGAAACGGGCACCCGCGGTCCACCCGTACCCGTGTAGGGCAGGGTATGGGCCTAAAGTATTGAGCCCATTTAAGACCTATATACCCATAAGACCTGTACCCCTTTAGACCCGGACTATACCCGGCCCACTAGCCCGTTTTGCCAGGTCTATCAACAAACCTCTTGGAGTCAACGGCTTTTTTCCATCCAAATAATGGTTAAATCATAAATGATACTTTTCCACCCACATACTTTTAAAATATCATTTTACTATCTAAATTTATATTTGGTTTCTGATTCCGGCATCGTTGCGATCCATTACCACCACAATTTTCTTCTCCAATCATCACTCACTAAAACCCTGCAAACCATATTCTCGTCGATCTCGCCAATCACTAGCAATCGAGAGATTAGGGTTTGCACAACCACCCCTCCCAAGTCAAATTATGATCAATTACAACTATCAACAGATTCATTGGCCTTCTCTCTTCAAAAGCCCCAATAACTTGGACCAAGTTTGTTTTATGTTCACTATAAAAATATAAATGTGAGTAATAAAGTGACATTTTAAAAATTTGTAGGTGGAAAAGTGTCATTAAACTATTATTTGGATTGAAAAAAGTCATTAACTAATACCACTTGTATTATATATAGAGTTCATTAACAGGGATGGATTTAGGATTAATATTAGAGTGGCCAAATTTAAAATAAATAATATAAAATTTGTCATAAAAATAATATTAGAGAGGGCAAGAAATATTATTATTTCTAGGTTTTACCTTTTAGTTGACTTCTAAATGATAAAATACATATACAATATATTTAATTAATAATATACTCATCTTCTTATATTATATCAATTTAGAAAAAAGAAAAAAAGACAAATATGAAGGAAATCAATAAATAAAAAATTGAGTAGGGTTGTCAACCCCCACTCGCCCCTTCTTAATCCATATGGTCTCCACGTGTTCTAATGCCTCATTTACCACTCAAACAACCAAATTAAGTTTTTGCACAAAACTCAAATCAATCTAATTAAACTTTTGCCTCACAAGAAGACATTTTAATCTAAAAATGTTATGTGCATTTAATGTAAGATCTTACAAACTATCACTGGATGACTGAATAATCAACTAGAATTTTTGGGTATATTACTTAAGATGTTCTAAGTTCGATTCACTTCGACCCCTAATAAATGTGACCATTAGAGGTTTATCTGGTCGTTAAAAGTCGTCTTCCTAACTTACTGTTTAAAAACAAGGTAATTCAAGAATGAATAACCCATATGGGTAGGTCTCAGAACTTTGTAATAAATTGAGCTTTGTCAGTTAAAGACCAATTGAAATTCATAAAATTGTTATTCTACGCCATACGCTTCAATGATCTCTAATTCAAGATCTTAGCTAGGTTGATACATATATAATTAACGAACTTGATAATACATATAACTGAAATTAGCAAACTTGCACGTTTAGAGAGCAACCAATCCATCATAATCCCAAACATTAACTCAAACATTCATCTAATAATGCGATTACGTCAGATCTAACTGTGACAATATATCACCTAAATATAAAAATTAGTTCAAGAACAATGCATCAGCAGAACCAAAACCCCCAAATCTAATGTAATATTTCAATAAATGAAGAACTCCAAACAAGTTATTTAATAAAAATGAATAAACGTTGTAGATCTAAAGAAACGGAATTCGATGGATCAATCCTCCATTAAGCTAATGAAATCAACAAACATTTATAATTTTTTTCTAGTGAACGGCCGTCCATCAAATTTGGACGGCCGTTCACTCACATGGACGCCCGTCCATGTTATATGGACGGGCGTCCATGTGATATATGGATGGGCGTCCATATGCAAGGGACGACAGTCCATATAATATGGATGGCCGTCCCTATTAAAATAAAATAAAAAAATTTGTAAAAGCTTAGGGACGGCCGTCCATCCATTATGGATGGCCGTCCATGTTATATGGACGGGTGTCCATATGCGAGGGACATATGGACGCCCGTCCCTAATAAAATAAAATAAAAAAATTTGTAAAAGCTTAGGGACGGCCGTCCATCCATTATGGATAGCCGTCCATTAATTTTGGACGGCCGTCCATGTTATATGGACGGGCGTCCATATGCGAGGGACGGCCGTCCATATAATATGGATGCCCGTTCCTAATAAAATAAAATAAAAAAATTTGTAAAAGCTTAGGGACGGCCGTCCACAAATAATGGACGCCCATCCTGTACCCAAATATGAAAAAAAAAATTTCCATTATGGACGGCCATCCTTTTATTGTGGACGGGCGTCCGTAAGTAATGGACGCCCGTCCAAAATTAATTTGTAAAAAAAAAAATAATTTTTAACATTGGACGGCCGTCCCTAACTTGTGGACGGGCATCCATAATTCATTATGGACGGCCGTCCACAATTAATGGACGGCCGTCCCTTTTGTAAAGGACGACCGTCCAACCCTTATGGATGGCCGTCCATAATGTTATTAAAATTTAAAAAAAAAAATCGTGTTTTAGGTTAAAACATTTGGGGAAGTTTCAAAAATTTTTAACACCAGGCAGCCATTACCATCTTCTTCGTCTTCCATCTACGTTACTGCGTCTTCTTCGTCTTCGAGGTGTTTTTCTTCTGGACTCATGTTCTGCGCTTGTTCTTCGTCTTGGTAATTAAACACTTTCCTTTTTCAAGTTTTTTTTTTGAATTTTTTTTTTTTTTTTGGTTGGATGAATGTGTTGAATGGAGGTGAGTTGATGAGATAAAATCCAATCAATTTGGTGGGATTGGTTTGTGTGATTGATGAATAGAAGTGTTCTGCCATTGATAAAGATAAATGTAGTTTATTTTAAATGTTGGTTTGTGTGAACTACCGTGAAAGAAAAATTGATTTTAGGCATATTTTAGGAAAATTGGTTGTGGAATTCTAGAATTTTAGATTAAAATGTAACATCAAGTATAACACACAGATACTTAATTGAGAAAATTTAAGACATAATAAACTGATTCAGATTCTCATCCGCTAACTATATCAGATGTAATTGGCGTGCTGTCGTAGGCACCCAGAATTAAAACCTAAAAATACACGTAGTAGTGTAAGTCAGGGTCGATCCCACGAAGAGTGTCTAGCTGAATTTGCTGTTATGTGAACAAGTCTAGGGGGGTTCTGTGTAAAACAGGAAACATTCTTAGCAAAGACCAAAAACAAAAACAGTTCAGTGCGAAATCAATTAATATAACGAAACTTGGTCTCCGTCAACATCCACCATCGGAATCTTACAACTGATCATTGATGCGAAGATAATCAATTCACACATTGAATATTCACCGTTGGAACTAATTTCCTATCTCTCCTTAATTGTAATTAATCAGGAAACAAGCGATCCTAATTGATCTTACCCCTAAACAACCCTAGACAAGCGCTCAAGATTTAATCTAGTGGCAGCCTTAAGAATTAGAGAGATCGATGAAGCTAAACAACACAAACACAAGCGGTTGTATTTAATTTAGTTGAATGTTCTTCATAAGGTTATTAATTCCTGACGCAGCAAATTACTAACCCTAATTGCTTCACAAGTTGGAGGGATCAAACAATTACGGATTTGATATCAAACTTAGCGGTAGATTTCAACAAATAATACACTAGTAGGCCTCCTAGTAATTAAATGCATCAATCATGAAAATATGCACAGAATAACATTCAATACTCAAACACGAAAATTGAACACTAAAATAACATAGATTAGATCTCACAGTTGGTTGATTCCGAGGTCTCCGTTTCCGACGACCAAGTCACAAAAGTTTTAGCCGCTCATGGCCATCAACAAAAGCTCAAAAAAGAAAGAAAAATTCCAGAGAGGAAAAGAGAGAGAGGCGTGGTCCCCCCAAACCTAATCTGATCTCCCTTTTAAAATCTAATTTAAGAATTCAAATCCCACTCAATCTCCTAAAAGAAATATTCTCCTATCCTAAAATAACATTAATCCTAATTTAATTCTAATTGGAAATAAAATAAAATAGATTCCTAATAAAATAGGAAGGTGGTGTTTCCAGCTGTAATTTTCGTGCAGCATGGATGTCTTCAAAACGTGCAATAATAGAGTGACTTGCATAACAAGTCAGAACGCTCCAGGACGTCGGTAATACAGGTGCATCAACTTCAAGCTCGATTACAACCTTGATTCAGTCAGTATCTCTAAAAACTCAAAACATGAAAGTTGTAGATCTCTTTCTTAGCGTTCCACAGAATTTTTAATCATCTAAATCGGAGCTCAGATGAGAGAGTTATGCCCAAAATACGAAACAATGTCAAAACTGTCCGAATTCACTTAATTAGTTCCGTTTTCCAATTAACGCTCCCATTTGCTTCCTAAGTCAAAATAGAATAAAAATCAGTACATTTTAGGCAGCAAATAGGTATAAAAGACTAGGCATTAAGGGGGGTAAATATGATATTTTGCATTCTCATCAGTAATTTAAAGTCTCAATTATTATACATGAATGCCTCACACACTCAACCAGAGTTTCATCAACTTCCCAAAATGCGAAAGTATGAACTGATTGTGTTAAATTGCCACTGGCTTTGATAGATTTTCTTGACAATCTGGGCTACAGGTTCTCGGTTTCTTGGGTTTTTTCTTCCCTTTGTCTGCAGTTCCTTATTTCCCCCTCAACTTTTCTCTTTGTTGAAAATGATCTCTCAGTTCTAAACACCTCTTTCTCTTCATCCATTCTAGTTTGGATTTATAAGCTCCTTCTCTTTCTTTGCGGCTTCAGCTTCAGTCTTCAACTGTTCAGCAGTGAGAGAGAGATTAGTTACAATTGCTTTAGCCTTTTTTCAGCTGCAGAAATAGCTTCCAACTTAGATTTTGCTCTAAGTAGTTTTGAATTGAGATTTTGAACAATCAAATCCGACTTGATGTTACAAATTGGGAAGGAATTTAATTCATTCCATTTTTTTTTTCTTTTTTTTTTTTTTGTGAATTACTCATCTAATCTAGGTATCGCATTGGTATTGTTGTGACTTATAAATCTCTATGTTAGTTAGACTCAACTTGATCTACTCCAACAATAGGTGAATATGCATGCCGAAGAAGTAATTAGTTTTAAGCAAGAATAGTTCAATCATTTGATAAAAAACAGGTTTTTAAGTTTGAGTTTCAAATACGGTGTGTGTATACATTTGGTTGAACCGTAGAGGATACCAAAATACTTACACTTATGGTGTGACTTGTTAGTGATCTTTTGCTCAGTTTCTTTTGAATCTGATCTGGGGAAATTTATGCTTGAAAACCAGAATCAAAACACTAACCCTCAAGTCCATGGACCTGAAACACAAAGATAACATAAAATATAGTTGAAAACACAAATGATTGATATTATATGATATTTGATTATTTTGAGTGGAGAAATATCTTGATATAACCATGTCCATGTTGTGCATTATTGAACCTTTCCCACGATCCACCAAAAAATCTAGCCAAATCAAATATTATTCCCTAGATTTTGAGATAGTACGACTAGTGTTTATTAAATTTTGGTTGAATCAAGCCTTCCAAAAGTTCATGTTCTTGTGTAACTTTTCTTATGCAAACTTTATTTGATGTTAATGAAAATCAAACACAAACCTAACCATATCGCTAAGCAGTTACTTTTCTTTCACAGTATCTATCAAAAGTCAAGACAGTTAATTTTTACTTTACTATTCTTGTGAGAAGTTGAAGTTTGCCTTGTTAGACCATAATGACACCTTTGCCATGTTAAGAGTAATTGGCTATGTGTCTTTGACAGATTATGATGACGATTTTTTTATGTATACAGGTTTTAGAAGAAAGCAGAAAATGGTGAGGGCAAAAAATACAACCATTCCTCAGGAAGGCACATCCTCATCTGCACTTCAATTTCAAGACTGGCGACATAAAAAACAATAAGAGGACGTGTCGAAAAGAGATATTTGCCTTGGAAGAAGTTTGGATTTAGGACTTCTAACAAGTTTAGGTTTAGGTGATGAAATCAATGGTTGGATTAATCATTTGAAATGGGACCGTTTAGTCAGTATGAGATATGATGGTTATAGGCATTTGATATATGAGTTTTTTGGTAGTTTGGAAGTTGTAGAGATAGACAGTGATGAGTTTCAGGCGTATACAATGTTCTTTAAATTAAAGAATCAGAACTTTGTAGTGACACCCCAAGATTTAGCAACCTGGATAGGATTTGATTGTGAAGGTTTGGAAAACGTACCTAGAAACTGGGATTCCAAACAAGCTTGGATTGATGTTTCTGCAATAGGGACTTACCATCCACATAGGTGTAAATCTACAAAGTTACAGAATCCTGCTATGAGAGTATTTCACAGATACTTGACTTTCACATTTAATGGTAAGAAAGAGACAAATGGAAATGTGATGGTTAAGGATTTATTGTTCATGGAAGCAGCAGTAGCAAGGAGGCAAGTTAATTCAGCAAAGTTATTGATTAAGAAGTTGGCAGAGATCACCATAGAAAAAGGAGAAATATATTGGGGGATGCTGGTTACGTTAATATGTGAGAAGTTGAATATTGAGATCACCCCTGATGATGCGACAAATAAGATTATGTTTTCTACAACTAATGTGTTGGGGGATGTGACATTGAATAGAATGGGTTTGATTAAAAAGAATGTGGTAGGACAATGGTATCTGATTAGGGATGAAATGGAGGGAGATGCAACGGTTCAAGAAGGTGTCAGTATTCCAGAAGGGGTTACTGAAGGACAAGTCTATGTGCGCAAAAGAAGAAGAACAGGTACTGAACCTAGACCATCTGAGAATGAAGAAGATATGGTTTCTCATACTTTACAGGAAATAGAAAGCAGATTTGAGCAGATGGAAAAGTTTCAAGATAAGCGTTTTTCACGTAGTGAGAGGCAAATACAAGAACTGCAAAGTGATTTCAACACGTTTGCATCAAGAATTGAAGAAACAGTTGACATCATTGGAGACCGCATGATAGAGATTTTCAACATGATGAAGAACTTCTCAACAACCTCCTCATCCTCTAGACAACCTCCACCCCCTGCACCATGATGAAGAATTTTTTCCTTTTGTTTATAAATATATTGATTTGAGCGCATGTTGTTAATAAAGATTGTAGTTTGTTTATAAATAAATCTGTCTTTTGTTTATAAATAGATTTGTCTTTTGTTTATACATATGTCAACAACTCTTTTCAATGTATATGTATATGTAATACTAGACATACCCAAAGACATAAAAATTCAAATCTGAAAAGAAATGCATATCCAAAATGCCATGTACATTAACGTCATTATCATGAATTCACTATCCTACACAATCAATGATGAAAATACAAAAAATAAAACAACTGTATAAGCATACAACTCAACTGCATTCGATAGAAATTAACCAAAGCATGAAAAATTTCTACCAAATACAATTCTATATGCTTCAACTTGGCAAAAATATCAAACATCTCCCAACGAGACATGTTCATCATTTACAAACTCCTATCCAGTATAGAAACTACTTTGTCCTACGAGATTTGGAACCGGACCAGTGGACATCTGTCATTATTTAACAACCACAATTTAGCACACGGTATAGAAAACTTAAGGCAATTACAATTATACAAGATATATAACACATACTTGTGTAGTAACAACATCATTTGACAACACTTGAGTTTCCGCATTGGCCACGGAAGTACATGAAAGAAACTGTTCCTGTTGTCGCTGTACCGATGACCCTTTTCCTAAAAAGTTTCATAACACATTAATAATCAAGTCGATATTATTCTAAACTTCAAATAAGTAAATAATGTTTCAAAAAAATTATTGAAATAATGTATAAGTCATACCAATTCTTTGTTCTTGTAATTTTTTCTTTTTAACCCTACGTACAATTTCTTCAATCTTTGACTGCTTTCTTCTACATGGACGACGACCTTTGCTACGAGCTGCCTGTGGACTAATGATTATGGTATTCCCCTCTTTAGGAGGACTGTCCCCATCTTGACTAGTCAAACCGGTTCTAGAAGAGATGTTCACTGTTGTACCGAGCCCTCCCTCACTTTCCTTTTGCTCCAATTGTTTCCTCATGTCAATCATAAACTCCATCATCATATTATAATCTTCCTCATTGTTTGATGCCAGATCCGCTACAGTCAGCATTAAATTAGACAACTTATCAAAACGTTGTCCTTCAATGTTGGTGCTCTACCTATTATAACTGACCTTAATTTTCGTATGACATATGTTCACATTCTTCCTCCAACGCCGTAAAATGTGCTTTTTCGGAACGTGTGAAACCCTTTTATGAATCAACACCATAATGGCATATCTGCATAAAATCCCCCTAAACTCAAACAAATGACAAGTACAACGCATATTACACGAACTTTCATCAAAGTATACTACATGAGGAACACGACGACTATTATCTCTAAACCAAACATCTTCCCAAACTTGAAACTCCTCGCATGAATCACATTTTTTCAGAAAAAATAACTCACAATAAATCTTTCCGGCAATCTCATCTTGAAGCTCTTTAAACTTTGCAGTTGTGTATGCACTTTGAAATTGTTTCTCAATGGGGTAATTAGTTATGCATGGTATCCAAGATTTGAAAGATCTAAAATCAGCCTCCCTTTCTTTTTCCACTTTAGCTCGCAATGCATTATCATATTGTTCCACAAATTGTTTCAAAGTGGTTTTGGAATTGACATACCCATCAAAAAATGCATGCATACTTTCACTACGTTGGGTAGTAGACATACCTGCCCAGAAAGTATCTTTAAGAAATGCAGGCACCCATCGTACTCTTTCTTTGTACAATCCACATAACCATGCATTATCATGAAGGTTGTGCACATCAACAAATTGGTTCTACCGCTCTTCGAACTCTTCACGCGTATACACAACATTTTGCAACTTAAACTTGATAGTTTCATATTCCTGATACCCCCTTAACTTTTCAGGCAGTTTCTTCATTATATGCCACAAACACCACCTATGTCTTGTACCAGGGAAAACAATCTCAATTGCATTTTGCATGGCCTTATCTTGATCAGTGATTATTCCATTAGGAGCGACATCCATGCATTCAAGCCAAGAACGAAATAGCCATACAAATGTCTCAGTGTCCTCATGAGAAATTAACCCACAACCTAACAACATCGAATGTCCATGATGATCAACCCCCACAAAAGCAGCAAATGGCATGTCATACTTGTTCGTTAGATATGTTGTGTCGAAGGTGATAACATCACCGAATTCTTTATATGCAGCCCTACATCTAGCATCAACCCATAACACATTCTGTAATCGACTCTCTTCATCTACATCAATCATGTACCAGAAATTTGAATTCTCCTTTTGCATTTTCCTAAAATACTCAAGTACTGCGGAAGCATCCCCAACTCCAAGTCGTAACTTTCTCACTTTTTCAATGTAGTTCCTACAATTTTTTTCTAGAAACGTCAAATTCTCTACACTCCTGCCTCAACTGAACATGACTGAAAATTTTTACACGGTCTAATCCCAGCCACATCATTAAGTTCAAGTCGCCTTTTCACATAAGGTTGTATCGTTCGGTTAACCTTGAAATATCTTCTTTTTGTCGGACTTGTAAGATCATGGTTATGTTCAAGTACAACTGATTTAATTTCCCATTTGCATTCACCATTCAAAGTTGCACTAATCGATCTTACAATCGCTTTTGGCAACGTGTTGTTTTTTTCAAGGTATTTCTAGACTTACATCTCTCCTTTCCAGAACAAGAACATGCCACTGTCACATATCTCATCTCTCCATCTTTGCCTTTCTTTGACATACGTATCATTGCTTCAAATCCTATTTTGTTACCATACCGTTTGTAATACTTCACCAGACTATCAACTGAATCAAACACCATTCCAATATGAGGCTCTACTTCTTCCTCTGCACATCCCATATCTTCTAATTCATCATGTTTATTTTCCTGATTTAATAGTTTTATAATACATAAAATTAGAATGTACTAATACAACACATCAAAATAAATAAACAATACGATACAATAAATTTACCTCAACATCATTGAATTGAGGCAACTGGACTCTTCCATATTCTGAGACAAACTGGACTCTTCCATATTCTGAGCCAAACTGGACTCTTCCATATTCTGTAATTTAATGCAAATCCAATACTAGTGTTCACGTTCACGAAATCTAATTCATAACAATCAGCAACAAATTTTCTCTATCAGTATTTTTCTATTGTAACATATATTCAATCCAAAATATAATACAAAACTAAATAAATGGATAAGTTATATAAAAATTTTCACGGTAAAAAACTAAATAAATGTATAAATTATATGAAAATCGTTTATTAACCTGCACAAATCTCTCTAATCTCCCTTTCCTGTAAAAAATAGATCTCTTTCGACTGTAAAAATGGCTATGGTTTGATGAAATGAAAAGATGATAGCTTTCGTTCTTCACACGGTAGCTGGAAAATGAGGAGAAAACATTTGTTGCAGGAAGAAATGGCTGAGGAATGCAGGCGCAACACTGAGACGAAGAACTGACGGCAACGATGAAGCAGAAGGGGACGACAAATTTTAGCGCTGGTTTTCTTTCGCTCGGAGAATTTTAGCGCTTGTTGTTGGAGAAGCGTATTGGAGAAGCTAATGTAAACAAAAAACAATTTATTACTAAAACACGATTTTTTTTTTAATTTTAATAACATTATGGACAAGCGTCCATAAGTAATGGACGGCCGTCCATAAGGGTTGGACGGCCATCCATTCATTGTGGACAGTATGGACGCCCGTCCACAATGAATGTACGGCCATCCACAAGTTAGGGACAGCTGTCCAGTGTTAAAAATTAATTCTTTTTTACGAATTACTTTTGGACAGGCGTCCATTACTTACGGACGCCCGTCCACAATAAAAGGACGGCCGTCCATAATGGAATTTTTTTTTTTCATATTTGGGTGAAGGAAGGGCATCCATTATTTGTGGACGCCCGTCCAAAATTAATGGACGGCCGTCCATAATAGATGGACGACCGTCCCTAAGCTTTTACAAATTTTTTTATTTTATTTTAATAGGGACGGGCGTCCATATTATATGGACGGCCGTCCCTCACATATGGACGCCTGTCCATATAAGATGGACGACCGTTCACTAGAAAAAAAAATTATAAAGAAATGGAGAAATGCGTTCCACGTCGGCCGGTACAGAAATTCGGTGCTAATATTTCGGTGTCCGTAGTGTTATTGTTATTCAATTACCACATTCAAATATGCTTGTTTATGAGATCCTTACTAATGTTTACAATAAGCTGACTTTACATACTGCAAAAAGTTCATATGTTCTTGCTTTTACAAATGATTTTTGATAACTTACAAGTATTTTCATTATTATAGGTCTTTCAACATTAATTAAATCTCTCATAACCATTTCTTCACTATTTATTTATCACAATGATTTGATATATTACTGAAGGCCAAAACCAAGCTATTCTTTGAGCAATTTCATTCCAAGCTTGTTACAAATGTATCCGATTCAGGAACCTCAAAGAGACTTAGTAAGAACAACTGCTAGCTAGTTGATAAGTTGCATAATTTGAGTGTTTTTAGGGTTGTTTTGATGTTAGTTTAGTTAACTTCTCATTTGTTTCCTTTGTTTTTGTTAGAGTCATGAAAGTGGCTCTATTTTGTTGATAAAAAGATCTCATATGTAATTGAATTGAAGTTATATTGAGACAATTAAGAGAAATTATGAATTTATGTATAAAAATCATATTTTGAGTTTTTCTTACTAATTTAGCATATTTGGGATGAATTTATTAGGTTGTGGTTTATGGATTAAGGGTGATTTTGTCTCATTTATGTTGTTCAGGGGGTAAAATGTCATGTTTCAAGAGGTTGATTTTGTCACTTTTCAATCATGCAAGGACCAAATAGAAATTTGCCACATTTTGTATGAAAATGCAATGCATGGTCGTAGATTGGGGCTACCACCCACCAAAACCCTTCACTTTCTCCGATCAGATTCCGATGACCTCCAACGACCTTTCGGCTTCCAGTTGCACCGATCTTCATCATCTGCCATCACCACCGCAAATCACGCTAAGCCTGGCGATGTTTCCCATTCTGCCGCCACAACTCTTCATCTTCCAGCCGTGATTTCACCATTTTCTATGACATTTCAACTCCCTAGTGGTTGATCTTCCTTCCCTACGGCCTTTGCAAGCTTCAACCACCGCGAAAACCGCTAGAATCCACCATCTCGCAACAACGCCTCTTCATCTTCCAGCCACGATCTAGCTCTTTTCCGTGGGATCTATCATTTCTACTAGGAATGCATTTGTTGTGTAATTAGTTGATTGGATGATACAAGTTCATAGGTTGTACTTGTTAACGTTGTACCAACTAGTGATGTTTAAGGGTTTAGCATCTTTTGGCTAGTCAATGATAATCTTTAACCAATCGATCTATAACTAAGACAATGGGGAGACAGGATAGATTATACCTAGATTGTCGGGAGATATTTTTATTGATTTGCCTAGCCTTGTAGGTTTAGGAAATTGAAGAGCGAGGAGAGGAATTGTGAGAGTTGGTCTTGAGTCAAACCAAATCCATAGCGGCAACGCTTTTAATATTGTGTTTTAGTTAGCAATTTATTTGATGCTTTTAATTTCCTACAATTAATTAGTTTCCTTAGTTTTAATCAATCATTTTGCCAATTTCTCTTTTGTTAACTCAAATATACATTAGGTCATTAGTCTTGCTCTCTATGGATTCGACCTTGCTTACTGCTAACTACGGTATTTAGGTTTAATTTTGTGGCCATGACAATCGGTTTGACAAAATTTTGGCACCATTGCCGGGGAGCAACGTGCTTTTGACTTTATGTGTATTTTGGTTTGTAAATACTTTAAGTCTAATTTTTCTACGTTCTTTAATTTTCATTAGGATAGTTTCATTCGTGTTTGTTTTTATTTTGCAGGAAGATGGCAATTGGGGGAACGCTGCAGTGTGTCATGTGCATCAAAGTTTAAGCCTGACCCGATTGTGATATTTTCTAATCTTTTTAGCTTTAGTTCTTGTTAATCATTTGTGTGATGTTTGCATGTTTCGTGTTCATTTAGTTTGCATGTTTGTATTAGTTTTGCATATTTTGTTTTTATTCATAGGATTTAGTTTTTGATTTAGTAATAATTTCTTTTTGTTTAACTGTTAGTTTTAGTTTGTTTATTGTGTGGATTTTTTTTTTTTTAGGGTGTTATCATATTTAGCTTTATTTTTCTTTATGTGTGGTTTTTGAATTTCCTTTTAGTTCTTTTTCTTTTTCTTTTTCTTTTTCTTTTAATTTTGATGTTGTGGTTGTTGGTGGAACCTTTGGTGCACTTGTTGATGAATGTTTGGTAGATAGTCGTATCAACCAATTTTAGTCACCTTGGATTTGAAAATAGAAAGCACATAGGATGGATGATAATATGTATCCCATGCATAACCATCTAGCTTCTAGGATTCCTGTCATAGGGCAACCGTCTAGGAATGGTGGCATTTATGAGGTTTCTCCCTTGGAAAATATCAACTCCAAGTTGAAGTCTTTAGCCTACTAATTTGACACGTTCATATCCATACAAGGGCAAGCTTTTAGGCAACCACCTCCCAGTAGGCCAAGTTAGGATGTCTTTTCTATGCCTTCAGACCTTTTAGCTGTTGAGTACGCATTTGAGGAACCAGCTCCCTACACTTTTGAGGAGCAAGTGCAAGATGCACAAGGTTTCCAAAGACGGAATGATCCGTATTTGAACACATTTGATAGTGAGTGGCATAACCATCCTAATTTTGCATGGAAGCAGGAACAATCTTAGAATGTCTCCCATAATATGCCATATAGTTATTCCAATCAATAGGGCAATTATTGTGTAACGCCTGACATGGAGGTACATGATTTAAATTATGTTTTATAGCCCTTAGTTAATTTTTGTTAAAGTTATTTTAAGAGAATATGAAGAAAATGCCTTAAATTTGTATTAAGGGTAAAATGGTCTTTTCAATAAAAATTAGTTGAAATTGTGGGGAGCAAGAAGATATAGAATTTCATAGAGAGTACAATAAAAATGAGGGCATTATGGTAATTGACTAAGGGACAATGATGGAATTTTCAAAAAGTGTAAGGGCAAAATGGGAAAGTGAATTTATAAAATAAGATGATAAGGGTTTGTAACCCTTATTTCCTTCATTCCACCGCCACTCTCCTCCTCCATTTTCTGTCAAATTTTCATGCACTTCTCCAAGGATTTTAAGGGCTTTTGAGTAATTTTTTATAGGGTTTTGATTCTAGGCTTTAAAAGATAAGAATTTTTGCTCTTTCTCTATGATTTATTTGTGTAAAAGTTGGGTTCTTATGAAGTTTATGCTTAGGGTTAGAAGAAGTTTTGAATCCAACAAGAGTAGAGAGCTTAGTAGAGACTACTCAAGCATAAGGTAAGTAAATTCCACTCAAAATCCAACTCAAGTTAAAGTTTAAGAAATTCAAGTGAGTAGAGATTTCTTTTGAGCATACATATGTTATGATTATTGAGAAATTGAGATGAAATTGATGATTAACTATGATTGTTGATGGATATATTTGAATATGAGAAGTGTATGTGATGGTATGATGATGGGTTGAAATTGGAAGAATTGGAGAAATCTTTTGGGAGTGTTTGTGCCGTGTAGGTATGATGATGTTATAAGAGAGTTTTTCTCTCAATTTGGATGGTTTAAGAAATAAATAGAATGATAATTAAATTAGGGTTTTTTTATGCACAAGTATTGTTTGATGAAATGCTTAAGAGAAGTATGAGTTGAGTAGAAACCTTAATTTTATGCAACATTGCATATGTGTATTTCATGAGTGCATTTAAGTAAGAATTTTAAGCATGAGCCGTCCATATGCATATAATTGTGTATGTGTAGAAACTTGAGAAAGAATAAACCATAAAGCATAAAGCATAAAGAATGAAGAATAAAGAATGTTAAGAATAAAAACACTCTAAGAATAAAGAGAAAGGCAGAATAAGCATTAAAGAAAGAAAGAGTGTTAAAGAAAAGAAAAGAATAGGTTGGTGTGATGGGGAACCATGAGTGTTAAGAAGAAATTCCCACATATACGCCACCTTAATTGATGGCATAAGAAGAAGAAGAATTGTACGACCCGTAAGAGTGTATGTGGATGAGGGTTGCACCAAGAAGAATTCGTACATGCACGCCACCTTAATTGACTGGCCTAAGAAGAAAGAAGAAATTGTAAGGTCTGCAAGAGTGCTTGTAGATGAGGATTGTACACACTCACACGACCAAGGTTCTAAATCCATGCATCAACTGAGTCCGATCGGTAAAGAATAAGAAAAGAAAGAAGAAGAAAAGAAAGAAGAAGAATGAGAATAAGAAAGAATAAGAAAAGAAAGAATAAGAATGAGAATAAGAAAGAATAAGAATGAGAATAAGAAAGAATAAGAATGAGAAAAGAAAGAATAAGACTGAGAAAAGAAAGAATGAAAAAGAAAGAACAAGAAAGGTTCTAAATCCATGCATCAACCCACCGTTATAAATATGTTTTTATTGCTTTTATGTTTTTGTTGTTTTTGTCTTTGTAGGAATTGCCATATTTGGAAACTCATTAACTAGTCAAAGGCTACGCTTAAGCATGCTCCACATACTCCATTGGTGACAACCCCACCATTGTTCCTCAGGTTGTATCTCTCCACCTTATATGTTTTTATTGTTAGATTTCTTTTTTCTCAAATATGCTGGACGATTTTAATGTTTTTGATCCTATTGCCATTTGAGATCATTTGATGCTAAGTTGGGGAGGATGTTTGTAGTTATGGGTCATTGAGGACAATGACATTTTAAGTTGGGGAGTGTTGATTGATGTTTATTTTTGTGAAGTGTTGTTGATGATGCTTTTGTGTTGAATGGATTGTGCTTAAATTTTTATGGCATGATGATGTTGTTTTTTGTTGAAAATATGTTGAATCGTACTCTTGTAAGTCCAAAAGTGGTTAAAGTGAGCTAAAGTGAGTTATTTTAAAAAAAAAAATCATGAATTCATGCATAATCACCATTTTTGAAGCAATTGAGGTGCTAGTTGAAAGGTTTTGTGAGGTTTTTGAAAATGGTGTGTTATAGTATGGTTTTAAACATTGAACTATTGGTTCTGTTTTGTGCTAGGTTTGTCCATAATTGTGGTTAGACATCATTTTGTGTAAATGTCATAACTCTGTCTCTCAATTCTTTCCTTACACTCTTCCCATCTCATTTATTTTATCTTTCTGTTTCTCTTCCACATAGCTCTTTTCTATCAACTTTCTATTGTATGTCACGTCCTCATCTTACCGGAGACACGACTGAGTGGAGATCACAAAGCACCCACCCACTCTTCGTGACTTCTACTCATTCTCTTCCTCTATTCTTTCTCATATTTTCTCATTCTTTCTCACTTGAATGTCATGGCCTCATCTTACCGGAGGCACGGCTGGGTGGAGTTCACAAAGCACCAACCTACTCTTCTTGACTTCCGGGTGGAGTTCACTAAGCACCAACCCATCCTTCATAACTTCTGGGTGGAGTTCACAAAGCACCAACCCATTCTTAGATTT
Organism: Pistacia integerrima; assembly: GCA_026225825.1. Lineage (NCBI taxonomy): Eukaryota > Viridiplantae > Streptophyta > Magnoliopsida > Sapindales > Anacardiaceae > Pistacia > Pistacia integerrima. The sequence continues at coordinate 47,164,592 of CM047749.1, forward strand.
TTCTCATTCTCTTTACTTTTAGAGTAGCCCATTCACAAAGTTCTCTACTCTTTCTCAAACTACTTCTCAATGCACAATTAATGCATAAGGATGGTTCATGCTTAAAGTTTCTTACTTAATGCACTTATGAAATGCACAAATGCAATATTGTATCAAAATAGTCATTCTGCGCAGGTCACACTCAAGAAGTCATAACTTGAGTTATACACATCGGATTGCTACGGTTTTGGTCTCGTTTTAAAGCTTAGAGATAGGGCTACAATTTTTAAGTTTTTATCTGAACCAGTTCAATCTGTAAGATGCCCAAAAATCACTTAGAAAGTCACGGCTGTGATAGGGCAGTTTTCACTTAGGCATATCATCAAACATTAATTGTGCATAAACAAACCTTAATTCAATTATCATTCTAGTTAGTTCTCAAACCATCCAAAATGAGAGAAAAACTCTCTTGTAGCATCACATACCTATATGGCAAACACACTCCACAAAAATTTCTCCAATTCTTCCAATTTCAACCCATCATCAAATCATCACATCTACTTCTCATATTCAAATATATCCAACAACAAGCATAATTCATCATCAATCTCATCTCAATTTCTCAATAATCACAACATATGCATATTTAAAAGAAATCTCTACTCACTTGAATTCTTAAATTTTAGCTTGAGTTGGATTTTGAGTGGAATTTACTTACCTTTGATATGAGCAAATTAAACCCTTTAAGAACCTCCTTTGATCAAACTCTCTTCCTCTTAAATCCTATGAGAATAAACCATCAAAATCAACACTTTAAAAACTAAAAATCACTTCTTAGTGCAAGGATCTTACCTATAGAAGCTTGAGATTTAAAATCCACTCAAAAACACCCAAAACCTATGAATTTCCTTTGAAGAAGAATTGAAGAATTTGAGAGAATATGGAGGTGAAAGTGGCGTGCATATGGGTAAGAGTGGCTAGGGTTTCACTCTTCAATTTGATATAACATAAAAATTATATATAGTTTCCCATTTTGCCCTTGCACTTTCTTAGAAATTCCATCTTTGTCCCTTAGTCAATTACAATAATGCCCTCATTTTTATTGTATTCTCTATGATTTTCTATCTCTTTTCACTCCCCACAAAATCAACTAGTTTTGAGTGAAAAGACTTTTTTACACTTAATGAAAGTTTAAGGGATTTCCTTCACATTTTTCTCAAAATAACTTTAACAAAAATTCAACTAAGGGCAACCAACTAATATTAACAATATATCAACCCAAATGAGAGCAAAACAATAAACATTCAAGCAATACACCATAACTTAGCTACGTACCTCAAGTGGGGTGTTACAAAGTGCTTAAATGTTGCTTGATGATTTGGTTTTGATTTGTAGCCTAGTTGGCTCAAGTGAGTACGCTTGAGGGGTGTTCTACACCTAATCCTCTAAAGCTATCTAGCTTGGGAGCGGTTGGCCTAAAGCTCGTTACACAGGTCCTTAGAAAGCTTAAGAAGTCATTACATAGATCATAAGCCTTATAAAAAAGAAATAAAGTCTTGACTTGTAGCCTAGTTGGTTCGGGTGAGTAAGTTCGAGGAGTGCTCTACACTTAGTGCCCTATAGCCATCTGGTTTGGGAGTCATTGACCTAAAGCCCATTACACAGACCTTCTAGAAAGCTTAAGAAGTTAAGACAAGAAAAAAAAAAAAAAAGGGTGATGAATGAAAAAGAAATTATATGTCAAAATCTTGTGTGGAAAATGAGTAGTATGTTGCATGTACATAAGTTGGGGAGTTTTGCATGACATTTTAACATTGTGATATGAATATGAAATGTGTGTTTGAGAAGCTTGAATGGAGATAAGCAAATCTTGACAGAAACTTTAGTTCTTCATTTAGGATTGTGTTGTTTGCTTGTTGTGTTCAGATTCTTCACTTTACCTTTTGATGAATGCCTTGGGTGTTGATGAATATGGTTGTGTATGGTTTGGTGCGAATGTTGAAAGAGTTTCTTTTACTTTACTCGGAGACGAGCAAAGAGTAAGTTAGGGAGTGTGTTAGAGTCATGAAAGTAACTCTATTTTGTTGATAAAAAGATCTCATATGTAATTAAATTGAAGTTATATTGAGACAATTAAGAGAAATTATGAATTTATGTATAAAAATCATATTTTGAGTTTTTCTTACTAATTTAGCATATTTGGGATGAATTTGGAAACGGTGTAAGTTGATATTAGGTTATGGTTTATGGATTAAGGGTGATTTTGTCTCATTTATGCTGTTCAGGGGGTAAAATGTCATGTTTCAAGAGGTTGATTTTGTCACTTTTTAATCATGTAGGGACCAAATGGAAATTTGCCACATTTTGTATAAAAATCCAGCGCATGGTCGCAGATTGGGGCTGCCGCCCACCAAAACCCTTCATGTTCTCCGATCAAATTTCGGCGACCTCTGGTGACCCTTCAGCTTCTAGTTACACCGATCTTCATCAGCTGCTATCACCACCGCAAATCACGCTGAGTCCGGCAACATTTCGCCTTTCGCCGTTGTGATTATTCATATTCCAATCGTGATTTCACCATTTTTTGGCGACGTTTCAGCTCCCTGGTGGTTGATCTTCCTTCTCCATGGTCAGATCTATCCTTTGCAAGCTTCAACCGCTGCCAAAACCACAAGAATCTGGCATCTAGCCGTCGCGCCTCTTCATCTTCCAGCCACGATCTCGCTCTTTTCTGGTGACCTTTCACCTCCCCAAAACCTGATTTGAACTCCCCATTACTAGAGCTTTCCATCGGTACCTTCGGATCCCATTTTCGCCACCATTTTCTAGAAGACCCGCTGGAAAATTAATGTTTTTCGACGAGTGTGACTGTTCATATTCTGGGCTGTCTTACTTCCTCTCCGACATGATCAGCTTCGTTTCCACTGCTTCAACCTCCGTCGACACCACCATGAGCGGCTGAGTTCCCGGTTGTCTATTACGGTGTAGGCGAGATCGAGATTGACTCCACTGCTCTCCTCATAAGCTCTCAACTAGTTGAATAAGCCCGAATGTTGGACATTTGGTTAAGCTTCTTGTATTCAGATTATATTTGTTTTCATTTCAGTTTGTTTGTGATGCTTTAATACTATTCTGATGCTCAACGTGCTGAATTGATAATGTCTATTGAGAACATTGTTAACATATAACTTTTTGCATAATTGAATGTTGGTTTGAGATTATTGAATGTTGAGTATGACTTTAAACTACTTCAGTACATATTGCGATCAAGTCGTATTAACGTTTAAAATCATTTCTACTAGGAATGCATTTGTTGTGTAATTAGTTAATTGGATGATACAAGTTGATAGGTTGTACTTGTTAACGTTGTACCAATTAGTGGTGTTTAAGGGTTTAGCATTTTTCAATTAGTCAATGATAATCTTTAACCAATTGATCTGTAACTAAGACGATGGGGAGACAGGATAGATTATACTAGATTGCTAGGAGATATTTTTATTGATTTGCCTAGCCTTGTGGGTTTAGGAAATTGAAGAGCGAGGAGAGGAATTGTGAGAGTTGGTCTTGAGTCAAACTGAATCTGTAGCGGCAATGCTTTTAATATTGTGTTTTAGTTAGCAATTTATTTGATGCATTTAATTTCCTACAATTAATTAGTTTCCTTAGTTTTAATCAATCATTTTGCCAATTTCTCTTTCGTTAACTCAGATATACAATAGGTCATTAGTCTTGCTCTTTGTGGATTTGACCCTGCTTACTGCTAACTACGGTATTTAGGTTTAATTTTGTGCCCGTGACGACTGGTTTGAAAGTTTTGGTGTTTGTTTTTGTTAAGTTTGAGATATGAATGGTTGCCTATTGATTTGGATAACTTTTGTGTTTTTTTAAGGCTTTGATTGAGTAGATTGGGGTATTCGAATGAAATTGGGACTTAAAGCTTGAAAAATTGAGATTACCTAACATTCTTGAAGGCCACGGCAATGCCTTGGTAGTTCACCATGGCCATGGTGGTGGAACAAAGAGAAAACAAAGGGACCAAGAAACTTTGGCCACAACCAGGGTTGTGGCGGAAACTATTAGGGCGTTTTTATCAGTTTTTCTTTCATTTTTCACTTAGGACACTTTTGGGTATTTAAGTATAATTGAGATTAGTTGTCAAGGATGAATTTTTCATATTTTTGAGAGGAGAAGATGCATTCTTGAGGCTTGAAGACGGAAGATCAGATTTAAGAGTTTGATTTTTATTTCTTTTCAAGTTTGAATATGTTTTCCTTCTTCTCTATTTATTTCTTTGTTCTTAGGATGGAGTAAATCTCTTTTGTTAGGGAAGGATGAAACCCTAATTATGTTTTGAACAATTTTTATTCTTAATACCATATTTATGTTTATGAATTTGTGTAAGAGTTTAGGTTTAATGCTTTATGAATATTGGATTGATTCAATTATCTTAATAATGTTTCGAATAGAGAAGTTAGGGTTTATTGCTTAATTCATAGTCATAATTGTTTTATTGGAATAACATTGCACAACATATTAAAACTAGAAGTAATCGAATAGAGATTCTAGGATTAATTGGTGGCCCATCTAATTCATCACCGAATAGGGCGAATTAGTCGTAAGGGATTGAAGAATTTATGCTTCTTAATTTCAGAGTAACCGAATAGGGATCTTTATTAAGTTGAATATTATGCCTGAATAAGGATAATTGGCCTTAGAAGAATCCTACCAATTCATAGCACAAATGGGTATTAAGAGTAGTTGTCAAGCAGAATTCGGGGGAAATGTATACCCTAACTTCATTAATACTACAAAGTTCTTCACATTGTTTATTTGTTTAATTTAGTTATTTTTAATCCGTTACTTTTACACTCTAAGATTTCGTTTTCTCAATAATGTGTAGGTAGTTTTAAGTAATTACAAATATTCACTTTGATCTCTACGGGACGATACTCAAATTCATCACTTTATTACTTGAACACAACTAGTGCACTTGCTAAGGTTGATTTAGTCGCATCACTGGTCATTTGAGTTGACAAAACTAGTGACAATGCATCTGAATTCAATCTTCAATCGAATAAAATGACAATCAACCTTGGCGGTTGCTCCATATACATTTCCTCGGCAGGTTTACCATGCAAGAAGACATTTTTAATATCCAACTGATGAAGAGGCCATTGATACATGGCCGTTAAAAAGATAAGGAGTCGTACCAAAGTAATCTTAGCAATAGGGGAGAAGGTATCACTGTAGTCGAGCCCATAGATCTGAGTGTACCCCTTTGCAACAAGGCAAGCCTTCAACTGATCAACTTTGCCATTAGGACCAATCTTAATAGTGTAAACCCAACGACACCCAACAACAGTCTTGCCTGGTAGTAAGGAAACCAACTCCCAAGTACCATTATGATCGAGAGCAGTCATCTCTTCAATCATGGCAGCTTTTCACCCTAGATGTACCATTGCCTCGCTAACAGTGTTAGATATAAGGATAGAAGATAGGTTTGAAATAAAGGCAGAATAAAATGGAGATAAACGATCATAACTAAGAAAATTATAAATAGGATGTGGGTTTTGAGAATATCGAATACCTTTGCGAAAGGCAAGTGGAGGAGTTGCCTCGTCTACAGGAGACATGACCGGAGCAGGTGACAGAGGAACATGAGATGGGTCATTAAGATTGATCGAGGTACCTGTATCAAGAAGGGAAGTACCATTGGGATTAGTAGGAGGACGAGGAGGACGAGAATAAACTTGGAGAGGAGGACGATCCATCGACGAGGAATGAGGGATATGGATAGGTGATGTGGCAGGGATAAGATTACTATTGACGATGTTTTCAGAAAAGTATGGAGATGTCTCAAAGAAAGTTACATATGAAGTACAAAATATTTGTTAGTGGTTAGGTCATAGCAACAGTAACCTTTTTGGAGACGAGAATATCCTAAGAAGATACACTTAACTGATTTAGGCTGTAATTTGTCTATGCCTGGAGTGTGATCATGAACAAAGCAAATGCAACCAAACACCTGTAAATGTATTAGGTATGGGTCTTTACCAGGAAACAAAATGGAGTGAGGACTCTTATGTTGTAAGACAGAGCAGGCATATGGTTAATAGTGTAACAGACGGTGAGAACTGCATCCCCTCAAAATCGAAGAGGAACATGATGATGTATAAGGTACGGGCTGTTTCAATAAGATGAAGATTTTTGCATTCGGTGACCCCATTCTGCTAAGGAGTATAGGCACATGAGGTATGGTGAATAATACCCTGAGAAGACATATACGTAGTAAAGGGAGAAGATAGATATTCCCTAGCATGGGGGTTGCATGCATAGAAGATATCTTTATGGATCTATGAATTTATAAAATTTGCATGCCATATTCAACTGGTACATCGTTGTTCTATAATTGTTGTCTTTAATATTTGTGTTTATAAACAATTAGCCTGATGTCTCTTTAGTGTACCATTGAAATTACAGCCTCTGTATGATTAGATGTATTATATATACTTGAATACTTAACTGTGCAGTTTCTTCCTTTTAGCACGCATCAGATTACTTATCTTAGCAGATGAAGAATACAGATAGTTTACTGCATTTGTATGCTTATTGGGCTCGTTTGGAGCTAAACTTGGTTGCAGCTCTAGGTGTTTGGGAGAGCCTGGTTAAGATCTGGTTTGGCCCAGTCATCCTTTTCTCTTTCTTATCCTGTATAGTTCAATATGAATGATTTATGATTCATCTTTGTATTTTTTCCATATAACTTGCTTTTTGTCTATGCGACGAGTCAATGTTGGAAGCCTGGCAAGGTTATATAGCTATGGAAATTGATTTGGGACATTTAAACGAAGCTAGGTCCATCTCTAGGAGATCCTACAGTCAAAGATTTAGTGGGACAGCTTCAGAGGTATAATTCTTTTACATTACTTGCTTTCAATTATACTAGATTGATTTATGGACAAAATTTGAATTTGAATGTTTCTAAACTGGTATTTTCCTAATTTTTTTTTTTTTAAATTGTTGCTTTTAGTAGTATACGATGCAGCTTTATTTAATCAATTGATATTTGTCATCTGCAATGCAAACATTTCTTTCTTTATTCTCTTTTTGTAGCTGATGGAAGTTGAAACCAGACAAATAGCTTAAGTCAAGATTGTTAAAATGTTGTTTATCAAGTAGGGCAATTTATGGAGATCTTTTGAACTCTTAATATAGAATCATGCTCTTCAGTTGAGAATATATTTAGAGAGTAGCCTTGCAATAGGTCAACCTGTTACTTGGGCATCAGAATCATAATGGTTTAATATGTCATTTTGAATAATTTTTCCAAATCATACATAAATGATATATGATAGTATCTCTAGGGGTCATGCTAGTTGAAAATCCATGACGTTTATTTTTTTAACTTTAAACTTTGGAGTTACTGATACTCTGATGAAATTATGGCATATATGAAGTAGTCACATTTAAACCATAGGTAGTGGAGTAGTTTTTGAAGCACAATAGGCTGATATAAGAGTAGACTAGGACACCTTGGCTTTCCCTATTTACTGAAAATGTACCCATTGTTATTCAGAAATAAAAGTTTATTTTCTTTTAGGTGTGAAACTTGTCAACTTGCAAAATACACCAAGTCTATCTATCTAGCTCATAAATATAGGAGTTCTAGGCTTTTTTAATAATTCATAGTGATATTTGGGGGCCATCTAGAGTTACAGATATTCTAGGGTCTAAGTGGTTCATTACGTTTATTGATGATCACACTAGAATATATTGGGTATACTTGATGAAAAACAAGTTTGAAGCAAGTCAATTGTTCAAAAACTTTCATTCAATGGTTGAAACTCAATTTCAAGAAAAAAATCCAAGTTTTATGGACTGATAATGGTAAGGAATATTTTCACTCTATCATAGGAAAGTACCTGTTACATCATGGGATTGTACATCAAAGCTCTTGTGTTAATACCCCCCAACAAAATGGGATAGTTGAAAGAAAGAATAGGCACCTATTAGAGGTAGCTAGAGTCTTAATGTTTACCATGAATGTAACTCACTATTTTTGGAGTCATGCGATTTTAATAGCTGCATATTTGATAAATAGATTACCTACTACAATTCTTGATTTTCATACACCTTTTAAGACTTTGCTAAAGGTCTTTCATAGTTGTAGGATCCTAAATACTTTACCCTTAAAGGTGTTTGGATGTATTGCTTTTGTACATGTTATGTCTCCTAATAGAGGAAAGCTAGACTCTAGGGCCATTAAATGTATCTTGCTTGGATATTCTCCCACATAGAAAGATTATTAGTGTTACTGTCCTGTAAAGAGAAAATTATATGTCTCTAGTGATGTTACATTTTTTTAGTCACATCCATTCTTTCCCACTTCCCTTCAGGGGAGAATTTGAGAGATTGTGAAGGTCATTCGTGGGAAGTAGTGTTACCTTTACAACCACACTTGAGTCAGTCTCAGTAGTCTCCCAGTCCAGTCAAAGTTCAAAGTCACCTAGTTTCCTATAGGTCAGCCTAGTCCTATAAGAATGAGTCAGTCTCCTAGTCAGCCTAATTCAAGTTAATTTCCTATAGGTCAGCCTAGTCCCATAAGGATGAGTTAGTCTCGTAGTCAGCCTACCAATTTAGGTCTTACTCTAACTATAGAGCACACTCTTGGTAAACCAAACTCTTAGGAAAGATTGGAATAAGGTGGAGGTCTAGAGAGATTAAATCAGTTGGCTCTCTAATGTTATTCTCGAAGAACTAACTATCAAAATGGAAGGAAACCTAATGATCTGCATGAGCAATCATCCCAATTGGAAGAAACCAGTGATTCATAGTCACAAGGTATGGAAGAACTATCTTCTGATGAGTCTAAATCAGGGCATGATGATTTACATTTACCTATTGCACTAAGGAAGAGTGTTAGATCCTGTATGTTGCATTCTATTGCTAAGTATGTGGCATACAATAAGTTGGCAGATGATTTTTTGGCATTCACCACTAATCTCTCAACTGTGAAGGTTCTAGCACCAGTACATGAGGCATTAGGGGATGAAAACTAGAGGAAGACTGTGATAGAGGAGATGGAGGCTCTTGAGAAAAAACAAGACTTGGGAGCTAGTGAGTTTGCCTGGAAGGAAAACAACTGTGAGATGCAATTGGCTGTTTACTATTAAGTGTAAGGCAGATGGAACAGTTGAAGGGTATAGGCAAGGCTGGCGGCAAAGGGATTTACGCAAACCTATGGAGTAGACTATGAGGTGACCTTTGCTCCGGTGGCTAAGTTGAATACAATCAGGGTGCTCATCTCTTGCAACAAATCTAGATTGGCCTCTACAACAACTAGATGTGAAAAAACGCGTTTTTGAATGGTGAACTTGCAAAAGAGGTATACATGGAAATGCCACCAGGGTTTGAAAGGAGCGGAAAGGATGAAAAAGTGTGCAAATTTAAGAAATCATTATATGGCCTAAAACAGTCTCCACGGGCCTGGTTTGAAAAATTCACAACTAATCATACATTATTCCTTAAAACCTTTGTAGGTAAGATTACTATTCTAATTGTTTATGTAGACGATATCATTATTACTGGAGATAGTTTTGAAGAAATAAAGGCTGTTAAGAATGTTCTTGCTCGGGATTTTGAATTGAAAGACTTGGGGCAGTTGAGGTATTTTCTTGGTATGGAGATTGCTAGGAGTAAAAAAGGAATTTTAGTTTCACAAAGGAAATATGTGTTGGATTTACTGAAGGAGATAGGTATGCTAGGTTGCAAGCCAGTTGAGACTCCCATTGAACCGAATCTGAAATTTGAGAAAATGAGTTGTGATGCTCTGGTTGATAAAGGTAGGTATCAAAGGCTGGTTGGGAAGTTGATATACCTATCTCATACTAGACCTGACATAGCCTTTCAGGTGAGCGTAGTGAGTCAGCATATGCATAACCCACAAGAGAAGCATTTTGAGGCTGTGAGTAGGATTCCAAGGTACCTTAAAATGACCCTTAGGAAGGGGCTATTTTTTTGGTAAAAAGAATGAAAGGAAAGTAGAAGCATTCACGGATACGGACTGGGCTGGTTCTGTGGATGATAGAAGATCGACCTTAGGTTATTGCACTTTTGTTTGGGAAAATTTAGTAACCTGGAGAAGTAAGAAGCAAAACATGGTAGCTAGAAGTAGTGTTGAGGCTGAGTTTCGTGCTATGGCTCATTGGATTTGTGAACTAATATGGCTAAGAAGAATCTCGGGAGAGCTTGAAATCAAAAGTACAGAGCCTATGAGGTTGTACTATGACAACAAGGTTGTGATTAGGATAGCACACAATCCAGTGTATCATGATAGGACCAGGCACGTTGAAATAGATAGACATTTCATCAAAAAGAAGATAGAAGATAAGCTATTATGTGTTACCTACTTGCCTACAAGTCAGCAGACAACATATATTCTTACAAAAGGACTCCTAGACAGTTGTTTGTTAATCTAGTTTCCAAGCTAGGAATGATAAATATCTATTCACCAGCTTGAAGGGGAGTGTAGGATTTCTAGATTAGAATATGATCAATTTAAGTGTTATCTAAGTCTTATCTAGTTTAAAAGATTGAAAAAAAAAAGATTATAAGGATTTGATTTCTATTGATTTCATGTTTAAATCTCTCTATATGAGATTTGGGTCAGTTTGGTTTGTAATTCAAAAATAATTTTGAAAAAATAAGTTACAATTAAAAATTTTAAAGTTTTATCTCTAAATTTTAAATATATGAAAATATATTTTGTATTTTAAATTTCTTTATGAGATTTGGGCCAGTTTGGTTTGTGATTCAAAAATAATTTTAAAAAAGTAGGTTAGAATTAAAAATTTTAAAAGCTTTATCTCAATATTTTAAATATTTGAAAAATTATCTGGTATTAAAAATTGTTTTTGAAGTAAATTATGCAGTCTCAAATAAACCTGCAGAAGTGTTGAATTCCATAATTATGATAAAATTGCTTAATTTTCTAAGTATAAAGAGTCTAACTGTCTAAAGGCATATTTTTTCATTTTGCTAGCGAGTGACATGCTTAGGAGACTCAACCATAGTCCCATACAGATTTACCCATATTCCAACTTGCCTTTAAACTGTAGAGCATCTGTATGGATTCGTTGCATACTAATTTATAATATCCTCTGATCGATTTTTGAAGGGCCTCACATATGTGGATTTTGCCTATGATGCACATCTTGCTGCAATTGTAGGAAAGAACAAAAAAAAAAAAAAAAAAATCTTGGGAAGAGGATAAGCATTGCAAGATCAAATCCGAAGTACAAGAGAAAGGATTCTACTGGTCATGTGGCCTCTAGAGAATATGGTAGGCTAAGTGGAATTATGTTTTATCGTTGTTATTACTTGTGTGTGTTATTTTGTGTGCAATCTGGTCTATAGACATTTGCATGTTTGTGTTTCCCACTTCTACCTTTTATTTTCTTACTCCTTTGGGTTAAATGGCAGTGCAAAGTAGTAATCAGACTTTCAGGGATTCTAGAGCGCCACACTCTACTGCTAATAAACGCAGTGATAGCATTCAACTGAAGGGGAGGAACACATTTGCAATGCCAAGGAAAACATTTACTATTTGTCATAGACAAAAATCCTAATGCAGAAAGAAGGACCACTAGAGCATTATTGAGTTTGTGTATTGAAACAGCAATGGCCTTGCATCTCATGCTTGTGGAAAATGTGAAAAAAATTTCTTTGGTCTGGAAATATTCTGAGGAAGAATATGAAGAATATCATCTGTAGCTCACCTGATTAAAATTTCCGCATATGTTCATTTTTGTTGTCTGTTTTTGAATGAATATCCATATCTCATATGATTATGTTTGTTTCACTTAGACTCTTCATTATTCTATGGATGCTTTCATAAAATTTCTCATAGAATCGAGAATGAGGTTTTCACTTTGTACATGTTAGATCATGAATTAGTACCAATCTTAAAAAAAGATCTAATTGTTTCACTTTCTATTTTCGGAATGGAATATTTACATAATCCCCATGAATAGGATTAAATGTTATTCCATGGTATTTGTATGATATTCCTTCTTAATTTTAAGCGAGTACTTGAGAGGGTTTAAGTGATCTATGAATTATGTTTCATTTTTCGTTTCTTTTATGTACTAAGTCACTAAGTCCGAGATTCCCCCTGGCAACCATTATTAACTTGTTCTCCCATGGGCTCTTTCCCATGTTGCCTCCTGAATCAACTTGTCTTCTAACTTTGCGCCTATGAGTTACATATTTGGAATTTGCTAACCCCTTTTCTCATATTTGGAAGGGGTATTTATACAAGTTTACACCAAAAGAAGTAGAGAGGAATTCGGGATTGCCATTATGATTATAGTGGTTGTGTGCTAGGATCACGCATATATTGATTTGTTCTTATTCCTCCCAAGATGGTCAAGGTAAGGCTTATCCCTTAGTCTATCAGACAGCTATATTGGATGGTCATGACAAGGTTATGCTGAGTCGGACTTCAAGATTCCATGACCTTGAGATCACGTCGATCTACTGATTTTTGGGCTACTGAGACTTTTGAGCTTACGACAAAAATCACACACAACAGATATTAAAGTAGAGGTCATGATTTGAATCTCTCATCTATTACATCCTGCTGTAATTGGGTTGGTCTTTCTGTCTGAATTTGGGCTTGGTTTATGTAACACGTGAAAATGCCTCTTTTTCAGCTTAAGCTTTTAGGTCAAGTTGTTTTTCAACAAAATTGTCATTGAAATTTCGTTATAATTTCAATTTCTTGTGGTCTTTCTTGCTTTTAATATAAGTAATCAGTTTATGCATGCTTAAAATTAAATGTTTTGCACTTAAATAATATTTTTATAAAGGAGATTAATTTAATAGTAATATTTTTTATTAGCATTATTGAAGTTATAAAAGCAGTTGTGTTCTCGATTGACATAAGAAAATTTTAATCAATAAGCAAACACTGATTATAAATGTTTAACATTAAAATTCATGGATTCTCTTGAAATTAACTTGGCTTCTATGAGCATCGTGATTAAACATGATTAAAATTATCTCATAAAATTTGTGGTTCATAGGATTAACATAAAAACAAAGAGGAGAAGATGGAAAATTTAATCAATAAACAACAAACGAGAGTTAAACAAACACATAATGATCCATCCACTACCATTGAATAAGAGAAATTAATTGAAAGAATTAGCATGTTAAAACATTGAGAGAAAAGTTCAAGATTCTATCCCATATTTCATTAATTTTGTCATAGAATATGATGTGTTGAAAAATTAGAATAGAAAATTCTTATAGCTATATAATTTTTCTCTCTTCTAATTGATTCCATCTGTTATTGGAAATATAGTCTCTAATGAACTTCAAATCCGACTTCGTTGCCTCGTGGCGCATCTCTAATAATAGTCTCTAATAAACAACATAAAAATTGATCTTATAAATAAAGAAGTTTTAACTCGAAAGGGATATGGACCTAATGTTGTTTGCTACAATACTTTAATAAGATGGTATTGCAAGAATAAAGAATTCAACAAAGTTCTTAGTCTTTATGAAGAGAATATTTTAGAAGGAATTAGGCCCAATGTGATTATAAATAACAATTTTTTAACTTGCCTTTTTCTTAAAACTAATGTAAAAGATGCACAAAAATTAGTTGGTGAGATGCAACTTAATGGTTTTACCGTATTCTTGGACACATAACATTTTCATTGATGGACTTTGCAAGAATGGATGTGTTTCGGAAGAAGTGGAAATGTTTCATACTTTAGTAAATAATAAGTTTGCAGTTGACCTTGAAAGCTTGAATTCCCTCTTTGATGGATTATGTAAAACATGGATATCTGAAACTGCTCTGTAGCTATTTTAGAAATTTCTCTCATTGAAAGCCTGGTGCCAAACATTGTTGTCAGAAATTTTGTAACTGTTTTTGGAATTCAGTTTTGATGGATACCATTGTTTTCAAATTTTACAAGCAATTGGGGTCATAATAGAGATTACAATGTTATAAGAAGCACATTCATAACAGAAACTCTTTATTAAGATAGGTGTATGTGTGACTGTCTAATCACTTTGTAACAATTGCTTGATACTACTATACTCATACAAAAATATGTATAATAGAATACGAGTACATTAATAAAATAGTTGGGCCAAAATTTTTCTTTTATTGAATATACATATTCTTTTACAAAAGTCAGTATCCTTCACAAAAGTACTCAAAAGTGTGGTGGAGAGTGTAACTACTCCTCCTCGCCCGCCAACATCCATCCGACTGCGTCCTCATCTAGAACCTGCAAAAACATAGAAAAACAACAGGCTGAGCAAAATAATGCTTAGTAAGTAAATCCTCTACTCGTCTATCCCCGTAACTTTTTCTCTTAATTCTTTCCTTACTCTCTTCTCTTCTCATTTCTGTTCCCTTTCTGTTTCTATTTCTCATACTATTTTCTATATACTCTCTGGTGTATGTCACGGTCTCATCTTACCGGGAGGAGGCACTGGGGAGGGACTCCCACCCTCTTCGTGACTCTATTCATTTTCTCTTTCTGTTCTTTCTATTTCTCTGTTTCTCATTCTACTCATGGGAATGTCACGGCCTCATCTTACCAGAGGCAAGGCTGGGAACTTTCCCACTCTACGTGACTTCTACTCATTTCTGTACCGATCGGATTCAGTTATGCATGGATTCGAACCCTTTGGCCATGTGAGTGTACATGCTTTCTCTCTATCTCTCAAATGTCACGACCCCTTCTTACCGGAGGCACGGTTGGAACCTCATGTTCCACTCTGCGTGACGGTCATGGCCTCATCTGACCAGAGGCACGACTAGGGATCACAAAGCACCCACCCTCGTGACTTTACTCATCACTCACGGGTTCCCCATCGTACAACCTTCTATATTCTCTTCTTTAGCTCTTAGAGTAGTTTAAGCACAAAAGTCTCTACTCTTTCTTAAGCTAATACTCATAGTGTAGAAATTCTCTACTCTTTCTCAAGCTACTTCTTAATGCACAATCAATGCATATGGATGGTTCATACTCATTAATGCACTTAGGAAATGCCAATATGTAATATTGCAAGAATTAAGGTTCATAACTCATTCTCAAACTTCTCTTAGGCATTTCATCAAACAACTCATGTGCATACAAAAACTCTTCTCTAACTACAATTCTCTCTCTCTTTGTAACCATCCAAAATGGGAAGAAACTCCCTTCTATGGATATAATTCCCATCATAGAAGAACACTCCCCAATATATCTACTCAATTTCCTCCAACTTCATCTCAAACTCATTACACATCAACACTTCCCATAAAAGAAATATATCCAACAACACAACAAGAATACTCATCTCAACTCAATTTCTCAACAAACAAACATATATCTCTACTCAATTTCTCTATAAGCATCATTTATACATGCATAAAGAAATCTCTACTCAAGGATTTCTTAAACTTTAGCTTGAGTTGGATTTACTTACCTTGTGATGGTGTGATTCCACTAACAACTCTCTTTTTCCTTTGGTAGATGTCTTTTCTCTACACTTTTAAACAATAACACAATAAGCCTTTAACACCTTTATAGCTAAATTCACATCTAGAATAAAGGTCCTTACCTTAGGATGTTTTAAATCACCTTTCTACCCAAAACTACTCAAAAGCCCTTTAAAAATCCTTGAAGAATTGGATGGAAAGTAGAGAGAAAATGGTGAATGAGTATGGCGGTGGAAGAAGAAGAATGAAAGGGTTTCTAAGACTTAACCCTTATTTACTCATATTTTACACCTTCTTTCCCATTTTACCCTTACTCTTTCTTAAGAATTCCACCTTTGTCCTTTTAATTCTTTGCAAATGAACCCCTATTTAAACTATTTTTCATGCAATTTCCTTGCATTTCACTCCCCACTTTTCCTGCTAATTAGGGTAGAATGGTCATTGTGCCCCAAAGGAAGAATTCTCTAGAAATTATATATCATTGTAAATTAAATACAAAGTTCAATAGCATTATTTATTTAAATCTTATAATTTTATTAAAAAAAGGTAAAAAAAATTACAATTGAATACTTATATAAATTGGTTTGTTTGGGTTGCATTTTTGGATTTACATTTTTAACCTTCAATTTTTGAAAACATAAAGGTGGTTTGAATGGGAAAGATCGATACTTGACATAAGTTTGCAATTTTGAAAACCTTAAAGGTTGTTGGTGAAATTTGTCAAAACATTTCTCTTTAATGCATTTCCCTTTTGCAATGACCATACTTTGGAAAAACGACCCACAAAAACACTCTTCATACATGGTTTTAAGATTCAGATCCCTATTTCGTTCGTCTGCAATCTCTCAAAACCCATCTTCGAAAGTTAATGTTTTATTTTTGATAGCTCACTTACACAACCTCACATCTTCAAGCTCCAAAAATGAAGTTTTCTTATTCTTTCAAAAAACCCCTTGAATGATCCTCACTTGCTAAATTCCTCGAAGAAAATTGTCGATCAGGTAGCTTTACTCTGAATGAAGCACTGTACTTTTTTTATTGCATGATTAATTCGAAACCCGTTTCTCCAATTTCATCATTCACTACTTTGTTTAGTGCACTAGCTAAGAAGAATCATTACTATGAAGTGATTTCGCTATATAAGCTGTTAAATTCGACTGGGTTGTCTCCAGATTTAATATCTTTACATATTGTGATGAATTGCGTCTGTAATATTGAAAGGGTTTCTGATGGTTTTGCGGTTTTTGGGGGGATTTTGAAGTTGGGTTTTAGCCCAGATACCGTGACATTTACTTGTTTGATTAAAGGTCTGTGTGTAGAGAGAAAGATTATGGAATCAATGGAGTTGTTTAAGAAAATGATTGATGTTGGTTGTAGGCCTAATGTGATCACTTGCAACACTTTGACTGATGGATTGTGTAAAACAGAGCAAATAAGTGTTGCCATTAAGTTGCTTGAAGAGATGGTTAATGGGAATAAAGAATTTGGTGTTATTTGTAGGCCAAATGTTGTTACTTATAATACTATAATTGATGGTCTTTGTAAGGCTGGATTGGTTGAGAAGGTTAGACAACTATTGTTGGAACATATGATTTAGAGAGGTGTGGTTCCTAACATTTATACTTACGCTATTTTAATAAACGGTTATTGCTTGGCCGATAGAATTGGTGATGCAAAGGAGTTGTTTGATTCTATAACTAGAAAGGGGTATAGACCTGATGTCGTTTGCTACAATACTTAAATCAATTGGTATTGCAAGACTAAAGAAGTCAATGAAGCTCTTAGTCTATATCGAGAGATGATTTCAGAAGGAATTAGGCCTGATGTAATTACATATAGCACTTTGTTAACGGGCTTTTTTCTTATAGCTAAGGTGAAAGATGCACGGAATTTAGTTGGTGAGATGCGACTTAACAATGTTTTTCCTAATTCTTGGACATATAGCATTTTCATTAATGGACTTTCCAAGAACGGATGTGTTTTGGAAGCATTGGAAATGTTTAATGCTCTAGTAAATAATAAGTTTGTAGTTAGCATTGAAGGTTTGAATTCCCTCATTGATGGATTATGTAAAACAGGGAGATTCAAAACTGCTTGGGACCTGTTTCAGAAGTTTTCTCTTCATGGAAACCTGGTGCCAGATGTTGTAACATATAGCATTTTGATCAATGGGTTGTGTAAAAATGGACAACTAGAAATGGCTAATGAGTTGTTGTCATATATGGAGGAAAATGGTTGCGCTCCAAATGTAGTCACATTTACTACGCTTATGTTTGGTTTCCTCAAGAATAATGAGATACCAAAAGTTGTTGAACTCCTTCATAAGATGGTGGAGAGAAATGTGAAGCCGACTGAATGTACAATGTCCTTAGTCATGCAGTTACTAATGAAGGCCGAAAATTATAGTGAATGTTTGAACGAGCTTCCTCAATTTCCGGTCCAAAAGCGAAATTGATGTTTACGTGATAAAACTTTAGTAAGTATTAAACTTTTTTTCGAAGTAGACTCTTGCAAAAGTTCATCCAGCTACCCAATTGCTCTATATTGGTTACGGTAAGCTGAAGGTTCAGTAAACACTTTTATTTGTTCGAATTTGATAGGGATGGTGATAGGGATGATTGAGAATGATAGCTTTCCTGATCAGACATACGATACGTAATCTGTCTCTATTGTAAGTACATAAATTGGAGGTGGCAGCATTGCAGGTTGGGTTTGGATTTGCACATGTAGTAGATCTTAAGGGTTTGAGGATTATTTTTTGTGTAAATTTCGGTAAGCAAAAGTTGTATATGAGGAATTGTGGAATGGTTCTTACTTCAACTACGACAATAATGGTAGCCGCTCAAGTTCATCTATTCAAGCTAATCAGTTTACTGGATAATGGTATGTTGCAACTGATTAACTTCATTCATTGATATTCTCAATTATCCAGGCTTGATAAATCTTGATTTATTTATAGTGTTTCACATGTTTCTGTTTCTCAATATATATTCTTTTTTAGTTCAAATCTGATAAGACAAGAACTTACCAGGTGTGTCTCTAATGTAGTTATGCACGAGCATGTGCTCTTTCAGCGATAGTTGATGAAGACAAAGCAAAAAGAGCATTAGAGAAGGTTTTTCTCTATAATATCTTAAATAATATGGATGCACCGATCAATGGGATCTACCTGTTGGAACAGTTGACATGACAACATTGCATTCAAGAAAAATATGGTCTGGTGTTACATATGCAGTTGCTGTAACGGTGATTGTGGAGATTTGGTTGATATGGGATTTCAAATTGCCATTGAAATCTATGAAGCAGCATTGTCTGAAAATGGACTCGGGTAAGAACCCCCTAAGTTTATCAAACACTGTTATCTTATAGCTTAGTTAATAGGCTGTTAACTAAGGTATGACTTTGTGTTTTTTAGATCTAAATCTATCTCAAATCCGTATAGATTTCATTGCATCATCTGTTTTATCAGTTCATTTATTTTTTTGGTGGATGTGCCGTTTAACCATTTTCTAGTAGATTCTTGATGTTGTGAAATGTTGGACAAAACTCCGGTAGTTATAATGTCTAGTAGATAATATTTTTGCTCTTTAGGTGATGGAGGAGGAGAAGAATAACATAGATAGATAATATAGGATTCTATATAGGGAGATAGAGAGAAATTAGTAGGTTAAGAGCAGAAATCAAGAAAAGGATACCAAGGACTGAAATACACTATCCTAAAATGTAGAAGATAAGGACTAAATACCCGTTTGCACCCGTCCTTTATGTCTTGCAGCGTCAGGTTACTGCCTTTAGGGCAATTTTCTGCTGATTACAATTGGAAACTTTATATTCTGCATAATTTACACTGAAAATTATCTGCTTCCGAACTATTTGTTCCTGATAATTCACTGACTCGTTGTTTTCTGCGTAGTTATTCTTTCTAAACTCCTGAAGCTTGGACCACTGTTGATTGTTTTGGAGCGCTAAGTTACATGCATTCTTTGGCTGTATGGGCAATGGGCTCTTACAATGCCAAAACCTTGTGAGAATGGAATGAAACCATCAATAAATGAAGAATGTTTGTATATATATAATGCAGGATTCTGCAAAGTTGCTCACCTTCTAAAGGTATCGGATGGGAAAACGCTTAAAGGTCTTTTATGGTCACTCTTGTATTACACTTGCAAGAAGATTTTTCCATAATTGATTGGTTCTTGTGACTTATTACCTTCATGCAATTCTATGTATTGTAATGAGTTGTATTTTGAAAGAAAACATTTGAAATGCTTTCTTTATTAGACAATTTGTGGTTTATAATCCTATCACCTCTAATGGAGTTTTGTTCCTATTAATGATGTGTAAGAATAAGAAAGACATTTTGATTACTTTTCCTGATTAATTTAAGATCTTAATTTAGTTTATTTTCATATTTTTTTAATTTGTTTTCTCTATTTTTTTTTCCTTATGTTATGCCAAAGGAAAAAGTTTTCACGCCAAACCTCTGGGTAGCAGTGAAATAAACCCAACCCTTCAGCACACTTAGGAGAAACACAGAGCAAACGAAGCAGAAGAATGGAACCAGAAGTTCAAACCCGAGAAGAAGAAGACACAGGCACAGCTATGGCAGATACTAACGAAAATGCAGAAGCAACAGAGCCCAACTCTCCAAACTCGAGGGAGTCAAGTGACTCGGACTCAGGCACAAACTTGGAAGATAAAGCACAACAAAAATTATCGAGTCCCAGCTCGGCAATGAGCCCTCCAACTATGAAGTCCTGTTAAAGTATGTTTTTATATCAATTTGAATATGAATTTCAATACCCCGTTCTTGGATTTTTGTTTTTAGTAATAACATTGTTTTGCTTTTTTATTGTTTTTGTTGGTGGTTTTAGTACATAAGGGTTTTGAGGAAGATGGGTGAGATTGAAAGCTAAGACAAGCAAGAGAAGCTATGAATGAGAATTTTTCCATTGATTCCTGTTATGTGGCAAGAGTGGGCTCGAGATGAAGCTTCTATTTCAACTGGGTATGTTTTAGTTTTTGCATTTTGTGTTCTTGTTATTGGTTTCATGATCAAATTTTGATCGCTTAGGGTTTATGGTTAACGAGAGAAAGTATAAAGAGAAAAATTAAATGGATTCTTTTGAAAGGAGGAAATGATTATCTTTTGGGGTTTAAATGGTGGAAATGATGTTGAATTCAAGTTTATGTGACTTCTATCTACTGAGCCTTAGCTCAAATGTCGGCTTAATTGAGTAAAAGAAATGAAGTTTTGAGCTTTCTTCCTGTCTATTTTTTTTTTTCGTATGTTGCAACTAGGAAGCAGTGATGGTTGACTTGGGAGGTTGGTTTTTGATAATTTGCGGCTGTCTGATATTTTGTTTGTTTATAGATTTTGAGTTCCCTTTTGTTATTGCTTTTATGGACAGCCTTCTTCCCCTCTTGCAAAACTCATTTCTCTTAGTATAAGTATATTAGCTTCTCCAAAACATGAAGCTCAATGTTGAAAATCAGTAAGTGTACTTTCTGATGACAGTTACCCCCAAAGCAAAAAAATAAAAGGGCGGCAGCTAAATTTTTAAGATTTTTATCTTTTCTTGTTCTGCATGACTGATACTAAAGCTTTGGGTATACTTTAAGATTTTATCACTCTGTCTAGCTGAAGGTAGTTTCTTGCTGATTCTCTGCTTCAACTTTGCAGACCTGAGGCATTTCTAAGGATTGAGAAGATTTATGAAAGAGGAGTTTCTGATTATCTGGTAGGTTTTTGTTATCATTATGGATTTTGAATTACTTTATGCATTGATTTATGGATTAAAACATAGTGATCTTAAGAATTCTCACTTGTGGCATTTTTAGTTATTTTCCTAAAAATAATTTTCTGATAAAAAAATTCAGCTTGCCGGATCTCTGACTTTTGAATGGCTGAATTTTTCCAATAAGTAATTATTAATAACAAAATGGGTCATTAGTTTCATTTGTATGGTAGAGATGATTGTAGGCCTTGCAATTCAGAATGGATATCAATATTCTTACATTTGTGATGGTGTTTAAAGACACATGGTTCCTTTTTGATGCATCATCAAAATTTTCTACCAAATTGGGCAATAGGATAAAACTTTTTCAAACTTGTGGGGAGTGGAAATTGATAGAGCACCACCAATACCATACAGGAGAAGGGATAAAAGGGGTAATTAGTGGTTAGGCTGTGAGAGTTTGTTAGCTTAAGCACGTGGAGATAGTGGTGAGAATATTGTGATTAGTTAGTATAAACTTGGGCAGAATATGTTTTGGTGGGAATTGCTGGGAGGTCTCTAGCTCCTCAATTTGCAAGGCTATCATATATTTCTTTTTCATCATCTCTTTACACTTTTCCATGAGAAGTTTGTATATAGAAGATATCAGTATTATTTAGAAATCCTTTGTTCATTGAAGTGTTTTTCTGTATTGAGTGATTGAAGTTCTGGGTTTCTAACATAAATCTATTTTTTTAAGTGG
Organism: Pistacia integerrima; assembly: GCA_026225825.1. Taxonomy (NCBI): domain Eukaryota; kingdom Viridiplantae; phylum Streptophyta; class Magnoliopsida; order Sapindales; family Anacardiaceae; genus Pistacia; species Pistacia integerrima. Next base: position 47,186,559 of record CM047749.1, read on the forward strand.
CAATACATTTTGGAAGTTTTAATTGCATGTTGTCATCTTTTTCCCTACTTTTTGTGGAAAATTAAGTTCTTGCTACTTTCAGTCAGATTTTGCATATATGTGGAATCAGGGGATAAAAACATTAATTTTGTTCTTTGGAGTTCCTTTATCTAAGTAATTCTGTAAAATTGAATGACTAGAACTTGTTCTAATTATGCAAGAATATGATCCATCTATACGTGAATTTTCACCTGATGGTATTGCGAAGGCAAGAAATCTCTTCGAGCATGCTATAACTGCTGCTGGTTTGCATGTTGCTGAAGGCAGTAAAATATGGGAAGCATACAGGGAATTTGAGCAAGCCATTCTCGATACCATAGATGAGATTAGCATTAAGGTGAGAATTTATAATATATGTTAGAAACTTTTTAGAAAATGTGCCTGAAGGGGATGCATTCTATTAATCAATTTACTTGATTATTTAAAGTCTTATTCCATCCTACTGGTTTGGTATTATGGTTAATAATGCTTTTGTGGGTCTTCCTTTATATTTCCTAGAACCATGGCTCAAGTTGCATGCCCTGTTTATTTTAGAAACTTTTTTTCTTCTTTTCGTCATCTATGTGTAGTTCATAAATTTTGTTCTTTCATTTCCCTATGAAGTGCTATGTACCAAGAAAAAGTATCTGTTTTCAAAATTTACATTTGGAAAATTACTGCTCTTTTGCAGGAAAAAGAAAAACAGGTTCAGCGCATCCGAAGTATATTTCACCGTCAGTTGTCTGTTCCCCTTGCTAACTTAAGGTCAATCCTTCTTTCCTACAAGTCCTTGGAGGTGGAACTGGGGACTACTCTAGATATTGAATCAGGTGATTTAGATGGGATTCCTTCTACTGTTGCCTCAGCGTACCAAAAGGCATTGGAGATGTATAATGCTCGAGCTGATTTTGAAGAACAGATTGCAAGGCATGATATATCTAACTCTGAAAAAATTTCAACAATTCACGGTATATGGCATTTACTATCAGATATTGTTTTAGACAGCTAAATGATAATGCTGGGTTCTTATGTGATACCTTAAGAATTTAGGTTAAATGGTAACTTGATATGATATTAAAGTGTAGAGGTCATGATTTGAGTCTCCCATCTATTACATCATGCTATATTTGGGTTGGTCTTTCTGTTTTAATTTGGGCTTGGTTTATGTAACATGTGAAGTTGCCTGTTACAAAGCTGAATATCATTGTTGTGCCCTTACCTTTTCAAGCTTAAGCTTTTAGGTCAAGTTGTTTATCAACAAAGTTGCTGTTGAAATTTCATTATAATTTCAATTTCTTATGGTCTTTCTTGCTTCTAATATAGGTAATCAGTTTATGTAAACTTTAGATCTTCTCTTCTTCTTCTTCTTTTCCTGAGGGTGGCGGGTTGTATAAGAACTTGCAATGTGGCAAAAGGCTACCTTTTTTTTTTTTTTCCTTCGTTAAAGTGTTAATGCTATTATTTTAATTTGAAATTTTTGCAGATCTACTTGAAGTTTGAATAGTCTTCTGGAGATCCAGCCCGTGTTCAACTTCTCTATGAACGTGCTATTACCGAGTTTCCTGTATCAAGTGATCTCTGGCTTGGTTATACTCTCTATTTGGATAAAACCTTGAAGGTTTCACTCTTATTTTCTCTTTTCAATTCTTTATGTTCCAGGTATTTGTAATTTTAGCAATTAATCATCTCTTTTTCCTAAAGGTAGGAAATATTGTGTGGGATTTTCATTCCAGGGCTAGGAAAAATTGTCCTTGGGTTGCTGATCTTTGGGTTGGATCTTTGCTTGCTTTGGAACGTTGCCGTGCACCTGAGAAAGAGATATCTACTGTAAGTTTCAGTTGTTACCCTTCATCTATTGAGAATTATGAGAGATTGTTTTAAGTAGCTTAAGAGCAATGAAGTTTCACAAACTTTAGTGTTGGAATTTCATTCTGCTCCTTTTACAAATATAGAGGTTTACTCTTGTTTAAAAAGATTTTTATATCATATTCAGGTCTTTGAGAAGTCCCTTCTATGCACTTTTTTGACCATTGAGGAGGTAAAGATATCTTTTCTCTAATTTGCAGGCTTGACCTACTACTCTTTGTAACTTGCTATTGTTTCATCTACGTGTTATGCATTAAAGATCTTTGTCAATTGGATCCTCTTTGTTTCAGTACCTAAACTTATTCCTCACTCGAGTGGATGGTTTGAGACAAAGAATCCTTTTGCCTGGAGCAGAAGAGGATGCATTGAATTTTTCATTGACAAGGGAAACGTTTAAGGTTCGCATATGTATACTGTTCATTTTTCCTTGTTAAAATTGTTTTTACTCGATGTCAAGAACTTGAAGCTTTTCAAAGACATTTGTAGATGCTCTATTCATGGTGAATTTTAGATGAAGAAAATGTGGACCTTGTAGCTAGTCTACTCTTTCAGGGTCCAGGCATAGATCTCTTACGAATGTGTATCAAGTGCTTCTACCCTTAGACTCTGGAGAAAAGTCTTTTAATTTACTTCATTTAGTGTGCTGTTATAGTGCCATTATGACCACTTTGTGGAGAAGTTACAGTGCATAATTCTCGATACTCCAAGATGGCTTTTGCTAATTGCTAGATTGTTACCTTTGTTAATTGTTTTGTCATGAAATAGTGTCCTTTGCTAAAAAATTTCTCATTCAGCATTGGAGTTGCATGCATGGAAGATATCTTTATGGATCTGTGAATTTATAAAATTTGCATGTCATATTCAACTAGTACATTGTTGTTGTATAATGGCTGTTTTCAATATTTTTGTTTATAAACAATTAGCCTGATGTCTCTTTAGTGTACCATTGAAATTGCAAGCCCTGTATGATTGGATGTATTATATATACTTGAATACTTAACTGTGAAGTTTCTTCCTTTTAGCGGGCGTTTGATTACTTATCTCAATAGATGAAGAATATAGATGGTTTGCTGCATTTGTACTCTTATTGGGCTCATTTGGAGCTAAATTTGGGAAAAGATCAAGCTGCAGCTCGGGGGTTTTGGGAGAGCCTGGTTTGGCCCATTCGTCTTTTTCTCTTTCTTATCCTGTATAGTTCAATATGATTGATTTATGATTCATCTTTGTATTTTTTCTGTATAACTTGCTTTTTGTCTGTGCAGTGGGTCAATGTTGGAAGCCTGGCAAGGTTATATAGCTATGGAAATTGAGTTGGGACATTTAAACGAGGCTAGGTCCATCTACAGGACATGCTACAGTAAAAGATTTAGTGGGACACGTTCAGAGGTATAATTCTTTTACATTACTTGCTTTCAATTATTCTAGATTGATTTATGGACAGGATTTGAATTTGAAAGTTTTTGAACTGGTTTTTTCCTCCTTCCTTCTCATTTTTTTTTTTTTGGAAAATTGTTGCTTTTAGTATTATACGATGCAGCTTTATTAAATCAATTGATATTTGTCATCTGCAATGCAAACATCTCTATCTTTATTCTCTTTTTGTTGCTGATGGAAGTTGAAACTGGACAAATGGCTTAAGTCAAGGTTGTTAAAATGTTGTTTATCAAGGAGGGCAATTTATGGAGATCTTTTGAACTCTTAACATAGAATCATGCTCTGCAGCTGAGAATATTTTGAGAGAGTAGCCTTGCAATAGGTCAACCTGTTACTCGGGCACCGGAATCACAATGGTTTAATATGTCATTTTGAATAATTTTTCCAAATCATGTGTAAATGATAAATGACAGTATCTCTGGGGATCATGCTAGTTGAAATTCATGATGTTTATTTTTTTAACTTCAAACTTTAGAGTTACTGATACTCTGATGAAATTGTGGCATATATGAAGCCATCACATTTAAACCATAGGTAGCAGAGTAGTTTTTGAAACACAATAAGCTGATATCTTTTTCCACTTGGCTTATTTTTTCCAATATGTTGGAACAAAATTTTATTATTTCAAGCTTTACTTTCCGAGTTTCATGTCAAAATATACTATAGGTTAAATAAAACTTATTGATGTAAATAATTTATATGACCTATCATAAAGTCATCTAAGTTCTCTCTTTTCTATGATCAATTTAGGGTTTAGTTTGATAAAGTTAACCATGTTATTTTCATCTTATCTTGATTGGCCTTACTATATTTAATCGGATTGTTTCCCAACTCTCTGCTGTTGCTCCCGCTCCCATTCATATTATATGATCTAATTGATGATCTCACTGCATCATCTAAAGTTACTGACAATTCTTGCTTCTTGATTTTATGATATTGAAAATATTGTTTTGGGTCCACAACTCTAGGGTGACTTTCTTCAATTGTTATGTACTGCCTTTTGGATTTGTTGATATATTCTTTTCCTAAAAACAGAGTTATTCAGGACATATGCCACAACTGGTTGCATTTTGAGAGGGAATACGGGACAGTTGAAGATTTTGACCACGTTGCACAGAAGGTACACATTCCTACTGCAGTTTTAATTTATTTGTTTTAAGTGCCAATTAATCACGTATTTCTTTTTTTAGGCTAATGTGTATGATGCATTTGCATTGCTATTGAGAATTAGTATGTATAGATTTATTAAAAAACAATTGAAGTGTTTAACTAATGATATTTTAGTTGGTTGCGATGTCCGCCTTATCTAGTAACCATATGTGTTTGACTAAAATGTGCCACGTTAGCAGTTGTCTTTGATGACCTCAAATGATGTGCTTGTAAATGAGTTGTATTTATGTGCCTCTGTACATATTATGAACTCTTTGCTTCTCTCTTGTCACAGCTTAAATACTACTGGTGGATCATTGCCTATCTGATTAAATTTTTAGTTTAAGTGATAACTTAATAGAGTATTGTAGCAAGGTGGTCCATACAGTCTTGTGTTTAAATCTCTCTATGAGATTTGGGCCAGTTTGGTTTGTGATTCAAAAATAATTTTGAAAAACCAAGTTACAATTAAAAATTTTAAGTTTTATCTCTGTATTTTAAATATTTGAAAATATATTTTTTATTTTAAATCTCTTTATGAGATTTGGGCTAGTTTGGTTTGTGATTCAAAAATAATTTTGAAAAACTAAGTTACAATTAAAAAATTTTAAAGTTTTATCTCAGTATTTTAAATATTTGAAAATATATTTGGTATTCAAAAATTGTTTTTGAAGTTAAAAACTATATAAAGACCGAGAAATGATACTTTTTTTTGTTTACTAATTTTTAGGATTATATGCAAAAACATTTTTTTGAAAACATTTCAACTTATTTTAATAAAAACGTATTTTCATAAAATTCCTTATATTCCCTGTTTTCGAAAATAAAACACTATTTAAAATTTATATCAAATAGGCTCTTATTTAGATTATAAATTTGTATTTGTATTTATGTTATATTTATGGTTGTGATTGTGGGTGTTCAACGCACGAGATTGTGTTAAATTTTAAGTATGGTTGTTGGATGCTTAACTATCAATTTAAGCTTTTAAGTCAAGTTGTTACGTAACATTATTAAAGATGTCACTGAATTATGGTACATCTGCTTAGTTTTTATTGAATGTATGCAATCCTTGCTAATGAGTAAAGATACTTGTCTTTGTTCCCTTTCTCAGGTTACACCCCGCTTAGGAGAGCTGCAATTATTTATGTTACAGTAGGAAGCCAAATCTGTTCCTGAACTAATAGATCAGAAAGAGAAGTCACATAAGAAAAGTGTTAATGGAAAGAGAAAAACAGATTCAAACATGACTGACAAACAATCTCCAGCTAAGCGGCAGAAAAATACTGTCCAAAACCCAACCAAAGTGCATGGGAAAGAAAAGGGACGAGCACAGAACTTAGCTGAAGAAAACGAAGATGAAGAAGCAAAACCCAATTTTGAAGAGCATCCAAATGACCAGCACATCAAAGACTCCACCACTGGAAGAGCCAAAGGATACACTGACGAGTGTATTGCATTTTTATCAAACCTTAACTTCAGGGCAAGTAGAGATTATCTCGCACTTCAAAGGGAGATTGCTTTTTATTCTTTTTTAACACGGGACTGGCAAATACAGAAGATAATTCTGATAGTTTTAATTTTTTAGGCAACTTCTGAAGATCTAAAAAAATTCTTTAGCGATGTTGGTGGGGTTGAATCTATTCGAATTCTGCAGGACAAGTTCACCAGAAAGTCAAGGGTATGACTCTTTCTCTCATTCATTATTTGTCCATGTTCTTTGTGCTTTATGCTTCAAATGAAAAAGGGGAAGTTATCCACTGGACCTTCCATGTGTACATCAGTCTTACAGTCAAATCCTTATGTAACATTGCCTGACCTTTAAACTTCAACATATGTATGCATAATGTGGACTGTACCACGGAAATTAGACCTAAGAAACTAATTTTAATGAGACTGGGAGATCAGCATGGCTGATGCTTTAGGGAGATTGAAACTGCTAAATGTAGTATATTCTCTTTGATCAAATTTCTCAAGGGTGCTCACTGAAACTTCAATTTGATTTCTTCTTTTCATGCAGTCAATAAATCATTTAGTTCTTATGCTTTTGGTTTGAAGATGAATGTCCTTTCCAGAGACGATTATGCAGTCTCAAACAAACCTACAGAAGGGTTGAGTTCCATAATTATGGTAAAATTGTTGAATTTTCTAAGTATAAAGAGTCTAACTGTCTAAGAGCATATTTTTTTCATTTTGATAGCAAGTGATATGCTTAGGAGACTCAACCATAGCCCCATACTGATTTCCCCATATTCCAGCTTGCCTTTAACTGTAGAGCATATGTCTAGGACCGTTGCATACTAATTTATAATATCCTCTGATCGATTTTTGAAGGGTCTGGCATATGTTGATTTTGTCGATGATGCACACCTTGCTGTAGTTGTAGGAAAGAAAAAACAAATGTTTCTTGGGAAGAAGATAAGCATTGCAAGATCAAATTCGAAGCAAACGAGAAAGGATTCTGCTAGTCATGGGGCCTCTAGAGAACATGGTAGGCTAAGTGAAATTATGTTTTATCTTTGTTATTACTTGTGTGTGTTTGTTTGTGTCCAATGCAGTCTATAGACGTTTGTTATTACTTCTACATTTCACATTCTTGCTCCTTTGGGTTAAATGGCAGCGCAAAGTAGTAATAAGACTTTTAGGGAGTCTAGAGCACCACACTTTGCTGCTAATAAACGTAGTGATAACATTCAGCTGAAGGGGAGGAACACATTTGCAATGCCAAGGAATGTCAAAGGTTACTTCGGGTTACATGTTACATGTTAACTAGAATAGCACAGTAATTGACAAACTTTTCTTTCTTATAAAAAAAAAAAAAAAAAAAAAAACAGGGTTTTACCTTAATATGTTTATGTAAACACAATTATGACCAATGATATCTGTTTGAGGACGAAAAAGCAATGGCCTTGCATCTCATGCTTGTGGAAAATGTGAAAAAATGTCTTTGGTCTAGAAAATATCTGAGGAAGAATATGAAGAATATCATCTGAATGCTTGGCTGATTAAAATTTCCGCACATGCATATTCATTTTGATTGTTTGTTTTGATTGAATATCTATATCTCATATGATTATGTTTGTTTCACTTAAAACTCTTCATGATTTTGTTGGATGCTTTCCTAAATATTCTCACAGAATCGAGAATGAGGCTTTCACTTTGTACATGTTGGATCTTGAATTAGTACCAATCTTCAAAAAAGACCTAATTGTTTCACTTTATATTTTCGGAATGGAATATTTGCATAATCCCCATGATTTAGATTAAACATTATTCCATGGTATTTGTATGAGATTCCTCCTTTTTTTTAAGCAAGTGCTTGAGAGGGTTTAATTGAATTGATCTATGAATTATGTTTCATTTTTCGTTTCCTTTATGTACTAAGGCACTTGTTTTTTGTTGATATTGAATAAGTGCACATATGATGTGGTCTTTATGATACTGTTAAACGAGTGTATGAATAATATGATACAATCATTTTACGGAAGAGCATATCACTTCATTTGTATGCTCATCTAAGAGAATAAACGAACAAATTTGGGCAGCAAGAGCTGCACTTGATTTGGGCAATCCACCAAGATCGGCTTTGATGGGGCAAAAGGGCACTCATATTTATGTTGCACGGTGAAACTTCAACCTTTAAAGAAACAAATCGTGTATTGAAGTAATGGCTTTTGCTTGGAACAAACATCACAACACCAATACGCACTGAAATAAGCAATTTCTCCAGTACAAAAAATGTACCATTGGTTACAACTTTGGTGAATCCAAAATCGTAAACCGGACTTTAAAATTAATGCTGTCTCTGCTCAAGTGACCAAACAGTGGGAAAAAGTACTTATCTATAAATATGGTCTTTCTTGCTTCTAATATAAGTAATTAGTTTATGTAAACTTTAGATCTTCTCTTCTTCTTCTTCTTTACCTTAAGAGGAGGAGGAGGAGGAGGAGGGGGTTGCGCTACATAAGAACTTGCAATGTGGCAATAGGTTACTTTTTTTATTTTTTTTCCTTCTTTAAAGTGTTAATATTAATTTCTAGCTAAAATAATCTTCCTATTTTACTTATTTTGTCAATGTGGATGCTCGAATTCTGCACATTCGTGCAACCTTCTTCTCTAGTTGGCTTGAGTTTTGCACAAATTCTATGAGGCTACTTTACCATCCTGGATTTGTCTCTATAGCTTCAGTTGTAGATAAAACGAAAGAAGGGTTTAAAAATAATAAAGTTCAACCAACCTAAATTTTAGTATTAGAGTAAAACATCAGAAGAGGAAAAACATATGCAGACATGTGATGAAAGTCAAATGAGGAAAAAGAAAAGGGAGAAATAATGCTATATTACATAATAATAATTATTAGCAAGTCTTGATTCCAACCGAAAATAAAGCTCTTATCTGTAGTTGCCGAAACCTAAACTAAATAGACAATGGAAATCTACCCTAGGAAACAAATCCCAATTAAAATAGGAAAAGAAAATTTCTTAAATAGGTAAAGAAGCTATTTTCAACCTTTTCTCTTTAAAACTGAGAGATCCTGCGACTTGTTATCTGTTTTAAGTTTATATTGATCATCAACCCAATACCCTTAATACTACAATTTAACATATTTCATTAGAGTCATATCAAGAAATTTTCTTGTTTGGTTTCTTAAATTGATTTAGTAACTGCAGTAATACGTACTGATGTCTCTTTATCTCCTCAGACTCCTACACACATATGTTTGATAAAAGACTTTTGCTCTGGTAAAGAGTTATTTGCTTTACTTGACAGGCAGCCTATGAAGTTATTTAAAGAAGAATCTGCCAGGTACTTTCATCTGTTACCTCTGAAGGTATCTGATTATTTCTCGTTGAACGACCTGAAACTCTGCTAAAGATATAATTTCAATACAACTTAAAGCAAATCATTGAAGTATGTTTCTTTCAGATGACTGACCTAGAGAAAATTCAATTACTTTACATTTATTCTTGCTAGAGTTTGCTGGAGTTTGAGACTGGCTGTTTAATATTGTTTTCCTTTTTCTTTTCTTTTATTTTTCTTTATGTCTGAGCTTATTGTCCAGATATCATGCCCTTGTTATGTTGTACGATCTTAATAAATATCTAACAATTAGTACTTCTCCAGGTTTTATGCTGTAGAGGTTGTCATTGGCTTGGAATATCTTCAATGTTTAGGTATTTTGAGCTGCTGAGAACTGTATCTGCTTTTTGTTCAGATAAATTCATTGTGTTATGTTTCCTGTATCATAACTTGGAAAAATATCAAGTTATTTATGTGAGTTCGTCACTGAACAGTAATCATCTTTGTTTGAAGTATTAGGAAAATGTCAGAGTCCATATTTTCATTGGATTTTAACAAAAATATTTTGCATCATTGTAAAAAGGAAGTGAGAGAGATGTTCTCCAATGGCTTTTAGAAGAAAATCTGTGCATGAGAAGTTTTGTTGTAAAGTTGAGTAGGAGATATCAGCTAATGATGGAAGTGAGAGACATGTTCTCCAATGGCTTTAAGATAAAGAAAATTAGTTGGCTGCAATCCAATAATTTTTTATAACTAATTCATGTCATTAATCTTGTGTTTTTTTCTATTTTTGTTGGTGATGACCTTGCAGGAATAATTTATCGAGACTTGAAACCTGAAAAGATTTTACTCCAGAAAGATGGGCATATAGTATTAAGTGACTTTGATTTATCATTCATGACGTCCTGCAAACCCTAAGTATGTTACCACGTTCCTGTAATTGTTTATATTTTCATTAGGATATGCAATTTGTCTGTTTCCTAAGTTATGTTCCCTGAGCATGGATAATATGAGTTAGCTCAATTTATCAACTGTTTGTTGGAGGGTGTTCAACTACTCTTTTCTTGTCACTGGTATGCATGAAAAAGATGATTTTCCTTTCAGGAAGGTTGTTCGATAGCAAGACGAACACTTCCTTTTAGTTATATCGGTATAAATTGCATGATTTGTAGTGTACTACCTATATTTTAGCTTTTGAGGTTTCTTAAAGGTGTACAAAGTCTATGAAATAAATCCTGCCCATGCCAGGGTTGGAAGGTTTATGTTAGTTGGATTAAAGTGTGTAAAAAAATAACTATCTTTATATAGTCATTCTTTCTCCGGCGTTGCAAGGTTATGAAAAGGATTCCTTGTAATCTCTTGTCACCACAAAATGTGCTTTTGTCATGTCTACACACAGAATTTGCAAACAATTACATCTTTTTGGAATTTCCTATCTACTTTGATACTTATCAAATGCTTAGAATGGGAACTATGACTACCTTTACAGGCTGTAAATTTTACTACTTCTGCAGATTATTAAGCATCCACTGCCTAATAATAGGAGAAGATCCAGGAATCAGCCACTGCCAACATTTTTGGCAGAACCAGTTACAGTGTCAAATTCATTTGTGGGAACTGAAGAGTACATTGCTCCTGTTAGAGATTCAAATTTTCCCAGAGCTTATGCATTTCATGCTATTTGTGATATTCTGTTAGCTTGTTAATGTCCATTTGCTTTATCTAAAATGGAAGGTTTAGATAATATTTGCTGCATGAAAACTTTTTGTCTAATTTGGTTTTTGAAATTCTAGCTAATAGATATTAACTGTTCTTTTGATGTTCTTGTTTGTTTCTACAATCTGTATTATCATGTATTTAATATTTGTTATTCGATTTTAGGAAATTATTACAGGTTCTGGCCACAGCATTGCTATTGATTGGTGGGCTCTTGGTAAGCACCCGCTGAAGCTGAATACATGATATCATGATCGTTTTGTGTTTCCTCTTCTTGTTATTTCTTTTAAATGATATGCTTCAAAAATAATAGTTTTAGATTCATCTTACCTTCTAGATGTGGGAATTTACATATTACTAGCTTATATTATGCTTTGAATTCATTTTATGTCTAGTATGCAGGTATTTTTTTGTATGAGATGCTCTACGGTTGTACACCTTTCAGAGGTAAAAATAGACAGAAGACATTTGCCAACATTTTGCACAAAGACCTCACTTTCCCAAGTAGCATTCCGGTAAAAATCTGCTGCCTTTTAAGTCCGTTAAAATAATTCTGTTGTTATTCTGGTGAGTCAGTGGATATTCTATACATGCTCAGGATCTTAAGGTTTGGTCAAAATATGGATAATCTCTTGAACTTAAATTGATGAATAGTTAACAATGGAGAACATTTAACAAGTGAGTATTAACCAAAAACTTCTTTTGGAAAGGTAGCGGATACCTTCCTGAGAACATCATGGCTACAAAGTATATTGGGTCTAAATTTTCACTGCCTTTGGTGGAAATGTGTACCAGCTATAAGTTTTAACTGGCTCGGAGATGTCAACATGAATTTAGAAGTGATTGATGATGATGAACTGGGCTTCTCTTCATTGAACTTGCAAAATTAGTATTCCATTTGGGCAGAACATTTTGGTTTCATGAGATGGCCAGGCAACTGATGTTAATTTGCTTGATGTTTCATTCCAGGTCAGTCTTGTAGGTAGGCAGCTGCTTAATTTGTTGTTAAACGGAGATCCCACAGATCGTTTAGGATCAAATAGTGGCGCCAATGAAATTAAACAACATCCTTTCTTCCGCGGAATCAATTGGCCTCTGATTCGCACCATGGTAGGAGAGGACTACTTGCATTTTACCATATTGAATTCTCAAACAGCAAATGATTTAATATCGAATGTTTCTCTATGCCTATGCAAAGCCCGCCTCCACTAGATGCACCTCCTAAGTTAATTGAAAAAGATCTAAAAGCCAAAGATGTAAAGGGGGAAGATGATGGAGTGCTTGTTAATCCTGTAGATTTGGACCTTTTCTAAAGGTTTGGATTAACAACCATTTCTAATGTTAAACATAGACTTCAGATTGACTCTGCTCTGCACTCCCTTTATTGCTGATTCATGTTTTCTCTTATCATATGACCAAAAATGGGATACAGGCAATGAAGGTGAGATGGAGGAGGTTCCGTCATCGTGTCATGTCATCCTAAACCTCAATAGAAACACCAAATTGATAACGAATCTCAGCACAAAAATTTTGAAAGATAGAAAAAAACTCAGAACGAGTTTTCATTAAAAATACCCAAGTATAACGAGAATAGTCATCTATAAAAGTAATAAAATAATAGAAACCCAAAGTTGAACTGACACGACTAGGACTTCAGATGTCTATGTGAACACTATCAAACATTGAGATGGCCCTATTATTGACTCACTTGGGAAAAGAAGCTCTAGTTTTTTTTCCAAGTTGACATGAATCACAATTAAAAGAAGATAATGTAAACAGACTAGGTACTAATTTATGAAATTTGGCAAGACTTGGATGACCAAGGTGGCTATGAAGAGTGTCGATAGATGTAGCGGAGGTGAAGGCAACTAACGGATTTGGATCGGAGAGGTGGTACAGTCCATGTGATTCATGTCTTGTTCCAATCGTCTGACTTGTGTTCTGATCCTACACCACAATAGAGTCAGCAAAAAAGGTGACAGAATAGTTATGATATTTGGTTAACTTACTAATAGAAATCAGATTATATGGACATTCAAAGGCGAATAAGATTGAGTTTAAAGAAATGGAAGTGGTTCAGCTTCTCCTATCCCTTTGACCATAGTCTGTGAACCATTAGCGAGAGTAATTTTTGATAAAGTAGGAGAAGAGGTAATTTGAGATAAAAGATTTTTATTACCGGAAATGTAGTAAGATGCTCCGGAATCCAAAATCCATGGGCCAGTAGAGGAGGTCCAGCTCAGATAGGCAAAGGAATTACCAGTTTGGGAAGTGCCAGATGAGGATGACTGTTGCTTGACAACTTGATATTGAAGATAGTCATTATAATTAGCCCTAGACAATCTAATGGAGTTGGGTTATTGGTCTTTAGCATCGAGTAAGGGAATGAGTCCATCTCCAGTTGCTTGAGCCACATGAGCGGTGGATCGATTAGAAGATTGATGTGGTGGCCTCCCATGCAAAGCCCAACAAGTGTCTCAGTTGTGGTCGTTCTTGTCACAATAGGTGCAATGTAGTCTAGATCCCTTTCCTTTTCCCTTTCTAGAACCACTTTGTCCTTGCTAATTTCTTGCTTGAACAGCTAATACAGATGTCTCAACCTCATTAGTATCGCCTAGGTTTAAAGAAAGATGCAATAATCAAGCAAATACATCTTCCAAAGATGGTATGGTAGGGCTAGCTAAAATTTGATCTCGAACAGAACCAAGGTCAGATCGTAGTCTGATTAAGGCTAGGACCATAAAGAATTTGTCACGATGTCTCTCTTGTTCAGTGGTACTATCAGATACTGGCATAAGGGAATCAAATTGATCTTTTAAAGTCTCTATCTACCCTAAATAACTCTCCATATCTTGACTATTTTATTGAAGGTGGACAATATCAGAAACAACTCTATATATTCTTTGCACATCATTCCTATACAAAGTTTTGGCTTTGGTCCAGACCTTACAACAAGTTTTATAAGATTGAAACAAATTAAGCAGTTTAGGGTCTAAAGAGTGCCAAAGGGGACTACATAACTTAGCATCAACTTTAACCCAACTAGCCCTTTTAGTAGTAGAAATATTAGTGGATGTTTTACTTAAGTGATCATCATAACCCTACCCCATAAACCATAACTCTACTAAAGCAGCCCATGACGTATAATTACTACTACCCTGAAGCTTGACTATAGTACTTATTGGAGAACTAGAAATAGAAGAGAAGAATGGTTTGGTATCACCTGATTTTGATGCTTCTGCTATTGTAATCAAGAGAAGTGAGACATAAATCCAAAACAATAGAAACACCCTCTGTCAGAGTTGAACCACCAACAAGAAGGAAGAACTAGAGGAAACCGATCGCCTGAGAAGAACTAGAAGATGCCGACGAACTAGGAGAATCGAGAAATAAACTCCCCAAAAGCAAAGACGAGTGCCTTCTTTAACGATATGTTTTAGGGTTTCTAAAATAGATGGATTTAGAAGAAAAAGAAGGCCAAGAACCAACCTGGCTCTGATATCACGAAACAACAGTGTTTGTGAAATATGTTGCTTGATTATTTCCCCAAGCGAGATGGGAATTGGCAATGTACAAGTTACATGAATTAGGAAAGAATTGATCCTAAATAATCAAGGATATACACACAATATTAGTGTCCCATATTTACACAAATAAATATACTATCTCTATTTTCCAAATATATCTAAACAGTCAATCTAGGAAATAATATCTCTATTTTCCTAATATATTTTAACAATAAGTAATCAGTTTATGTAAACTTTAGATCTTCTCTTCTTCTTCTTCTTCTTCTTCTTCTCCTAGAGGTGGGGGGTTGCATAAGAACTTGCAATGTGGCAATAGGTTACTGTTTTTTTTTTTTTCCCTTCTTTAAAGTTTTAATACTATTATTTTAATTTGAAATTTTTGTAGATCTACTTGAAGTTTGATTATTCTTCTGGAGATCCAGCCCGTGTTCAACTTCTCTATGAACATTCTATTATCGAGTTTCCTATATCAAGTGATTTGTGGCTTGACTATACTCACTATTTGGATAAAACCTTGAAGGTTTCACTCATATTTTCTCTTTTCAATTCTTTATGTTTCAAGTATTTGTAATTTTAGTAATTAATCATCTCTTTTTCCTTTCAAGTAGGAAATATTGTGCGGGATGTTCATTCCAAGGCTAGGTAAAATTGTCTTTGGGTTGATGATCTTTGGGTTCGATCTTTGCTCGCTTTGGAACGTTGTCGTGCGCTTGAGAAAGAGATATCTACTGTAAGTTTCAATTGTTACCTTCATCTATTGCGAATTATGAGAGATTGTTATAAGTAGCTTAAGAGCAATGAAGTTTCACAAACTTTAGTGTTGGAATTTCATTCTACTCCTTTTACAAATATAGAGGTTTACTCTTGTTGTTTAAAAAAATTTTCATATCATATTCAGGTCTTTGAGAAGTCCCTTCTATGGACTTTTTCGACCATTGAGGAGGTAAAGATATTTTTTTCTCTAATTTGCAGGCTTGACTTACTGCTCTTTGTAACTTGTTATTGTTTCATCTACATTTTATGCATTAAGATCTTTGTTAATTGGGCCCTCTTCGTTTCAGTACCTAAACTTATTCCTCACTTGAGTGGATGGTTTGAGACGAATAATCCTTTTGCTTGAAGCAGAAGAGGATGAACTAAATTTTCCATTGATAAGGGAAACCTTTTAGGTTCACATATGTATACTGTTCATTTTTCCTTGTTAAATTTGTATTTACTCAATGTCAAGAACTTGAAGCTTCTCAAGACATTTGTAGATGCTCTATTCATGATGAATTTTGGATGAAGAAAATGTGGACCTTGTAGTCTACTCTTTCAGGGTCCAGCCATAGATCTCTTACGAATGTGTATCAAGTGCTTCTACCCTTAGACTCTGAAGAAAAGTCTATTAATTTACTTCATTTAGTGTGCTGTTATAGTACCATTATGACCACTTTATGTAGAAATTACAGAGCATAAGTCTCGGTACTCCAAGATGACTTTTGTTAATTGCTAGATTGTTACCTTTGTTAATTGGTTTGTCATGGAATAGTGTCCTTTGCTAAAAAATTTCTCATTTAGCATGGGAGTTGCATGCACGGAAGATATCTTTATGGATCTGTGAATTTATAAAATTTGCATGTCATATTCAACTGGTACATTGTTGTTGTATAATTGTTGTCTTTAATATTTGTGTTTATAAACTATTAGCCTGATGTGTCTTTAGTGTACCATCGAAATTGCAGGGTCTGTGTGATTGGATGTATCCATATATATATATATATATATATATATATATATATATATATATATATATATATACTTGAATACTTAACTGTGCAGTTTCTTCCTTTCAGACGTATTAGATTACTTATCTCAGCAGATGAAGAATACAGATGGTTTACTGCATTACGTTTATTGTAAGGTCTAAGTGGTTCATTACGTTTATTGATGATCATACTAGAGTATGTTGGGTATACTTGATGAAAAACAAGTTTGAAGCAGGTCAATTGTTCAAAAACTTTCATTCAATGGTTGAAACTTAGTTTCAAGAAAAAATCCAAGTTTTACGGACTAATAATGGTAAGGAATATTTTCACTCTATCCTAGGAAACTACCTGTTACATCACGGGATTATACATCAAAGCCATTGTGTTAATACCCCTCAACAAAATGGGATAGTTGAAAGAAAGAATAGGCACCTATTAGAGGTAGCTAGAGTCTTAATGTTTACCATGAAGGTACCTCAATATTTTTGGAGTCATGCGATTTTAACAGCTGCATATTTGATAATAGATTACCTACTATAATTCTTGATTTTCATATGCCTCTTGAGACTTTGCTAAAGATCTTTCCTAGTTGTAGGATCCTAAATACTTTACCCTTAAAGGTGTTTGGATATACTGCTTTTGTACATGTTATGTCTCCTAATAGAGGAAAGTTAGACTTAGGGCCATTAAATGTATCTTGCTTGGATATTCTCCCACATAGAAAGACTATTAGTGTTATTGTCATGTAAAAAGAAAATTATATGACTCTAGTGATTTTACATTTTTTGAGTCACATCCATTCTTTCCCACTCCCCTTCAGGGGAGAATTTGAGAGATTGTGAAGGTCATTTGTGGGAAGCAGTGTTACCCTTACAACCACACTTGAGTCAGTCTCAGTAGTCTCCCAGTCCAGGTCAAAGTTCAAAGTCACCTAGTTTCCTATAGGTCAGCCTATCCTATAAGAATGAGTCAGTCTCCTACTCAGCCTAATTCAGGTTAGGTTCCTATAGGTCAGCCTAGTCCTATAAGGATGAGTCAGTCTCATAGTCAAGCTACCAATTTAGGTCATACTCTAACTATATAGCCCACTCTTGGTAAACCAAACTCTCAGGAAAGATTGAAACTAGGGGGAGGTCTAGAGAGATTAAATCAGTCGGGTCTCTAATGTTATTCTCGAAGAACTGACTATCAAAGTGGAAGGAAACCTAATGATCTGCATGAGCAATCATCCCAACCTGGAAGAAACCAGTGATTCACAGTCACAAGGTAAGGAAGAACTATCTTCTGATGAGTCTAAATCAGGGCATGATGATTTACATTTACCTATTGCACTAAGAAAGGGTGTTAGACCTTGTATGTTGCATCCTATTGCTAAATATGTGGCATACGATAAGTTGGCAGATGATTTTTTGGCATTCACCACTAATCCCTCAACTGTGAAGGTTCCAGCATCGGTACATGAGCATTAGGGGATGAAAACTAGAGGAAGACTGTGATAAAGGAGATGGAGGCTCTTGAGAAAAAACAAGACTTAGGAGCTGGTGAGTTTACCTAGAGTGAAAACAACTGTGAGTTGCAAGTGGGTGTTTACTATTAAGTATAAGGCAGATAGAACAGTTGAAGGGTATAGGCAAGGCTGGCGGCAAGGGGATTTACGCAAACCTATGGAGTAGACTATGAGGCGACCTTTGCTTCGATGGCTAAGTTGAATACTATCAGGATGCTCATCTCTTGGAACAAATCTAGACTAGCCTCTACAAGAACTAGATGTGAAAAAACGCATTTTTGAATGGTGAACTTGCGAAAGAGGTATACATGGAAATGCCACCGGGGTTTGAAGGAAGTGGAAAGGACGAAAAAGTGTGCAAATTTAAGAAATCATTATATGGCCTAAAACAGTCTCCATGGGCCTAGTTTGAAAATTCACAACTGATCATACATTATTCCTTAAAACCTTTTTCGGTAAGATTATTATGAGGTTGAAATCTTGAGAGAGCTTGAAATCAAAAGTACGGAGCCTATGAGGTTGTACTATGACAAAAAGGTTGCGATTGGGATAGCACACAATCCAGTGCATTATGATAGGACCAAGCACGTTGAAATAGATAGACATTTCATCAAAAAAAAGATAGAAGATAAGTTGTTATGTGTTACCTACTTGCCTACAAGTCAGCAGACAACATATATTCTTACAAAAGGACTGCCTAGATAGTTGTTTGTTAATCTAGTTTCCAAGCTAGGAATGATAAATATCTATTCACCAGCTTGAGAGGGAGTATAGGATTTCTAGATTAGAATATGATCAATTTAAGAGTTATCTAAGTCTTATCTAGTTAAGAGATTGAAATAAAAAGATTATCAGGATTTGTTTTCTACTTATTTCATGTTTAAATCTCTCTATGAGATTTGGGCCAGTTTGGTTTGTGATTCAAAAATAATTTTAAAAAATCAAGTTACAATTAAAAATTTTAAGTTTTATCTTTGTATTTTAAATATTTGAAAATATATTTTTTATTTTAAATCTCCTTATGAGATTTGGGCCAGTTTGGTTTGTGATTAAAAAATAATCTTGAAAAACTAAGTTACAATTAAAAATTTCAAAAGCTTTATCTCAATATTTTAAATATTTGAAAATATATCTGGTATTCGAAATTGTTGTTGAATTTAAAAACTATATAAAGACTGAGAAATGATATTTTTCTTGTTTTCTAATTTTACACTAATTTTTAGCATTATATGCAAAACATTGTTTTGAAAACATTTCAACATATTTTAATAAAAACGTATTTTCATAAAATTCCTTATATTCCTTGTTTACGAAAATAAAACACTATTTAAAATTTATAACAAATAGGCTCTTATTTAGATTATAAACTTGTATATGTATTTATGTTATATTTATGGTTGTGATTATGGCTGTTCAACGCATGAGATTGTGTTAAATTTTAAGTATGGTTGTTGAATGCTTAACTACCAATTTAAGCTTTTAAGTCAAGTTGTTACGTAACATTGTTAACGATGTTACTGAATTATGATACATCTGCTTGGCATTTATTGAATGTATGCAATCCTTGCTATTTTAACTCAATGCGTAAAAATGCTTGCCTTTGTTCCCTTTCTCAGGTTACACCCCACTTGGAAGAGCTGTAATTATTTATGTTACAGCAGGAAACCAAATCTGTTCTTGAACTAATAGATCAGAAAGAGAAGTCACATAAAAAAAGTGTTAATGGAAAGAGAAAAACAGATTCGAACATGAGTGACAAACAGTCTCCAGCTAAGCGGCAAAAAAATACTGCCCAAAACCCAAACAAAGTGCATGGGAAAGGAAAAGGACGAGCACAAAACTTAGCTGAAGAAAACAAAGTAGAAGAAGCAAAACCCAAGTTTGAAGATCATCCAAATGACTAGCACATCAAAGCCTCCACCACTGGAAGAGCCAAAGTATACACTGACAAGTGTACTGCATTTTTATCAAACCTTAACTTCGGGGCAAGTAGAGATTCTCTCGCACTTCAGAGAGAGATTGCTTTTTATTCTTTTTTTACGCTGGACAGGCAAATACAGAGAGATAATTGTAATGGTTTTAAATTTTTTTTCAGGCAACTTCTAAAGATTTGAAAAATTCTTTAATGATGTTGGTGGGGTTGGATCTGTTCGAATTCTGCAGGACAAGTTCAATGGAAAGTCAAGGGTATGACTCTCTTTCTCTCATTCATTATTTGTCAATGTTCTTTGTCCTTTATGCTTAAAATGAAAAAGGGGAAGTTATCTATTGGACCTTCCATGTGCAACTCAGTCTTACAGTCAAATCTTTGTTTAACATTGCATGACCTTTAAACTTCAACATATGTATGCATAATATGGACTATACCACAGAAATTAGCCCTAAGAAACTAATTTTAATGAGACTGGGAGATTAGCATGGCCGATGCTTCAGAGAGATAGAAACTGCTAATTGCAGTCCACTCTCTTTGATCAAATTTCTCAAGGGTGCTCACTGAAACCTCAATTTGATTTCTTCCTTGCATGCAGTCAATAAATCATTTAGTTCTTTCACTTTTGGTTTTAAGATGGATGTCCTTTCCAAAGATGATTATGCAGTCTCAAATAAACCTGCAGAAGCGTTGAATTCCTTAATTATGGTAAAATTTCTTAATTTTCTTAGTATAAAGAGTCTAACTGTCTAAGAGCATATTTTTTCATTTTGGTAGCGAGTGATATGCTTAGGAGACTCAACCATAGTCCCATATAGATTTACCCATATTCCAGCTTGCCTTTAAACTGTAGAGTATCTGTATGGGTCCATTGCATACTGATTTATAATAGCCTCTGATCGATTTTTGATGGGCCTCACATATGTGGATTTTGCCTATGATGCACACCTTGCTGTAGCTGTAGGAAAGAACCAAAAAAAAAAAAAAATTCTTGGAAAGAGGATAAGCATTGCAATCCGAAGTAAAAGAGAAAGGATTCTGCTGGTCATGGGGCCTCTAGAGAACATGTAGGCTAAGTGGAATTATGTTTTATCTTTGTTATTACTTGTGTGTGTTTGTTTGTGTGCAATGCGGTCTATAGACATTCGCATGTTTGTGTTTCCCACTTCTACCTTTTATTTTCTTACTCCTTTAGGTTAAATGGCAGTGCAAAGTAGTAATCAGACTTTTAGGGATTCTAGAGCGCCACACTCTGCTGCTAATAAACATAGTGATAGCATTCAGCCGAAGGGGAGGAACACATTTGCAATGCCAAGGAATGTTAGACCACTTGGTGTCCCCTCGACAAATCCAAAAGCCGAGGAAGTGAAAGATGAGAAGTCGAAGTCAAATAATGAGTTCAGAGAAATGTTCCTTAAGAAGTGAGGTTTGTTCCTAGGGTTGCATTTTACATGTTACATGTTAAGTAGAATAGCACAGTAATTGACAAATTTCTCTTTCTTATAAAAAACGTAAGGTTTTGCCTTAATATGTTTTTGTAAACACAGTTATGACAAAAGATACCTGTTTGAGGACAAAAGATATATGTGCTATTGAGATCAATCTATATTATATGGCCTAAAAAAGGTATACATGGAAATGCCACCAAGGTTTAATAGGAATGGAAAGGACGGAAAAGTGTGCAAATTTAAGAAATCATTATATGGCCTAAAACAATCTTCACGGGCCTGGTTTGAAAAATTCACAAAGGCTGTTAAGAGGTATCGTTTCACTCGGGGGTAGACTGATCATACATTATTCCTTAAAACCTTTGTAGGTAAGATTACTATTCTAATTGTTTATGTAAACGATATTATTATCACTAGAGATAGTTTTGAAGAAATAAAGGCTGTTAAGAAGGTTCTTGCTCGGGATTTTGAATTGAAAGACTTGGGGCAGTTGAGGTATTTTCTTGGTATGGAGATTGCTAGGAGTAAAAGGGGAATTTCAGTTTCGCAAAGAAAATATGTGTTGGATTTACTAAAGGAGATAGGTACGCTAGGTTGCAAGCCAATTGAGACTCCCATTGAACCAAATCTGAAATTTGAGAAAATGAGTTGTGATGCTCTAGTTGATAAAGGTAGGTATCAAAGGCTGGTTGGGAAGTTGATATACTTATCTCATACTAGACTTGACATAGCCTTTCCGGTGAGCGTAGTGAGTCAGCATATGCATAACCCACAAAAGAAGCATTTTGGGGTTGTGAGTAGGATTCTAAGGTACCTTAAAATGACCCTTGGGAAGGGGCTATTTTTTTGGTAAAAAGAATGAAAGGAAAGTAGAAGCATTCACGGATGCGGACTGGGCTAGTTCTGTGGATGATAGAAGATCGACCTTAGGTTATTGCACTTTTGTTTGGGGAAATTTAGTAACCTGGAGAAGCAAAAAGCAGAACATGGTAGCTAGAAGTAGTGCTGAGGCTAAGTTTCGAGCTATGGCTCATGGGATTTGTGAACTAATATGGCTAAGAAGAATCTCGGGAGAGCTTGAAATCAAAAGTACGGAGCTATGAGGTTGTACTATGACAACAAGGTTGTGATTGGGATAGCACACAATCCAGTACATCATGATAGGACCAAGCACATTGAAATAGATTAACATTTCATCAAAGAGAAGATAGAAGATAAGTTGTTATGTGTTACCGACTTGGCTACAAGTCAGCAAACAACATATATTCTTACAAAAGGACTGCCTAGACAGTTGTTTGTTAATCTAGTTTCCAAGCTAGGAATGATAAATATCTATTCACCAGCTTGAGGGGGAGTGTAGGATTTCTAGATTAGAATATGATCAATTCAAGAGTTATCTAAGTCTTATCTAGTTTAAGAGATTGAAGTAAAAAGATTATCAGGAATTGTTTTCAACTGATTTCATGTTTAAATCTCTCTACATGAGATTTGGGCCAGTTTGGCTTGTAATTCAAAAATAATTTTGAAAAACTAAGTTACAATTAAAAATTTTAAAGTTTTATCTCTAAATTTTAAATATATAAAAATATAGTTTGTATTTTAAATCTCTTTATGAGATTTGGGCCAGTTTGGTTTGTGATTCAAAAATAGATTTAAAAAACTAAGTTACAATTAAAAATTTTAAAAGCTTTATCTCAATATTTTAAATATTTGAAAATATATCTAGTATTAAAAATTGTTTTTGAAGTTAAAAACTATACAGAGACTGAGAAATGATATGTTTCTTGTTTTCTAATTTTACACTAATTTTTAGGATGATATGCAAAAACATTGTTTTAAAAACATTTCAACTTATTTTAATAAAAACGTATTTTCATAAAATTCCTTATTTTCGAAAATAAAACACTATTTAAAATTTATAACAAATAGGCTCTTATTTAGAGTATAAATTTGTATATGTATTTATGTTATATTTATGGTTGTGATTGTGGCTGTTCAGTGCACGAGATTGTGTTAAATTTTAAGTATGGTTATTGAACGCTTAACTATCAATTTATGCTTTTAAGTCAAGTTGTTAGGTAACATTGTTAAAGATGATACTGAATTATGATACATCTGCTTGGTATTTATTGAATGTATGCAATCCTTGCCATTTTAACTTAATGCGTAAAGATGCTTGTCTTTGTTCCCTTTGTCAGGTTACACCTCGCTTGGAAGAGCTACAATTATTTATGTAACACCAGGAAGCCAAATCTATTCCTAAACTAATAGATCAGAAAGAGAAGTCACATAAGAAAAGTGTTAATAGAAAGAGAAAAACAAATTCGAACATGAGTGATGAACAGTCTCCAACTAAACGGTAGAAAAATACTGCCCAAAACCCAAACAAAGTACATGGAAAAGGAAAGGGACGAGCACAGAACTTAGCTGAAGAAAACAAAGTAGAAGAAGCAAAACCCAAGTTTGAAGAGCATCCAAATGACCAACACATCAAAGATTCCACCATTGGAAGAGCCAAAGTATACACTGACAAGTGTACTGCATTTTTATCAAACCTTAACTTCAAGACAAGTAGAGATTCTCTCGCACTTCAGAGAGAGATTTCTTTTTATTCTTTTTTGATGCTGGACAGGCAAATACAGAGAGATAATTCTAATGGTTTTAAATTTTTTTAAGGCAACTTCTGAAGATCTGAAAAAATTCTTTAGCGATGTTGGTGGGGTTGGATCTGTTCGAATTCTATAGGACAAGTTCATCGGAAATTCGAGGGTATGACTCTCTTTCTCTTATTCATTATTTGTCAATGTTCTTTGTCCTTTATGCTTCAAATGAAAAAGGGGAAGCTATCCACTAGACCTTCCATGTGCAACTCAGTCTTACAGTCAAATCATTATTTAACATTGCTTGACCCTTAAACTTCAACATATGTATGCATAACGTGGACTGTACCACAGAAATTAGCCCTAAGAAACTAATTTTAATGAGACTGGAGATCAGCATGGCCGATGCTTCAAAGAGATAGAAACTGCTAATTGCAATCCATTCTCTTTGATCAAATTTCTCAAGGGTGCTCACTGAAAGCTCAATTTGATTTCTTCCTTGCATGCAATCAATAAATGATTTAGTTCTTATGCTTTTGGTTTTAAGATGGATGTCCTTTCCAGAGACGATTATGTAGTCTCAAATAACCTGCAGAATCGTTGAATTCCATAATTATGGTAAAATTGCTTAATTTTCTAAGTATAAAGAGTCTAACTATCTAAGAGCATATTTTTTCATTTTGCTAGCGAGTGATATGCTTAGGAGACTCAACCATAGTCCCATATAGATTTACCCATATTCCAGCTTGCCTTTAAACTATAGAGCATCTGTATGGGTCTGTTGCATACTAATTTATAATATCCTCTGATCGATTTTTGAAGGGCCTCACATATGTGGATTTTGCCTATGATGCACACCTTGCTGCAGCTGTAGGAAAGAACAAAAAATAAAAATTCTTGGGAAGAGGATAAGCATTGCAAGATCAAATCTGAAGCAAAAGAGAAAGGATTATATTGGTCATGGGGCCTCTAAAGAACATGTAGGCTAAGTGGAATTATGTTTTATCTTTGTTATTACTTGTGTGTGTTTGTTTGTGTGCAATGTGGTCTATAGAGATTTGCATGTTTGTGTTTCCCACATCTACCTTTTATTTTCTTACTCCTTTGGGTTAAATGGCAGTGCAAAGTAGTAATTAGACTTTCAGGGATTCTAGAGCGCCACACTTTGCTGCTAATAAATGTAGTGATAGCATTCAGATGAAGGGGAGGAACACATTTACAATGCCAAGGAATGTCAGACCACTTGGTGTCCCCTCGACAAATCCAAAAGCCGAGGAAGTGAAAGATGAGAAGCCGAAGTCAAATAATGAGTTCAGAGAAATGTTCCCTAAGAAGTGAGGTTTGTTCCTAGGGTTACATGTTACATGTTAAGTAGAATAGCACAGTAATTGACAAACTTCTCTTTCTTATAAAAAAACATAAGGTTTTGCCTTAATATGTTTCTGTAAACACAGTTATGACAAAAGATATTTGTTTGAGGACAAAAAATATATGTGATATTGAGATCAATCTATATTAGTACCCTTCTTGTAAATTTTTTTCTAAATATGTCAAAGTTTATACCCATTTTATTCAAAAGGGTAAAGTTCTAATATGTTTCCTGTGGAACATATATTTCATCCAATTTGTGATGAGGATAGCCTCAATACCTTGACCCAAGATTCAGAGAAATTTTTGCCAATTAGATGGCGATCAAGTTCCTTTTTATTCAACAAGATCATGAAAACTATTATGGGTTGGTGGTCTATTCTTGGTCTAAAATAACATTGAATACTCATAGTGCAACTATTAGCTTCTTTGCTTTTTTGTACCTATTGATTCTATTCTAGCGGAGAATCCATTTTACTATTTGTCATAGATGAAAATCCTAATGCAGAAAGATGGACCACAAGAGCACTATTGAGTATGTGTACTGCAACAACAATGGCCTTGCATCTCATGCTTGTAGAAAATGTGAAAAAATGTCTTTGGTCTGGAAATTTTCTGAGGAAGAATATGAAGAATATATCTGTATGCTCGCCTAATTAAAATTTCCTCACGCATACATTCATTTTTGTTGTTTGTTTTGAATGAATATCCATATCTCATATGATTATGTTTGTTTCACTTAGACTCTTCATGATTCTATGATGCTTTCATAAAATTTCTCATAGAATCGAGAATGAGGTTTTCACTTTGTACATGTTAGATCATGAATTAGTACCAATCTTAAAAAAGGATCTAATTATTTCACTTTCTATTTTCGGAATGGAATATTTACATAATCCCTATGAATAGGAGTAAACGTTATTCCATGGTATTTGTATGATATTCCTTCTTAATTTTAAGCGAGTACTTGAGAGGGTTTAAGTGATCTAAAAAATATGTTTCATTTTTTGTTTCTTTTATGTGCTAAGTCACTAAGTGCGAGATTCCCCCCGACAACCATTATTAACTTGTTATCCCATGGGCTCTTTCCCATGTCGCCTCCTGGAATCAACTTGTCTTCTAACTTCGCACCCATGAGTTTCATATTTGGAATTTGCTAACCCCTTTCTCATATTTGGAAGGGGTATTTATGCAAGTTTACACCAAAAGAAGTAAAGAGGAATTTGAGATTGCCATTATGATTTTAGTGGTTGTGTGCTAGGATTGCGCATATATTGATTCGTTCTTATTCCTCATGAGATGTTCGAGGTAAGGCTTATCCCTTAGTCTGTCAAATAGCTGTATTGGATGGTCGTGACGATGTTATGCTGAGTCAGACTTCAAGATTCCATGACCCTGAGATCACGTCGATCTACTAGTTTTTGGGCTATTGAGACTTTTGAGCTTACGACAAAAATCACACACAACAGATATTAAAGTAGAGGTCATGATTTGAATCTCTCATCTATTACATCCTGCTGTATTTGGGTTGATATTTCTGTTTGAATTTGGGCTTGGTTTATGTAACACGTGAAAATGCCTCTTTTTCAGCTTAAGCTTTTAGGTCAAGTTGTTTTTCAACAAAATTGTTGTTGAAATTTCGTTATAATTTCATTTTCTTATGGTCTTTCTTGCTTTTAATGTAAGTACTCAGTTTATGCATGCTTAAAGTTAAATGTTTTGCACTTAAATTATATTTTCATGAAGGAGATTAAATTAATAGTAATATTTTTGATTAAGCATTATTGAAGTTATAAAAGTAGTTGTGTTCTTGATTGACATAAGAAAATTTTAATCAATAAGCAAACACTGATTATAAATGTTTAACATTAAAATTCACAGATTCCTTTGAAATTAACTTGGCTTCTATGAGCATCGTGATTAAACATGATTAAAATTATCTTATAAAATTTGTGGTTCATAGGATTAACATATAAACAAAGAGGAGAAGATGGAAAATTTAATCAATAAACAACAAACGAATGTTAAATAAATACATAATGATCCATCTACTACCATTGAATAGGAGAAATTAATTGAAAGAATTAGCATGTTAAAACATTGAGAGAAAAGTTCAAGATTCTGTCTCATATTTCATTAATTTTGTCACAGAATATGATGCGTTGAAAAATTAGAATAGAAAAGTCTTATAGCTATAAATTTTTTCTCTCTTCTAATTGATTCCATCTATTATTGGAAATAAAGTCTCTAATGAACTTCAAATCCGACTTCGATGCCTCGTGATGCACCTCTAATAATAGTCTCTAATAAACAACATAAAACTTATCTTATAAATAAAGAAGTTTTAACTCGAAAGGGATATAGACCTAATGTTGTTTGCTATAATACTTTAATGAGATGGTATTGCAAGAATAAAGAAGTCAATGAAGTTCTTAGATTTTATAAAGAGAAGATTTTAGAAGGAATTAGGCCTAATGTGATTATAAAAAACAATTAGTTAACTTGCCTTTTTCTTAAAGCTAATGTAAAAGATGCACAAAAATTAGTTGGTGAGATGCAACTTAATAGTGTTACCTTATTCTTGGACACATAGCATTTTCATTGATGGACTTTGCAAGAATGGATGTGTTTCTTCCGAAGTGGAAATGTTTCATACTTGCTATGGATATTATTTTTGTAGCAGAAATTTTCAAGATGTAGTTATAAATTTATATTTTTGTTGCTAAAATGCAAACATAGCTACACAGACTATTCTCCATGGCTATAAAGGCAAAGTTTTTGCTACAAGCTTATTATTGTTATGGCAAAAACATTTAAGTTTTTAGTTACATATTTGTAACGCCCCGCTTGAGGTACGTTGTTATTGTTTCCTCTTTCGCCCTTAATCGAGTTGGTTTTCGTTATTATTGTTTGATTGAGTGTTGTGTTGAATGGTTGCCCTGAAATTGGTTGAAAATGAAGGATTTGATTTCTGCAGTGTAGCCAGGGCGAAGAAGAATCTTGCCAGCCATGGCGAAGAGAGGTTGAAGCCTCAGGGGGAAGCTGCTGGACAGTTTCGCCGCGGCGACAACCCGATTAAATTGTTGATTGAGTTTTAGATATTTTCTTCCTTAAGGGCAATTTGACCTTTCTACCCCTAATTAGCAGGAAAAGTGGGGAGTTAATTGTAAGGATTTTTCATGGAGAATGTGTTGATATAGGGGTGAGTTTGTAATGAATCAAAGGATATGGATGGAATTCCCAAAGAAGAATAAGGGCAAAATGGGAATGAATGTGTTAATATTTCATTAAAAGGAATTAGAATCAAAGAACCCCTCATTTTCTTCTTCTCAAACGTGACTCTTCATTTCTTCTCCTCTCAATTTCTCTTTTCTTTTGATCAAGGTTTTTCAAGGGATTTTTGAAGGGATTTGAGGTAGAAAAGCAACCTAAGGCTTCCTAAGGTAAGGATCTCTACTTAAGTTGTGTGATTTGGGAGTTTTAACCCATATTGAATTTTGAGGGTTTTCATTCTTTTGGTTAAGAGTTGAGAGAATAGTCAAGCAAACCAAGTGAAAAGAAGATTTGGTGAAGTCTCTCCATAGCAAGTAAGTAAAACCCAACCCAAGTTGAGATTTATGAATTTTCTTGATTAGGGTTTTGATAGAGATGATGTATGTATGTGATATGCATGTATTATAGCATGTATGAAGGATTAAGTAGAGATTTCTATGCTTTGTGAATGTTATTACCTTGCAAATTTGAGAATGGGTTGTTGGTTTGGCAAGGTAGTTGAGATGGAATTTAAGGGGTATTATGGAACCCTTTTTGGAAGTGTTTTATTTGACAGGTTATTATGGCTTTGTGAAGGGTTTTTCCCCATTTTGGATGGTTAGGAAAAGTTTTAGATTCATGGCTATGATAGAGTTTTATAATGCACATGAGTTGTTTGATGAAATGCCTAATAGAGGTTTGAGTATGAGAAATGAACCTTATTTCTTGCAACATTGCATGTTGGCATTTCATAAGTGCATTAGTAGTGATGAATCATCCATGTGCATTGTTATATGCATTGAAAAGTGACCTAAGAAAGTGTAAGGAAATGGTTTGTGCAATTACCCTATGAGTAGAGAGCTTAGTGGGTAAAATTACTCTAAGGGTAGAGAGCATTGAAAAATGCTACAATAGAATGAGTTAGAAGAGTAGTATAGTTGGGATGATGCTTTGTGATCATCACCCGACCGTTATGGGAATCGGATTGATGCTTTGTGATCATCATCCGAATAGCCTTAGAGAGATGGGTCGACGCTTTGTGATCGTCACCCAATGAGTAATAGAAATGGGTAGATGCTTTGTGACCACTACCCGATTAGTTAAGAGATATGTAGGTTGATGCTTTGTGATCATCATCCAATGGCTAGTAGAAGCGGGTTGATGCTTTGTGATCATCACCCGATAGTGACTAGAGACGGGTAAATGCTTGGTGATCGTTACCCAGAATTCATGAGGAACGGGTAGGTGCTAGGTGATCTCCACCCAATAGTTAGAGAGAACCGAGTTGGTGCTTTGTGATCCTCACTCGGTAGTCACTAAGAACGGGTTGGTACTGTGTGAATTCCACCCGATAGCCATAGAGAGTGAGATGGTGCTGTGTGAACGCCATCCGGCCGTACCTCCGATAAGATGAGGCCATGATGTTATAGAAACAAATAGAAACGAGAATTAGAAAAGGAAAGAATTAAGAGTCACACACAGGGGACGAGCAGGTTAGAGTTTTACTTACCGAGCATTATTTGTGCTCACCCCGTTATTTTCCTTTGTGGATGCAGGGTTCTAGGTGATGTTGCGGTTGGAGGGCGTCGGAGCGCGAGGAGCAATAGCTACACTGTTCCCCTATTTTGTCTTTTGAAGTGCACTTTTGTAAACAGTAACTTTTGTGTATAAAAGACATGTGAATTGTAATGAAAAGAAGCTTTGTGGGCCCAATTTTCCATTGTTAATTGCATGCATTGTACTAGTTTTCAGTAGGTGTTACAATATTAATCTCATTTATAGCAAAAAATATAAATTGTTAGCTACGTAAGCAAAAAGTTACATGGCTAAATCTTAGCTACGCCACTTCTAGCTATGATAAGCTACAAAACATTGCATTTGTAGCTAAACCATTTAGCTACGTAAATTCATACTTTTAGCTACAATGAACGCCATGGCTAGACATGCATAATGTTTTAGTGTGCAACTTAATGGTTTTACCTTTATTCTAAGACACATAGCATTTTCGTTGATGGACTTTGCAAGAATGGATGTCTTTCGGAAGAAGTGGAAATGTTTCATACTTTAGTAAATAATAAGTTTGCAGTTGACCTTGAAAGCTTGAATTTCCTCTTTGATGGATTATGTAAAACATGGATATCCGAAACTACTCGGTAGCTATTTTAGAAATTTCTCTCATTGAAAGCCTGGTGCCAAATATTTTTTGTCGGGGAATTTTGTAATCTTGTTTTTAGAATTCGTTTTGATGGATACCATTGTTTCCAAATTTTACAAGCAACTGGGGTCATAATAGAGATTACAATGTTATAAGAAGCACATTCATAACTGAAGCTCTTTACTAAGATAGGTGTATGTACGACTGTCTAATCACTTGATATGTACTGACCATATATGTTAATGTATAGTGCACGTTTGTGGATAAACTAATGTAGAACATTACTATAGTATCATAAAGTGTTATGGATATCAAGTCAATTCCTTTGAGCTTCACCATAATTACAGAAATTCACTTAAGATTTTTGAAATAATAAAATTTCTCTTATTATTAATAAACTATTAGTCTACTAGAATATATATCTATAAAATTAATAAATATTAATTAAATTGCCCTGATTCTATTATTTTAACCCTTATAATTTAACAGTAGAGATTTTTATTATTTTATAAATTTGATTATTTTTATTATATTAAACCTTAAGGCTGTCAATATAACTCTATTGTATAATACAAAACTAGTAATTATATTAAACTATACATACTATTATTTTAGTAATATAGATATTTCAACAATATAATTAGCATGATAATCTTATTAATATCCTTTGAATTTTTAAAATATCACATTCGATTATGTGAAATATCGATTTTGTTATATTTAAAAGTTTGAAGAACAAATAGAAAAAAAAATTATATATCATTATAAATTAAATATGAAGTTCAATAGCATGATTTATTTAAATCTTATAATTTTATTAAAAAAAGGTAAAAATAAAATTACAATTGAATACTTATAAAAATTGGTTTGTTTGGGTTGCATTTTTGGATTTACATTTTTAACCTCCAATTTTCGAAATCATAAAGGTGGTTTGAATAGGAAAGATTGATAATTGACATAAGTTTGCAATTTTGAAAACCTTAAAGGTTGTTTGTGAAATTTGTCAAAACATTTCTCTTTGATGCATTTGCCTTTTGCAATGACCCACAAAAACACTCTTCATACATGGCTTTCAGATTCAGATCCCTATTTCGTTCGTCTTCAATCTCTCAAAACCCATCTTCGAAAGTTAATGTTTTATTTTTGTTAGCTCACTTACACAACCTCACATTTTCAAGCTCCAAAAATGAAGTTTCGTATTCTTTCAAAAAACCCCTTGAACGATCCTCACTTGCTAAATTCCTCGAAGAAAATTGTCGATCAGGTAGCTTTACTCTAAATGAAGCATTGTTCTTTTTTTATTACATGATTAATTCGAAACCCCTTTCTCCAATTTCATCATTCACTACTTTGTTTAGTGCACTAGCTAAGAAGAAGCATTATTATGAAGTGATTTCGCTATATAAGTTGTCGAATTCAACTGGGTTGTCTCCAGATTTAATATCTTTGCATATTTTGATGAATTGCTTGTGTAATATTGAAAGGGTTTTGGATAGTTTTGCGGTTTTTGGGGGATTTTGAAGAAGGGCTTTAGCGCAAATGCCGTGACTTTTAATTGTTTGATTAAAGGTCTCTGTGTAGAAAGAAAGATTATGGAATCAATGGAATTGTTTAAGCAAATGGTTGCTGTTGGTTGTAGGGCTGATGTGATTACTTACAACACTTTGATTGGTGGATTGTGTAAAACATGGATGTTAAGTGTTGCCATTAAGTTGCTTGAAGAGATGGTTAATGGGAATAAAGAATCTGGTGTTATTTGTAGCCCAGATGTTGTTAATTATAATACTATAATTGATAGTCTTTGTAAGGCTGGATTGGTTGAGAAGGCTAGCAACTATTGTTGGAACATATGATTAAGAGAGGCATGGTTCCTAACATTTATACTTACGCCATTTTAATAAACGGTTATTGCTTGGCCAATAGAATTGGTGATGCAAAGAAGTTGTTTGATTCTATAACTAGAAAGGGGTATAGACCTGATGTTGTTTACTACAATACTTTAATCAATTGGTATTGCAAGAATAAAGAAGTCAATGAAGCTCTTAGTCTTTATCGAGAGATGATTTCAGAAGGAATTAGGCCTAATGTGATTACATATAACACCTTGTTAACTGGCTTTTTTCTTATAGCAAAGGTTAAAGATGCACGGAATTTAGTTGGTGATATGCGACTTAACGATGTTTTTCTTAATTCTTGGACCTATAAAATTTTCATTAATGGACTTTGCAAGAATGTATATGTTTTAGAAGCAGTGGAAATGTTTAATGCTCTAGTAAATAATAAGTTTGCAGTTAGCATTGAAGGTTTAAGTTCCCTCATTAATGGATTATGTAAAACAGGGAGATTCGAAACTGCTTGGGACCTATTTCAGAAGTTTTCTCTTCATGGAAACCTGGTGCCAAATGTTGTAACATATAGCATTTTGATCAATGGGCTGTGTAAAAATGGACAACTAGAAATGGCAAATGAGTTGTTGTCATATATGGAGGAAAAAGGTTGTGCTCCAGATGTATTCACATTTACTACGCTTATGTTTGGTTTCCTCAAGAATAATGAGATACCAAAAGTTGTTGAACTCCTTCATAAGATGGTGGAGAGAAATGTGAAGCCGACTGAATGTACAATGTCCTTAGTCATGCAGTTACTAATGAAGGCTGAAAATTATAGTGAATGTTTGAATGAGCTTCCTCAACTTCCGGTCCACAAGCAAAATTGATGTTTACGTGATAAAACTTTTGCAAGTATTAAACTTTTTTTTCGGAGCAGAATCCTGCAAAAGTTCATCCAGCTGCAAATGCTCTATATTAGTTACGGTAAGCAGAAGGTTCAGTAAACACTTTTATCTATTCGAATTTGATAGGGATGGTGATGGGGATGATTGAGAATGATAGCTTTCGATCATACATACGATCGTGGTCTGTCTCGTTGTAAGTACATATATTGGAGGTGGCAGCATTGCAGGTTGTGTTTGGAATTGCACATGTAGTAGATCTTAAGGGTTTGAGGATTATTTTTGGTGTAAATTTCAGTAAGCAAAAGTTGTATATGAGGAATTCTGGAATGGTTCTTACTTCAAGTACAACAATCTTGGTAGTGCTCAAGTTCATCTATTCAAGCTAATCGAGTTCTTGGACAATGGTATGTTGCAACCGATTGACTTCATTCATTGATATTCTCAATTATCCAGCCCGATAAATCTTGATTTATTTATAGTGTTTCACATGTTTGTTTCTCAATATATATTCTTTTTTAGTTCAAATCTGAAAAGATAAGAACTTACCAGGTGTGTCTCTAATGTAGTTATCCACGAGCACGTGCTCTTTCAACGATAGTTGATGAAGACAAAGCAAAAAGAGCATTAGAGAAGGTTTTTCTCTATAATATCTTAAAGAATATGGATGCACCAATCAATGGGATCTACCGTTGGAAGCAGTTGACATGACAACATTGCATTCAAGAAAAAATATGGTCCGGTGTTACATATGCGATTCTTTATAACGATGATTGTGGAGATTTGGTTGATATGGGATTTCAAATTGCCATTGAAATCTATGAAGCAGCATGGTCTGAAAATGGACTTGGGTAAGAACTCCCTAAGTTTATCAAACACTGTTATCTTTTAGCTTAGTTAATAGGCTGTTAACTAAGGTATGAGTTTGTGTTTTTTAGATCTAAATCTATCTCAAATCTGTATAGATTCCATTGCATCATCTGTTTTGTCAGTTCATTTATTTTTTTGGTGGATGTGCCGTTTAACCATTTTCTAGTAGATTCTTGATGTTGTGAAATGTTGGACAAAACTCCGGTAGTTATAATGTCTAGTAGATAATATTTTTGCTCCTTAGGTGATGGAGGAGGAGAAGAATAACATAGATAGATAATATAGGATTCTATATAGGGAGATAGAGAGAAATTAATAGGTTAAGAGGAGAAATCAAGAAAGGGATACCAAGGACTGAAATACTTTATCCTAAAATGTAGAAGATAAGGACTAAATACCCATTTGCACCCGTCCTTTACGTCTTGCATCGTCAGGTTACTACTTTTAGGACACTTTTCTGCCGATTACAATTGGAAACTTTATATTCTGCATAATTTACACTGAAAATTATCTGTTTCAGAACTATTTGTTCCTGATAATTCACTAACTCATTGTTGTTTTCTGCGTAGTTATTCTTTCTAAACTCCTGAAGCTTGGACCACTGTTGATTGTTTTAGATCGCTAAGTTACATGCATTCTTTGGTTGTGTGGGCAAAGGGCTCTTATAAGGCCAAAACCTTATAATAATGGAACGAAACCATCAATAAATGAGGAATGTTTGTATATATATCATGTAGGATTTTGCCAAGTTGCTCGCCTTCTAAAGGTATCGGATGGGAAAACGCTTAAAGGTCTTTTATGGTCACTCTTGTATTACACTTGCAAGAAGATGTTTCCATAATTGATTGGTTCTTGTGACTTATTACCATCATGCAATTTTATGTATTGTAATGAGTTGTATTTTAAAAGAAAACATTTGAAATGCTTTCTTTATTAGACAATTTGTGGTTTATAACCCTATCACCTCTAATGGAGTTTTGTTCCTATTAATGATGTGTAAAGTAAAGAATAAGAAAGACATTTTGAATACTTTTCCTGATTAATTTAAGATCTTAATTTAGTTTATTTTCTTATTTTATTTTATTTGTTTTCTCTATTTTTTTTCCCTTATGTTATGCCAAAGGAAAAAGCTTTCACACCAAACCTCTGGGTAGCAGTGCAATAAACCCAACCCTTCAGTACACTTGAGAGAAACACAGAGCAAACGAAGCAAAAGAATGGAACCAAAAGATCAAACCTGAGAAGAAAAAGACACAGACACGGCTATGGCGGGTACTAATGAAAACGTAGAAGCAACAGAGCCCAACTTTCCAGACTCTAGAGAGTCAAGTGACTCGGACTCAGACACAGACTCGGAAGATGAAGCACAGCAAAAATTATAGAGTCCTAGCTCACCAATGAGCCCTCCAACTATGAAGTCATGTTAAAGTACGTTTTTATATCAATTTGAATATGAATTTCAATGCCCAGTTCTTGGATTTTTGTTTTTAGTAATAACATTGTTTTTCTTTTTTATCGTTTTTGTTGGTGGTTTTAGTACATAAGGGTTTTGAGGAAGATGGGTGAGATTGAGAAGCTGAGACAAGCAAGAGAAGCTATGAATGAGATTTTTTCCATTGATTCCTGTTATGTGGCAAGAGTGGGCTCGAGATGAAGCTTCTATTTCAATTGGGTATGTTTTAGTTTTTGCATTTCGTGTTCTTGTTATTGGTTTCATGATCAAATTTTGATCGCTTAGGGTTTATGGTTAACGAGAGAAAGTATAAAGAGAAAAATTAAATGGATTTGTTTGAAACGAGGAAGTGATTATCTTTTGGGGTTTAAATGGTGAAAACGATGTTGAATTCAAGTTTATGTGACTTCTATCTACTGAGCCTTAGCTCAAATGTTGGCTTAATTGAGTAAAAGAAATGAAGTTTTGAGCTTTCTTCCTTTCTATTTTTTTTCGTATGTTGCAACTAGGAAGCAGTGATGGTTGACTTGGGAGGTTGGTTTTTGATAATTTGCGGCTGTCTAATATTTTGTTTGTTTATAGATTTTGAGTTTCCTCTTGCTATTGCTTTTATGGACAGCCTGCTTGCCCTCTTGCAAAACTCATTTCTCTTAGTATAAGCATATTATCTTCTCCAAAACATGAAGCTCAATGTTGAAAATCAGTAAGTGTACTTTCTGATGACAGTTAACCCCAAAGGAAAAAAATAAAAGGGCGGTCACTAAATTTTTAAGATTTTGATATTTTCTTGTTCGCATGGTGATACTAAAGCTTTGGGTATACATTTAGATTTTATTGCTGTCTAGTGAAGGTAGTTTCTTGATTCTCGCTTCAACTTTGCAGACTGAGGCATTTTTGGGGATTGAGAAGATTTATGAAAGAGGAGTTTCTAATTATCTGGTAGGTTTTTGTTATCATTATGGATTTTGAATTACTTTATGCATTGATTTATGGATTAAAACATAGTGATCTTAAGAATTCTCACTTGTGGTATTTTTAGTTATTCTCCTAAAAATAATTTTCTAACAAAAAATTTCAGCTTGCCGGATCTGACTTTTGAATGGCTGAATTTTTCCAATAAGTAATTATTAATAACAAAAACGCTCACTAGTTTTATTTGTATGGTAGAGATGATTGTAGACCTTGCAATTCAG
This sequence comes from Pistacia integerrima, assembly GCA_026225825.1. Taxonomy (NCBI): domain Eukaryota; kingdom Viridiplantae; phylum Streptophyta; class Magnoliopsida; order Sapindales; family Anacardiaceae; genus Pistacia; species Pistacia integerrima. Next base: position 47,223,324 of record CM047749.1, read on the forward strand.
AATGGATATCAATATTCTTACATTTGTGATGGTGTTTAAAGACACATGGTTCCTTTTTGATGCATCATCAAATTTTTCTACCAAATTGGGCAAGAGGATAAAACTTTTTCAAACTTCTGGGGAGTGGAAATTGATAGAGCACCACCAATACCATACAGGAGAAGGGATAAAAGGGGTAATTAGTGGTTAGGCTGTCAGAGTTTGTTAGCTTAAGCACGTGGAGATAATGGTGAGAATATTAAGATTAGTTAGTATAAACTTGGGCAGAATATGTTTTAGTGGGAATTGTTATGAGGTCTCTAGGTCCTCGATTTGCTAGGCTATCATATATTTCTTTTTTGTCATCTCTTTACACTTTTCCATGAGAAGTTTGTATTTCCATTTTCAAAGTCAAATCAATATAGAAGATATCAGTATTATTCAGAAATCCTTTGTTCATTGAATTGTTTATCTGTATTGAGTGATTGAAGTTCTGGGTTTCTAACATAAATCTATTTTTTTAAGTGGCAATACATTTTGGAAGTTTTAATTGCATGTTGTCATCTTTTTCCCTACTTTTTGTGGAAAATTAAGTTCTTGCTACTTTCAATCAGATTTTGCATATATGTGGAATCAGGGGATAAAAACAGTAACTTCGTTCTTTGGAGTTCCTTTATCTAAGTAATTCTATAAAATTGAATGACTAGAACCTGTTCTGATGTAGTCTGTCTCACTTTGGTGTGACTGCTTGAGATTTATGCAAGAATATGATCCATCTGTACGTGAATTTTCACCTGATGGTATTGCGAAGGCAAGAAATCTCTTTGAGCGTGCTATAACTGCTGGTTTGCATGTTGCTGAAGGCAGTAAAATATGGGAAGCATACAGGGAATTTGAGCAAGCCATTCTCCATACCATAGATGAGATCAGCATTAAGGTGAGAATTTATAATATATATATATTAGAAACTTTTTAGAAAATGTGCCTGAAGGGGATGCATTCTATTAATCAATTTACTTGATTATTTAAAGTCTTATTCCATCCTCTTTGGTTTGGTATTATGGTTAATAATGCTTTTATGGGTCTTCCTTTATATTTCCTAGAACCATGGCTCAAGTTACATGCCCTGTTTATTTTAGAAACTTTTTTTTCTTCTTTTTGTCTTCTATGTATAGTTCATAAATTTTGTTCTTTCATTTCCCTATGAAGTGCTATGTACCAAGAAAAAGTATCTGTTTTCAAAATTTACATTTGGAAAATTATTGCTCTTTTGCGGGGAAAAAGACAAATAGTTTCAAAGACATCCAAGTATATTTCACCGCGCTGTCTGCTCCCCTTGCTAACTTAAGGTCTATCCTTCTTGCCTACAAGTCTTGGGAGGTGGGAACTGGGACTGCTCTAGATATTGAATCGGTGTGATTTAGATGGGATTCCTTCTCTTGTTGCCTCGGCGTACCAAAAGGCATTGGAGATGTATAATGCTCGAGCTGATTTTGAAGAAGCAGTTGCAAGGATCGACTCAGAAAAAATTTCAACAATTCACGGTATATGGCATTGACTATCGGATATTGTTTTAGACTAAATGATGATCTTTGCTTTCTTACATGATACCTTAAGAATTTAGGTTAAATGGTAACTTGATATGATATTAAAGTGTAGAAGTCATGATTTGAGTCTCCCATCTATTACATCCTGCTATATTTGGGTTGGTCTTTACATCTGGATTTGGGCTTGGTTTATGTAACATGTGAAGTGCTGTTACAAAGCTGAATATCATTGTTGTGCCCTTACCTTTTCAAGCTTAAGCTATTAGGTCAAGTTGTTTATCAACAAAGTTGCTGTTGAAATTTCATTATAATTTCAATTTCTTATGGTCTTTCTTGCTTCTAATATAGGTAGTCAGTTTATGTAAACTTTAGATCTTCTCTTCTTCTTCTTCTTCTTCTTTTCCTGAGGGTGGGGGGTTGTATAAGAACTTGCAATGTGGCAATAGGTTACCTTTTTTTTTTTCCCTTCGTTAAAGTATTAATACTATTATTTTAATTTGAAATTTTTGCAGATCTACTTGAAGTTTGAACAGTCTTCTGGAGATCCAGCCCGTGTTCAACTTCTCTATGAATGTCTTTATTACGAGTTTCTGTATCAAGTGATCTTTGGCTTGGTTATACTCACTATTTGGATAAAACCTTGAAGGTTTTACTCATATTTTCTCTTTTCAATTCTTTATGTTCCAGGTATTTGTAATTTTAGCAATTAATCGTCTCTTTTTCCTTCAAGTAGGAAATATTGTGTGGGATGTTCATTCCAAGGCTAGGAAAAATTGTCCTTGGGTTGGTGATCTTTGGATTAGATCTTTGCTTGCTTTGGAACGTTGCTGTGCACCTGAGAAAGAGATATCTACTATAAGTTTTAGTTGTTACCCTTCATCTGTTGAGAATTATGAGAGACTGTTTTAAGTAGCTTAAGAGCAATGAAGTTTCACAAACTTTAGTGTTGGAATTTCATTCTGCTCCTTTTACAAATATAGAGGTTTACTCTTGTTTAAAAAGATTTTTATATCATATTCAGGTCTTTGAGAAGTCCCTTCTATGCACTTTTTCGACCATTGAGGAGGTAAAGATATCTTTTCTCTAATTTACAGGCTTGACTTACTACTCTTTGTAACTTGTTATTGTTTCATCTACGTGTTATGCATTAAAGATCTTTGTTAATTGGATCCTCTTTGTTTCAGTACCTAAACTTATTCCTCACTCGAGTGGATGGTTTTGAGACAAAGAATTCTTTTGCCTGGAGCAGAAGAGGATGCACTGAATTTTTCATTGATAAGGGAAACGCTTCAGGTTCGCATATGTATACTATTCATTTTTCCTTGTTAAAATTGTTTTCACTCGATGTCAAGAACTTGAAGCTTCTCAAAGACATTTGTAGATGCTCTATTCATGATGAATTTTAGATGAAGAAAATGTGGACCTTGTAGTTAGTCTACTCTTTCAAGGTCCAGGCATAGATCTCTTACGAATGTGTATCAAGTGCTTCTACCCTTAGACTCGAAGAAAAGTCTTTTAATTTACTTCATTTAGTGTCTTTGTTATAGTACATTATGACCACTTTATGTAGAAGTTACAGTGCATAACTCTCGATACTCCAAGATGGCTTTTGCTAATTGCTAGATTCTTACCTTTGTTAATTGTTTTGTCATGGAATAGTGTCCTTTGCTAAAAAATTTCTCATTCAGCATTGGAGTTGCATGCATGGAAGATATCTTTATGGATCTGTGAATTTATAAAATTTGCATGTCATATTCAATCGGTACATTGTTGTTGTATAATGGTGTTTTCAATATTTGTGTTTATAAACAATTAACCTGATGTCTCTTTAGTGTACCATTGAAATTGCAGGCCCTGTATGATTATTATATATACTTGAATACTTAACTGTGAAGTTTCTTACTTTGAGCGGGTGTCTGATTACTTATCTCAACAGATGAAGAATACGATGGTTTCTTTGCATTTGTACTCTTATTGGGCTCATTTGGAGCTAAATTTGGTAAAAGATCAAGTGCGCTCGGGGCTTTTGGGAGAGCTGGTTAAGATCTAGTTTGGCCCATTCATCTTTTTCTCTTTCTTATCCTGTATAGTTCAATATGATTGATTTATGATTCATCTTTGTATTTTTTCCATATAACTTGCTTTTTGTCTGCAATGAGGTCAATGTTGGAAGCGGCAAGGTTATATAGCTATGGAAATTGAATTGGGGCATTTAAATGAAGCCAGTCCATCTACGTAGATGATAAAAGATTTAGTGAGACAGTTCGAGGTATAATTCTTTTTACATTACTTGCTTTCAATTATTCTAGATTGATTTATGGACGGATTTGAATTTGAATGTTTCTAAACCGGTTTTTTCCTAATTTTTTTTTTTGGAAAATTGTTGCTTTTAGTAGTATACGATGCAGCTTTATTTAATCAATTGATATTTGTCATCTGCAATGCAAACATTTCTATCTTTATTCTCTTTTTGTTGCTGATGGAAGTTGAAACCAGACAAATGGCTTAAGTTAAGGTTGTTAAAATGTTGTTTATCAAGGACGGCAATTTATGGAGATCTTTTGAACTCTTAACATAGAATCATGCTCAGCAGCTGAGAATATTTTTAGAAAGTGGCCTTGCAATAGGTCAACCTGTTACTCAGGCACCAGAATCACAATGGTTTAATATGTCATTTTGAATAATTTTTCCAAATCATACGTAAATGATATATAACAGTATCTCTGGGGATCATGCTAGTTGAAAATCCATGATGTTTATTTTTTTAACTTCAAACTTTAGAGTTACTGATACTGTGATGAAATTGTGGCATATATGAAGCAATCACATTTAAGCCATAGGTAGCAGAGTAGTTTTTGAAACACAATAGGCTGATATCTTTTTCCACTTGGCTTATTTTTTCCAATATGTTGGAAGAAAAGTTTCTTAATTCAAGCTTTACTTTCCGAGTTTCATGTCAAAATATGCTATAGGTTAAATAAAACTTATTGATGTAAATAATTTATATGACCTATCATAAAGTCATCTAAGTTCTCTATTTTCTATGATCAATTTAGGGTTTAGTTTGATAAAGTTAACCTTGTTATTTTCATCTTATCTTGATTGGCCTTACTATATTTAATCGGATTGTTTCCCAACTCTTTGCTCTTGCTCCCACTCCCATTCATATTATATGATCTCATTGATGATCTCACTACATCATCTAAAGTTACTGACAATTCTTGCTTTTTGATTTTATGATATTCAAAATATTGTTTTGGGTCCACAACTCTAGGGTGACTTTCTTCAATTGTTATGTACTGCCTTTTGGATTTGTTGATATATTCCTTTCCTAAAAACAGAGTTATTCAGGACATATGCCACAACTGGTTGCGTTTTGAGAGAGACTACGGGACACTTGAAGATTTTGACCAGTTGCATGTAAGGTACACATTCCCTGCGCAGCTTTTAATTTATTTGTTTTAAGTGCCAATTAATCACGTATGTCTTTTTTTAGGCTAATGTGTATGATGCATTTGCATTGCTATTGAGAATTAGTATGTATAGATTTATTAAAAAACAATTGAAGTGTTTAACTAATGATATTTTAGCTGGTTGCGATGTCTGCCTTATCTAGTAACCATATGTGTTTGACTAAAATGTGCCATGTTAGCAGTTGTCTTTGATGACCTCAAATGATGTGCTTGTAAATGAGTTGTGTTTATGTGCCTATGTACATATTATGAACTCTTTGCTTCTCTCTTGTCAGAGCTTAAATACTATTGGTGGATCATTGCCTATCTATTTAAATTTTTTGTTTTAAGTGATAACTTAATAGAGTATTGTAGCAAGGTGGTCTACATAGTCTTGTGTTTAAATCTCTCTATGAGATTTGGGCTAGTTTGGTTTGTGATTCAAAAATAATTTTGAAAAACCAAGTTACAATTAAAAATTTTACGATTTATCTCTGTATTTTAAATATTTGAAAATATTTTTTTTATTTTAAATCTCTTTATGAGATTTGGGCCAGATTGGTTTCTGATTCAAAAATAATTTTGAAAAACTAAGTTACAGTTAAAAATTTTAAAAGTTTTATCTCAATATTTTAAATATTTGAAAATATATTTGGTATTCAAAAATTGTTTTTGAAGTTAAAAACTATATAAAGACTGAGAAAGGATATTTTTCTTGTTTTCTAATTTTAAACTAATTTTTAGGATTATATGCAAAAACATTTTTTTGAAAACATTTCAACTTATTTTAATAAAAACGTATTTTCATAAAATTCCTAATATTCCTTGTTTTCGAAAATAAAACACTATTTAAAATTTATATCAAATAGGCTCTTATTTAGATTATAAATTTGTATTTGTATTTATGTTATATTTATGGCTGTGATTGTGGGTGTTCAACACACGAGATTGTGTTAAATTTTAAGTATGGTTGTTGGATGCTTAACTATCAATTTAAGCTTTTAAGTCAAGTTGTTACGTAACATTGTTAAAGATGTCACTGAATTATGATACATCTGCTTAGTATTTATTTAATGTATGCAATCCTTGCTATTTTAATTCAATGCGTAAAGATGCTTGTCTTTGTTCCCTTTCTCAGGTTACACCCCGCTTGGAAGAGCTGCAATTATTTATGTTACAGCAGGAAGCCAAATCTGCTGAACTAATAGATCAGAAAGAGAAGTCACATAGGAAAAGTGTTAATGGAAAGAGAAAAACAGATTTGAACATGATTGACGAACAGTCTCAAACTAAGCAGCAAAAAAATACTACCGAAACCCCAAACAAAGTGCATGGGAAAAGAAAGGGACAAGCACAGAACTTAGTTGAAGAAAACGAAGTAGAAGAAGCAAAACCCAAGTTTGAAGACATCCAAATGACCAGCACATCAAAGGCTCCACCACTAGAAGAGCCAAAGGATACACTGACGAGTGTATTGCATTTTTATCAAACCTTAACTTCAGGGCAAGTAGAGATTCTCTCGCACTTCAGAGAGAGATTGCTTTTTATTCCTTTTTAACGCTGGACAGGCAAATACAGAGATAATTCTGATGGTTTTAATTTTTTAGGGAACTTCTGAAGATCTGAAAAAAATTTTAGCGATGTTGGTGGGGTTGAATCTGTTCGAATTCTGCAGAACAAGTTCACCAGGAAGGCAAGGGTATGACTCTCTTTCTCTCATTCATTATTTGTCAATGTTCTTTGTGCTTTATGCTTCAAATGAAAAAGGGGAAGCTATCCACTAGACCTTCCATGTGTACATCAGTCTTACAGTCAAATCCTTATTTAACATTGCCTGGCCTTTAAACTTCAACATATGTATGCATAATGTGGACTGTACCACATAAATTAGCCCTAAGAAACTAATTTTAATGAGACTAGGAGATCTGCATAGCTGATGCTTCAGGGAGATTGAAACTGCTAAATGCAATATATTCTCTTTGATCAAATTTCTCATGGATGCTCACTGAAACTTCAATTTGATTTCTTCCTTTCACGCAGTCAATAAATCATTTAGTTCTTACTCTTTTGGTTTTAAGATGAATGTCCTTTCCAGAGACGATTATGTAGTCTCAAACAAACCTGCAGAAGGGTTGAATTCCATAATTATGGTAAAATTGCTGAATTTTCTAAGTATAAAGAGTCTAACTGTCTAAGAGCATATTTTTTTCATTTTGATAGCAAGTGATATGCTTGGGAGACTCAACCATAGTCCCATACAGATTTACCCATATTCCAGCTTGCCTTTAATCAGAGCATATGTCTGGGACCGTTGCATACTAATTTATAATATCCTCTGATCGATTTTTGAAGGGCCTAGCATAAGTGGATTTTGCCGATGATGCACACCTTGTTGCAGCTGTAGGAAAGAACAAACAAATGTTTCTTGGGAAGAAGATAAGCATTGCAAGATCAAATCCGAAGCAAAAAAGAAAGGATTTTGCTCGTCATGGAGCCTCTAGAGAACATGGTAGGCTAAGTGGAATTATGTTTTATCTTTGTTATTACTTGTGTGTGTTTGTTTGTGTCCAATGCAGTCTATAGACGTTTGTTATTACTTCTACATTTCATTTTCTTACTCCTTTGGGTTAAATGGCAGCGCAAAGTAGTAATGAGACTTTCAGGGAGTCTAGAGTGCCACACTCTGCTGCTAATAAACGTAGTGATAACATTCAGCTGAAGGGGAGGAACACATTTGCAATGCCAAGGAATGTCAAAAGGTTTGTTCGGGTTGCATGTTAACTAGAATAGCACAGTAATGGACAAACTTCTCTTTCTTATAAAAAGAAACATAAGGTTTTGCCCTAATATGTTTATGTAAACACAATTATGACCAACGATACTTGTTTGAGGACGAAAAAGCAATGGCCTTGCATCTCATGCTTGTGGAAAATGTGAAAAAATGTCTTTGGTCTGGAAAATATCTAAGGAAGAATATGAAGAATATCATCTGTATGCTTGGCCGATTAAAATTTCTGCACATGTATATTCATTTTGATTGTTTGTTTTGATTGAATATCCATATCTCATATGATTATGTTTGTTTCACTTAAAACTCTTCATGATTTTGTTGGATGCTTTCCTAAAATATTCACAGAATCGAGAATGGGGTTTTCACTTTGTACATGTTGGATCTTGAATTAGTACCAATCTTCAAAAAAGACCTAATTGTTTCACTTTATATTTTCGGAATAGAATATCTTCATAATCCCCATGATTTAGATTAAACGTTATTCCATGGTATATGTATGAGATTCCTTTTTTTAAGCAAGTGCTTGAGAGGTTTAATTGAATTGATCTATGAATTATGTTTCATTTTCCGCTTCCTTTATGTACTAAGGCACTTGTTTTTTGTTGATATTGAATAAGTGCACATATGATGTGGTCTTTATGATACTGTTAAACGAATGTATGAATAATATGATACAATCATTTTACGGAAGAGCATATCACTTCATTTGTATGCCCACCTAAGAGAATAAACGAACAAATTTGGGCAGCAAGAGCTGCACTTGATTTGGGCAATCCACCAAGATCGGCTTTGATGGGGCAAAAGGGCAATCAGATTTATGTTGCACGGTGAAACTTCAACCTTTAAACAAACAAATCTTGTATTGAAGTAATGGATCTTGCTTGTAATGAACAAACCTGATCAATGTCAGCCCCATTCCAGCGAAAAACAAACAAACATCACAACACCAATACGCACTGAAATAAGCAATTTCTCCAGTACAAAAAATGTACCATTGGTTACAACTTTGGTGATTCTAGAATCATAAACCAGACTTTAAAATTAATGCTGTCTCTGCTCAAGTGACCAAACAGTGGGAAAAAGCACTTATCTATAAATATGGTCTTTCTTGTTTCTAATATAAGTAATCAGTTTATGTAAACTTTAGATCTTCTCTTCTTCTTCTTCTTTTCCTGAGGGTGGGGGGTTGCATAAGAACATGCAATGTGGCAATAGGTTACTTTTTTTTTTTTTTTCCTTCTTTAAAGTGTTAATATTAATTTCTAGCTAGAATAATCTTCCTATTTTACTTAATTTGTCAATGTGGATGCTCGAATTCTGCACATTCATGCAACCTTCTTCTCTAGTTGGCATGATTTTTGCACAAATTCTATGAGGCTGCTTTACCATCCTGGTTTTGTCTCTATAGCTTCAGTTGTAGATAAAACAAAAGAAGGGTTGGAAAATAATAAAGTTCAACCAACCTAAATTTTAGTATCAGAGTAAAACATCAGAAGAGGAAAAACATATGCAGACATGTGATGAAAGTCAGATGAGGAAAATGAAAAGGGAGAAATAATGCTATATTACACAATAATCAACATTAGCAAGTCTTGATTCCAACCGAAAATAAAGCTCTTATTTGTAGTTGCCGAAACCTAAACTAAATAGACAATGGAAATCTACCCTAGGAAACAAATCCCAAGTAAAATAGGAAAAGAACATTTCTTAAATAGGTAAAGAAGGTATTTTCAACCTTTTCTCTTTGAAACTGAGAGATCATGCGACTTGTTATCTGTTTTATGTTTATATTGATCATCAATCCAATACCCTTAATACTACAATTTAACATATTTCATTAGAGTCATATCAAGAAATTTTCTTGTTTGGTTTCTTAAAATGACTTAGTAACTGCAGTAATACGTCCGATGTCTCTTTATCTCCTCGACTCCTACACACATATGTTTGATAATGACTTTTGCTCGGTGGAGAGTTATTTGCTTTACTTGACTGACCCTATGAAGTTATTTAAAGAGGAATCGCTAGGTACTTTCATCTCATTACCTCTCGAAGGTATCGATTATTTCTTGTTGAACGACCTGAAACTCAGCTGATGATATACTTTCAATACAACTTAAAGCAAGTTATTGAAGTATGTTGCTTATAGATGACTGACCTACAGAAAATTCAATTACTTTGCATTTATTCTTGCTAGAGTTTGCTAGAGTTTGAGACTGGCTATTTAATATTGTTTTCCTTTTTCTTTTCTTTTTATTTTTTCTTTATGTCGAGCTTATTGTCCAGATATCATGCCCTTGTTATGTTGTACGATCTTAATAAATATCTAACAATTAGTACTTCTCCAGGGTTTTATCTTTGCAGAGGTTGTCATTGGCTTGGAATATCTTTATTGTTTAGGTATTTTGAGTGTTGAAGCTGTATCTACTTTTTGTTCAGATAAATTCATTGTGTTATGTTTCCTGTATCATAACTTGGAAAAATATCAAGTTATTTATGGGGTTCATTACTGAACAGTAATCATCTTTGTTTGCAGTATTAGGAAAATGTCGGAGTCCATATTTTCTTTGGATTTGAACAAAAATATTTTGCATCATTGTAAAAAGGAAGTGAGAGAGTTGTTCTCTAATGGCTTTTAGAAGAAAATCTATGCATGAGAAGTTTTGTTGTAAAGTTGAGTAGGAGATATCAGCTAATGATGGAAGTGAGAGACATGTTCTCCAATGGCTTTAAGATAAAGAAAATTAGTTGGCTGCAATCCAATAATTTTTTATAACTAATTCATGTCATTAATTTTGTGCTTTTTTCTATTTTTGTTGGTGATGACCCTGTAGGAATAATTTATCGGGATTTGAAGCCTGAAAATATTTTACTCCAGAAAGATGGGCATATAGTATTAAGTGACTTTGATTTATCATTCATGACGTTCTGCAAACCCCGAGTATGTTACCACGTTCCTGTAATTATTTATATTTTCATTAGGATATGCACTTTGTCTGTTTCCTGAGTTATGTTCCCTGAGCATGGATAATATGAGTTAGCTCAATTTATCAACTGTTTTTTGGAAGGTGTTCAAATTGCTTCTTTTCTTGTCACCGGTATGCATGAAAAACATGATTTTCCTTTCAGGAAGGCTGTTCGATAGCAAGACGGACACTTCCTTTTAGTTATACCGATATAAATTGCATGATTTGTAGGGTACTACCTATATTATAGCTTTTGAGGTTTCTTATAGGTGTACAAAGTCCATGAAATAAATCCTGCCCATGCCAGGGTTGGAAGGTTTATGTTTGCTGGATTAAAGTGTGTAAAAAAAATAACTATCTTTATGTAGTCATTCTTTCTCCGGCGTTGCAAGGTTATGAAAAGGATTCCTTGTAATCTCTTGTCACCACAGAATGTGCTTTTGCCATGTCTACACACAGAATTTGCAAACAATTAAATCTTTCTGGAATTTCCTATCTACTTTGATACTTATCAAATGCTTAAAATGGGAACTATGACTACCTTTACAAAGTTATAAATTTTACTCTGCAGATTATTAAGCATCCACCACCTACTAATAGGAGAAGATCCAGAGTCACCACTGCCAACATTTTTGGTAGAACCAATCAGTGTCAAATTCATTTGTGGGAATCAAGAGTACATTGCTTCCGTAAGAGATTCAATTTTTCCCTGAGCTTATGCATTTCATGCTATTTGTTATCTTACATTAGCTTGTTAATGTCCATTTGCTTCATCGAAATGGAAGGTTTAGATAATATTTGCTGCATGAAAACTTTTTTGTCTAATTTGGTTTTTTGAAATTCTAGCTAATAAATATTAATCGTTCTTTTTCTGCTTCTTGTTTGTTTCGTAATCAGATTATCATGTATTTAATATTTGTTATTCGATTTTAGGAAATTATTACAGTCTTGCCATGAATCAAGAAGTTATTGATTGGTGGGCTCTTGGTAAGCACCCATGAAGCTGAATACATGATATCATGATCGTTTTGTGTTTCCTCTTCTTGTTATTTCTTTTAAATGATACGCTTCAAAAATAATAGTTTTAGATTCATCTTACCTTCTAGATGTGGGAATTTACATATTACTAGCTTATATTGTGCTTTGAATTCATTTTATGTCTGGTATTCAAGTATTTTTTTGTATGAGATGCTCTACGGCCGTACACCTTTCAAAGGTAAAAATAGACAGAAGACATTTGCCAACATTTTGCACAAAGACCTCACTTTCCCAAGTAGCATTCCGGTAAAAATCTGCCGCCTTTTAAGTCAGTTAAAGTTATTCTCTTATTATTCTGGTGAGTCAGTGGATATTGTATACATGCTCAGGATCTTGAGGTTTGGTCAAAATATGGATAATCTCTTGAACTTAAATTGATGAATAGTTAACAATGGAGAACATTTAACAAGTGAGTATTAACCAAAAACTTCTTTTGGAAAGGTAGCGGATACCTTCCTGAGAACATGATAGCTACAAAGTATATTGGGTCTACATTTTCACTGCCTTTGATGGAAATGTGTACCAGCTATAAGTTTTAACTGGCTAGGAAAACCATAATCGAAGATGTCAACATGAATTTCGAAGTGATTGATGATGATGAACGGGGCTTCTTTTCATTGAACTTGCAAAATTAGTATTCCATTCGGGTAGAACATTTCAATTTCATGAGATGAGCAGGCAAATTTAATGGCAGCAGGCAACTGATGTTAATTTGCTTAATGTTTCATTCCAGGTCAGTCTTGTAGGTAGGCAGCTGCTTAATTTGTTGTTAAATAGAGATCCTGCAGATCGTTTAGGATCAAATAGTGGTGCCAATGAAATTAAACAACATCCTTTCTTCCGCGGAATCAATTGGCCTCTGATTCACGCCATGGTAGGAGAGGACTACTTGCATTTTACCATATTGAATTCTCAAACAGCAAATGATTTAATATCGATTGTTTCTATATGCCTATGCAGAGCCCGCCTTCACTAGATACACCTCCTGAGTTAATTGAAAAAGATCTGAAAGCCAAAGATGTCAAGTGGGAAGATGATGGAGTGCTTGTTAATCCTGTAGATTTGGACCTTTTCTAAAGGTTTGGATTAACAACCATTTCTAATGTTAAACATAGACTTCAGATTGACTCTGCTCTGCACTCCCTTTATTGCTGATTCATGTTTTCTCTTATCATATGACCAGAAATGGGATACAGACAATGAAGGTGAGATGGAGGAGGTTCTGTCATCGTGTCATGTCATCCTAAACCTAAAGTAAAGCATGTAGGTTGTTTTATTTGATTTCTGTGGAGAATTAAGACTTTGCCCTGTATTTAACCATGTAAAATATAACTCAACACTTCCCATCTCTCCCATTCTTTTTGAGACTCGCTATGGCGTAGTTGTAGATATCCAGCTTTTGTTTCATTTTGTGATTCTGCTATGGCGTAGTTGTAGATATCAAACTTCTGCCTAACCAGTGAACAAAGTGTTATAAATAAGCTCACAGATGCACAATCTAATCTTGAACCATGCATAACAGGTCAAGCATTTCAGTTCCTATAAAAACATAAATTTTCCATTCCTCAAATTGTGAGAATGTGATAACTTACAAATTCTCACCCTCTACATTGCCATTAACTTACAAAGACCATTCTTGTCAAAATCTGCTCTTAATCAAAGTGGTATCTTTTGGTAATTTAAAGTATATAAGAGACAATCATTCAAAAAGAACATGTAATATATATCCAGAATATAGCGAAATCAATGACTCACTAACAAAACATACCGTTGCTTTGCAAATTACAAGAAGAAATACAGGGCAAATGTTGCGGTCTTATAGTGTCTTTACATGAAAAGGCTTGGATCACCGTGATAGACGCATCAGCCAAATTTATCACACTGTGCTAAATTTGTCAAACTGTTAATACGCAAATCTGATGAGCAACCAAGTATACAATTCTTGCAAGATCCTTACCGTGCAATTCAGCTCTTGACAAGGAAATTTGAGATGAAATTGAATACGATAGCACTTCAAAGTAGACCAAAACATGCACAACCACAATTATGTTACCCTACTTGGTGGCTCGTGCGATTATATTACTTATTGAACCGGCCTGTTCTTTTGCAGTCTCCACCAATGAGTCCTACAACATAAAAAAAGATGATACACTGAAAAATTAAAAAAATATATGAAAAACCGATAACCAAAACCCACTGTGACCAAGAAAAAGAAATTATACCGAGTACTATTAGACGTGCAATCTGTTTTCTTGCTTGACTCTTGAAGTTCACCGGCAATCAAGAGTTCATCCAAAATATAATAGGCCTATAACATAAACGACTGTCAGCAATTAGCAAAGACACAAATTTTGGCATCCATGCAATATAAATTGATCTACGCTAGATAAGCAAGAGGGCATTAAATTAATAAGGTATTTTGGGCAGTCACTTACTGCATCAATCACCATTTATGATATAAAAAAAGCCCTTTCAAAAAGGAAAATCCCAATTGCAAAACAAGCCCATTGCAACATACCTTGTGAAAGTTGAAGATCAAGTCTAGCTCACAGACCTGGAAGCAAAATTAGATTACCACAAAAGTCAGTTTCTATACCAATCAAATGGAAATATACACTTTAATTGTATAGTCAACTTCACTCACACTTCCAAGGTATCTGTCAAGAATCTCAACATAATGATGAATTATTTCAAGGACCTCTAATTCATTGTCATCCTGATCAATGCACATGCAGAAGTATAGACTAGCATATCTGTAAAACATATTCATTGGAACCAACTCAGTTGATCATCTCTATGATTGAGTCACCAATACTGTCATATTTGCATATACATTTTATAAACAACTTTGTATCCTCTCCATTCCACAAAATTGCAGAACTTGGGTCCTCGTGAAAGAATGACTCCACTGAGCTCACGAATAACCTTCTCAGACAAAGTAGCCGTTCAAACAAATCATCAATGTAACCACAACTGCTACAATAAGTTGAGAAAATGATACCACAACGATCATTTATCCAACACAAGGCAGGTCCTTTGAAAATAAAATTAATAATTAAGATCTAAAGAGAGGATATCTGAGCAACATGGATTTAAAACCATACCTTAGTTCGTTCCTTTTGTGAATAAGGAGAATACCATTTAGTCAACCGGACTTTTCCTTGTCGGCTAATAAGAAGCACAAATTGAATCTGAAACATATTGAAGATAAAAAATTATAGAACATCAGCAAAGTAAAACCATTAATCTTGATTTGGCATTGGCAACATAAAATGAACAAGATTTAATAAATCAGAGTTGTCGGACATAGCACAACCTAAATGATTGTGGCATATCCAATCAATAACTTGTAAATGAATACACATCATTTCAATCATTATTTTGAAAGCTATTATTGGCAATGGTTCAAAGTCGCCAACCAAGCTCAACACCTTTAATCTCAACATCCAAGGTTGCTCTTCAACACATGTCAACTTTATAACACACTATCAAATTCTTAGCAATCCAAACATGTTCCTTCAATCCATGATTTATTTCCCTCAACATCCATTGCCATTTCCGGAAAATTTTGATAGGGGTTTTGTTTGTAGTCAACTTAAGCCAAGCTGTGAGAAAATGACATAAAATATGGGTCATTTTCCAAGATAAGCCAAATGCTTAGTATTGACTCATGCTAACTAGTTTTCTATCAAATGCTTCCATATCCCTCTAATACAATTATTCAAAATTTCATCTTCCTAACTTTCTGTTTAAAAACAAGGTAGTTCAAGAATGAATAACCCACATGCATGGGCAGGTCTCAGAACTTCATATTAAATTGCGAAACCAATATAGCTTTGTCAGTTGAAGACCAATTGAAATTCATAAAACTGTTATTCTATGCCATACGCTTCAATGATCTCTAATTCAAGATCTTAGCTAGGTTTATACATATATAATTAACGAACTTGACAATGCATATCACTGAAATTAGCAAACTTGCACGTTTAGAGAGCAACCAATCCATCATAATCCCAAGCATTAACTCAAGCATTCATCTAATAATGCGATTATGAAGTCAGATCTAACGGTGACAATATATCATCTAAATATAAAAATTAATTCGAGAACAATGCATCAGCAGAACCAAAACCCCCAAATCTAATGTAATATTTCAATAAATGAAGAACTCCAAAGAAGCTATTTAATAAAAATGAATAAACACGGTAGATCTAAAGAAACGGAATTCGATGGATCAATCCTCCATTAAGCTAATGAAATCAACAAACAACGACAATACAAATTTCACATACCATGGTTTTCCGACTATATCGACAATACAAATTATTTACCACATTCAAATATGCTTGTTTCTGAGATCCTTGCTAATGTTTACAATAAGCTGACTTTACATCCTGCAAAATGTTCATATGTTCTTGCTTTTACAAATGATTTTTGATAGCTTATATATATTTTCATTATTATAGGTCTTTCAACATTAATTAAATCTCTCATAACCATTTCTTCACTATTTATTTGTCACAATGATTTGATATATTACTAAAGGCCAAAACCAAGCTATTCTTTGAGCAATTTCATTGCATCTTAGCTCATGCAACTTGAAATTTATAATATTTTTCAAAGACCAGAAGACTTGTGGGCAATCCACTCTTGGCCTGTTTTCCCACGGCCACACAAAAAGCAGAATCCTTCTTGGATAGCAATACAAAAGGTACCAATTTGTAGAGTTTGGCTCTCATCATATAAAAATTCTATGCTTAGAAAACTTTCATCTCCCACTGTATTAAATTTATATAATTTGATGCCATTTAAGATTTTAAATTTTACAGCTCTGTCCTCCTTTATTAATATCTCCATGTTTTATTTTTTTTCTCTTTTGGGGGTAAACTATTTGAGTTCATAGATCACTCGACGTGGTGAAAAAATTGGTCTACATCATTTTAAGCTGATAAAACCCTTGGGTTGTGGTGATACTGGCAGGTAATTTTTTCCCCTCACATGCTTAGTATCCTTGAGATTATCAAATTATGTTACTTGATTTTCTTAACCCAACAAATGATACACTGTTGAAAATATGTACTCCTCAATGTCTCAGTATAAATTTTTTATATTCAATTGATAACTTCTGGTGTCATTGTTTTGTGAGCTAAAATTTGACAGTAGATCAGAAAGGTAGAATGGGTTTGGGGGAGAGCCAGACCCAAAAGAAGTTTCAATGAGCTTCCTTAGCGGGGACTGAAATAGAGTCTTTATGGTGAAGAGGGAAGAAGAGATTAAAAAAAAAAATGGATTCCGTATGGTTTAAATAATTTGGTTTTCTCAAACTTAAATAAGGAATCAACATTCCGGTTTAAGTTTAAAATCCCCGGATGGTGTGGATAAGGCTCTTATTTATGCCTAAAATAGTAGGGTGAGTTTCTAGGTTCCTGTAATACTTTGTGCATGGAGATTTACTTGCATTTCAAAATCTTGTCTCTTATATCTGCAACTATATTACTAAGGACGTTGTTTAATTACTAAGTCGTGGTACATAAATTAGAGGTTTCTATTCTCTGCTTAAAATTCTATGGTATTTGTTGCGCGTTCACTCCGGTGGAAGGCTATGGCAGAGCGCAATGTATGCTATGAAAGCAATGGAAAAATCTATAATGATAAATCGTAACAAGGTCTGAATATATAGTATGATCAAACTCAACTTTTAAATAAAAGAACATTAAAGAGAAATAATTGGTTCATAGTGCCAATTTTGTACAGAAAGTAATATTTAATCTTTGTTCTAGTGTTAGGTTCACCGAGTATGCGCTGAAAGGGAAATCATGTCGTTACTCGATCATCCTTTTCTTCCGACACTCTATGCGTCCTTTCAGGTATTCTTATGTTATCTGTCTATGCCTTCATTTTCATAGCACTATAAAACTTTGCTTACTCCAAATGAAAAAGAGGAAAAATTAAAAGCTTTTTTGCACATTTTTGTTGTCATGGTTTTCTTGTTGATGTTTTAAATGCTTCTATACCAAGTCTACTAAACTAAGCTCAATCTTGAAGTAAATAGGGAAGGAATGCTTCTGTTATAGCTCAACACCTAGTTTTAGTTTGGTCCATGTTATACATGAAGGAGGCTGTTTGAGGAGCTTAATCCGAATCTGAAATATGTTGCTTGATTATTTCCCCAAGCAAGTGGGGAACTTATACAATGTACAAGTTACATGAATTAGGAAAGAATTGACCCTAAATAATCAAGGATATACACACAATATTAGTCTACCATATTTACATAAATCAATATACTATCTCTATTTTCTTAATATATCTTAACAGTTAATCTAGGAAATAATATCTCTATTTTCATAATATATTTTAACACTCCCGCTCAAGCTAGAGCATATATGTCATATGTTCCAACCTTGTTACAAATGAATCCAATTCGGGAACCTCTAAGAGATTTAGTAAGAACATCTGCTAGTTGGTCATTTGAGTTGACAAAACTGGTGACAGTGCATCCGGATTCAATCTTCTATCGAATAAAATGACAATCAACCTATATATGCTTTGTTCTTTCGTGAAAGACTAGATTTAAGGCAATATGCAAAGCAGCTTGATTGTCGCATATTAGTTTCATCTGCTTCACTTCACTACACCCAAATTCTTGAAAAAGTTGTTTCAACCAGATGAGCTCACAAGTCGCAAGAGCCATAGCCTGATATTCTTCCTCTGCACTTGATCTAGCTACTACATCTTGCATCTTACTCTTCCAAGATATTAGATTACCTCCAATCATGATACAATATCCAGAAGTAGATCGTCTATCTAATGGAGACCCTACCCAATCAGTATCAGAATACCCAACAATTTGAGAATGACCCCTATTTTCATATAGTAAGCCTTGTCTTGGAGCTCCTTTAATATACTTGAGAATGTGAACTGCTACGTCCCAATGACCACTACATGGGGCCTGGAGAAATTGGCTAACCACACTAACTGCAAAGGAGATATCTGGTCTGGTGGTCGTGAGATAATTCAGCTTACCAACCAATTTTTGATACCTTCCAAGGTTTTCTACTAGCTCCCCCTGTCTAGGAATGTAATAACTGCTTCATACTAGGTTGCTCATAGAAATACATAAAGTAAAATGCATTTATATTGGCAAAAGTAAATGGGCCCGAAATTTTCTTTTAATACATATAATCATTCTTTATACAAAGTAAGGTATCATCTGTAAAAGTTATCAAAAATAGTGGATAGTGTAGCTATTGCTCCTCGCTTGCCGACGCCCATCCGACTTCGTCCTCACCTAGATCCTGCAAACACAAAGATAAACAATGGGGTGAGCACAAAATAATGCTCAGTAAGTAAATCCTCTACTCGTCTATCCTCGTAACTCTTTCTCTTAATTCTTTCCTTACACTCTTCTCATCTCATTTATTTTCTTTTTATGTTTCTCTTTCACACAGCTCTCTTTTCTATTAACTTTCTGTTGTATGTCACGGCCTCATCTTACCAGAGGCCTGGCTGAGTGGAGATCACAAAGGACCCACCCACTCTTTGTGACTTCTACGCATTCTGTTCCTCTCTTCTTTCTCATATTTTCTCACTCTTTCTCACTTGAATGTCATGGCCTCATCTTACCGGAGGCATGGCCGGGTGGAGTTCACAAAGCACCAACCCACTCTTCGTGACTTTCGGGTGGAGTTCACAAAGCACCAACCCATTCTTCATAACTTTTGGGTGGAGTTCACAAAGCACCAACCCATTCTTAGATTTTTCTCATTCTCTTTACTTTTAGAGTAGCTCATTCACAAAGTTCTCTACTCTTTCTCAAACTACTTCTTAATGCAAAATTAATGCATAAGGATGGTTCATGCTTAAAGTTTCTTACTTAATGCACTTATGAAATGTACAAATGCAATATCGCATCAAGATCGTCATTCTGCACAGGTCACACTCAAGAAGACATAACTTGAGTTGTACACATCAGATTGCTATGATTTTGATCTCGTTTTAAAGCTTAGAGACAGGGCTAGACTTTTACGTTTCGGTCTCAACCCAGTTCAATCTGTAAGATGCCCAAAAATCACTTAAAAAGTCACAACTGTGATAGGGCAGTTTTCACTTAGGCATTTCATCAAACATTAGTTGTGCATAAACAAACCCTAATTCAATTATCATTCTATTTATTTCTCAAACCATTCAAAATGAGAGAAAAACTCTCTTGTAGCATCACATTCCTACATGGCAGACACACTCCTAAAAAATTTCTCCAATTCTTCCAATTTCAACCCATCATCAAATCATCACATATACTTCTCTTATTCAAATATATCCAACAATAAGCATAATTCATCATACATCTCATCTCAATTTCTCAATAATCACAACATATGCATATTTAAAAGAAATCTCTTCTCACTTGAATTCTTAAATTTTAGCTTGAGTTGGATTTTGAGTGGAATTTACTTACCTTGTGCTTGAGTAGTCTCTCCTAAACTCTCAACTCTTGTTGGATTCCAATCTTCTCTTCACCCTAAGCATAAACTTCATAAGAACTCAACCTTTACACAAATAAATCATAGATAAAGAGCATGAATCCTTACCTTTTAATGCCTAGAATCAAAACCCTATGAAAAACCACTTAAAAGCCCTCAAAATCATTGGAGGATTGAATGATAATTTGAGAGAAAATGGGGGAGGAGTGTGGCAGTGGAATGAAGAAAATAAGGGTTTCAAACCTTTAACACTTTAGTTTATAACCACACTTTCCCATTATGCCCTTATTCTTTCTTAGAAATTCCATCTATGTCCCTTAGTCAATGACCATAATGCCCTCATTTTTAATGCATTCTCTATGAAATTCTATCTCTTTTCACTCCCTACAATTTCAACTAATTTTGAGTGAAATGACTATTTTACCCCTAAGCAAAGTTTAAGGGATTTTCTTCACATTTTTTTCAAAATAACTTTAACAAAGATTCAACTAAGGGCCAACCAACCAATATTAACAATATATTAACCCAAATAAAAGCAAATCAATAAACATTCAAGCAATACACCATAACTTAGCTACGTACCTCAAGTGGGGCGTTACAAGGAACAAGTTTGACATTGGGATCCATAGAAAAATCTACAGGCTTACAGTCTAACATACATGTCTCCTCAAGAATGTCCAAGGCATACTTCCTTTGTGATATATTAATACCAGCATTAGACTGTGCTACCTCAACCCCCAGAAAATACCTTAGCTTCCCTAAGTCCTTGGTTTGAAAGTGGCTAAACAGATGTTGCTTCAGTTGAGAAATCCCATCTTGGTCATTACCTGTTATGACAATGTCATCAACATAGACAACCAAGTATATAAATTTACCATGATCATTACGGCGGAAAAATACTAAATGATCAGTGCGACATCCCAAATGTTGAATCATCGAACCATCCAAACCATGCTCTAGGTGACTGCTTGAGACCATATAAGGGCTAGCGTAGACGACACACCAATCCTGACTCCCTCTGAGCAACAAACCCTGGCGGTTGCTCTATATACCCTTCCTTGGCAAGTTTACCATGCAAGAAGGCATTTTTAATATCCAACTGATGAAAAGGCCATTGATACATGGCCGCTAAAAAGATAAGGAGGCGTAATGAAGTAATCTTAGCAACAGGAGAGAAGGTATCACTATAGTCGAGCCCATAGATCTGAGTGTACCCCTTTGTAATAAGGTGAGCCTTCAGCTGATCAACTTTGCCATCAAGACCAATCTTAACAGTGTAAACCTAACGGCACCCAACAATAATCTTGCCTGGCAGTAAGGAAACCAACTCCCAAGTACCATTATGATCGAGAGCAGCCATCTCCTCAATCATGGCAGCTCTCTACCCTGGACGTGCTATTGCCTCGCTAACAGTGTTAGGTATAGGGATAGAAGACAGGTTTGAAATAAATGCAAAATAAAATGGAGATAAACGATCATAACTAAGAAAATTATAAATAGGATGTGGGTTTCGAGAAGATCGAATACCTTTGTGAAGGGCAAGTAGAGGAGTTGCCTCGTCTGCAGGAGACATGACCGGAGCAAGCGACGGAGGAACAAGAGATGGGTCATCAGGATTGACCGAGGTACCTGTATCAAGAAGGGAAGTACCATTGGGATTAGTAGGAGGACGAGGATGACGAGAATAAACTTGGAGAGAAGGACGATCCATCGACGAGGAATGAGGGATGGGGATAGGTAAGGTGGTAGGGATAAGATTGCTATTAATGGTGTTTTCAGAAACGTATGGAGATGTCTTAAAGAAAGTTACATCTGCAGAAACAAAATATTTTTTGGTGGTTGGGTCATAGCAACGGTAACCTTTCTGGAGACGAGAATATCCTAAGAAGATACATGTAACGGATTTAGGCTGTAACTTGTCTTTGCTTGGAGTGTGATCATGAACAAAGCAAATGCAACCAAACACCCGTAAATGTATTAGGTATCGGTCTTTACCAGGAAACAAAATGGAGTGAGGACTCTTATGTTACAAGACAGAAAAAGGCATATGGTTAATCAAGTAACAAGCGATGAGAACTGCATCCCCCCAGAATCGAAGAGGAACATGATGATGTATAAGTAAGGCACGGGCTATTTCAATAAAATGAATATTTTTACGTTCAGTGACCCCATTCTACTGAGGAGTATAAGCACATGAGGTCTGGTGAATAATACCCTAAGAAGACATATACTTAGTAATAGGAGAAGATAGATATTCCCTAGCATTATCACTATGCAAAATCTTAATAGAAACACCAAATTGATTGCAAATCTCAGCACAAAATTTTTGAAAGCTAGAAAAAAACTCAGAATGAGTTTTCATTAAAAATACCCAAGTATAACGAGAATAGTCATCTATAAAAGTAATAAAATAATAGAAACCCAAAGTTGAAGCGCGACTCGGACCTCGATATGCTGTGGTGAACAATATCGACCAATATCAAACATTAAGATGGCCCTATTATTGACTCGCTTGGGAAAGGAAGCTCTAGTTTGTTTTCCAAGTTGACATGACTCACAATTAAAAGAAGATAATGTAGACAGACTATGTACTAATTTCTGAAATTTGGCAAGACTTGGATGACCAAGACAGCTATGAAGAATGTCGGTAGATGTAGCAGAGGTGAAGGCAACTAGGGGATTTGGATCGGAGAAGTGGTACAGTCCATGTGATTCATGTCCTATTCCAATCGTCTGACCTATGTTCCGATCCTGCACCACAATAGAGTCAGCAAAAAAGGTGACAGAACAGTTAAGATATTTGGTCAACTTACTAATAGAAATCAGATTATATGGGCATTCAAGGGCAAATAAGATTGAGTTTAAAGAAATGGAAGGAAGTGGTTGAGCTTCTCCTATCCCTTTGACCATAGTCTATGAACCATTAGCAAGAGTAATTTTTGATAAAGTGGGAGAAGAGGTAATTTGAGATAAAAGTTTTTTATTACCAAAAATGTGGTCAGATGCTTCGAAATCCAAAATCCATGGGCCAATGAAGGAGGTCCAGCTCAAATAGGCAAAGGAATTATTAGTTTGGGAGGTGCCAGATAAGGATGACTGTTGCTTGACAGCTTGATATTGAAGATACTCATTGTAATCAACCCCAGAGAATGTAATGGAGTTGGGTTGTTGGTCTTTAGCATCTGATAAGGGAAGGAGTCCATCTCTAGTTGCTTAAGCCACATGAGCGGGGGATCAATTGGAAGATTGACGTGGTGACCTCCCATGCAAAGCTCAACAAGTGTCTTGGTTGTGGCCGTTCTTGTCACAATAGGTGCAATGTGGTCTAGCTCCTTTTCCTTTTCCCTTTCAAGAACCACTCTGTCCTTGCTGATTTCCTGCCTGAACAGCTAATACAAATGTCTCAACCTCATTAGTATTGCCTAGGTTTAAAGAAAGACGCAGTAATCGAGCAAATACATCTTCCAAAGATGGTATGGTAGGGCTAGCTAAAATTTGATCTCGAACAGAACCAAGCTAGATCTTAGTCCAATTATGGCTAGGACCATAAAGAATTTGTCACGTTGTCTCTCTTGTTCAGTGGTACTATCAGATACTGGCATAAGGGAATCAAATTGATCTTTTAAAGTCTCTATCCGCTCGAATAGCTCTCCATATCTTGATTATTTTGTTGAAGGTGGACAATATCAGAAACAACTCTATATATTCTTTGCACATCATTCGTATACAAAGTTTTGGCTTTGGTCCAGACCTTACAGCATGTTTTACAAGATTGAAACAAATTAAGTAGTTTAGGGTCTAAAGAGTGCCAAAGGAGACTACAAGATTTATTTATAATGTTTCACATGTTTCTGTTTCTCAATATATATTCTTTTTTAGTTCAGATCTGAAAAGACTAGAACTTACCATGTGTGTCTGTAATGTAGTTATGCACAAGCACGTGCTCTTTCAGCGATAGTTGATGAAGACAAAGCAAAAAGAGCATTAGAGAAGGTTTTTCACTAGAATATCTTAAAGAATATGGATGCACAACAGGGGCCGGTCAATGGGATCTACCTATTGGAACAATTAAAATGACAACATTGCAGTCAAGAAAAATATGGTCTTGTGTTACATGTGCAGTTGCTGTAATGATGATCATGGAGATTTGGTTGATATGGGATTTCAAATTGCCATTGAAATCTATGAAGCAGCATGGTCTGAAAATGCACTCATGTAAGAACCCCTAAGTTTATTTAAAGCTGTTATCTTATAGCTTAGTTAATAGGCTGTTAACTAAGGTATGAGTTTGTGTTTTTTAGATCTAAATCTATCTCAAATCTCTATAGATTTCCTTTCATCATCTGTTTTGTCAGTTCATTTATTTTTTTTGGTGGATGTACCATTTAACCATTTTCTAGTAGATTCTTGATGTTGTGAAATATTGGACAAAACTCGGGCAGTTATAATGTCTAGTAGATAATATTTTTGCTCCTTAGGTGATGGAGGTCTAGAAGAATATCATAGATAGATAATATAGGATTCTATATAGGGTGATAGAGAGAAATTGATAGGTTAAGAGGAGAAATCAAGAAAGGGATACCAAGGACTCAAATACTCGATCCTAAAATGTAGAAGATAAGGACTAAATACCCATTTGCATCCTTCCTTTATGTCCTGCATAGTCAGGTGACTGTAATAGCCACTACTACTCAAAAGATTATAATGAAATACATATAAAATAACATAAAGAAATTGGGCCCAAGTTTTTCTTTTATTAAACATATATACATACTCTTTACAAACATATGCATTTTTACACAAAATATATATAACGTATACAAAAAAGTCATCAAAACATCAGGGACAGTGTAGCCACTCCTCCTCGCACGCCGACATCCATCCGACAGTGTCCTCACCTAGGTCCTGCAAAACATGGGAAAACAACGGGGTGAGCACTAAAATAATGCTCAATAAGTAAATCCTCTACTCATACTAGCCCCGTAACTCTCCTTCTCTAATTCTTTCCTTACAACTCCCCGTTCAATATCTCTTTGGGTACGTCTTTCTTTTCCTCTTTCTCTTTCTCTTAGAAGCTCTTTTCTCATAACTCTTTCATAAATCACGACCCCATCTCACCGGGGGCACGGCCGGGACTCACTCCCGCTCTACGTGACCTCTATTCACTCTAGCCGATCGGACTTGGTTATGCATGGATTCGGAACCCTTGGCCATGTGAGTATAAAATCTCTCTCTCGGGTACTCGGGTATAGCCCTCATCCGCATGCACTCTCACGGGCTACACCACTTCTCTATCTGATACTCATGCCGCGCTCTCAATGCGGCGTACATGCGGGAATACTCTACCCATTACTCACGGGTTCCCCATCGCACAACCTACTCTATTCTCTTTCTCTTAACTCTTAAAGAACTTATACTCACATTCTATACTAAATCTCAAGCTACTTCTCAAGTGTATAAACAAAGGTGTAGACCTATCTCATGCTCCCTAATGCACTAATGAAATGCCAATTACAAGATTTCCTCAAAACAGTCATTCTGCACCAGTCACACTAAAACGGCCATAACTTATGCTATACACCTCGGATTACTACGGTTCTGGTCTCGTTTCAAAGCTTAGAAACAGGGCTACAACTTCTCTGTTTTGGTCTCAGCCCAGTTCGAACCGTAAGATACTAAAAAATTACTCAGAAAGTTACGGAAGTGACAGGGCAGATTTCACTTAGGCATTTCCTCAAACATCTCATGTGCATATAAACACCCTACGAAAATTACTACTAAACTTCATTTTTCTAGCCATCCAAATTGGGGAAAAACTCCCTCAATTACTCATAATCCCTGTCAAGAAAAGCACTCCCAAAAAGGATTACACAACATCTCTCAAACTTCATCTCAAACTCCATTCTCAATACACATATCAACAACACTTCTCATATTTAATCAATCCCAACTACTAAGACTAAGCACACATCTCATCTCAATTTTCAGTAGGTATACCATGTACATACATAATTAAAATAAGTCTCTACTCAAAGCTTAGTCATAACTCAACTTGGTTGGATTTACTTACCTTGTGCAAAGATGGGTTCCTTAGCACTTTTCCTTCCCTTTTGTGGACTTGTCTCTTCTCTACAACTCAAAACAACCACAAGGACAGCAACAACACAATAAGACCTCACTATAAATACAAGAAAACTCACATCTAAAGCATGAATTCTTACCTTAGGAAGCTTTAGATGAAATCTTTACTCAAAACCCTTCTTAAATCCCTTAGAACTCTTGGAAAATTGGGTGGAGAAATTGAGAGAATATGGGCAAATGGAATAGGCGGTGGAATGAAATGAATAAGGGCTTTCTCTACACTTTACTCTTTTTAGTTCATATTATAAGCTTCATTTCCCATTTTACCCTTGCCCTTTCTTGGAAATTCCATCTATATCCTTTAATTCTTTACAACTACACCCCCATCTAAACACAATTTCTACTAAATTTCCTTTCATTTTACTCCCCACTTTCCTACTAATTAGGGGTAGAATGGTCATTGTGTCCCAGAAGAAGAATTCTCTAGAAAACTCAAGAATCTTTGTTTTAGGCTCTTCGCCGCGGCGAAGCATTTTTCGTCGCCTCGGCGAAATAGGGCAGAACCTACCCGTAGTGCAACTTCTCCTCTTCGCCGCGGCGAAGTTTCTTCTTCGCCCCGGCGAAGTTTAAATTTCCAACTTCACCAAAACTCAACCCATTTCAAGGCAACAATTCAACCAACTCAACATACAAACTCAATTTAAGTTAAAACAATAAACTTTTAACTAATACAACAAATCTTAAATACGTACCTCAAGTGGGATATTACAATTCTCCCCCCCTTAAAAGAATTTCGTCCCCGAAATTCACACGAATAACTCCAGGTACCTCTCCTGTATGTCTTGTTCCGTCTCCCATGTGGCTTCCTCTACTTCGTGATTCCTCCAAAGCACCTTCACTAACGGAATACTCTTGTTCCAGAGCTCTTTAATCTTTCGATCTAAAATCTGTACAGGGCGCTCCTCATACACAAGGTTCTCTACAAGTTCGACATCTTCTATACTCAAGATGTGGGAGGAATCACTTACATACTTTCGCAGCATTGAGACATGGAAGACATCATGCACCTTGTCCATATGAGGTGGTAGTGCTAACCTGTAGGCAACCTTCCCAATTCGTTGCAATACTTCAAATGGACGAATATATCTTGGTGCTAACTTCCCTTTGTTCCCGAAGCGCATTACTCGTTTATAAGGGGAAACTTTCAAAAATACCTTATCACCCACTTGGAACTCCACTTCTTTTCTCTTTAAGTCGGCATAACTCTTCTGTTTATCTTGGGCTTGCTTCATTCTGCTTCGGATTAATCTTACATCCTCTATCATTTTCTGCATCATTTCTGGCCCAAGAGCTGTACTTAACTCACTCCTTTCGCCAATCTCATCCCAATGTAGTGGAGACCTACATCGTCTACCATACAAAGCCTCGTAAGGCGCCATTTTTATTGTAGACTGATAACTATTGTTGTAGGCGAACTCCACTAAAGGTAACATTTCGTGCCATGTCATTCTATAATCCATACAGCAAGCTCTCAACATGTCCTCAAGCACCTGATTCATTCTCTCTCGCTTGACCATCGTCGAGGATGATAGGTCAGATGAATGCCAAACGGGTACCCAAATTTCTCTGCAAACTAGTCCAGAAAGCTGAAACAAACACAAATCTCTGTCTGACACTATTGTCTTGGGCACACCGTGTAATCTGACTACCTCTTTCACGTAGATCTGAGCTAACTGGTCTGAGGTGGTACTTTCCTTTACTGGAAGGAAATGGGCGGCCTTAGTTAACCTGTCCACAATCACCCAAATGGCATTATAACCTCTCTGAACTCTAGGGAGACCTGTGATAAAATCCATTGAAATACTTTCCCATTTCCACTCTGGAATATTAAGTGGATGAAGCAACCCTGATGGCCGTTGATGTTCTGCTTTAACCTGTTGACAAGTCAAACATTTGGCTACAAACCCTGCAATATCCTTCTTCATACCTGGCCACCAGTAACCCTTCTTTACATCTTGATACATCTTGGTTGCTCCAGGATGAGCAGTGTATGGTATGTCATGAGCCTCCGTAAGTATTCTCTTCTTCAACTCATCATTTTGAGGAATACACAACCGATTCCTGAAATAGAGAACACCATCTAGTAAGTGGAACTCCGTTACCTTGCCCTCATGCACTTGTTGAACTATTCTCTGACACTACTCATCGGCCACTTGCTTATCTTTGACTTCCTCCAGTAAAGTGGATTGAACCTCCAATCTAGCAATCCTTCTCGGTATCACTTCAATCTGTTCCTTACCCAACTCTTCTATCAATTCTTTCTGTCTAGTAAGCCGGGACAAGTAAGCTTTCCTGCTCAAAGCATCGGCTACTACGTTGGCTTTCCCTGGTTGATACTTAATCTCACACTCATAATCCTTAACCAGCTCTAACCACCTTCTCTGTCTCATATTCAACTCCTTTTGAGTAAAGAAGTACTTTAAACTCTTGTGATCGGTGTAGATATTACTCTTGGCACCATAAAGATAATGCCTCCAAATCTTTAAAGCGAAGACCACGGCTGCTAACTCTAAATCATGCGTAAGGTATCTTGTCTCATACTCTTTCAATTGCCGTGAGGCATATGCTATTACCCTACCTAATTGCATCAACACAGCACCAAGTCCTTGCAAAGAGGCATCCGTATAAATATCGTAATCTACACCCTCCTGAGGCAATACTAAAACTGGAGCGGTTGTTAACCTCTTCTTTAACTCTTGAAAGCAGTCCTCACAAGCTTCTGACCATATAAAAGGAGTCTTCTGTTTGGTAAGAGCTGTCAATGGTTTAGCCAATCAAGAAACCCTTCAACAAATCGTCTGTAGTAACCTGCCAGGCCTAAGAAACTTCGGACCTCTTTTACTGTCCTTGGCCTCTGCCATTCAAGGATTGCTTTTATCTTACTCGGATCTACTAAAATCCCATCCTTCGACACTATATGGCCCAGAAATATCACTTGATCGAGCCAAAAGTCACACTTCAAAAATTTAGCATACAACTGCCTTTCTCTCAATCGTTGCAACACTATTCTCAAATGTTCCTCATGCTCTTCTCTCGACTTAGAATAAACCAGGATATCATCTATAAAAACCACTATAAATTGATCCAAACAATCATGGAATACCCGGTTCATCAAGTCCATAAAGACGGCTGGGGCATTAGTCAAACCAAACGGCATCACTACAAACTCATAGTGCCCATACCTTGTACGAAAAGCAGTCTTAGCTACATCTTGCTCAGCCACTCTTACTTGATGGTATCCTGACCTCAAATCAATCTTGGAGAATACTGCTGCTCCCTTCAACTGATCAAACAAATCGTCTATTCGAGGTAGTGGGTACTTATTCTTCACTGTCACCTTATTCAACTCTCTGTAATCAATACACATCCGTAGTGATCCGTCTTTCTTCTTCACAAACAAGATTGGGGCTCCCCAGGGAGAATGACTCAGTCGGATAAAACCTTTGTCTAAAAGTTCTTGGAGTTGTTTCTTTAATTCTTGAAGCTCTGCTGGGGCCATTCGATAAGGGGCTTTAGATATAGGTGCTGTTCCTGGTGCAAGTTCAATACTAAACTCAACCTCTCTTTCCGGCGACAAACCTGGTAAGTCTTCCGGAAACACATCTAAAAATTCTTGAACTATCGGCACCTTCTGAATTTCTGACCGTGGATCATCCCCACTTTGTACTACGTGAGCAATGTATCCAGAACACCCCTTTTTCAACATCTTTCTCGCCTTTACACTACTAATCAACATACTCAATCGATGGCCCTCTCCGAAACTAAACTTATCTCCATTATCGAGATTAAATCTCGCTTTCTTTTTCCGACAATCAATTTCTACTCCATTCCTCCCTAGGAAATCCATACCCAAAATTACATCAAAATCGGGCATATCGAAAACTATTAAGTCAACTACCAACTCCCGACCATGAATCACTACAGACTCTCCTATCAACATCTCTTGAGTCAACACACTAACTCCATCAGGCAACTCTATCCTAATGGGCTGACTCACTTTAACGAGTTTCAAGCTTAATCTCTATCATTCCATGAGAAATAAAAAGAATGAGTGGCTCCAGAATCAATCAAAGCATATAAAGAAACAGCATGAAATAACAACTGACCGAGGCCAGGTGATGGATCTGCCTCGGCTTCACCTTGTGCTACTGTAAAAACTCTAGCATTGGTACCTCTGGAAGTCTGAGCCATAGGTGGAAGAGAAGCCAGTGGAAGAGGAACTTTACAATCTCTCCACATATGCCCTGGTTGTCGGCACTTGTAGCACACATTCTGATCTCTCAAACACTCTCCTGGATGGTTCCTCCCACACTTAGCACAAGGGGGAAACCCTTCTGTTCTGGGCCGCTTAAACTGTCGATCTCTCCTATTCTTCCTTGGTTGAAACTTCTTGGCCCTTACTTCTCTGTTCTTTGTGACATCTACTCTCTCCCTCTGTAAGATGGTGGATGGCTCACTAGGTACTGTCAAAGCCAACCCCTCGGCAATATACTTGTTCACATAAATCTCTGCCCTTAAAGCCCGTGCTAAAGCTTCACTGTAAGTATGAGGGGGCTCGACTCCTGTCATTACATCTCGAGCAATATCTGACCTCAACCCTTGCACAAACTTGTCTCTCCTTAACTCCGGTGTATACACTATTCCGGGTGCAAAGCGAGCAAGGGAGTTGAATCTTACAGAATACTCCTTCACCGTGCTAGTCCCCTGCTTCAAGTGAATAAACTCTTGAACTTTCTCATGTACTCGATCCTCTGTTCGGTACTCGGCCTCAAACAGCATTCTGAATTCCTCCCAAGTCATCGAGGCTATATCATGAGTCTCCTCCATTAATTCCCACCATATCCGGGCATCTCCCTTGAACAAGAAACTAGCATATCTGATCCTCTCTCGATCGTTCAGGGGAAACAATGCAGCCGTCCGCTCTACGGACTTAAACCACTCCTCTGCCTCTAGCGGGTCCCTTGTACCCTTAAATGCTGGCGGCTGGGTTCATTTATAAGCCCCTGAATCAGATCACCTCGAGTCTGTACTGGCTGAGGTACTGGCCCTTCTCGCTCTTGTCTTGGGGGCGGTACTCTAATGGGAGTCTCAGTTCTCTCCTGAACTACTCTCCCCTGACTCTCCGCTAAAACCTGCTGTACTATAGCTCGAATCCTCGTCCCATCAAGGGTAGGGGGAGTCGATTCTGGTGGGTTGGAGTATTCTCCCTCATGCATCACACTCTTACCCTTCCTCCTGTTACTACGCCTCATCTACAAAACAATCATACTTGATCAATTCAAAGGAACACTTAAAGTAAGGAAAGAATTAACTCACACAGTCGGCTATCGGACGTCGTAGCGAGAAGAATGGCACACTGTCAAATCCCAAAATCTCGGCTCTGATACCAAAAATGTAATAGCCACTACTACTCAAAAGATTATAATGAAATACATATAAAATAACATAAAGAAATTGGGCCCAAGTTTTTCTTTTATTAAACATATATACATACTCTTTACAAACATATGCATTTTTACACAAAATATATATAACGTATACAAAAAAGTCATCAAAACATCGGGGGAGGACAAGTAGCCACCTCCTCCGCACGCCGACATCCATCCGGACGTGTCCTCACCTAGGTCCTGCAAAACATGGGAAAACAACGGGGTGAGCACTAAAATAATGCTCAGTAAGTAAATCCTCTACTCATACTAGCCCCGTAACTCTCCTTCTCTAATTCTTTCCTTACAACTCCCCGTTCAATATCTCTTTGGGTACGTCTTTCTTTTCCTCTTTCTCTTTCTCTTAGAAGCTCTTTTCTCATAACTCTTTCATAAATCACGACCCCATCTCACCGGGGCACGGCCGGGACTCACTCCCGCTCTACGTGACCTCTATTCACTCTAGCCGATCGGACTTGGTTATGCATGGATTCGGAACCCTTGGCCATGTGAGTATAAAATCTCTCTCTCTCGGGTACTCGGGTATAGCCCTCATCCGCATGCACTCTCACGGGCTACACCACTTCTCTATCTGATACTCATGCCGCGCTCTCAATGCGGCGTACATGCGGGAATACTCTACCCATTACTCACGGGTTCCCCATCGCACAACCTACTCTATTCTCTTTCTCTTAACTCTTAAAGAACTTATACTCACATTCTATACTAAATCTCAAGCTACTTCTCAAGTGTATAAACAAAGGTGTAGACCTATCTCATGCTCCCTAATGCACTAATGAAATGCCAATTACAAGATTTCCTCAAAACAGTCATTCTGCACCAGTCACACTAAAACGGCCATAACTTATGCTATACACCTCGGATTACTACGGTTCTGGTCTCGTTTCAAAGCTTAGAAACAGGGCTACAACTTCTCTGTTTTGGTCTCAGCCCAGTTCGAACCGTAAGATACTCAAAAATTACTCAGAAAGTTACGGAAGTGACAGGGCAGATTTCACTTAGGCATTTCCTCAAACATCTCATGTGCATATAAACACCCTACGAAAATTACTACTAAACTTCATTTTTCTAGCCATCCAAATTGGGGAAAAACTCCCTCAATTACTCATAATCCCTGTCAAGAAAAAGCACTCCCAAAAAGGATTACACAACATCTCTCAAACTTCATCTCAAACTCCATTCTCAATACACATATCAACAACACTTCTCATATTTAATCAATCCCAACTACTAAGACTAAGCACACATCTCATCTCAATTTTCAGTAGGTATACCATGTACATACATAATTAAAATAAGTCTCTACTCAAAGCTTAGTCATAACTCAACTTGGTTGGATTTACTTACCTTGTGCAAAGATGGGTTCCTTAGCACTTTTCCTTCCCTTTGTGGACTTGTCTCTTCTCTACAACTCAAAACAACCACAAGGACAGCAACAACACAATAAGACCTCACTATAAATACAAGAAAACTCACATCTAAAGTATGAATTCTTACCTTAGGAAGCTTTAGATGAAATCTTTACTCAAAACCCTTCTTAAATCCCTTAGAACTCTTGGAAAATTGGGTGGAGAAATTGAGAGAATATGGGCAAATGGAATAGGCGGTGGAATGAAATGAATAAGGGCTTTCTCTACACTTTACTCTTTTTAGTTCATATTATAAGCTTCATTTCCCATTTTACCCTTGCCCTTTCTTGGAAATTCCATCTATATCCTTTAATTCTTTACAACTACACCCCCATCTAAACACAATTTCTACTAAATTTCCTTTCATTTTACTCCCCACTTTTCCTACTAATTAGGGGTAGAATGGTCATTGTGTCCCAGAAGAAGAATTCTCTAGAAAACTCAAGAATCTTTGTTTTAGGCTCTTCGTCGCGGCGAAGCATTTTTCGTCGCCTCGGCGAAATAGGGCAGAACCTACCCGTAGTGCAACTTCTCCTCTTCGCCGCGGCAAAGTTTCTTCTTCGCCCCGGCGAAGTTTAAATTTCCAACTTCACCAAAACTCAACCCATTTCAAGGCAACAATTCAACCAACTCAACATACAAACTCAATTTAAGTTAAAACAATAAACTTTTAACTAATACAACAAATCTTAAATACGTACCTCAAGTGGGATATTACAGTGACTGCCTTTAGGATAAATTTCTGCCGACTACAATTGGAAACTTTACATTCTGCATAATTTACATTGAAAAATATCTACTCAAGAACTATTTGTTCCTGATAATTGAGTGACTCATTGCTGCTTTCCGCATAGTTATTCTTTTTAAACTCCTGAAGCTTGGACCACGATTGATTGTTTTAGTGTGCTAAATTACATGCATTCGTTGGCCATATGGGCAATGGACTCTTAAAAGGCCAAAACCTTGTAGGAATGGGATGAAACCAACAATGAATGAAGAATGTCTGTATAGATATCATGCAAGATTCTGCAAAGTTGCTCACCTTCTAAAGGTACCGGATGAGAAAACACTTAAAGGTTTTTCACAGTCACTCTTGTATTACAGTTGCAAGAAGATGTTTCCATAATTGATTGGTTCTTGTGACTTATTATTGTCATGCAATTTTTTGTACAGTTAATTAGTTGTATTTTAAAAGAAAACATTTGAAATGCTTATGTAAATTATATTGTTCAACTATTAGTCATCCGATTCTTGTAACTATTTTCAGAATTTAGTTTTGATGGGTAGCATTGTTTCCAAATTTTGCAAGAAATTAAGGTCATAACAAAGATTACAATGTTATAGGAACTAGGAAGCACATTCATAACAAAAGTTCTTTATTAAGATGGGTGTATGTTTGACTGTTTAATCACTTGATATGTGTTGATCATATCTGTTAATGCATCAGTTAACATTTATGATCAGTTCAGTATCAGTTATTAGTTTTAATGTATTATAAATGAACTAATAAAGTAAACAGTTAATAATAATAATTTCAATACTAGATACTCGACGTTAAAAAATCTTCCTTATTAGAATTAGAATATACATATATATATGGGGGTGAAGTGTGATTTAAAAAAATTAGGGAAAGTTCACGCCAAATCTCTGGGTACCGTTGCAATATACCCAACCCTTCAGTACACTTGAGAGAAACACAGAGCAAACGAAGCAGAAGAATGGAACCAGAAGATGAAACCCTAGCGCCAAAAACCCGAGAAGAAGAAGAAGACACAGACATGGCTATGGTGGATACTAACGAAAACCCAGAAGTAACAAAGCCCAAGTCTCTAGACTTAAGAGACTCAAGTGACTCGGACTCAGACTTAGACTTAGAATACGAAGCACAGCAAAAATTTGAGCTTCAAGACATCGAGTCCTTGCTCGCCAATGAACCGTCCAACTATGAAGTCCATGTTCAAGTACGTTTTTATATCAATTTGAATATAAATTTCAATACCTAGTTCTTGGATCTTTGTTTTTGGTAATATTATTGTTTTGCTTTTTTATTGTTTTTGTTGGTGGTTTTAGTATATAAGGGTTTTGAGGAAGATGGGTGAGATTGAGAAGCTGAGACAAGCAAGAGAAGCTATGAATGAGATTTTTCCATTGACTCCTATTATGTGGCAAGAGTGGGCTTGAGATGAAGCTTCTATTTCAAAGGGGTATGTTTTAGTTTTTTCATTTTGTGTTCTTGTTATTGGTTTCATGATTAAATTTTGATCGCTTAGGGTTTATGGTTAACGAGAGAAAGTATAAAGAGAAAAATTAAATGAATTCGTTTGATAGGAGGAAGTGTTTATCTTTTGGCGTTTAAATGGTGAAAACGATGTTGAATTAAAGTTTATGTGACTTCTATCTACTGAGCCTTAGCTCAAATGTCAGCTTAATTGAGTAAAAGAAATGAAGTTTTGAGCTTTTCTTCCTTTTTTTTTTTTTTTTTTCATATGTTGCAACTAGGAAGCAGTGATGGTTGACTTGGGAGGTTAGTTTTCGATAATTTGCAGTTGTTTGAAATTTTGTTTGTCTATAGATTTTGAGTTCCCTCTTGTCATTGCTTTTATGAACAGCTTGCTTGCCTACACAAGAAAAGGGTTAATGGAAGGAGAAAAACAGATTCAAACATGACTAACGAACAGTCTCCAGCTAAGCGGTAGAAAAATACTGCCTAAAACCCAAACAAAGTGCATGGGAAAGAAAAGGGACGAGTATAGAACTTAGTTGAAGAAAACAAAGTAGAAGAAGCAAAACCCAAGTTTGAAGAGCATCCAAATGACCAGCACATCAAAGACTTCACCACTGGAAGAGCCAAAGTATACACTGACAAGTGTATTGCATTTTTATCAAACCTTAACTTCAAGCCAAGTTGAGATTCTCTCGCACTTCATAAAGAGACTGCTTTTTTTTTCCTTTTTAACGCTGGATAGGAAAATGTAGAGAGATCATTATGATGGTTTTAATTTTTTTCAGGCAACTACTGAAGATCTGGAAAAATTCTTTAGCCATGTTGGTGGGTTGAACCTGTTCGAATTCTGCAGGACAAGTTCACCAGAAAGTCAAGGGTATGACTCTGTTTCTCTCATTCATTATTTGTCAATGTTCTTTGTGCATTATGCTTCAAATGAAAAAGGGGAAGCTATCCACTAGACCTTGCATGTGCACATCAGTCTTACAGACAAATCCGTATTTAACATTGCCTGACCTTTAAACTTCAACATGTGTACGCATAATGTGGACTGTACCATGGAAATTAGCCCTAAGAAACTAATTTTAATGAGACTGGGAGACCAGCATGGTTGATGCTTCGAGGAGATAGAAACTACTAAATGCAGTCCATTCTCTTTGATCAAATTTCTCAAGGGTGCTCACTGAAACTTCAATTTGATTTTTCCTTTCATGCTGTCAATAAATCATTTAGTTCTTACGTTTTTGGTTTTAAGATGAATGTCCTTGCCAGAGATGATTACGTAGTCTCAAATAAACCTGCTGAAGGGTTGAATTCCATAATTATGGTAAAATTGCTTAATTTTCTAAGTATAAAGAGTCTAACTATCTAAGAGCATATTTTTTCATTTTGATAGCAAGTGATATGCTTAGGAGACTCAACCATAGTCCCATACAGATTTACCCATATTCCAGCTTGCCCTATGTCTGGAACCGTTGCACACTAATTTATAATATCCTCTGGTCGATTTTTGAAGGGTTTGGCATATGTGGATTTTGCCGATGATGCACACCTTACTGTAGCTGTAGGAAAGAACAAACAAACGTTTGTTGGGAAGAAGATAAGCATTGCAAGATCAAATCCGAAGCAAAGGAGAAAGGATTATGCTGGTCATAGGGCCTTTGGAGAACATGGTAGGCTAAGTGGAATTATGTTTTATCTTTGTTATTATGTGTGTGTGTGTGTTTGTATACAATGCAGGCTATAGACGTTTGCATGTTTGTGTTTCCCACTTCTACATTTTATTTTCTTACTCCTTTGGGTTAAATGGCAGAGCAAAGTAGTAATCAGACTTTCAGGGAGTCTAGAGTGCCACACTATGCTACTAATAAATGTAGTGATAACATTCAGTTGAAGGGGAGGAACACATTTGCAATGCCGAGGAATGTCAGACCACTTGGTGTGCCCTCGACGAATCCAAAATCCGGGGAAGTGGAAGATGAGAAGCTGAAGTCAAATAATGAGTTTAGAGAAATATTCCTTAAGAAGTGAGGTTTAGTTACATGTTACATGTTAACTAGAATAGTACAGTAATTGACAAACTTCTTTTTCTTATAAAAAAAAAAAAAAACATAAGGTTTTGCCTTAATATGTTTCTGTAAACACAATTATGACCAACGATACCTATTTGAAGACGAAAAAGCAATGGCCTTGCATCTCATGCTTGTGGAAAATGTGAAAAAATGTTTTTGGTCTGGAAAATATTTGAGGAAGAATATTAAGAATATCATCTGTATGCTTGGCCGATTAAAATTTCCGCACATGTATATTCATTTTGATTGAATATCCATATCACATGTGATTATGTTTGTTTCACTTAAAACTCTTCATGATTTTGTTGGATGCTTTCCTAAAAATTCTCACAGAATCGAGAATGAGGTTTTCACTTTGTACATGTTAGATCTTGATTTAGTACCGATCTTAAAAAAAGACCTAATTATTTCACTTCATATTTTCGGAATGGAATATTTACATAATTGAATTGATCTATGAATTATGTTTCATTTTCCATTTCCTTTATGTACTAAGGCACTTATTTTTTGTTGATATTGAATAAGTGCACATATGATGTGGTCTTTATGATACTGTTAAACGAGTGTATGAATAATATGATACAATCATTTTACGGAAGAGCATATCACTTCATTTGTATGCCCATCTAAGAGAATAAAAGAACAAATTTGGCTTGATTTGGGCAATCCACCAAGATCGGCTTTGATTTGGTAAAAGGGCACCCAGATTTATATTGCACGGTGAAACTTCAACCTTTAAACAAACAAATCTTGAATTGAAGTAATGGCTCTTGCTTGGAATGAACAAACCTGATCAATGTTAGCCCCATTCCAGAGAAAAACAAACAAACCTCACAACACCAATACGCACTGAAAAAAGCAATTTCTCCAATACAAAAAATGTACCATTGGTTACAACTTTGGTGAATCCATAATCATAAACTGGACTTTAAAATTAATGCTGTCTCTGCTCAAGTGACTAACAGTGGGAAAAAGCACTTATTTATAAAATATGGTCTTTCTTGCTTCTAATATAAGTAGTCAGTTTATGTAAACCTTAAATCTTCTCTTCTTCTTCTTCTTCTTCTTCTTCTTCTTTTCCTGAGGGTGGGGGGTTGCATAAGAACTTGCAATGTGGCAATAGGTTACTTTTTTTTTTTTTTCTCCTTCTTTAAAGTGCTAATATTAATTTCTAGCTAGAATAATCTTCCTATTTTACTTATTTTGTCAATGTGGATGCTCGAATTCTGTATATTCATGCAACCTTGTTCTCTAGTTGGCATGAGTTTTGCATAAATTCTATGAGCATGCTTTACCATCCTGGTTTTGTCTCTATAGCTTTAGTTGTAGATAAAACAAAAGAAGGGTTGGAAAATAATAAAGTTCAACCAACCTAAATTTTAGTATTAGAGTAAAACATCAAAAGAGGAAAAACATATGCAGACGTGTGATGAAAGTCAAATGAGGAAAAAGAAAAGAGAGAAATACAGAGAGAATTTGAGGGAGAAATAATGCTATATTACACAATAATCAATATTAGCAAGTCTTGATTCCAACCGAAATTAAAGCTCTTATCTGTAGTTGCCGAAACCTAAACTAAATAGACAATGGAAATCTACCCTAGGAAACAAATCCCAATTAAAATAGGAAAAGAAAATTTCTTAATATTTTCAACCTTTTCTCTTTGAAACTGAGAGATCCTGCGACTTGTTATTTGTTTTATGTTTATATTGATCATCAATCCAATACCCTTAATACTACAAT
This sequence comes from Pistacia integerrima, assembly GCA_026225825.1. Classification (NCBI taxonomy): domain Eukaryota; kingdom Viridiplantae; phylum Streptophyta; class Magnoliopsida; order Sapindales; family Anacardiaceae; genus Pistacia; species Pistacia integerrima. The sequence goes on from CM047749.1 coordinate 47,262,613, forward strand.
TTAACATATTTCATTAGAGTCATATCAAGAAATTTTCTTGTTGGGTTTCTTAAAATGACTTAGTAACTACAGTAATGCGTACTGATGTCTCTTTATCTCCTCAGACTCCTACACACATGTTTGGTAACAAACTTTTGCCTCAGTGGAGAGTTATTTGCTTTACTTGAAAGGCAACGTATGAAGTTATTTAAAGAGGAATCTGCAGTACTTTCATCTCCGTTACCTCCGGGGAAGGTATCTGATTATTTCTTGTTGAATGACCTGAAACTTTGCTAATGATATACTTTCAATGCAACTTAAAGCAAGTTAGTGAAGTATGTTGCTTTCAGATGACTGATCTAGAGAAAATTCAATTACTTTACATTTATTCTTGCTAGAGTTTGACACTGGCTGTTTAATATTGTTTTCCTTTTTCTTTTCTTTTATTTTTGTTGAACGTTGATGCATGGCTAGAAATGCAGCAGTTTAGTTAAAGTTTTTGAATGTGTGTTGGCGGCAAAACCTAAACTGAAGTCTGCCAGGGGTGTATTTGATATGCTGCATGAGCTCTGTAAAAGTGTGATATGCATTCTAGATTGTAAGGGATGTTCTGATGCAGTAGTTGTTAGTTGATATAAGTGTGTGGCTTTAGATTAATTTAAGTTATTATATGTTTGCAAATTAGGTATAAGTCAGTGTAAAACTTTGCTTTATCAGCTGTAATGAAAACATATTTTGTAATGCAGAAAAACGCATCTCTCTTTATTCAATTCAGCTCTTTTTCTTTTCTTTGTTAAACTCCAGTGCATAAACATCAACATGGTATCAGAGCTACATTGATTCCAGCCAAAAAAACTAAACATTTCTTCTCCAAAACAACTCATCCAAAGCTCTTCGTGAAACTGTATTGCATCAGACCTGGTTTTTCTTGAACAAATGACTACTCCAACAGCTTCCCTTCTACCTCTTGTGTTCAACGGTGAACACTAACATATTTAGTCAGCCAAAATGAAGGCTTACCTGAGGGGCCAAGGATTCTGGCAGTATGAGAGGAAGAGAGACAGCCCCCTCAACTGGGACCAAATCCCACTCTTAACCAAATTCAAATGCATGAAGAGGAAGCATCAAAGGCTCCAAGAGCCTTGTCCCACATCCACTCAACTGTCACAGACCTTGTTTTCACAAGGATTATGGCATGTGAAACAGCCAAAGAATCACAAGTTGATGGAAGAGTTCATGGGAAGTAACACTACAAGAAACATGCAGGTTCTGAATTTGAGAAGGGAGTTTGAATCTTTAAGAATGCAGGAGGCTGAGAAAGTGAAAGAATATGTTGATAGGCTGATGAACATTGTCAACAAAATCAGATTACTCGGAGTGGAGATGTTAGAAAGCATAATAGTGGAGAAGGTAATGGTGAGCTTGCCGGAAAGGTTTGAAGCCAAAATCTCATCCTTGGAGGACTCAAAGGACCTAACTCAGATCACATTGATTGAGCTGGTCCATGCTTTGCAGGCACAAGAGCAGAGAAGGCTCCTAAGGCTAGAGGATGTAAATGAAGGGGCAATGTTAGCAACCTATAAGGGCAAGACTGGACAAGGGAACTGTAGGAAGTTTGCTGGGGAAAAAAGAGGAAAAGAAAGGGCTAATAACCAGTGGAATAAAACTCGTGGGATAAAGAGTTTTCTGGCCTGTTCTCATTGCAAAAGAAAAGGACATGCAGAGCACAAATGTTGGTTCAGAACTGGTATACAGTGTCGGGCTTGCAAATAGTTTGGCCTAAAAGAGTGTGCAAAAACAAGGGAGAGCAGTCCCAACAACAAGCTCAAACAGCTGATGAACAACAAGGTCGAGAGACATGTTGTGGCCTCTTCAAATCGGGTCCAAACCAGTGATGATACATGGCTAATTGACAGTGGCTGTACACATCACATGACACCAGACTTGAGCTGCTTTGTGAATATAGATAACTCTCATCAGCCAAAGATTAAAGTTGGGAATGGAGAGTGTGTGGAAGCAAGAGGCAAGGGAGATGTTGCAATTCAAACTCCAAAAGGTACAAAGCTAATCTCAAATGTACTTTATGCACCTAATATAAGTCAAAGTCTTTTGAGTGTGGGACAAATGTTGGAAAGGAATTATGCACTACGTTTTCAAAAACAATCCTGCATTATTCAAGACAGTAAGGGTAATGAGATTTTGAGAGTGAAAATGGTAGGGAAAAGCTTTCCAATAATGTGGAAAGTTACACCACACACAGCATGCAATGTTAAAGAAGATGAAACTGAAATGTGGCACAAGAGATTAGGCCATGTACACTATAGAAATTTGAGTGAAATGTAGTCTAAAAATCTAATCCAGAATCTGCCTATTGTTAAACAGCCGAGAGGTGTGTGCAAAGTGTGTCAACTAGGTAAGATGAGTAGGAAACCATTCCCAGTTAACCAAGCTTGGAGAGCCTCTAAAAAACTCCAGCTTGTTCACTCGGATGTATGTGGCCCCATGCAAACCTTATCACTCAATGGGAGCAAGTACTTTGTATTGTTCATAGATGATTGGTCTAGGATGGGGTGGATTTACTTCCTAAGATAGAAAAATGAGGTGGCTGGAACATTCCGAAAATTCAAACTAGAAGTAGAAAATTTGACAGAAAAATCCATCAAAACCTTGAGAAGTGATAATGGCACTAAATACACTTTCAAGAGTTTGAAAAAATCTGCACTGAAGCTGGAATAAGACATGAATTCAGTAGTCCATACACTCCACAACAAAATGGAGTTTGTGAGAGGAGAAACGGGACAGTCATGGAAATGGCAAGATGCTTAATGGCTGAGAAAAATCTTCCCAAACCATTTTGGGCAGAAGAAACACAAGTGTCTACCTACTCAACAGAATTCCCACCAAAGCCTTGAAAAATTAAACACCTTTTGAAGCTTGGGACTGAGTCGAATAAGAAGGGATGAATCAAGATTTTTGGAAGCCTTTGCTATGTCCTAGTGCCATCTCGCAAAGAGGACTAAGTGGAGGATAAGGTATATGGAATATTTATTGGCTACAGTAGCCAATCCAAGGCCTACAGGATTTATATTCCTGACTCTAGAAAAGTGGTGGCGTCCCGAGATGTTAAGGTTGATGAGAAAGGAGTCTGGAACTGGGAAAATGGTAGAGCTGATGTAGATACACAACCTCAATTGAGTGAGGTTCAACCTGATCAAATTGAAAAAGATTCAGGGGAGGAATCAGAAAAAGAAGTTGCTGTTAGGGGAACCAAAACTCTAGCTGATATGTATGACAGGTGCAACTTAGCACAAATGGAACCTACAAGTTATTTAGAGGCTACACAATCAGAATCCTGGAGGAGTGCCATGAAGGAGGAGCTTGCCATGATTGAGAAAAACCAAACCTCCCGAAGTCAGGGTGACGCACGTAAAATGTAAAGGTTATTCGTGTAAAATGGATTTTCGTAAGAAAGTTGAATCCTGGATGGGTCAATTCTAAGCATAAGGCAGCTTGTAGTTAAAGGGATTTGCTCAGCAGTATGGAATGGATTTCCTGGAGACATTTGCTCCTGTTGCACAGCATGACACCATTAGACTGCTATTTGTAGTGGCTGCTCAATTCTCCTAGAAAGTGTACCAAATGGATGTAAAATCTGCCTTAGTGAATGGTTGGTTGAATGAGGAAATCTACATTGAACAACCTAAAGGGTATGTGATCCAAGGACAAGAGGGAAAGGTGTATTTGCTGAGGAAAGCCTTGTATGGCCTAAAACAGGCTCCAAGGGCCCGATACAGCAGGATCAATGGCCACTTGTTGAACTTGGATTTTATTAGGAGTCCAAATGAACACACTCTATACATTAGAGAAGCTGAAGATGACTTGATGATCATTTCATTGTATGTGGATGATCTTTTAGTAATTGGAAGCAATCAAACTCAAGTGGATGAATTCAAGAAATCCATGCAAAGTGAGTTTGAAATGACTGACTTGGGTGGAATGTCTTACTTTCTTGGAATGGAGATTGATCAACAAGTGAATGGGATCTTTGTGAATAAAAAAAGGTATGCAAATGAAGTTTTGAAAAAGTTCTGCATGGAAAATTGCAAACCAATAAATCTGCCTTTGGTTCCAAACTTAAAGCTATTAAAGGATGATGATAGTGAGAAGGTTGATGAAGGATTGTACAGGAGTTTAATAGGGTGTCTGTTGTATTTGATAGCAACTAGGCCAGATTTGATGTATGCAACCAGTTTGCTGTCCAGGTTTATGAGTAAACCAACTGAAACACACTTCAAAACAGCAAAAAGGGTGTTGAGGTATGTAAAAGGAAGCACTGATTATGAGGTGTGGTTCAAGAGATCAGAAGATTTCAGTTTAGTTGGTTATTCGGATAACGATTGGGCTGGTTCGATAGATGATATAAGGAGCACTTCAGGATTTGCATTTTTCCTGAATCATGGTGCTATCTGCTGGCTTTCCAGAAAGCAGGAAACCGTGGCTCAATCCACGAAGCAAAGTATATATCCGCAGCTGTGAATCAAGCCATTTGGTTGAGAAAAGTCCTTGATGATTTGAAGCTGAAACAGAGCAAAGCTACTGCCATCATGTGTGACAATCAATTTGCAGTAGCTATGGCCAAGAATCCTGTGCAATATGGATGTACAAAGCACATAAAAATAAAGTTCCATGCAGTGAGAGAGGCTGAGCAAAATCGTGAAGTGAAACTGGTGCATTGTAGGAGTGAATCGCAAGTGGCTGACATTATGACCAAAGCTGTCTCCAAAGCCAAGTTTGAAGAATTCAGATTCAAACTTGGTGTTTCCAGCCAACCATCAAGGAGGAGTGTTGAACGTTGATGCTTGGCTGGAAATACAAGCAGTTTAGTTAAAGTTTTTGAATGTGTGTTGGCGGCAAAACCCGAATCAAGTCCTCAGGGGTGTATTTGATATGCCCCGCATGTTTAGCTCATTTTGTAAAAGTGTGATATGCATTCCAGATTGTAAGGGATGTTCTGATGCAAGAGTTGTTAGTTGATATAAGTGTGTGGCTTTAGATTAATTTAAGTTATTATATGTCCCGCAAAGTAGGTAAAAGTCTGTAAAGCTTTGCTTTATCACCGTAATGAAAAACATATTTTGTAATGCGTAAAAACGCAACTCTCTTTATTCAATTCAGCTCTTTTTCTTTTCTTTGTTAAACTCCAATGCATAAACATCAACAATTTTTCTTTATGTCTGAGCTTATTGTCCAGATATCATGCCCTTCTTATGTTGTACGATCTTAATAAATATCTAACAATTAGTACTTCTCCGTGTTTTATGTTCAGAGGTTGTCATTGGCTTGGAATATCTTCATTTTTTAGGTATTTTTGAGTCACGAGAACCGTATCTCGGTTTTTGTTCGGGATAAATTCATTGTGTTATGTTTCCCTGTATCATAACTTGGAAAAATATCAAGTTATTTATGTGAGTTCATTACCGAACAAGTAATCATCTTTGTTTGAAGTATTAGGAAAATGTCGAGTCCATATTTTCATTGGATTTGAACAAAAAATATTTTGCATCATTGTAAAAAGGAAGTGAGAGAGATGTTCTCCAATGGCTTTTAGAAGAAAAATCAGGCATGAGAAGTTTTGTTGTAAAGTTGAGTAGGAGATATCAGCTAATGATGGAAGTGAGAGACATGTTCTCCAATGGCTTTAAGATAAAGAAAATTAGTTGGCTACAATCCAATAATTTTTTATAACTAATTCATGTCATTAATCTTGTGCTTTTTTATATTTTTGTTGGTGATGACCTCAGAATAATTTATCGAGACTTGAAGCCTGAAAATATTTTACTCCACAAAGATGGGCATATAGTATTAAGTGACTTTGATTTATCATTCATGACGTCCTGCAAACCCCGAGTATGTTTCCACATTCCTATAATTGTTTGTATTTTCATTAGGATATGCACTTTGTCCTGTTTCCTCAGTTATGTTCCCCGAGCATGGATAATATGAGTTAGCTCAATTTATCAACCGCTTGTTGGAGAGTGTTCATTGCTTCTTTTCTTGTCACCGTACGCATGAAAAAGATGATTTCCCTTTCAGGAAGGCTGTTCGATGGCAAGACGGACACTTCCTTTTAGTTATACCAATATAAATTGCATGATTTGTAGGATACTACCTATATTATAGCTTTTGAGGTTTCTTATAGGTGTACAAAGTCTATGAAATAAATCCTGCCCATGCCAGGGTTGGAAGGTTTATGTTTGCTGGATTAAAGTGTGTAAAAAAATAACTATCTTATGTAGTCATTCTTTCTCTGCCGTTGCAAGGTTATGAAAAGGATTCCTTGTAATCTCTTGTCACCACAAAATGTGCTTTTGTCATGTCTACACACAGAATTTGCAAACAATTACATCTTTCCGGAATTTCCTATCTACTTTGAGACTTATCAAATGCTTAGAATGGGAACTAAGACTACCTTTACAGACTATAAATTTTATTACTTCTACAGATTATTAAGCATCCACCACCTAATAATAGGAGAAGATCCAGAGTCACCACCGCCAACATTTTTGGCAGAACTAGTTACAGTGTCAAATTCATTTGTGGGAATTGAAGAGTACATTGCTCCTATAAGAGATTCAATTTTTCCCAGAGCTTATGCATTTGTTAGCTTGTTAATGTCCATTTGCTGTTAGACCGATCGTCACAGTCTAAAAATTAAACCTAAGTACCGTAGTTAGCGGTAAGTAGGATCGAATCCACAGGGAGCAAGACTAACAACCTAATGTATTTTAAGTAGCGGAAATGAAATTGGCAATGGATTAATGAAACTAAAAAGACAAAATGCAAATAATGAAATAGTGAAATTTAAACAAATAAAGACTTTATAATAAAAATGTTGCCGTTACGGTTTTGGTTCGACACGAGACCGACTCACACAATTCTCCTCCACCCTCTACGATCCCCTAAACCTACAAGGCGAGGTAAATCAATGAAATGGCTTCCCGACACTCTAGGTATAATCTATCCTGTCTCACCCGATCACTCAAGTTCGATTGGTTAAAGACTATCATTGAACGTCGATAAACGCTACAAGGCAATACCACTAGTTGGTACGCGATTAACAAATACAATTTGTCAACATGTAATATCCAATCAACCAACTTCACAATAAACACAACAATAGTAGAAATTAAATTAAATCCGAACACAACTCAATTACAATCGATGCGAAGTAATGAAAAGCAATATTCATCATTTAATTATTCCAAACCAACGTTTATCATTCAGCAAGTTCTATGAAAACATTAAATCATAATGGACACAACATTCATCACAAATTATGCTCAAATCATATTAAAGTATCGAAATCAATCATGAAACGAAAACAAATATAATCTGAAGCACAATGCTACCAAATGTCCTATAATCGGGCTCATCCAACTAGTCGAGAGCTGATGAGGAGAGTCGTGGAGTCAATCCCGATCTCGCCATGCCGTAACAGATAACCGGGAGCTTAGCCGCCATGGTGGTGATGACGGAGGCCGAAACGGTGGAAACAGAGCTAACCATGGCGGAGAGGAGGTAACCGACAGCGATATGATGCGAAGAAGGGGCGAAAACGACCAACGGACGGCCCGGAATACGAACAGCCGCGGGCTCTGGAAAACGGTGGCGAAAATGGGATCCGAAGGTATCGATGGAAAGCCTTGGTGATGGGGAGTTCAGATCAAGTCCTAGAGAGGTGAGAAGTCGTCGGAAATTAGCAAGATCTGGCCTGGAAGATGAAGAGGCGTGGAAACCCTCGGATTCCGCGGTTTCGGCGATCAAGCTTGGAAATGCTAGATCCGACTATGGGGAATGAAGATCTACCCTTGGGAGCTGGAAGCCATCGAAAAATTGCCAAAATCGGCCGAAGAAGGGCAACGCGGTGGAAGACGGAAGGCCGTCGCGGCGTGGTGGTTCTCGGTGGTGGTTTCTTAAGTGGTTTTGACAGGATGATGATGATCTATGGTAGAGGAAGCCGAAGAGTCGTTGGAGGTGGAAGATGAAGGGTCACCGGAAAACTTTATGGATGGCAGCCTCCTGTTCACGCGATCTGAAATTTTGTTTTATAGAACAATGTGTAAAATTTTGTTTAGTCCCTGCATAATTGAAAAGTGACAAAATCAGCCCTTTAAAACATGACATTTTACCCCCTAAACAGCATAAATGAGACAAAATCACCCTTAATCCATAAACCACAACCCAATATCAACCCATATATTTTCCAAAATCATTCCAAACACGTTAAATTCATAAGAAAAATATTAGGAAGCGATTTTCGTGAATAAATTCATAAATTCTTTAATTGTCTCAATATACTTCAATTTAATCACAAATGGGGTATTTTTATCACCAAAATAGAGTCACTTTCATGACTCTAACATTTGCTTCATCTGAAATGGAAGGTTTAGATAATATTTGCTGCATGAAAACTTTTTGTCTAATTTGGTTTTTGAAAATCTAGCTAATAGATATTAACAGCTTCTTTTCCCTGCTCTTGTTTGTTTCTAATCAGATTATCATGTATTTAATATTTGTTATTCGATTTCAGGAAATTATTACAGATGTTGGCCACAGTAGTGCTATTGATTGGTGGGCTCTTGGTAAGCACCCGCTGAAGCTGAATATATGATACCATGATCGTGTTGTGTTTCCTCTTCTTGTTATTTCTTTTAAATGATATGCTTCAAAAATACTAGTTTTAGATTCATCTTACCTTCTAGATGTGGGAATTTACATATTACTAGCTTATATTGTGCTTTGAATTCATTTTATGTCTAGTATTCAGGTATTTTTTTGTATGAGATGCTCTACGGCCGCACATCTTTCAGAGGTAAAAATAGACTGAAGATATTTGCCAACATTTTGCACAAAGACCTCACTTTCCCAAGTAGCATTCCAGTAAAAATCTATCGCCTTTTAAGTCAGTTAAAATTATTCTCTGGTTATTCTGGTGAGTCAGTGGATATTGTATACATGCTCAGGATCTTGAGGTTTGGTCAAAATATGGATAATCTCTTGAACTTAAATTGATGAATAGTTAACAATGGAGAACATTTAACAAGTGAGTATTAACCGAAAACTTCTTTTGGAAAGGTAGCGGATACCTTCCTGAGAACATCATGGCTACAAAGTATATTGGGTCTAAATTTTCACTACCTTTGATGAAAACCATAATCGAAGATGTCAACATGAATTTAGAAGTGATTGATGATGATGAACGGGGCTTCTCTTCATTGAACTTGCAAAATAAGTATTCCATTCGGGCAGAACATTTCAGTTTCATGAGATGAGCAGGCAAATTTAATGGCAAGGATGTTACAGCAGGCAATTGATGTTAATTTGCTTGATGTTTCATTCCAGGTAAGTCTTGCAGTAGGTAGCTGCTAATTTGTTGTTAAACAGAGATCCTGCAGATCGTTTAGGATCAAATAGTGGTGCCAATGAAATTAAACAACATCCTTTCTTCCACGGAATCAATTGGCCTTTGATTCGCACCATGGTAGGAGAGGACTACTTGCATTTTACCATATTGAATTCTTAAACAGCAAATGATTTAATATCGAATGTTTCTCTATGCATATGCAGAGCCCGCCTTCACTAGATGCACCCTTTGAGTTAATTGAAAAAGATCTGAAAGCCAAAGATGTCAAGTGGGAAGATGATGGAGTGCTTGTTAATCCTGTAGATTTGGACCTTTTCTAAAGGTTTGGATTAACAACCATTTCTAATGTTAAACATAAGACTTCAGATTGACTATGCTCTGCACTCCCTTTATTGCTGATTCATGTTTTCTCTTATCATATGACCAGAAATGGGATACAGACCATGAAGGTGAGATGGAGGAGGTTTCGACATTGCGTCATCCTAAACCTAAAGTAAAGCATGTAGGTTGTTTTTACTTGATTTCTGTGGAGAATTAAGACTTTGCCCTGTTTTTAACCATGTAATATAGCTCAACACTTCCCATCTCTCCTATTCTTTTTGAGACTCTGGTATGGCATAGTTGTACTGTTGTGGATATCTAGCTTTTGTTTCATTTTCCATTCCTCAAATTGAAAGGGTGTGATAACTTACAAATTCTCACCCTCTGCATTGCCATTAACTTACAACACCATTGTCGCCAAAATCGCTTAATCAAAGTGGTATCTTTTGGTAATTCAAAGTATATAAAAGACAATCATTCAAAAAGAACCTATAATATATATCCAAAATATAGCAAAATATACTGTTGCTTTGCAAATTACAGCAAGAAATACAGGCAAATGTTCCGGGTCATATAAAGTGTCTTTCAAAGAAAAGGCTTGGATCACCGTATAGATGCATCGACCAAATTTATCACTGTTATACGCAATCGCGAGCAACCAAGTATACAATTCTTGCGAGATCCTTACCTGCAATTCAGCTCTTGACACGGAAATTTGAGATGAAATTGAATATAGATAGCACTTCAAAGTAGACCAAAACATGCACAACCACAATTATGTTACCCTACTTGGTGGCCTGGCAATTATATTACTTATTGAATCGGCCGGCTTCTTTTGCGCCTCCACCAATGAGTCCTACAACATAAAAAAAGACGATACACTAAAAAATTAAAAAAATATATGAAAAATCGATAACCAAAACCCACTGTGACCAAGAAAAAGAAATTATACCGAGCTATTGACGTGCAATCAAGTTTTCTTGCTTGACTCTTGAAGTTCACCGCAATCAAGAGTTCATCCAAAATATAATGGGCCTATAACATAAACGATCACAAGAATTAGCAAAGACACGGATTTTGGCATCCATGCAATATAAACCGATATACGCTAGATAAGCAAGAGGGCATTAAATTAATAAGGTATTTTGGGCAAGAATTTATTGCATCAATCACCATTTATGATATATATATATATATATATAAAAAAAAAAAAAAAAAAAAAAGAACCTTTCAAAAAGGAAAATCCCAATTGCAAAGATACCTTGTGAAAGTTGAGGATCAAGTCCATCCATAAACCTCCGCAAGCAAAAATTAGATTACCACAAACGCCGCTTTCTATACCAATCAAATGGAATTATACACTTTAATTCACTAAGTGATCTTATACAAAGTAAAGTCAACTTCACTCACACTTCCAAAGTATCTCTCAAGAATCTCAACATAATGATGAATTATTTCAAGGACCTCTAATTCATTGTCATCCCGATCAATGCACATGCAGAAGTATAGACTAGCATATCCGCAAAACATATTCATTGGAACCAACCTCGCCTCATCATCTCTATGATGGTGAAATGTATTCATTAAGTCACAAATACCGTCCATGTTTGCATATACCTTTTATAAACAACTTTGTATCCCTCCATTCCACGAAATTACGTAGCTTGGGTCCTCGTGAAAGAATGACTCCACCGAGCTCAAGAATAACCTTCTCGCACAAAGCAACAACAAACAAATCATCAATGTAACCACAATCACATAATAAGTTGAGAAAATGATACCATAACGATCATTTATCCAACACAAGGCGTCCTTTGAAAATAAAATTAATAATTAAGATCTAAAGAGAGAATATCGAGCGACATGGATTTAAAACCATACCTTAGTTCGCTTCCTTTTGTGAATAAGAAGAATACCATTTAGTCAACTGGACTTTTCCTTGTCGGCTAATAAGAAGCACAAATTGAATCAAACATATTGAATATAAAAATTATAGAGCATCAAGAAAGTAAAACCATTAATCTTCATTTGGCATTGGCAACATAAAATGAACAAGATTTAATAAATCAGAGTTGTCAGACATAGCACAACCTAAATGATTGTGGCATATCCAATCAATAACTTGTAAATGAATACACATCATTTCAATCATTATTTTGAAAGCTATTATTGACAATGGTTCAGGCCCTCAACTAAGCTCAACAGACTTAATCTCAACATCCAAGGTTGCTCTTCAACACATGTCAACTTTATAACACACTATCAAATTCTTAGCAATCAAAATATGTTCCTTCTGATAGAGTAGATGCCCTAAAGCCAATCAATTATTGTAGAATTGACTCTTTGTAATAATGTTCATTAATCAATAAAAGGCATTTTATTATATATCGCGTAAATCATTATGATTGCAATATGTATTGATATATGTCCTTAGAATGGTAGAGCCGTGATGAGGGTATCAAGTGTTTCAAATCTTGATAGTGAGAACCCTATGAGCACATATGGTGGCCATTCTAGAAACGTCCGTAGCCCCAAAGATTATTCTAAACTAAGGGCAATGTATAATACGGTAAGGCTATCATAGTGTTGAACGACCCTGTCGAAAGGCGTAAGGATCGATCTCACTTGTCAAGGTTGTTTGGTGACAACCGGTGCAACACATGGGTGTTTGTTGTAGGCGATTACACCAGCCAAGTTCATCCGGATCGACCCACTAGAGGATTCCATATGGATGGTAACCCCAGTGTCTATGGAACAAATCCTCTAACGAATGGTGGTGCATTTGATCCTTAGACTTGAGATCACCGGAGCGCCTTGTACACCGATTGGTGTAGTTTGACACTAGCCTAACGCAGAACTTTTCTGAGTCAATACGGTGGTGATTGGATTGCATCAAGGAGTGTATCAAGACTATGGTGGATTGACAGAGGATTCATCACTCCCGGGTATGGGAGAAAGTTATCTCACGGCGTAATTCAGTATATGATAATGACACTAAAACTGTGGCCACAGTGGGATTGAGTTGTTGCTTTATCCAGTTTATAATACGGGTCATTGGTCCAGAAACTAAATAAATAATATCAAGAGTAACCGAAGGTTAACACTATTTCTATGCCTTCGTCTCGTCGAGATAACGTATGATGAAAGGATCGAATTGTACGGTAACCATATCGTTGACAGGTAGCTACTTTGCTAAATCCGAATCTATCGGGTGGCCATGATGCCTTGCTAGGGGCCAATCTTGGTCTATGTATTAGTGAGACGATTAATTGGTTTTAATCGCGATACTATACACTGCCGATATGATGAGGAGCCTATGGGTCACACACATAGAAGACAATTTAAGATGCAAGAAGAAAGAAGGGCGTCGTCCTTTTTAAGGCGAAAGGGTATTTTGGTAATTTCACGGTGGTAATTAAATTTCTGAGGTCGTAGCCTTTATTTAATTTGTTAGAAAAAAATTAAATAAGTTGAAATTACGTTTAAATGTTAAGCACAATTAAATTTAAAGAAAGTGCGTCGCTCTAGCTAGGTATTTGGTAATTTCATGTTTGGTAATTAAATTTGCTGAGGTGTTAGCCTTTATTTAATTTGTTAGAAAAATTAAATAAGTGAAATTACGTTTAAATGTGTGTTCGCACATATTTAAATATATTATCATTATTGTTAAATGTTAATACATATTTAAATATATATTAATCGATTTTAATTGAGATAATGATGGAAAATGAAATAAATCAAATTGGGAGTGTTTGGCAACATGGGGCGTTTGGGTTGGAGCCCAAGCCTATTCCATATGGGATTAGGGCAACTTAATTAACTATAAAAGAAAAATGTGTTAATTAAATGATAGAGGATTTTCTTTGAAAAAAACACAGCAGCCCCTCTTTGATAATACACTCCCACCGGCAGTAACATTTGTGTGCCTAAAATCAAATCAATTGATTTTGTTTTCTTTTTAATCTTGAACCCAAAAAGGATCTAGCAAATCCCTCTTTGGTTCTTTTGAGATTGTCTTCGTGTGGACTACACAGGTTCGATCCTACACTTGGATCGGTAGCAAAACATTCGTCGACAAATTTGGAGGAGCCTCCAACGTGCGTTTGTTTCTTTAAACTCATGTTGAATATTTATGCAGATTTTATTTAATATAAATTGTAAAATTATACCCTTGATCTTGGCTCATGTAAACGATCCCTGAGTTATATTATTTTTGTTTCCGTTGCGTACGCGGGACCGTTTACTAACACCTTCAATCCATGATTTATTTTACTCAACATCCATTGCCATTTCCAGAAAATTTTGATATGGTTTTTGTTTGTAATCAACTTAAGCCAAGCTGTGAGAAAATGACATAAAACATGGGTTGTAATACCCAAGATATCAAAGGTATGTTCCTAACTCAAAATAGTCCTTTAGATGTTAATTTTATGTTAAAAAGCATAAAATCTAACTAAGGGCAAAATAGTCAATTCATTTGGAATGGTATGAATCAATTATCCATAAAGAGGCTTAGGGGCAAAATGGTTATTTTGCCTATGGATAAGCATTAAAAAAGTCAAGGATGAGTAGGCTTCATTGCATTTAATGGCATTAATTAAGTAATAATTATGTCTAGTGTGAAATGACCAAAATGCCCTTATATGAAGAATTAAGGACTTATGAGTTATACAATTAAAATAATTGGGCCAATTGCATAATTTTGAAAAATAAATGAAATATTTTCCTATAAATGAGATGAAATTCGTTCAAGTCAAAGGAGAGAGCCTTTCTTCAACATTTCTTCAATTTTCTCTCAAATCTTCCATGAAACAAGCTTTCTTTCTCTAGGTTTTCAAGGAGTTTTGCATAATTTTTCAAGGAGAACAAGATAGGAGCCTTGGATCTTCAATTTGAAGGGTTTAAGGTAAGGATTAAAAACTTTAGTTTTGATGTAATTTGAAGATTTGAGGTAGATGTTGAGGTATAATGTTATATATGTAGGATTAAGGTGTAAAAGAAGTCAAAGGCAAAGGATTTGTTAGAGGAAGTCTTTAAAAAGGTAAGGAAGAACCTCCCATGACTTTAGGGTTTATGCTAGGGTTTGTAGATTTTTATGAAACCTTAAATTAAGGCTTTAAGGCATAGAATTAGTTGATGGCAAGTGTAGTTGAACTCATTTATTCTACTTGTTGCCTTGAATTCATTATACATGAAGTTATTGCTCTTTATGTTTTATGAGTTGTTATGTTTGATTGAAGAAAATGAAGGGTGGATACTGATTGTGGCAAAAATTGTAGTATTGGAGGCCACATAGTGTTGAATGGTAGCTATTAGAAGTGTTGATGTGTTGTTTGCATTAGCTCACAATGTTATAGCAATAATGGATGATTATGGAAATGAGATTTTACACTTCCTTTAAGATGTTAAAGACTATTAAGGGGAGGTTTATTTGATCCACAAGTAACCTATTGGTTAATGTCAATAGGAATTGATGTGGCATAGTTAATATGAAAATTCGGATTTAATGGGCTTAGGGGTTTTGGTAACCCTGCTTCTGTATTTCGGCCATAACTTGAGTTATAAAAATCGAATTGATATGATTCTTGAAGCATTAGAAAGCTAAGACACAGACCTATAACTTTTATGTTTATGCCAAGAGCCAATTCGTTTGAGAACTGGATGGAAAATGGCCTGAAGCATAAACTGGTTATTAAAGTTTAAGATTTAACATAATCAATTCTTATGATTATGAATTGATTATTAATGTATTATTGTAATTATGCCATGTACTAATGTTTACCCATTAGTTATATGATCTTTGAAAGATATACATGGTCATGATGTTAATACATGATTAATGTTATGAAATGGCATGAAGATGCAATATAATACATGTTTTAAGATGATGTATGTGAGCAAGAGGTAATGTAAATGGATTGATAGTCCATAGATGAATTAAAAGTATTAAGCTCACCAAAATATGTATTTACATGCCATAAGATGTTAGAGATGCAAATAGACATGATAGAGATGCATATAGACACGATGGAAAACGCGTAAGCATATCCTCGTATACTGGTTGAGGAAAGATGAATATATGCTTTAGATGCTAAATAACGCGTAAGCACGCCTCCCGATGATATGAGCTCTAGATGAAATTTGAGGCTAGATGATATGAAGTGCTTAAGATGCTAAGAAAGGTCCGATCGGCTAGACGTTAAATGTTTCATATGCCTTTAGTTGCATTACATGAGTTATGATGTTATTTACATCATGAGATGATTTATACTCATGTTAGATGATTTTAGATGTTATGTCATGATATGTGATGTGTGTGTGCTATGTTTACATACTCATTTGTATGTGTACACATTGATGTTTATATAGCCATGGGATAAAATGATGAAAAGCATATGGATTAGTAATAAAAAAGGAAGTATCCCTAGATGTAAAAGATAAGTGATGTGTTAAATATGTTTAAATAAAGATCAAATAGTACATTCAGAATGAAACAGATCATTCCTTACTGAGCGATTAGTGCTCACCCTTTCATTGTTGATTGCTTTGTAGGTAGACTAGAAGTGAGGGATGCTAGAGACAGCGGGACTACACGTGAGGGGAGATGATTTATTGTCATCTCAATGTTTTTATCTTGAGATAAATAATGTAAATGATAAATATCTGTGAAATACATTTGGAAGCTTCCACCCTATAAATATGTTTTGATTGTGTAATTTCTTAAAGTTTGTAAATTATAAGTTTAGATCCTGTGTGATATTTTATATGCATGTTTTGGATATTATTATTATTATCCTTATACAGATTTTTTCTAAATACAACTGGTTCTCCAGACATGTATCCTCGGGATTCTCATTGAGGGATATTCAAAGGATACCTGACTGGAGGGGGGTTTTACATGGGTCATTTTCCAAGATAAGCCAAATGCTTAGTATTGATAAGCTAGTTCGAGCTTAAATTTCACCATTCTGACATACAAAGACTCCATGCTAACTAGTTTTCTATCAAATGCTTCCATATCCCTCTAATACAATTATTCAAAATTTCGTCTTCCTAACTTTCTGTTTAAAAACAAGGTAGTTCAAGAATGAATAACCCACTTGCATGGACAGGTCTCAGAACTTCATAATAAATTGCGAAACCAATACAGCTTTGTCGGTTGAAGACCAACTCAAATTCATAAAACTGTTATTCTATGCCATACGCTTCAATGATCTCTAATTCAAGATCTTAGCTAGGTTGATACATATATAATTAACGAACTTGACAATACATATCACTGAAATTAGCAAACTTGCACGTTTAGAGAGCAACCAATCCATCATAATCCCAAACAGTTACTCAAACATTCATCTAATAATGCGATTATGAAGTCAGATCTAACGGTGACAATATATCATCTAAATATAAAAATCAGTTCGAGAACAATGCATCAGCAGAACCAAAACCCCCAAATCTAATGTAATATTTCAATAAATGAAGAACTCCAAAGAAGTTATTTAATAAAAATGAATAAACGCAGTAGATCTAAAGAAATGGAATTTGATGGATCAATCCTCCATTAAGCTAATGAAATCAACAAACAACAACAATACAAATTTCACATACCATGGTTTTCCGACTATATCGACAATACAAATTATTTACCACATTCAAATATGCTTGTTTCTGAGGTCCTTACTAATGTTTACAATAAGCTGACTTTACATCCTGCAAAATGTTCATATGTTCTTGCTTTTACAAATGATTTTTGATAGCTTATAAGTATTTTCATTATTATAGGTCTTTCAGCATTAATTAAATCTCTTATAACCATTTCTTCGATATTTATTTATCACAATTAGGGGTGAGTTCCAAGGTGCACCTGCACTTTTCCAGGGGAAGGCAAGGCAGAACACGCGACAGAGTTCCCAAAAAAGGAACCGAACCGAATCGCACAAGACAAAGGTTCTTTCAATTCAAGGAACCTGAACCTAAAATGCAGGTTCCGGTTCCTTTCCAGGGTACCCTGTAAAAAATCAATTACCCCCCTATTAGTTTAAAAAATAACAAAAACACCTTATAAGTTTACAAATACACCCCTAACAAATTTTCGTTATTCATTCATTTGTGTCCAATGTAACTCATAACCTGTAATCTCTAAGCAACGCTTGAATTCAACCAATTCATCACAATTCACATAAAATTCCCTCCAATCAAAACCAAAACACAAACAATTATTCATCACAATTCCACATAAAATAACTTTACCAAAATCATTTAAACAAACAACAATTCTTAATACTAATTACTAACATTGCCATTTGCCAGGGGTCTATTTGATAAGTTAATAAATTATTAATGTTTATAAATTTATTAATTTAATGTTATAATTGGTTAATTGGGTATTTATAATATACCAAATATAATTTAGTAAATTTAATATTAGAAACAAGTAATGTTATAATTAAATAAGTGATCATACTACAATGTAAATTGTAATGTTATAATTAATTAAGTGATCGTACTACAATGTAAATTGTAATGTTATAATTAATTAAGTAATATATTATTTAATTATAATGTAATATTATAATTAATTAAATTGTTAATCATTTAATTAAGTATTATAATATTGTTTATAATAAAATGTTATAATTAATTAAATAATCATACCATAAATTTATAATATAATGTTATAATTAATAAAATTATAATAATTCGATTAAATATTGTACAAATTAGTAAATTACTAATGTTTGTAATATAATGTCATAATCAATTAAGTAATTATTTAATTATGTAATGTTATATTAATTATATGATCATACTATAATAGTATAATGTAATGTTATAATGAATTAAGTAATCATACTACAAATCTATAATTTAATATTATAATTAATTAAATTTCAAATCATTTAATTAATATACTAATGTTTATAATGGAATGTTATAATTGATTAAGTAATCATATTACAAATATATAAAGTAATGTTATAATTAATTAAATTTTTAATCGTTTAATTAAGTAATGTAATAGTATAGTAAATTACTAATTTTTATAATGTAATGTTATAAATTCATAACTAATTAAGTAATTATGTAATCATTTAACTATATAATGCTATAATTAAGCAAGTAATCATAATATAATGTAATATAATAATATTATAATTTAATTGAGTAATTATTTAACTATAATGTAATGCTTAATTAATGTTTATAAGATAATGTTATAATTAATTAAATTTCTTATCATTCAATTAAGTATTGTGCTAATGTTTATATAGTAAATTAGTAATTACTAATGTTTAAAATATAATATCATAACTCATAATCAATTAAGTAATTATTTAATTATGTAATGTTATATTAATTATATGATCATACTATAATAGTATAATGTAATGTTATAATGAATTAAATAATCATACTATAAATCTATAATTTGATATTATAATTAATTAAATTTCAAATCATTTGATTAATATACTAATGTTTATAATAGAATGTTATAATTGATTAAGTAATTATATTATAGATATACTAAGGACCTGGATAATGAAGGTAATAACTTATAATTAATTAAATTTTTAACCCCCTTTCCCCCAATCAATTTAACCAACTTAATTTTTGGGGGAATCAAATTTTTAATCATTTAATTCAACTTTAATTAATAATGTAATAATAATAACTAATAATGTGTAATAATAATGGTATAGTAAATTAGTAAATTACTAATGTTTATAATGTAATGTTATAAATTCATAACTAATTATGTAATTATGTAATCATTTAACTATGTAATGCTATAATTAAGTATGTGATCATAATATATAATGTAATATAATAATATTATAATTTAATTGAGTAATTATTTAACTATAATGTAATGTTTAATTAATTTTTATAATGAAATGTTTAAAAGGTAATGTTATAATTAATTAAATTTCTTATCATTTAATTAAGTATTGTGCTAATGTTTATGTAGCAAATTAGTAATTACTAATGTTTAAAACATAATATCATAACTCATAATCAATTAAGTAATTATTTAATTATGTAATGTTATAATTAATTATATAATCATACTATAATGTAATGTTATAGTAAATTAACTATTAAATAATTATACTATAAATTTTTAATGTAATATTATAATTAATTAAATTTTTAATCATTTAATTAAGTTTGCACTAATGTTTATAATAAAGTCAATTAATTAAGTAGTAATCAATTAATGTAATGCTATAATTAATTATACTATAAATCAATTAAGTAATGTTATAAAATTATAATTAATTAAGTAATCATTTAACTATAATGTAATGTTATAATTGATTAAGTATGATATTTAACTAGTAATTAAATTTATTAATGTTTATCAATTTATCATATATAATTAATTAATTACTAATTTATTATAGATATACTTAGAACTTGATAATTGAAGTAAATAACTAAATATATTATTACTCAATCAAATATACTATTTTATTCAAAAATAATTCTTTTAATAACATTAAAAATGTAAAACACTTTTAATTGGATCATAATTCCAATTATTCACTTAATTGATCAAAACTTTAATATTAATGTATTATAATATATTAAAACTTTTAATATGGTGTAATTTATATGTAATAAGTATAATTGTATTCGTATATTTATTTAATTAGGTTATTCTAAAAATTTAACTTTTTTCTATTTTAAATTTTTTTATATGTAAAATAATAGAAACTCCCCAATTATTTACATTTCACAAATATTTCATTATAGTCCAGGTTCCAAAATAGGTTCTAAACAGGTTCCAATATAGGTTCCAAAACAGTTCCAAACATGTTCCAAAAACAAAGTTCCAAAACAAAGTTCTAAAAAGTTCCAAACAGGTACCCCTACAGTTCCAAACAGGTACCCTTTCCCACGGGGAGTTAACAGTTCCGGTAAAGGTTCCTCCAAGGGGAAGGGGGTAAGCCTGAAGGCCAAGGAACAGCTGATGCAGGTTCCAAAAATTGGAACCGAACCTACCCGCTGATCAGAGTTCGGGTAGGAATTCCAGGTTACCGGCCTCCATCCCAGTCTACCCCGGTTAAGGTTCTACCCATACCCGTGCTCACCCCTAATCACAATGATTTGATATATTACTGAAGGCCAAAACCAAGCTATTCTTTGAGCAATTTCATTGCATCTTAGCTCATGCAACTTGAAATTTATAATATTTTTTAGAGACCAGAAGACTTGTGGGCGATCTGCTCTTGGCATGTTTTCCCACGGCCACACAAAAAGCACAATCCTTCTTGGATAGCAATACAAAAGGTACCAATTTGTAGAGTTTGGCTCTCATCATATAAAAATTCTATGCTTAGAAAACTTTCATCTCCCATTGTATTAAATTTATATAATTTGATGCTATTTAAGATTTTAAATTTACAAATTTCTCTCCTCCTTTATCAATATCTCCAATTTTTTTTTTTTTCTTTTTTTTCTTTTGGGGGATAAACTATTTGAGCTTCATAGATCACTGGACGTGGAGAAAAAATTGGTCTACATCATTTTAAGCCAATAAAACCCTTGGGTTGTGGTGATACTAGCAGGTAATTTTTTCTCCTCACATGCTTAGTATCCCTAAGATTATCAAATTATGTTACTTGATTTACTTAACCCAACAAATGATACATTGTTGAAAATACGTACTCCTCAAAGTCTCAATATAAATTTTTTATATTCAATTAATAACTTCTAGTGTCATTGTTTTGTGAACTAAAATTTGAAAGTAGATCAGAAAGGTAGAAGGGGTTTAGGGGAGATCCAGACCCAAAAGAAGTTTCAATGAGCTTCCTTAACGGGGATTGAAATGGAGTCTTTATGGTGAAGAGGGAAGAAGAGATTAAAAAAAAAAATGGATTCTGTATGGTTTAAATAATTTGGTTTTCTCAAACTTAAATCCTGGACGGTGTGGATAAGGCGCTTATTTATGCCGAAAGTAGTAGGGTGAGTTTCTAGGTTCCTGTAATACTTTGTGCATGGAGATTTACTTGCATTTCAAAATCTTGTCTCTTATATCTGCCACTATATTACTAAGACCGTTGTTTGATTATTAAGTCAGGGTACATAAATTAGAGGTTTCTATTCTCTCGCTAAAATTCTATGGTATTTGTGTAAGCGTCCACCCGGGGTGGAAGCAGGAGATCAATCATATGCTATGAAAGCAATGGAAAAATCTATAATGATAAATCGTAACAAGGTCTGAATATATAGTATGATCAAACTCAACTTTTAAATAAAAGAACTTTAAAGAGAAATAATTGCTTCGTAGTGCCAATTTTGTACAAAGAGTAATATTTAATCTTTGTTCTGGTGTTAGGTTCATCGAGTATGCGCTGAAATGGAAATCATGTTGTTACTTGATCATCCTTTTCTTCCGACACTCTATGCTTCCTTTCGTATTCTTATGTTTCGTCTTATACCTCATTTTCATAGCACTATAAAACTTTGCTTACTCCAAATGAAAAAGAGGAAAAATTAAAAACTTTTGTGCACATTTTTGTTGTCATAGTTTTCTTGTTGATGTTTTAAATGCTTCTATACTAACTCAACTCAACTAAGCTCAATCTTGAAGTAAATAGGGAAGGAATGCTTACATTGAGCCATTATGCCTAAAAAGTAGGGACTGATGCAAGACCCGGGTCCGGCATAAAAAGTCGAGGTTAGGTAGACCCGACGAAGGTAAGGCAGCCACGTCATACAATGACATGGACAGCATGCTCCTATCAGGGCAATGGGTGCATGTTAGACCAGCCAGGAGCTATAGCGATTCCACGTGTCTAATCCCTGCACCAAATCGCATAAATCACTCTAGAAGGTGGGCAATGGGACATAAAAAAGGATTTGCACGGATAATCCCACCGACTCACAGATTTAGTAATCATAACCTTAATCCATCCCACTATAAATTGAGAGCTCCTCTCTCATTTAGGGGACTAGCTAATCTCTCTAAAGAAAAATAGCATTCTCTCTCATGTAATCATTTGTAAGTCGATTCGCTTGAATGCGACCGGACCATTATTAATTAATAAAATCGGTGACGTAGGATTCGGGCTTCTTTGAGCATCTGAACCACTTTAAACATTGTTCTCTGTTGCTTTTACTCTCATTCTCTCATCCACGCGTGTCCTCTGTGCCAGCTCAGCATTTCACACGTGCGTTTGGTTGGTGTCAAAATCACACATCAACAGGTTGGCACTAGAAGGAGGGCCTGATTTAGTATTCGTCCTTCATCAGGAGAATCTCCCTAACTCGGGTCCTACAACGGAACCAAATGGCCCGCTGAACAAGAACGCGAACCGGCGGGGTGTTGAGGAGATCCCCCAATCGCGAGAGGACACCTCTCCCCAAGGGTACCTTGATCACCCCTAAAATGTCACGGGGGATATCTCGTCAAGTTCACAACTTGACCCTGCCATCATGAGCTACCTAGAGAGGTTCAACAACACTCTCCAAATGGTCAAACAAAGGTTGGATCATTTGGACCAGGGCATGCCACCCAAATCAGCTGGGGTGGTACAATCGCCAAAAATACCCTGCGAAGTCGCGCAAAGCACCCGGGTTTAAAGGGCGATAGCCCCGTGCCACGACATTGCGGGTATTGCCAAAGAGAAGGAAGGGTAAGCAAGTGGTGACAAATGGGCCTAAGGGCTCCAAAGGGCAAGTAAACACCGACCACGTCCCAAGTAGAATACCTGTGGCGTTAAGACTCTGTGAAAGGTCTTAGCCCGAGATGTCCCACACCACGATGCATGAACACCCCTATAAAAGTGCTGGGTGGGGCGATTCTCATCACCGCCAGAGAAACAATCCTGATCATAGTCGTGTGGGAGGTTCCCACACTCTATAGGGTGGTTCGTACCACCATGGAGGTTGTGAAAATTCTCCGCACCATTCATCGCCATCACGGCTCCCAGCCGGCGTGTGTCGAGAAAGCGGAAAGCTGCCGAGGTGAAGAGGGAATCCGAGGCCTTCGACTTTCCTCAATCAATGCTGCAGGGTCAAAGGGCTCGCATGGACGAAAAGCAATCCCCGAGATAGCTCCATTTGCCCAGTTGAAGAAGCTGCGGCGAGCTCATACCGGAAACCTAAGGAAAGCTTAGGAAAATGAGCAAGTAGGGTGCATCAGCCGTCCTTTTCCTCTTTTCCGTGAGTGTTAGTTGCCCAGCTCCCACAAGATTTAGAATGCCCGACATGCGGGCATTCGATGGAAATTCTGATCCGCAGGATCACTTGTATGAACTCAATGACCTGATGGAGCTTCATTGGGTTTCAGATTTGGCGAAGTGCCATTGTTTGGCAGTAACTCTAACCTCTCATACCAAACGATGGTTTAAGTCACTCCCAGCGAGATCGATCAGCTCGTGGCCTCAGATGAGCACGACGTTCCTAAGGCACTTCCAAGCAAACCGAAAGTTCTCAATGCCTTTGAGCTACCTCATCAATATAAAGCAAGAGAGGGATGAATCCCTCAAATCATACATCGATCGATTCCACAAAGAGCTTAATAAGGTAGCTCATACTCCCGAAGAGTCTGTTTTTTGGACTCTTATCATAGCGAGAGTTCACCCACAGACCGGCCTTTGGAAAGATTCTGAGCTGAAGGATGATGTTTCCCTCACCCGCTTCTATAACCTGTGGAGAAGTACTTCCATATTGAAAATTCTGAGGTGGCGCTCCTAGCCGCGCGACCCCGCGCTGGTAGTCTAGCAAGGGTCGAGGAAAGTAGGAGAGTTGATCATAGATGGGCTACTGACGATCAACGAAAAGGAAAGAAACCATGCTATGAGCCCAAGAAGTCTTATGCTCTCGTTCCTCGTTGCGATCATGACCGAAATCAGTATACGCCTTTGAACACGTCTGCATCAGCTATTCTTGACAAGTCGGAAGAAGCCTTTTAGCCCAGGCCCAGAGCCCTGAGCCCAATGAAAAATCCCCCGTCGACCTAGAAATAGTAAAAAATCGTCGCTTCATTCGGATAATGGGCATCACAACCGATGAGTGTCGAGCTCTCAAAGCAGCAATCGAAGACCTCATCAAGCAGGGGCATTTCAAGGAATAATTGATGACTCCACTCCCACACAGGAGAAAAATCAAGGGGAACCAGGAAAAAAGCAACGTGATCGCAAAGGTATATGCAGCATCAATTTGATGTTTGGAAGACTCGCGAGGTGCCCAGGAAAAGTATGCTCGCGTAGCTCATCACGACTATCAGTGTGATGAGCACAACGCAACGACCACAAAAGGTTCGACGGAGGAGGAAATTACCTTCTAAGAAAAGGATACTGAGTTTGAATTGCATCATCCCCACGTGACGCTCTTGTGATCATGCCCCTAATAAGGCGTCATAACGTCCACTGAATATTGGTGGATAACAGAAGTGCTGTGAACATCCTGTTCCAGACAACTTTCGAATGAATGAACTTGGACGAGGCCGACATGAAGCTTGCCTCGATCCCCTTATATGGTTTTACAGGGGACCACCTAATCCCCAAAGGGATGATCTTGCTTCCAGTCATGCTGGGTGATTTGACGAAGTGACCAAGGTAATTGAATTCTTGATAGTGGATATCCCATCCGCTTTTAATGGTATCCTGGGGCAACCTCTGCTGAGAAACTTTAAGGCAGTCAATTCAATATACCATTTGAAGATGAAGTTCCCCACCCCGACGGGAATAGGGGAAGTCAGCGGATCTCAACGCGTATCTCGCGACTGCTATATGAAAGCAGTGCAGATGGTGTGCAAAGGGAAAGGCATCTCACGTGGCATCCCCCCGAATAAGCAATAACGCGTCGCGGATCGCAGCCAGACCTGCCTGACCAAGGATAATATGGATCCTCGTATTCAAGAATGCCGGCCTCCGGTGGGGCCCTAGTTGAGGATCGTGCGAGGTATCGGTCAAGGCGAAGTGAGTCGAGCAGAGTGTTAAAGATTGGAAGCAATCTCGAACCCACCCGACTTTCATCCACCCGAAGTTGACTAGCTTCTTGAGAGAGAATATCGATTTCGCATGGTTACATGCGGATATGGTTGGGATTAGCCCGGATATTATTTTCCATGTGTTAAACATCGACAGTAAAGCCAAGTCGGTTTGCCAAAAGAGAAAAGCGATGGATCTAGAGCGATATGCTGCCTTGAAACTTGAGGTGGATAAACTCCTTTGAAATGGATCCATCCGAGAAGTGCTCTTATTGCCTTGGGAACCGGTTCTAGTAAAGCCCAAGGCCCGGCAAATGGCGAACCCTAAACGTCCGACTTCACAGCCTCGGGGAACAAGGCATGCCCGAAAAGATAGCTTCCAACCTTGCCCGGGAGATCGACCGGGCTCGTGGATGCCACCTCAGGGCACGAGCTGCTGAGTTTTATGGACACATACTTGGGATACAATCAAATTCTTATGTATGCATTGGATGAAGAAGAAAGCATACATCCCAACCCTTGTTACGATGGAAAGGGGTCGGGTTGTCTGCTTTATAGAAAGTTATGGCCAACGGCCTCAAACAGCCTTTTGACAACTTGGCCGGTTAAGGTTAACCGAATGTTCTCCAAACAAATCAGAAAATCAATGAAGGTCTATGTAGATGACAAGCTGGTCAAGTCGCATGTCACTTCAAATCACATAGCGAATCTCGTTGAGATGTTTGACATCCTCCGATAATACAGAATGAAGCTAAACCCCCTCAAGTGCTCATTCAGAGTATCCTCAGGAAATTCTTAGGATACATGGTTAACCAATAGGGAATAGAGATCAACCCCGAGAAAATCCAAGCTCGTCGATATGGAAAAGCCGAGATCAACAAAGCGGGTCATGGAGCCTCGGAATGGACAAATAAGGGTGGGTACTAAGGTTGCCCTTTCATATCGGGAGGGCAAGCGATACTGCTTGCCATTGTTCAATGTTCTAAGGGCCAACAAAAATTTTGAGTGGACTCTCGAATGCGAACAGGCATTCCAGAGTATTAAAGAACACCTTGGGAAGCCACCCCTTCTATCCAAGCCTCTCCCCGGGCAAGAGATCATCCTCTTTGGTTACATGTCCAGTCTCTCCCCGGAATAGGTAAGGTCGGTGCGCCCTTAATTCAAGAAGAGGATAGGGTCCAATGGCCAGTGTATTACGTGAGCAAGCATCTGTTAGATGTTGAGATGCGGTATCCAGAAATGGAACAACTAGTTTATGCCCTGCTGATCACTTCCAGGAAGTTGCGACCTTACTTCTACACTCATACTTTCCATGTAATGACTAATTACCCGCTCAGACAGTCCTCCAGAAACCAGAGGCATCAGGTAAATTGCTTAAATGGGCCATGGAATTAAGTCGGAATCGATCGATTCAACGGGAAGACCGAAGGCAACTATCAAAGGGTAGGCTGTTGCCGACTTCATATTAGAATTCTCATATCATTCGACCCAGTGAGTCGGAACACCTAGACCCGGGTGGGAAGTCATTCGGGAGTTGCTCAAAATAAACATGACCTAGAGCCTATACGTCGATGGATCATCAAAGCGAATAAGAGGTAGGGAGAACATGTCTTTTCCTTTTGAGTCCCAAAGGGGCTCGCATTCACGGCATTCTCCGGTTTAGATTTAAGGCAACCAATAACGAGGCCGAGTATAAAGCTCTGCTCATTGGACTATGGTTGGCTAGAGAAATAGGTGCAACCGCGATCGTATTCTGCCTGACTCCATGTTTGGTCGTTAACCGATTTGGGAGAGTACCAAGCCAAGGGAAGAAAAAATGACCAAACGCTATACGAAGAAAAGCTAAGCGCTCGAGCCGTTTAAGCACTTCACAATCACACAAATTCCTAGAGATAACAACTCTGTGGCAAATGCCTTGGTAAGGATAGCCTCGTCATTGGACTCAGATGCACCGGAGAGCATTCTTGTTTGATTCATCGAGGGACCCCCAAAGATTGTCGAGTCAATCGAAGCAATCGTGAATGTAACACAATCGATTCCTGGATGACCCTTATCATTTAGTACCTCAGAGATGGGACCTTGCCCCACGCGACAAGTCCCGAGGCAAAGACTTTTTACAAACAAGATCTGCTCGTACACCCTCCATCAGACAAAAGCATGCAGCGAGGGTTTAGCTCCCTCTTCTCCCCGATGTATAAAGCAAGTTGAGGCGATTACATCATGAGGGAGATACATAAAGGGATCTGCGGTAATCACACCGCCTCATGATCTCTCGCCAACAAAGTTGTTCATCAAGGGTACTACTAGCCCCTAATCCAAGAGGACACCTAGAACTTTGTCAAAAGGTGGTGGACAAGTGCCAACTGGGATCCACGAACATCGTGAGCTCCCCCTCCCTGGGTGATA